>JANAVB010001799.1:6886479-7034455 GCA_029216955.1 Iris pallida
TACATATATGGAAGTTAGCTAATAAACCTTGGTAGGAAGTGGGGGCCTATGCACTAATCAGTTGAGGGAAGTTGAAACTGTATGCAATGGAAGAGGTAGGGTGTTCAGTCCATGGGACTGAACTGATCTTGTATCAGTCATAAGACTGATTTTGTGTCAGTCACAAGACTGATCTGGTATTAGTCATTATACCAATTTTTGTGTCAGTTTTAAACTAATTTGAGTGTATCAGTGTAGAGAAAGAGAGGTCGGGTTGGAAGGGGAAAAAAGATCAGATATGGGAGTGTAAGGATAAGGGTTCATGCTTGTATCAGTCCATAAGGAGTGATACTAAGAGTGAGTTAGTATGAGGATATGATTAGATTGGGGTCCATGTATAAGAAAAAGGTGAGATAAGAATAGATGTTTGCATTTTTGTGTGAGGAGTGACTCATTCCAGTTGAGAACTGAATGGTAGGAAGTCCAGAACACTTGAGCCTGGGAAAATATTCAAATACCTTGCTGCCTACAGCAGCAGGTATGGGTGTTCAGTCTAAGACTGATATGAGAGAAATACAAGGGTAGATTGGGGGTTCCCTATGGTCTGAGTTAGAATTGATTCAAGGGTATTTGGTATGTAATGCTATAGGTATCGATTAGGATTTGAGGAGGCTACTTATGCATATTTGGACTAGGTAGCATATAAACATAGATTAATCATTATACATGGATATATGTATCGAGGTTCAAATAGCCTTAGATACTAACCTTCTAGGGAAAAATTGCATAGCTATACGTCATTATATACATGGAGAGGTATCATGGGTATATGGGGATTTTTATATACATAGTGTATGGAAATTGGTTTATGAGTATATAGTATATAGGTGATTGGCATATTGATAACTATAAGGGTAAATACCTAGGCACTAGAGTAAGGCCTTAGAGATAGGATATGCCATATATGGTATGGGTATGAGCTTACCTTAGGATTTCTAAGACTTGGAAAATCTAGAATTTGACTTGGTATAGCTAATATGACTATATAGACCCTAGAAACAAGGTATTGACTGAGTTTGACCTAGAAATGACTTGGAGACTTAGATTAGAGCTAGAATAGCATGCTTA
The DNA here is from genome assembly GCA_029216955.1 of Iris pallida. Taxonomy (NCBI): domain Eukaryota; kingdom Viridiplantae; phylum Streptophyta; class Magnoliopsida; order Asparagales; family Iridaceae; genus Iris; species Iris pallida. Next base: position 6,887,587 of record JANAVB010001799.1, read on the forward strand.
TGATTCTTAAACATAAATTGACATTCATATTCTACATCTTGGTCCTCGAGGCACCGTATCAGACACTTTTGATATTCCACACTGGATCTCAGGTGAGTACATTCTCTAGTAATTTCATGTTCTATGATATCTTCTATGTTTCTTGTATTTATTGTAGATATCCATGATTCCTTGACACATTGGTCACACGGATTGGTATTGTCTCGATCCCGTCATGAGATATTATTCTTTATAGATCTTGGTATATTGTGAGAACTCCTTGTTGTTCTTGTGCATTATATCGACACCGATTCCTGCGAAGGCTCACTACCTTCTCAGAGAATCTCGTGTCCTAACGTGTCATGGTTGGACCCACTATACTAGTCGGGGACGGAAAGTATTAGCGTAGATATGTGATCAATACCCTCCTGGCATCAAGTCTTGAACCTTAAATAGTGTTAATCATACACCGCACTTATGATTAACCAGGCCATAAACTCTTGTATCAAGTTTTTAAGTCGATCACATGTTGAAACTAGTGCTCACTCACATAGATAGTATTTTCTTGATTCTTGTGTTTGCAAAAACAAAAAAGTTTACAACAAACTTTAAAAAATCATACAAAGTACAATAAATTCTGGGGAAGTACAAACTTTAGGAATATGATCAGAAGACGTTCACTTTATCCCTTGGACAATGTGAACTTGAAGACTAGAGCCTCTGAAGAATGCAGCAGCAATTTTGAAAGAATTCTTGATCTCTATGATGCCTTGATAATGATTGGAAACTCTATTTATAGAGTTCTGGAAATAACTGTTTTAGCAGTTATTCTGATGTGCGCGAAGTTGAACTACGCCACTTTGGGTTGTGCCAACCTTAAGTTGCGCTAACTTCATTCAGTTACACAAACGTGTACTAACTTTATTTAGACACGTGGCATCATATGATTGAGATGCGCATGGTCGTGTACAGATTAGTAGACACGTTTTGAGAGATTAGTGGCATGTGCGCCACGTCATCCTGCTTTAGAACATAAGTTGTCTCAACTTTATCAGTTTGCGCAAGCTTCAGTCAACGAGTCAAACTGTGCTTGATTAGTGCATATGCACATGGCAGCATTTGAATGTGTGAGAAGAATTTGTTCAGATTGTGCCTAGGCACAACTTGTAGAGTGTGCAGAATAGCTGTCATCAAATCGTCTCGAGCGCCATGCTTTGCGGAATTCGAAGAAATTTTCTTCGTTTATTGTGCTGTCAGAGCTCAGTGATGTCAGTTAATTATGGCAATTATTGTCAGACGCCACGTAGACTTTGGCACAATGTTATTGGGCACAGTTTGATATATGGCGCAACCTGATCAGTGGCGCAGTTTGATCTCTGAGCTTCATAATAGTGGTGTAGCTTGATTTCTGGGGCACAACTTGATTACTGAGTAGTAAATACATGGTGCAACTTGATTTTTAGGCTCTACAAGACTCCCTTCAAAGTTTTCGAATTTTGAAATGTTACAAATTTCGAAATACTTTGAATCATGAAAATGACTGAGTCACGTTGCGCCTATCTTGCGCAGTCTGTTACGATCTGTTACGATTTTTATGCGTAACTAAGGGTGACTGTTAGGATTCTGTCTTTAGGCTTTAAATAACCCCTGTTTAACCGACTGTAATTCTTTCTTTTACTTTTAATCTTCTGAGAGAATTCCTTGAACTTTTGCAACCTTCTTCTCCGACTATCTCCGCAACGACATGGCCCCCAAGAAGACCGTCGCTGATTAAGGGAAGAGCGTCGTCACTCCTTCGACTCGTGCTTCGTCAACCCACGCGCAACAATATGTGTCGCCCACTTCTCGACGAGAGATGGCAAACCTAGCACTGGAAGGTGACCAAGGACGAACACTATGGAAGCTGACTTAATTTTTAATTGACTTATGCCCCTATTCTTAGAGTGTTTGGTGCATCACGAACTCTGCGCCAACCCTTATTAGGGTGGTTTTACTTATTTGAGCACTGTTCATTTTTACGAACAGTGTTGCGCATACTGTTGCGCAACTCAGTTTGCGTAATCAAGAATATTGCGCAACCAAGTTGTGGCGCAACCTGTATGTAGCGCAACCTGAGATATTACGTAACTTAAGTTTTCCGCAACACAGTATGTCGCACAACCCAAGTTGTCGTGTAACTCAGAATGTTGCGCAACTTAATTGTTGTGCAACCTAAAATGTTGTGCAACCCAGAATGTCACGCAACTCAGGATGTTGCGCAACTTAATTTGCGCAACCTAGGATGTTGTGCAACGTAATTGTTTGTTCTTTATAAAGTTGCACACTCTTGTTGATTCTAACTTTTGTTATGTATTTCTTTGCAGTTGATCTCAGGGAAGACCCTAATACTGAAAGATTTGCTTAGCATTTAATGTCCCGGAGTACAACGAGAATTTATCTCATGTTATATTCCCTCAGTACGATGGCCCTGAAGCACGAAAGACCCTTCTCATGGCCCAAGAAAACCAAACCCTGCTGAGCTTAATGAACGGGGAAGCTCTAGAAAGTCTTGATAGTATGGTCCACAAGAAGCCTGCCTTCCTTTTTGCAGATGCCATCAAGAAGACTTCCCAACCCAAGACCAGGAAAGAAGAGAGAGTTTTCAGACGTGAAGACAAGATCATATACCTCACAAAATATCGAGGTCTATGGCTTTATCACAATATGAATTTGCAAGCTATCCCAAAAGAATGTCATGGGATCTGACTCCAATCAGCAGGGAAGAGTCAACAGAATCATTTATAGTAGCACAAGGACCTCTTTTACAGTACTTCTGAGAAGTATAGCACCCACCTAAGAGGTTTGAAGCCGGGCTGTATTCCTCCGATGATTCCTCTTTGCCTTCCAGTGAGAATATCCATATTTGTAAACACATTCGCAAAGGATGAAGGAAGATACCCAGATCGCGGCATGCGTATGACTGGTCCGGTAAACCCAGATATGAAGCGTTGGAGCAGCTTAACTATCTGGATTTTGGATCAGTTTAAGGACAGAATCCTGATCTAGACCTTTACAATGCCATCTGGACTACAGTCTACGGCATTCGCCCGAACGCTCATATGTTCTTGGCCTTAGTAGAGAGGTATAACAAAAGTACTGGAACTTTCATGACTCCCCATAGAGAAATGGGACTTGCACTCCATAGATGAAATATCTCTCTCATCTTCCAACGGACGATAATCCATATGAGGAATATGTACCTACAAATGAAGAATTAGATGCTATGGTAGAGGAGAACCCTCAGATGATCGCCGTCTTCCAAGAATTATTGTGTCAATACAAGATCTGCTCCCTTTTCTACAAAATTGCCACTGCAGGTACTTGTTATACCACCAAGTGGATGTCATACATCTTCTTGGGTCATGTACGGGAGGACAAGCCACTTAATAGTCAAGCCTGTACTCCTCGTTTCTTTGAACCATTCAGTCAGAGCGACATGCAACATTTGATGGAGCAACATAATCATGGAGATATCAGACTGAATTAGGATTCGCATCCATTTTGGGCTGGTGACACCCTCTAGAGTTATCTCAGACAGGGTTACAGACCCATGTCCAAAGAGGCCTAACTAGCGGGTTTTCTCTCTATATGGCTGCGACGCTTCATAGTTCTAGGAGCCAGCGCAGTTGACAGATTCCATCGAGGCGTTCTGTTTGCTGCAGCACGTCTTATTTTTGGATATAAGATGGATCTGTTATCAGCAATGACCTGCCGCTTGAACGCAGGATTGCGTTCTTTTGTACAGACTATGCTTTACGACAAGGCGGCAAGGCAAGACTTTCCTCGCACGAGATGCCTTACACCTATTTATTCGGATGACTATTGCTTCACCATCCCTGTTTGATGAACCCTAATATGGGAAGTGTCAGTAGAGACTTCATCAGAAGCTACTCCAGCGCTCATTGGTAATACACTTCTCTTTCAGAGTGCAGATTTGCATTGAATCACGGATCGGGATAGAGATTTCAATGTGTTTAACCTCCCCAGTATATGAGAACATGCCTCCACAGCTGATGGATCTAAATGCAAATCACTCTGCCTCAGTCTACCCATCTTTTCATGGTTGCAGGCGATCCGTCCATCCCACTTGGTCAATAGATTTGAGGAAGAATGTTACTTAGAACCGTACTTGCCAAGTCGATTTGCACAGCAGTTCAGCTACGATCAGCTTCACGTGGGTAACGCCACCACTTTCCTATAGGCCAAAGGTTATCTGATCGATGGGGCGAGGGCTTGGAGATATTACAATGCCATGGATACTAAAGCGATATTCTCCATGCCCTTCAATCTTCAGCAATGTCCGCGTATGTTATATACTTACGCAAACTTCTATACTTCAGCGAATACATTCACTGAAAGCTTCTATCCTGCACATAGCTTTGTAAGTGAGAAGAGATCCAAATTTGGAAAACATAGTGCTCACTCTTTTGGGATACAGAGGATAGAGATCTTGCATATCCACCACTAGAGGCTTCCATTTTAAAGAATTATCCAGATGAAGTCTAAGATCCTCTGGACGTATCCTAAAGGTACGGAAAGAGAAATCCCCTGCCAAGGGGTTAAAGAAAAGAAAGGCTAAGGAGTGACAGCCCTTCCTCAGCTAGATAGTAGACCTACCTCACCAAGGGATCTGGAGAAGAAGAGAAGGACATCATTGGTTATAAATGAACCAATGACTACTAGAACGACTCGTTCTCAATCGAAACATATGCTCCTCAGTTCTTTCTCCGGAGAGAAGGAAACCACTCCTTCTTCTATTCAGAAGCAAGGAAGAGTCACAGAAGGAGAACGTCTACCACTTTGATCGATCTAGAGGATGATCGCACCGGAGCTGAAGAGCCGGTTGCATCACCACAAAGAGAGGTCAGGAGAAAGTTGGTAGTTGCTGAAGAGGTACCATCTCAGGAAGGTAATATCAAGATTATGATATACCCTAATATATATTTTTCTCTTTAAGATGTATATTAAATTGATTTCTTTCTTTGTAGTGGCTACTTCAGCAGATGTCCAGCCTTCTACAACCACCGTAGAAGCCTCGAGATCAGAAGCTATGATGGTACGTATTCCCGCCAATGTACTTGCTACGGTGGGGATAACGGTTCCATCCCCAACTCCTATGACTCCAGAAGCCATCTCTCTAGAGAAGGATTTGCTTCCACAAGAAGAAATGATCAATTCTCCAAAGGAGCAAGATCCTTCTCATTCTGAAAAGGAGATGATTGAAGCCTTAGCCGATTGCGACTTTGGTGACGAATCTTACGATGATGATTGGAATAACACCACCAAAGAAGGACAAACTTTAGTGGATGTACCATCACCTCAGGAACTCCCGGCTGATGAAGACCACTCAACTGCTGAGGACGAGAAAAATGTGGTTATCAATGAAGGACATACCAGTCCCAAGATCGATGAACCCAAAATATCTGAAAATTCTGAGGTTTCTAGAGTGGTAGCAGAATTAGCAGATCAAACTCCAATGACTCTGCCACTTCAGACTGAATTAGGAGCAAGCAATAGTCAAGCCACTATGTCTGCAGACACCATATCAAAGCTTTAGTCGGAAACATCAATACCTCTTGAGACTCCTCATGCTATGCCCAGCTCAGATAAATTTCTAAACATGATCTATTTCGTAGCTCCTTCATCATTGTATATTGCTCATACAAATGACATATGTAATTTACAGAAGGACCCACAGGAACCATAGCAGGAGAAAGGAGCTCTTCCCACATCAACGCTCAAGATGAAGTGCCACCACATGTTAAAACTGTAAAGACTCCGACAGAAGTGGTAGCCACCCCAGGAGCCGTAGCAACTAACAAATTCGTGGTGGCCTCCTTAACGAAAGTCTTCTTCACATCTCTGGACCTTTAGTTCATCGAGTGATGGAGAGAGAAGATGTTCCTTTTAGTACAATCAGAACTCCCTCTTCATTCTTGATCGGAGGCATCTACAGCCAAGGAGACGAGGCTCAGGCTACCTTCTTGGAACATATTTTGGATGAGCTGGAGGGATCTATTAAAGCTTATAAGAAGCTAAAAAGAGGGGATATCGAGCAGCTAGTAAACATAGAATATGAGGCTATGGCTCGAGAAGCAGAGACTAGTAAAGCCAATTTTGAGGCATTTTTGCTGGCTTTTACTAGACAATCGTCTGAACTAGACATCCAAATTGTTGATGCAGCTTCTACTGCTGAAAGTCATAAGACTAAGGCTGCAGATGAAGAGAAACAAGTTGCTGATCTGGAGGCTAAAATTGCCCAGCTTCAGGCAGAGCTTAAGGCTATCAAGCAGAACTTAGAACAAGAAACTTAGCTACATCAAGCCGCTGTTAACCAAATAGATGCTCTGAAGCACCAAAGAAGGAGTTTGAACAGCTACAGAATGAGAACTAGCACGTCAAACTGCTGCTCTGTACCCATTCGATCCCGAGTCAGGAAGGGTTGAAGCCAAGCAGCGGGTGCTAGATTCTTGTTATGAAAGTGCCCAAGTTTTGAAGAAGCAAATTGTAGAACTTATTACTTATCCTTCAGAATAGAATGAGCAAAACTTGTTATCTTTTTCTATTATGATGTATCTCTTTTTAAAATAGAAATAAAATGAGAAACTTTTTTGTGGTTCCATTTTTGTTGCATATCTTGCTATAGATATAAGTAATAGAATAGAAAATATATTCAGAGGTACTGGACATGATACATTTCTTGATTTAGAAAATATAATATTTATTATTTGCTCAGAGGTAATATGGACGTGGCAGAATACAATGTTTAGAAATACTGTTATTTCAATAGACAACTTTATCAGAGGTAATAGGGACGTGACAAGTTGTTGACTTAGATAATCGGAATTCAGAGGTGTAGAGGACGTGAATTCTTTTTTCTGTTTTGAATGTGAGAATTTATTATCTATGGTTTTATTTACGAGAGAGTAAATAAAAGACAATAAATATTAAGACTGATGAATGAATGAAGTGAATGATTGAATAGTCACGTTGATTCTCAAAGAGGAGACACTGAATGAATGAAGAGTCATCTCGATTCTTGAAGAAAAGAATGAATAAACAATCAGACTCTTTTAGGGGGAAGAAATAAATGAATGAACAGTTGGACTTTTTTGAAGAGGAGAGTCGTATCGATTCTCGAAGCCGATTATCTAGTCATTCTGTCTATAAATAGAACAAAACTTTGTAGATATCGTCAACTTCATTTCTCACTGTTAGAATGTCTTTCGAAGATTTGCTCACTATAAAGATCGAAGGAATGACCGAGATGCCTCCTGCTGAGCCTCCGGTGCCTCATCAGAAAGAAGTGGATGAAGGCTCGACTGTTCCTGCACCAGAGCAGGACTTTATTGCCAAGTTGGTGGAGCCTAGGAAGACTGCTGAAGAAGAAGCTGTAAGGATGGCCGCCTGTGAGTTGCTAGTGTGTTCAGACAATGAGATGTTTGAGTTGTTGGCAAATCAGGTATTTAATCATGAAGGATCGGGTCCTCATTCCCGTCCTTGATATTATGTAACTCTTTTTGTTTCTTGAATAAAATAAACTTTATTTACATCATTTCTCTGAATGAAGAACATTTTACTTTTATACATAATATTTCTTAAAATTTGCCATTGATAGGCATCATAGCAACTCTGCCATCCATATCTATTAATTGGTAGGCTCTATTTGAGAAAACCTTGTTTACTACATACGGACCTTCCTATTTTGCCCAAAATTTGCCTTTGCTCATATGAATCATATTCATAGGACGTCTGACCGTAAGAACTAGCTCACCTTCTTGAAATATTCGCACTTTGACTTTACGATTGAAGGCTTTTGAGATACGGACCTGATAAAGTTCGATATGTTGTTGGGCCAGTAGTCTTTTCTCATCGAGCGCCTCCAATTCTTGAAGCCGAAGACGATCAATGGCAATTCTTAAGGATGGAATTTGAATTTCGAGCGGTAAGATAGCTTCACATCCATATACCAGAGAAAAGGTGTACAACCTGTGGGGATTACGGACTGTAGTGCGATAAGCCCATAGACATTCTCCAAGTTTCTCACTCCAACTACGTTTTTAATAGAAATAAACTTTTTAAGGAGTTTGATAATAATTTTGTTGAATGCTTCAGCTAACCCGTTAGCTGCAGGATTATAGGCCGTAGAGGTAATATCATTGATTATGTTGTCATCACAGAACCTAGTAAATTTCTACCTGACAAATTATGGCCCATTTCACGGATGATTCAACGAGGTACACCAAATCTGTATATCACATGATGTTTGATGAAGTTAATGACACTACTAGTCTTCACTTCAGCTAAAGGTATGGCTTCAGCCCACTTAGAGAAATAATCGATTATAGCCAAGATAATCCGATGTCCTTTAGACGAAGGAGAATTGATTGGACCAATTACATCCATGCCCCAAGCTTCGAAGGGACGTGAGACAGCAGTCGGGTAAAGAAATTTCGACGGTTGGTGAATAAAATCTACATGAATCTGACATGCTCGACACTTCTTGCATAGTCAATGGCATCTGATACCATAGAGGACCAATAGTAGCCCATACGTCGGATACGATCCTGTAATTTGGGACTGAGCTGATGTGCTCCATAAACGCCATCATGAGCTTCACGTAATACCTGCTTTACTTCGTTACCAACAAGACACCTCAAAAGTAATCCATCAAAAGTTCATCGAAAGAGAGTTTTAGTGGTATGATTATAATAGAATCGAAGCGATCGACGACGAATACTTGTAGCTTCTTTAGGATCTTCAGGTAGTATGTCATGTACTGCAAAGTCGATTAATGGTGCTCTATAGTCTTCTCTAATGACATTGACTTCAGTTGAATTACTGAATTCAATGGTATGGTTGTTTTTAATACAAAACAGTTCTCTGTTGGAGATAACAAGCATTTGTTGTCTTTTGACTAGAATTGCTAAGACCGCAGCCAGGTTAGCTAAGGCATCAGCTTCTGTGTTACATGCTCGACGTACATGTTCGATGAAGAACCCTTTGAACGAAAAAGATATTCTGATTGCGCTTCGTGGTATGGTACCAGATCTTGATGTCGAACTTCTATGTACCTATAACCTGATTAACAATCAGTTTAGAATCACCATATACTTTGAGATATTCAATATCTAGTTGTTTGGCTAATTGGAGTCCAATAAACAAAGCATTATATTCTACTACGTTGATGGAGAATAACTCATCTAAAGAATAAGCTCTCTGAATAGCTAATCCATCTAGTGAAACGAGAACAATTCCCACTCCAGCGACAAGGGTACCTCCAGGTCCAATTCTAGATGCTCCGTCGAAGAACAAAGCGCCAAGTAGGAAATTCTTCTGAGATCATATTTGATTCCAATGTCTCGTCTGGAATCTTGTCATAGAGCTTAGATGTTTCGGGGACAGGATGAGCTGCTAAGAAATTAGCGAGTGCTTGGCCTTTCACAAACTTTTGGGGAACATAGACCATATCATATTGTGCTAATAATATGGCCCACGTAGCAAGCCTAGAATTGAGTGTACTAGGCTTATTCATTAAGACCCGAAGAGGATTAACTCGGGATATAACATGAATAGTCTGGTCGATAATGTAATATCTTGTCTTTTGAACAACAAACATTAGGGCTAAGCATTCCTTCTCTACCGGACTATAACGATGTTCAGCTCCAATCATCGTTCAACTAAGGCAGTAGATGGCTTGTTCATGACCTTCTTTGTTCTTCTGAGCCAGCAAAGCTCCTAATGAATGGTCCATCGCCCGGACATACATCAAGAGGGGTATTCTTGTGATCGGTGGTACTATCACTGGTGGACTCATCAAATACCGCTTTATGTCATCAAATGCTCGTTGATTCTTCTGTCCAAATAAAAGATACACCTTTCTTCATTAATTGAGTAAATGGTCTGCAACGTCCAGATAAATTCGAAATGAACCTCCTGATGTAAGCAAGTCGACCCTGAAATCCTCGTAGCACTTTTAGGTTGCGGGAAGGACGCATCTCTTGAATGGCCTTGATCTTCTCGGGATCAACGTGTATACCTTTAGAGATAATGACGAATCTGAGAAATTTGCCACTAGAGACTCCCAAGAAAGTCTTGGTGGAGTTCATTTTGAGTTGATGCTGGCGTATTAGATTGAAGATAGTTCTTAAATATTGGATATGATCTTCTTTTAGACGACTTTTAACAGCAATATCGTCAACATAGCATTCGATGGTCTTTCGCAAATGATCTCGAAAGATAGTACTTATTTCCGCTGGTAAGTTGCACCCGCGTTCTTAAGACCGAACGGCATATCCGTATAGCAGTATACACCGCGAGGAGTACGGAATGAAGTGTGTTTTTCATCTTCAGGATTCATTCGAATTTGATTGTATCCAAAAATCCATCCATGAAAGAGATTCGTTCGAATCCACAAGTATTGTCGATCATGATATCAGTAATTGGGAGAGGGAATTCATCTTTAGGGCAAGCATCATTGAGATCCCGAAAGTCTATGCACACCCGAACCTTTCGATCTTCTTCAAAATTGGTACAACGTTGGCTTCCCAGTCAGGATGTTGTTCTTCTCTGATAAAACCGCAAGGGATAAGCTTTTTGACTACATCATCTATTGCATCCATCATCTCAGGCTTGCATCGTCGTTGCTGTTTTTGAGTGGTTTAGCATTAGGCAAATGTTAAGTTTATGAGTTGCGACCTGGGATCTAAACCTGGCATATCTTCATAACTCCAAGCGAAGATGTCGATATATTCACGAATGAGGGGAATTAGTTCTTGTTTATCATCTTCTGGAAGATTTTTGCTAATGAAGATCGGTCGTGGTACATCTTTTTCTCCAACATCGATCTGGATTAGTTGATCTCACTAGGTGGTTCTCGTTGTTCAAAACAGAGTTCCACTGATTGTCCATCCTTTGCCCAAGGATCTGCTTCAGGAGCTTCTTCAATATCATCCTCGTCATCTTCTGAGAACTTGACAGACACCATATTAGAAGATACTGTCACCCGATGGACATTACCAATACTGGTGTCAGAATCCCATAAGATAGAATCAGAAGAGTTAGATCTTCTTCTTCATCAAATTCGAAGGTTCTGGAGTCGGAAGTGGTGAAGTATAACCTAATTCCCGCTTCGTTTTACTGTAGTATTCCTGTATCATCCTTATTATCGATGTTGGGCATGATTTTTTTTGTCTTCTCTTTTATTAAAAAGTATAGAAGTTTCGCCTTTCTTTCGAGACAGTACTACGAAGAATGATTCTTGTATTGACTCCAATAATACCAAGCTTTGGAGAGACGATACGACTCATATTGTAAGTGGCTTAAAGCTATCTAGCATATCCAAATAACATTGAGTATAATAAGAGACATCAGTATACTGCAAAGGAGATGCTTTATTAATTTTACATCATCATTTACAATAGGACCTTTAGCCTTAACAGGCTTAGTCAGATTGATAACCAGAGGGGGAGAAGAAGAACGAGAAGGAGGGGGCTTTTTACGACGAAGGTCGATTACAAGTGGCTCAGAAGAGGTGAGCACCTTTTGTTCCTGACTAACACCAGGAGGCTGCTTCTTGTGAGAAAAAGGTAGATAGTCAATGTCTTGGAAGACTGAGGACAGGAAGTACGACCTTTGACAGGGATCACCAGAGTATCATTCGGCACACTTTATGTTCTTCATCAGCATCTATTGCCAATACCACCTTCATAATTCCTCTTTGTACATGCGAGTCGTTGCAGTACGCTTCAACCCCCTTGAAAGGATTTAAGTCTGCAACTTCATTTTGGACTTCTCCATTGCCATCCACATATTTGAAATATTGGTGGAGAGTAGAAGGTACAATGTTGTGTTCATAGAGGAATGGTATTCCTAGCAAAGCATCGTAAGAGCCACGATTGTCAATCACATAGAAAGTCACCTTTGTACGAAGATTGTCAATTTGAAGTTTCAGGCGTATCTTCCCCAAAGGTTCACTTCTTTCTTGATTGAACCCCAAGATAGTAGTGATAGTTGTAGAAAGATTCTGTACTGGGATTTTTAAGGCATCCAATAGAGTTTTTGGCATGATGCTAAGTGCAGACCCTGGGTCAATCAGAATGCGATCGACTTTCATGGTATCCACATATCCCGTGAAGTAGAGAGGACAATCATGACGATTTCTTCTAATATCATGTCATCTTGTGTAAAAGTAGTGTTGGGCATTGTTCAAAAATACTATGACAATGTGTACAGCTGACAGGCTCTTTTTCAGGCTTTTTGAGGAGAGTAAAACAAGCATCGGCCTGCACCAAGGCTTCACTTAACATTTTTGAGTTTCTTTTGAGAGACGTAAGAGTTCGAAGATTGACAATCTCGCTGGAGTGTTAGCCAATTGAGCCAGTATGTAAAAATTATATGGTTTCTCAAGTCCGAAAAATGAGGACTTTTCAATGCTTTGTCAAAGCGGACAGGTTGCTTTCCTTTGTCTACTGATGTTGGTTTGGGGAATTGGTTCCACTATCGGCGAGGATGTAGATAGTATATTCTCAACAGGGGAAGATGATACAGGAAGAACATCAGAAGATGGGGCCGATTCTCTTGAGTTTTAGAATATTTTCGAAGATAAGGTTTCCCAGATCTGGTACCGATTAGAATTTTTTCTTCTGCTATTGGTTCAAAGGATACCATATTGCAGATCTTTGATTTAGTTTTGGAATACTTTTTTTGATTGGAAGAAGAAGGCGCTTTAAAATCTGCTACTAGATCTGATGAATCCACATGATTTCTCCTTTATCAGTATATGGAACAAGACCTTCATATTGGGGAGGTGGAAGATTCACGATCTCGATAGTAGCCCTCGGAATGGGGACAACACCATCTTACACTAATTGTGGTAGAAAATTAGCAAATTGCACAGAGACGACATTGGCTGTCACAGTTTTCTCATCTTGTTGAAGAGTAACTGCTCAGAGTTGACCATTTCTTGGATTTTGCCTTTGAGCACGTAGCATGCTCGAGTTGGATGCCCTGTAAATCTGTGATAAACACAATATTTAGGGTGGTCAGTCTTACCCACTTCTTCTGGCCATTTTGCCTCTGGAAGTTGAAGCTTATTGCTTTTGATCAAGCAATCAAAGATGCTCATAATCATCTTCATCAAAAGAATATTCTTCTTTTAGATGAGGTGCTTTTTGTGGTGGTACTGATGGAGTAGGTGTCGTCTGAGCAACATTGACAGCCAACGACTCCTTGCCTTGAGATTGATGGCCAACGTTTCTTTACCCTTACGATTGTTCTGGTGATTATTACCACCGGGTGTGGAATGTTCATCTTGGTTAGGATTAGCCATTTGAACTCCTAACTGTTTGAACTTCGCAGAGCTAACCTCCGCATCTTTGGCATTCACAACGAAAGAAGGCCAATCTTGAAATTGTGTCGATCCTGTCCATATGCTGATAATAGGCAGCAAGTTTGATTTACAAGTGTCTATTGTTACAGCAGATGGAGTTCCTAGAGAAATTTTAAGTGCCTCCGGCAGAATCTTTCAATGAAACTCTCAGTGGTTTTATTGTATCTTTGTTTAATTTTGATAAGGACAGACATAGTCATATCATTGACCCCTTCATAGAATTATTCCAAGAATATTTGCTTGAAACCAGCAAAGGAAGCTATACAGCCATCAGGCAAACTACGGTACCAGTCATATGTTGCACCGGCTAAACAGCGACGAACACCCTGGTAAAAAGGTTTTATTTGGCTGTAAATGATCAGTCATCACTTCAAAGTGATTGATGTACTGACTTGGAGAAGTGCTGCCATCAAACATCATAATGGTAGAAAGCTTGTATTTAGAAGGAAATTGAACCTCCTTCCATTCAACAGGATAAGGTTGTTTTATCCAAGTCTTTGTAGACCATCCTTCTGCTTAAATGCCTCAAACTGGGTGCGTAAGAGTTTTACGGCCTTATTAGCATCCCTGATGTCTGTGAATTGGTGGGTTGATTTAAATTGTTAGGAGGAGGAACAACATGATAATTTTTACCCCAGCACCAGACTGACTGGAAGCGGCTTGAATTGGTATAGAAGCAACCTGGGAGGCGGTACCCCCAGACCAACATTAACAGGTACAGAAGATACTATAGCTCGGGATTTGTAGCAGGATTTATAACCGGTGGCATGGCATGTTGAGCCACGATTATAGTATGCATACTTACGACCATTTCAGCCATGGTCTTTAGTTTGTCTTCCAGTACATCAATTCGTTATTCTTGACTTGCTAAACTTGAAGCGTCTTGGTCTTCTGTAATGGCATATGCTGTCACCTCTCTGCCATTATTGACAAGATAGTTTGTTCAGAGCTTTCACTATCTGTGTCAAAGTCGGACAAAGAATCCTTTCCTAGATGAGTGAAGGAAAGATCTTCCTGATTAAAAACATCCTGGTCCAAGTTCCGATCTTTCGATCTGGTATGTTGAAAGACCCCTTCACTAGATTCACGGAGTTGACCCAAGTATTGCTGACTCGATTACGAGACGTGCCCATCGTTGAAGATTTTCTACCCCAGTGTCTCGAAAGTCATATTGACAGAGGCATATAAGCTCATCTTCATCTCCCATCATAGGTTCAGGAGTTGAAGCATAATTCAGATGAGCAAAGACAGATTGTTTAGCTGATTGGCATCAACTCTTGATAACCACTTCAAAAAGGCAATGACGTTCCGATGGATGATGTAAAGATGAGTGATATGTCTCCGTGACTTCCCGTTTTTGTGTAAGACGTTCCCGGAGATCAGTCACCACCACAGGACGACAAAAAGTCGAGGAACATATTCCTTAATGATATTGGGAACATGCCTCCGATTTTTAAGATGTTTCGTTTCATGGGTGTACAGAGAGGTACTTAACTCATTAGCATAAGTGATTGGATCTTTCTTTTCAAAACTGTATTTCTGGTGAAAGTTGGCCTTTGGCGTAGGATACTTGCATTTCAACGAGGTTATACTGATTGAAGACTATTGAGATAGGCACGTAAATCAAGAATTCTGCTCCCTGCTCTGTCGTCGATACCAGCAATTTTCTTACTTGGATATTGAAATATGCAAGGTTGGAAGATCTTGAGTAGTTGCCATAGGGGTAGGTAGGATGCCTCTTTGATCATATTTTTCCCTTGGCAGAGATTTGAAGACCTTGTAAAAACAGAGGAATCTTTATTCAAAGGAATATAATTTGGGATATTTTCTCTGAGTCATAGACTGAGGAAGATTGAGAAAAAACCAAGGGGTGCTTTCCTTTATTTTGTGAAGGGTTAGCTAGGAAGCATTTTTCTCTGTTTTGTTGTTGAACAAAATTAGGTTGCACAAGTTGAGGCTGTGTCAAAGGACACTTCCTTTGTTTTGTCTAGTACTAGCGCTAGAATATTGCTTTTCCAAGTTCAGAACTGGAGAAGAAGAGGGAATAGCCAAAAGACTAATTCCTTTGGGTTGTGCCGGAGCAACATGTGTGAAACTGTGCCTGGGCAGCAGGGTGCTTAGGTGGTGCCATAACAACATGGTGTGCAAACTATGCCTGGACAGCAGGGTACTTAGGTTGTGCCATAGCAGCAAGATGAGTAGGTTACGCCATAGCAGCAAGATGAGCAGGATGCGCTCGGACAACAGGGTGAATAGACTGCCTTGGCAGCAAGCTAAGTGGACTGCGCCTTGGCAGTAAGATGAGTGGACTGCGCTTGGCAGCAGAGTGTGTAGACTGTGCCTTAGCAGCAAGCTGAATGGACTGCACCTTGGCAGTAGAACGAATAGACTGCGCCTTGGCAGTAGAACGAGTGGGTTGCGTGGGCAACAGAAGCAGGCTGCGCCTGGCCACAGAGGCGGACTGCGCCTTGGACACTGAGTGCTCCAGTTGCATAACAGCAACTGTGGAAGACATAGGAGTCCACACAGTTCTATTCTTGGTGATAGCCACCATGCGCTTGTTGTCCTTGGTGTTCATCATATTCTCGTAGGCTGTCTGGTTGACTTGAACAACCAGGGTCTTCTGCGTCTTGCCGATTGACGTAGTATCATATTAAGTTGTCACCTTCTCATCGGAGGAGAAAGTCATTCCCAGAGAGTCGCTATTTTGTTTGCAAAAATAAAAAGTTTATAACAAACTTTAAAAGGATCGTACAAAGTACAATAATTCTGGAGAAGTACAACTTTAGGAATCTGATCATAAGACGATCACTTTATCCCTTGGACTATGTAACTTGAAGTCTAGAGCCTCTGGAGAATGCAGCAGCAATTTTGCAAGAATTTTTGATCTCTGCGATGCCTTGATAATGATTGGAAACTCTATTTATAGAGTTCTAGAAATAACTGTTTTAGCCGTTATTCTGATGTGCGCGAAGTTGAACTGCGCCACTTTAGGTTGTGCCAACCTTAAGTTGTGCCAACTTTCATTCAGTTACACAAACGTGTACTAACTGTATTTAGATGCATGGCATCATATGATTGAGACGCGCATGGTCGTGTACAGAGTAGTGGACATGTTTTGAGAGATTAGTGGCATGTGCGCCACATCATCCTGCTTTAGAACGTAAGTTGTCTCAACTTTATCAGGTTGTGCAAGCTTCAGTCAACGAGTCAAACTGCGCTTGATTGGGTTGCGCCTAGGTGCAACTCCGTGCATAAGCACGTGGCAGCATTTGAATGTGTGAGAAGAATTTGTTCAGATTGCGCCTAGGCACAACTTGCAGAGTGCGCAGAACAGCTATCATCAAATCGTCTCGAGCGCCATACTTTTTCGTTTATCGTGCTGTCAGTCAGTACTGTCAGTAACACTAGGCAATTATTGTCAGGCGCCACGTAGACTTTGGCGCAATGTAATTGGGCAGTCTGATATATGGCACAACCTGATCAGTGGCGCAGTTTGATCTCTAGCTTCATAATAGTGGCGCAGCTGGATTTCCGGGACGTAAATTGATTGCTGATATTAAATACATGGCACAACTTGATTTTTAGCTCTACATCTTGTACATGATATACTCTATCTAGTTCTTACACTCATTTACAGTCTTACTCTGCCTTGCTATGTTCATGTACACATTCACTTTATCTTGAATATTCTTTCTATTTACTGCTACATAGTATTTATCATTTAACTAGAACTGTTATTAGAAATTATCTTATTCCAATCCTGACTGGATATATTTTTCAGACGATGTGGACGAATGTACGACCTACTATGGTCCACATAACGTAGTGGGTATAGACAGGAGACCCTAGTCCAGCAGGGGTTAGTTCAACCGAGGAGGCTCTAGTGGTGACTCAGGTAGATTAGATTTGTACTGGACTTTGTCTCCAGATAACAACTCTTGGCATGTTATTATTTAGAGATTGTATTTGAGATTGTTGACTCTGAGACTCTGGACTTGTATTATTTCTATGTTAGTTTCTGGATATTTTTTATATCTTGTTGTCTTTATCTTTTCGTATCATTTATCCTTCTTAGAACATTGTGATTAAGTATGATATATTGTCATTACTTGTCCTCCATTTGGAGTTGACTATCTCGACAGGTTTTGATGTTTATAATTGTTAAATATTTAGATAGACCTAGACAGCGTTCTACCACAGATGCTACGGCGTAGGCTGGGCGCTGTCACGTACTCGTGCCCCTATACCGGGTACGGGTTGTGACAACTCTGGTAAGGTAGAATGACTAATCATACTCCTCACCATATCCTTAAGGGGTCCTATTTCGTCTTTCAGGTACACCGTCCATGTTAGGTGATTCTAATATGGTGTACTGTGGGACGATTCTACATTCCTCTATGAATTTAGCAAATATTCATGGGCTTTGTTCACCTGATCCATCAGATATACCATAGTATTCTCTACCGTAGTCAGACCTAACGACTCTTATTTTTCTGTTGAGTTGGTTCTCAACTTCAGCTTTAAATGACTTGAACACGTCTGTGATTACTCATGAATGAGATATAGGTAGCCATATCTAGAATACTCGTCCATGAATGATATGAATCTTGACCATTCTAAGATGCCAAGAGAATGGTCCACAGATACGAGTATGTACAATTCTAAGACTTCTATAGACCTATTTGTTAGCCCAATGATCTAACAATGATTTTGAGTATGGTTGGTCGATTAAGTTTAACATTATGACATTACTAATATTCAGGCTATCACTATAGTATTTATACTTAAACTTAACAACCAATTTGTCATAATAAAGAGGGAGATTGTTGGCCCAATGATTGTATCATATTTTTTTAATATGATAAATCGATTAAGTTTACTATTAGATTATCACAAATCATCATGCAATCACTATAGCATCTCTACTTATACTTATACCTCTTAATGATATATGTCTAATATTTTGCATATTAGTGATATGAGTTTATATTATATCTATCTTAAATTTAATCGAGTTGTCATAATAATAAAAAAGGAGAAGATTGTTAGCCCAATGATCTAACTATGTTTTTGAGTATGGTTATTCGATTAGGTTTAACATTGTAACATCACTATTATTTATGCTATCATTGTAGTATTTATACTTGGACTTCACATAGTCCTACTATTTATTAACTTCATCATACTTGCTATTATGTTATTCTTTGTTCGTCTAACATATATTTGCAGACAAGCAATAAGAAAAATCAACATGGTCATATGTAATAAAGAAATAATGATGGGCCAAAGACGACAACATCTCACAAGATTTCTCTGAACCGCCCAATGACATCTCCAGAGCCACGCATGGTAGTTTCGTTGCCCGATCAGTGGACGGGGGTTGAAGAGATAACATCACCCCTTGGGGGTTCGGGGATGAAGCCCCTGAAAGGTATTCAGATTTCATAATATGGGTACCTTTGGACAACTGTCGTCAAGAAAAAAAGCCATCATCAATCAAAAGAAGAAGTCAGCCAAGCCATCATCATTTTAAGACTCTGAATAAGTCTGTACATGCTAAAGTATATCTGGAGTCTATAATGAGTCTCAGGAATAATTAAAAGAAAAAATGGATGGCAAAATCAGAAGGTTGGGTAGAAAATAACCCAGGATTATTTTTTGCTGAAAATCGACATACCGACGATATACATAGTATACCTGCGGTATATCGATTTTATATAAAATCTGTCACTACCATATTTCTAGATAGGGTTATTTTTGTTGTTTTGCATTATTTATATATTGTGCATATTTATCTATTTAATTATGGTGATAGTTATTATGGTTAGCGGACTAGCCAATTTATGGACTCATACTAATGGACCCAATTATATTTTACATGACACTTGGACCAACACTTTAGATTATACCCAGTTACTCAATTAAGTCATTCCATTTAATAAATATAGATTAGTCAAATTGCCATAATAAGATTGGAAGCTTCCACTAATTAGATTAGCCTCATGACAAGATTAGAGGGGCACATAGAAGGGTTAGGGATAGCCGGCCCTAATAATAGGGAGAGCCTCTCTCTCTCTTCCTTTTTAATTATGCCATTTATTTCTCATTTGGTGTTCTTCTCCAAATTGATTCATCCCTCATCAAATTCCCTTCAATTCATTCTCAATCCTCTTCATTTTTATCCCTTGGAGGAGCCTAGGAGCTTGGTGGCAAGGAGCACTAGTAGAGGAGACTATTGGCTAGGAGTTCGTGTCCTAATCGTGTTTATCGGGCTTTGCAATAGAAATCTATCTACCAATAGGTATACATCTCAATTTTCCTCTGTGTAGGCTCTAATTGTCACAATCCGCTACCCAAATTGTTGGGCCGGGCCGAGTCATGTCCAGCCTATGCTTGAGATAAAACGTAGTAAGCTATTCTAAAGATAAAACAATACGATCAAAGTGTGCTAACAGTTCTATATGTCGTATTGAGTCAGAATATCCTAAACACAAAATCATCTCGTATATAAATTTCGAATACATGGCCAAAATGTAAAACTGGATACAGGTCCAGTAATAAAATACATAGTCTAAAAACATGACTGCTCGCAAAAGTCCCGAGCAACTAAATAAACTAGACAAGTTTCCCGCAGGTACATCCTCGTAAGATAAAGTCTGATCCTCGACAGCAACTCCATAATAGGAATCACATAGCAACTCCTCCTCGGTAAGTATAGCAACAATGTTATCCTATTAGGACGGAAGCAAGTACTGATTCTAACAAACTAAATATATGAATGAAATGAACTGAAGTAAATAAATAGGAATCATGGCATATCACAATCTATCATGGCAAGGATACATATGTCATAGCGATAGATGTATATGTAGTGTTTAAAACTGTAGCAGGTACATGATCGTCAATAGGTGTACAATGTGCGGGTGGCACATGTAAATAAAATGTACTTCCGTACAAGTGATACGGTAATAGATGTACATACGCAAAAATACAGCTTTAAGACAAGGCCAACGGCGCGGTAACATATAAAATAAAACTTTGCTCGAGTACGGTAGAGGGGGCATGATCACGTACTCAACTATCAGTTTCTCCATAACCCAGATTCTAAATATGAAAGATACGAGAAAGTATAAAATATGGTGGATACTGAGAGCAGTATAAAGTATGTGAAACATGGAGAGATATGACTTCCAATTTAGGTATCGGTATTTAACATGGTTTATACATAATTCATTATATATAAAAAAGTTTGTAGAGGTACTTGTCTTGTGCAAAGCAAGGGTGAATATGAAGCTATAGATATCCTGCGTCCCGTCACTGTAAAGATGATACATAAACTTAGTTTTTATACTAAGTTAAATACTAGGACACTAGTTGTGTGACACGACTTTCTGACTGGACACCTATCCAAATGATGACTTAGCATAGGAGACCAATATGGGGTGACACAATACCTAAACCAACTTTCTAGGACCTTTACGCTATAGTAGGGTAAGGGCTAACACTAAAATATCCTAAAATCACACAATACATCGTAAGTCGTAATTATTCAATGAATAAATCAGACTGTACATTGTGTTCTAATAATTTTTAAGATAGACAAAAAGCTCATATATAAAAAGTACCAAGATGATCCTTGTTAATTATAGAAATTTATACTATTTTTTTGGAATTTAGAAACCCATAGATATTTATTAAAAATTAGTAAACATAAGTACCCTGAAAATGAGTTATGTTTCCTATTTTTATAAAATGCCAAAAGTAATAATTAAATCCTGAAAAATTATATTAACTTAGCTAACTTAACATAGTATTTAAGAACATTTTTTTCCAGATTTTACAGCAAATAATTATATAAAAATTCAAATACAACAAGTTACAATTTCTAGAAAATAAATAATTAATTATTTAATATTTTATCCACATAAACGAAGTTGAACCGGAGTCCAGATACGGGACCCAAAGCCATGAATCAAGTCCGATATGACTCGTACAGATCTTGAATGTATTTAGGCTCATTTAAGTCCATAGAACCTATGCTAGATCTGGACTCAAATGGCCGTAATCAATCGAAATACAAAAATACTCATATTAAAATATATATACAAATGAATATTAAATTATTTTAATAATATATGCTAATGTAGTGAAATGTACAAGTCATAAAATTAGATAATAAAATAACTTGTAAATTTATACATAATAACATATAGCACAAAATTATATTTACATAGAAATATATACATATAATTTTGTATATAAAAATGCATATATATATAGACTTAATAACATATATAAATAAATAAATAAATATATATATATATATAATATTATATATATATATATATATATATATATATATAGAATATATATATATAGAATATAATATATACAAAATATATATATAGAATATATTATATATATAATAATAATATATATATATATATATATATATATACATTTTTTTCCTTATATATATATACATATACATATACATATATAATATAAGGAAAATATATATAAATATACATATACAGTATATACACATTTAAACAGTATACCTAAAATATACTTAACAGTATAATAATATATACATACAATATATACTATATACATATATACATATATATATATAAATACATATATATAATATTATATATATATACTATATAATATATATATATATATATATATATATATATAAATACATATATATAAATACAAGAAAAAAAATACATATATATAATAATACATATATACATATATATACAAATAAAATCCATCCCAAAACCCATTATAAACAGTAAACCCATTAAATAAAAAATCCATTACTATGCGAGTTTAAACCCGTTAGCATTAAATTAAACCGATAAACCATTATAATTTGACCCGTGTCCTGACAGTTAGTGACACGAGCGTTGAATCTAACATCGAGTCCTGTGTCCGAGGGAAATACGAAGATTCTGACACAAATTTTTGTGTCCGAGTCCACCACTAGACTCACTGACACGAGACGACCTACCTATGTGAAAACGAGACACGAAAGAAAAGTAGACACGAAGAGACACGTACGTGTCCGGCCTTGGCCGATGTTCGGGGCTACTGCACGACGGAGGAGATGTCGGGGTCGTCGGGAAAAAATTGAGCTGGGTTCGTCTCGTCGAGGCGAACAAGATGGTGGTGGTGCACGGCTACGGCGATGGCTGGAACATCGGCGCTCTTAGATATAGGTCTTCGGCGAACTCGTCGGAGAAGAACAGGCTAGGGCGGTGGCTGTGGTGGTCGGGAGTAGAATAAGGTTAGGGTTTCGAATGGAGGGGTCTATTTATAGGGCTGGCCAGGTTTAGATTAGGGTTTCGTTTAGGGTTAGGGTTTAGGGTTAATCATCGGAGATGATAACGGAAGGAAGGCGGTGATCGGGAGGCAATTTTGTAGAAACCCCCCCCCAAAAAAAATTAGTTATTACACTAAGCCCCACAGCCTGTCAGTATGCAAATTTCCAAATTGCATAATCACCCCTCCACAGTTCTGTGCAAATGTAAATTTGCACAAACAAATCTAATATTGCATACTGGCTTAAAACATTTAAAATAATTGCAAAAAGCTATTAAAATAATTTAATAAATTACAAAATGATATTTTAGGCTTTAAAAACTATTCAAAAAATTATTTAAAAATTCTAGAAAATTCCTAATAATTATAATAATTCATTTTAAGGATAAAGAATGCTATTTAAAATTATAATTTCTTATTTAAAAATATTTTAAAATATCTAGGGGCTTATAAATCTTTCCTCCTTGAAAAATTTCGTCCTCAAAATTCTAAGGATAGAAGACTCTAAAAAATTTAATATAGCAAGCAATCAAACAAAGACTAAGGCTACTATTTAACTAACCTCTACGGTATCAAGCGGGAACGGATGGTTCCCTCGCGGCTTGGGTCGAATAATTAAGGATATCTCTCCCTCATATCTGACTCCCTCTCCCAAGTAGATTCCTCTGGAGAGTGACGGCTCCAAGCTACTCAGACCAAGAGTATGACTTTGTTCCTCAGCCTCTTCTCCCTTCGGTCCAATATCTCCACTGGCTGCTCAGTAACCGCTAGACTCGGTCCGATCTCCAACTCTGAATGATCTAGCACATGGCTGGGGTCTGGAACGTATCTCCTCAGCTGAGATACATGAAAGACATCGTGAACCCCCGCTAGGGTGGATGGAAGTGCAACCCTGTAAGCTACCTCTCCGATCCTGCCGAGTAACTCGAACGGTCCAATGTATCTAGGGCTCAACTTACCACCTCGTCCGAATCGGATCGTCCCTCTAGTAGGTGCTATCTTCACTAACACCATATCTCTGTCGGCGAACTCCATCGGTCTGCGACTAGCATCGAACCAGTGTTTCTGTCTGTCCTGAGCAACTCTGAGTCTGTCTCTGATCATCCTGACCTTTTCTGCTGCCTTAGTGATCATCTCTGGCCCAAGCATAACTCTATCCCCAACATCATCCCAAAAGAGCAGTGTACGTCATCGTCGTCCATATTGTACCTCGAATGGAGACATACCGATGCTGGCTTGATAGCTGTTGTTGTATAAAAACTCTACCAAGTGCAGATGGCTCTCCCATGATCTGCCAAAATCTAACACTCAAGTCCTCAGCATGTCCTCTAGCGTCTGAATCGTCCTCTCGGACTGTCCATCGGTCTGTGGGTGGTACGTTTACTAAACTTAAACCGACTGCCCAACTCCTCCTGCAAGCTCCTCCAGTAATGGGACGTGAATCTGTTGTCCCGGTCTGATACAATGCTCACCGGTACTCCGTGTAAACGAACTATCCTGCATGTATAGCTCCGCCAACTTCTCGGTAGAGAGCCCCACCTTGAAGGGTATGAAGTGAGCATACTTCGTCAGCCTGTCAACTATGACCATATGGCATCCTTTTCTCCTTAGAAATGAGGAAGCCCTGAGACGAAGTCCATCGTACTATGTTCCACTTCCACTCGGGAATAGGTAATGGCTGCAATAGACCAGCTGGCCTCTGACGCTCCGCCTTGCCCTATTGGCAAACTAGGCATCTCGAAATAAAACGTGATACATCTCTCTTCATCCCGTGCCACCAAAGATGTTCCCACAAGTCACGGTACATCTTGTTGGCACCATGGTGAATAGAATATCGCGATCGGTGTACCTCCTGTAAGATCGTCTCTATCAGCTCTCCCTTTAGCACGCATAACCGGCTGCCGTGCCTCAAGGATCCATCCTCTTCTATAGTGAAGTCATCAAGTAATCCAGCTAAAGCCTGGACTCAGAGTTTGCGGAGGCTCTCTTCTGTAGATTGAGTCTCTTTGATCTGCTCCATCAAACCTGATTGAATGTCTAGCGCCATCATATGAATTACTGATCCTGGCCGAACCATCTCAATACCGAGCTTTTCCAGATCTTCCCGTAAATGTCGATCTATCATCATATACCATGCCATCGGATGCCTGCTCAGCGCATCTGCCACCATATTTGCCTTTCCGGGATGATACTGTAAATCGATGTCGAAGTCCTTTATCAACTTCAACCATCTTTTTTGCCTCATGTTCAGCTCCTTCTACGTGAACACATACTTCAAGCTCTTACGGTCAGTAAAGATTTCCACTCGCTCTTCGTATAAGTAGTGTTTCACAACTTGAGTACAAAGATCACCGTAGCTAACTCTAGGTCGTGGGTAGGTAGTTCCGTTCATGAGTTCATAATTTCCTAGATGCATAAGCAATCACTTTCCCATGCTGCTACAGGACACATCCTAGTCCCTTTCCTGAAGCATCGCTGTAAATAGTGAAACCTCCAGATCCTGAAGGTAATGTCAGAACTGGAGCGGTCGTCAGCCTCCTTTGGGTCTACAACCAGACTAGGAGGGAAACGACTCAAACGACTAAACTCTGCAGCGTACTCGTCAATAGAACGGTTCCCCTGCTGGATGTTCTAGAATTGTAGCCCTATGGCTACTCTAACGGTGGTCGAGAAGAATTTCTTCTTGAACTAGATCTTGAACTGATCCCATGTGGCCCTCCCTCTCGTGAATAATGGCTCATTCCTGAACCAAACTCCTTCCAAGTCTATCAGCAAAATCCGCGCCTCGACCTAAAGGTCACCCGCAACCTAGCTCCGAAGAGCTTCCTCTCCACCGAGTCTAGCCAGTCATCTGTGACTATGATGCATTCAGTCCCCATGAACTCCCTGGGGGTCAAGCCCATGAAGTCCTTGATGTTCCCCGCTCTCGGTCGTGGCTCTACCGGTGGTGGGACCATAGTACGCTCCTCAGAGTGCTCCATGCTCTGGCGGAGTATGGTGGTCTGCTCCTGATGGGTTGTTAGGAACCCCTGGATCAGAGTGAGCAGTTGGTTCCCGTCGAGAGTGACGGAAGCCTGGGCAGGTATACTAATAGGTGGTAGTGGGAGTATCGGGTCCTGCTGGGACTGTGATATGGAAGGTGGTAGAGGCATCTGGGTTGGTGGATTTATGGAGTGAGGGAGTATGTAGGTGGATGTGAGGTACATCGGTCAACTGGTCAACCGGATGGATAGGAAGTGTGCTATTTTTAGGGCTGGCATACTGGGACGTGTGAGCACCATCTAATAAATAAAAAACTTATAAAAACTCTTTTAAGTAAACAATCATAAACAAACAAGAAAGTCTAATTTGTAATAACGAGCATATGCTGCGATGAGTTTCCTATGTTGCAATCCTAGTAATCCTCTAGGTGTTCTAAATGTTATTCCTAGTGTTATCTAGTTACCTTAAGTTCCTAATTGCAGGCATGCTTGGTACAGTGACGTAAACAAACAATTTAGTCAGGACCTGCATGGGCCACCACTAAAAACATGTCACGATCCGCTACCCAAATTGTTGGGCCAGGCCGAGTCATGTCCAGCCTACGTTTGAGATAAAATATAGTAAGTTGTTCTAAAGACAAAACAATATACGATCAAAGTGTGCTAACAGTTCTATATGTCCTATTGAGTCAGAATATATCCCAAACAAAATCATCTTGTATAAAATATATTCCAAATACATGGCCAAAATGTAAAACTGGATACAGGTCCAGTAATAAAATACATAGTCTAAAAACATGACTACTCTCAAAAGTTCGAGCAACTAAACAAACTAGACGAGTTTTTCCGTAGGTACATCCTCGTAAGATAAAGTCTAATCCTCGACAGCAACTCCATAATAGGAATCACATAGCAACTACTCCTCGGTAAGTATACCTATAACGTTATCCTGTTAGGATGGGAGCAAGTACTGATTCTAACAAACAAAATATACGAAGCATAAAATGAACTGAAGTGTAATAAACAGGAATCATGGCATATCACAATCTATCATGGCAAGGATACATATGTCATAGCGACAGATGTATATGTAGTATTTAAAACTGTAGCAGGTACGTGATCGTCAATAGGTGTACAATGTGCGGGGGGCACATGTAAATGAAATGTACTTCCGTACAAGGGATACGGCAATAGATGTACATACGCACAAATACAGCATTGAGATAAGGCCTATGGCACGGTAACATAAAAAATGAAACTTTGCTCGAGTACGGTAGAGGGGGCATGATCACTGTCACGTCCCGCTCCCGTAGGAGCAATCGTGACATAATGGTATCAGAGCACGGCTTTACGTCCTTGGACTTCATGTCGATCTCTCAGTTTTGAAAGCTCGTTCATGTAAAAGAAGTGTGCGCTCTCTCTCGATTGTCCCTCGACATGTCCATACAATAAGTCTAAATATTTTCAAAAGCTCGTACATGCGTTCAATCGAACGCATTGGTAGGCCATCGCCGGACACATTGGTAGGCCTTTGTGCCGAATGGTGTCAAACTTGTCTTGATAGAAAACAGGTGCTAAGTTAACATGTCGCGTACATTCCTAACTAGTCCTACGATGACCCTAGCAATTGAGCATGCAAACTCGGAATAAAATCCGTACGAGATAGCTACGCACCCGGCCTTTTGGCTAAGTTGTGTCGCGTGTCGCGCACCTCGACCTTTTGTTGCAAACGAGTTACGAGCGATATCAATTACCACTCGGTCGAACGAAGCTACACTTAGAGTGTCTATCGATAGGAACTCTATCGAGTTAACACTTAGGCGTACATGGAATATTGGTTTGCATTTCGAGGATTAGTGCGAACGACTTAGTACGTTGAGGCGACGTGAGCGATTGCGCTAGAGATTCATCGAACAAATCTGAAAGATGTCTTAGCGAGTAATACGAACGTGATTGAGGACTAGATCGGATGGCTCGAATCAGAGTGGTGTATGATTTGTCATGGAAGTCATTCGAGCAAATATTGAGGATTACGAGTATGTCGATGAGGCGATGCGATCGCGCAAAGCCTTAGAACGCGTCACGCTTAGTTGGTCGTGACTTCGAATGTCCCAAACGAGATATCGTTCGAACAACTTGTCAATGGCAATGCGAGTTAGAAAATGATTCGAAATGATGAATAAAAGTGAATGTCTTGATCGAGGAAACCTAGAGGATCGTGCTTATAATTTCGGATCGCGTCAAATGAAATATGACTTGAGTTTTGGACAACGATCTTGAAACTAGCTTGAGGAATAGCGATCGAACTTGATCTTGAATATCGAAGAGATTGTGGTATGTCCAGTTCGGACAACAGCATCAGTGTACGACTCGAAATTGGTTACAAAGAAAGATCGTCAGGTTACGCATATCGTCGATGGTATTGAGGCGTATCAAAGATCGATATACGATAACTCGGGGGTACTCTGACTTAGCGAATGACGACCGTACAAATGTCATTGTTCCGATGGATGCTATACTCGGGATATTAAAATATGTCAAGGAAATGATAGACATGGCTCGAGTATTTTCTAGTTGAACGAATGACGGTCAGACTATTGAACTGAGATCTTGGCTTGGATGGAAAATGAAAATGTTTGGATTTGCTTCGTCGATAACCACAACATTGACGTTCTTGTCTTATGCGAGCGCAACTCCAGCCTCGCACATGCGTCACGCCGATTAGGGCAATCATTCCGCGTGAGCGCTGGTATGGTGATTCATACAGCGGGGGTGATCGAAACTTGTACGGTGTGGCAATTTGATGCATCGACTTGTGGCTTGACGCGAAGGTAGACATGAGAACGACTAAGTGCCATGACAATTGAATTTGAGGATTGTGTAGGTCCAATCCGCGTATCGAGAATGAATTAGTCTAGACTCAAGCAAGAGTTACGTCCCGATGAGAATGATTATTCTGCGGAAGCGTTGTATGGTGATTCATGAACCATCATGGATGATCGGACTCGCGTGAGATTGGGGCACAATATATTGTCGAGCTAGACGACCTCGTGATCGAATACATGAATTGGTTAGATTGAATGATTGAAATAGATTCGAATACGCGCAACGAATGCATTGATGCGAATAAAGTGGTCGTGCTCAATGTTTAGGAATCTGAGTGACGCAAGCTCGGATGGAAAATCTCGTACTATCGACTTTGGTTTGATCCTAGGATTGGGGTCAGCATTGGCATTATTGTTGGAGAAATATGATTCCAATCCTGATATTGACTTAGCCTCGAAAAGAAGGCCTAGCGGTTAGACGAGACGCCATATTTCAAGAGTTATCAAAAAAAAGATTAATCTTGAGGATTTGGCATGGATGAATAGTGTGAATCACGAAAATATGAATACCCCTCACGAGATTCGACTGACATGCATATATTTCAAGGACGCTTGAGTATGTGCACGATACGACTAGAGTGAGAATGACGAGTTCTCTATCATGCGGCTTGGCTGAATGTACGTATTTTGGGGACACCTGGAATGCGTGCACGATCCAACCAAGTGATACGTTGAGTTCAAGCAAGACTTGACGATTGGAAGAGTGTCGAGAAATTGAAATCGTATTAAAGGAAAGATTGAGAGTAGTGCAAGCGTGGCTCGGACTCAAAGAAACGCGTAGGCATACCCCGCACGATTATTATAGTCCCGTGTCTGGGCACGATAAGTCTTGGCCATAGAATTGGTAGGATGACTTGCCTTCAGGAAAGTCTCGAGGACGAGACTGTTCTGAGTGGTGTATGTTGTAGTACCCCCATCCTGCAAGTCAATCGGAGAAATCGAAACGCCGACGACGTTCGGACTTAGCCTTGCAACAGCTGCTCGAAGGCTCGCTCGGTCGAGACGACTCCCCGCACAGGTGGGGTAGTTTCGGTGAACTTGCCTCATCTTAGCCTTCACATAGTAACACGCATGTTTTCAACTTGCACAATTAGGCTAATATAAAAGCTACGAACGCACATAGCTAAGGGAATAATCCCGACCCATCGGAATGTCTTAGAACATGGAAATGGTCCCACGGTCTGCTTTAATAAGTGGTGTATGTTGTAGTGTCCCGTCCCGTAAGTCAATAGGAGGAATCGAAATGTCGACAACATTCGGACTTAGCCTTGCAATGGCTGCTCGAAGGCTCGCTTGGTCGAGATGACTCCTCGCACAGGTGGGGTAGTTTTGGTGAACTTGCCTCATCTTAGCCTTCACTTAATAACACGTATGTTTTCAACTTGCACAAGTAGGCTAATATAAAAGCTATGAACGCACATAGCTAAGAGAATAATCCCGACCCGTCGGAATGTCTTAGAACATGGAAATGGTCCCACGGTCTGCTTAGAAGTCGTCTCAGCGTGCTTTCAAATGACACTCGATCCTTCGTTCCCGTGGCTTGGGAGAAGGAAGTTGGCTTAAGTTGCTAAGTTGTCCTGACACTTGAATTGGCCTAAGTCATAGGCGTCGCCTGCATGAATGCTTGAGAAAGCATGCACGGTCCCGTCGTTTTGTCCCAACACTTGAATTAAACTAAGTCATAGGCGTCGCCCGCATGAATGCTTGATAAAGCATGCACGGTCCCGTCGTCCAAGGCTTGGCATAGCCTTCGCACGTCCCGCGAGTTAAGTCGTCATGTACGGCTTGTTGGCTTAAGTCTAGGCACCCGAGAACTCGGTTGTTTAAGTCAACCTTGTGTATAACACGTTCCATCGATGTGTAGCTCGGCGTTGCCCTTGCTCGTCGAGTCGTTGCCCGAATAAGTTAGGCAAGTATTGTGCTGGGCTATCGAAGCCATTTCTAGCACTGTCCCACTCTAGCTGCGGTTGTCAAGTCGCATAGTCCCTTGAGAACAAGGCTCGTCGTATGAAGTATATAACTTGAGCGATAGCGTCGCCTATAGAACTAGGTCTGTCTAAGGCACGAGCTACGGTAAAATTAGTAAGAGTATGCCACGATCAAAGGAAGTCCATGTGACTGGTTGTCGTCGAGATCGGTCCCGCTACGTGGGAGTCTCGCTAAAAGTCTTGATAAGGAAGTGTACGAGATCGGTCCCGCTACTTGGGAGTCTCGATAGAAAGAAGGAAAGCATGGTCATGTTAAGGAAGGATTGGTAGATCGAGTTGAGTCTTACATGGTCATTGGACAACTTGTCGACAAGGTAAAGTTTCCTCGAACGGTTGCCTAGGCCAAGGGACCGATTCGGCCCGGGAGAAACGAGTGAGGCTCAAAGTAGGATGCTGGATAACCGCATGGGAGACTTCGACGCCTCCGGGCAAACTACCCGTGTAGGGACGAGCCGATATCCCACGAGCCGAGATCCAAGATAGCTTGACATTGCTAGTGACCCACCTCATGTAGATGTGTCGGCAAGAGTGGCAATCCGCGTGTTTGCCTTTGGATAGCGATAAGTACTAGCACGCATCGGTCGAATCATGAGACAGTCTAGCACGACATGTATCAAGTCAGTAAGATGTAATCCTGTTAGTGCCAGCCTTGTATCAGCATGGGAGGAATGAGTTATAGCTTATGTCAGCAAGACACGTGCTTCGGTACAAAGCAAGGCTTTCGCGTATCAAGTATTGGCTTTCGCGTATCAATATTGGCATTCGCGTTTTAGCTTTCGCGTATCAAGTATTAGCTTTCATGTATCAATATTGGCATTCGCGTATTGGCTTTCGCGTATCAAGTATTGGCTTTCATGTATCAATATTGGCATTCGCGTATTGGCTTTCGCGTATCGGCATTGTTGGCCTAAGTTTGCATAAGTTAAGTCGAGTGCCATCACTTTAAGTCGAAAGGACCGTAATGTAAAAGTTGGCTAAGTCAGGGAGTCATTAGGCACGGCCTCAAATCCTGAAGCACGGACAAGTCTAGGCAAAGGCTAAGGGCACGACCTGCACGAGTCAACTTAAAGCAGACCGTGGGACCATTTCCATGTTCTAAGGCATTCCGATGGGTCGGGATTATTCCCTTAGCTATGTGCGTTCGTAGCTTTTATATTAGCCTACTTATGCAAGTTGAAAACATACGTGTTATTAAGTGAAGGCTAAGATGAGGCAAGTTCACCGAAACTACCCCATATGTACGAGGAGTCGTCTCGACCGAGCGAGCCTTCGAGCAGCTATTGCATGGCTAAGTCCGAACGCCGTCGGTGTTTCGATTCCTCTGATTGACTTGCGGGACGGGGTACTACAATCACGTACTCAACTATCAGTTTCCCCATAACCCAGATTATAAACATGTGAGAGATACAATAACAGTATAAAACATGGTAGATACTGAGAGCAGTAAAAAGTATGTGAAACATGAAGAGATATGACTTGCAGTTTAGGTATCGGTATTTAATATGGTTTATACACAATTTATTATATGCAATAAATAAAGTTTGTAGAGGTACTTGCCTTGTGCAAAGCAAGGGTATGAATATGAAGCTATAGATATCATGTCCCGTCACTGTAAAAATGATACATAAACTTAGTTTTTATACTAAGTTAAATACTAGGACACTAGTTGTGTGACACGACTTTCTGACTGGAGATCTAGCCAAATAATGACTTAGCATAGGAGACCAATGTAGGGTGAAACAATACCTAACCAACTTTCTAGGGCCTTTACGCTATGGTAGGGTAAGGTCTAACACTAAAATATCCCAAAATCAAACAATACATCGTAAGTCGTAATTATTCAATAAATAAATCAGACTGTACACTGTGTTCCAATAATTTTTAAGATAGGAAAAAGGCTCAAATATACATGAAATAAAGTACCAAGATGATCCTTGTTAATTATAGAAATTTATACTAATTTTTATGGAATTTAGAAACCCTTATAGATATTTATTAAAAAATCAGTAAACATAAGTACCCTGGAAATGAGTTCTGTTTTCCTATTTTTATAAAATACCAAAAATTACTAACTAAAATCTGGAAAATTTATGTTAATATAGCTAAATTAACATAGTATTTAAATATATTTGTTTCCAGATTTTTATAGCAATTAAATTATATATACAAATTCAAGTACAGCAAGTTATAATTTCTGGAAAATAAATAATTAATTATTTAATATTTTATCTACGTAT
Organism: Iris pallida; assembly: GCA_029216955.1. Taxonomy (NCBI): domain Eukaryota; kingdom Viridiplantae; phylum Streptophyta; class Magnoliopsida; order Asparagales; family Iridaceae; genus Iris; species Iris pallida. The sequence goes on from JANAVB010001799.1 coordinate 6,920,422, forward strand.
ACGAAATTGAACCGGAGTCCAGATACGGGTCCCAAAGCCATGAATCAAGTCCGATATGACTCGTACAGACCATAAATATATTTAGGCTCATTTAAGTCCACGGAACCCATGCTAGGTCTGGACTCAAATGGACGTAATCAATCGAAATACAAAAATACACATATTAAAATATAATATATACAAATGAATATTAAAGTATTTTAATAATGTATGCTAATGTAGTGATATACAAGTCATAAAACTAGATAATAAAATAACTTGTAAATTTATACATAATAACATATAGCACAAAATTATATTTACATAGAAATATATACATATAATTTTGTATATAAAAATGCATATATATATATACGCATAATAACAAATATTATATATATATATATATATATTTTCAAACTGGGACTTTATTCAATGATAAGAGTAACCGAAATACAAACAGTTACATCACTGCAACATTGTAGGTAAAACTGGCGAATGCCTACATCTATTCAAAACTTTGCTGATTTGCCTTTTGATTTCAAATAATAGCAGATCTCTATTATAAGAATATGATTCTTAACGCCACTTGTTCCTATTCTTCCAAGGACCCAGCACACAGCCCCCACAACGATTTGCTTGAGATGAAGATTTCGTCGAGACTACCATAATTTGAAGAAGCCCAGTATTGATCTACTCTGACCATGAATATTGAATGCATGAATGAGGATCACCCATATATCTTCAATAAGCTGCCCATCCTTGAAAATATGCATGATTGTTTCTTGAGCTAGCTCGCGACAGCAATGACATTTCGACGCCAAGTGAAACCCCAGCTTCTGAATTTGGTCATCAGTTGGCAGCTTATCCAGCAGTATATGCCACATTAATATGGACCATTTTAATGGAATACAGGTTCCCCATATGTGTTTATAGTGAGGATGTTGGATATGTGGGATACGGGTATGAGTCCATGCTGATGACAAACTAAAAGTTCCCATTGGTGATGGAGACCAATGCCAACTGAGATTTCCCCCAATATGCATAGGATCAATGAAATGATTTGTTAGGTCCCTGCCATGTATCAGTCTTTTCCAGATTCTAGACGATTGGGCATTAGGCATAATCGTATCAATCGATTGTCGTAAACAGTATTTGGCACGAAGAAAACGAGTCCATAACAAATCCTATGTTTTCAGTTTCCACCACAGTTTTGAAGTAAAAGCATTCATTATTTCTGTAAGGCTACGAACACCCAACCCAGCCTCAGCATGTGGCCGTGTAATGGACTTCCATCCCACCCAATTCCTCTTGTCCATCCCGTCTTTGGCAACCCAAAAGAACCGAGCAAACATGGTCTCGAGTTGGTTAATGACACTAGTCGGAGGATTACAGGCCGCTAGCGTATAAATCGGAATAGAGGTTAAGACCGACTTCAGGAGAACGAGCTTGCCACCATATGAAAGAATCCTCTGTTGCCAACCATCCAAGCGGAGATGAACCTTCTGAATAAGATCTTCATACATTGTCGCATTCTGCTTTCCTGCCATTAATGGACAGTCGAGGTAAGTAAATGGTAGATAAGCAATTTGAAAGCCTGAAATTTCCTGTAGATGTTGAGCTCTCTCCGGCGGGAAAGTGTCATGAACATATATAGATGATTTAGAATAATTGATTTTATGTCCCGATACCAACTCATAGTGCTGCAGTATGCGTAGAAGATGTTGAATAGATGTAGAGTCCCCTGCTGAGAATAGCATAACATCATCTGCGTATACCAAGTATGTAATCGGCTGACATCCACTTGGAGTATAAAATGGAGTGAAGGAAGGCCTGTGTACAAAATCATTGAGATTACAGGATAATGCTTCTGCAGCAATGACAAATAATGCAGGGGACAGAGGATCACCCTGTCGAACAACCCTAAAGGCCTTGAAAAACCCCAACGAGGCTCCATTAACAATAGTCGAGAACTAGACGTTATTCAAAAGTCGAAAAATCATGTCTATCCATGATTCAGTGAAGCCAAATCTTCTCATAACTGACATCAGAAAACCCCAATCCATCCTATCATATGCCTTCATCATGTCAAGTTTAATCACAATATTCCCTCCTCTGTATTTTTTCTTCATTTTGCTCATCATCTCCTGAGCCAAAATGACATTGTCAACTATTTCTCTACCCTTCACGAAACCACTCTGTTCTTCTGAAATCAGTTTAGACAATATAGGAGATAATCTACGAGCTAACAATTTGGATATTATCTTGTTCATAACTGAGCATAGGCTAATCGGCCTAAAGTCAGTCATAGTTGTCGGGTTTTTATTCTTTGGGATTAACATAAGTGATGTAGAAGTAATAGATTTAGTGAGATGAAAACCCGACATAAATAATGATGTAGCTAGAAGAACATCTTGTGCAATAATATCCCAGCATGTAGAGAAAAAGATAGAAGTGTACCCGTCCGGACCAGCCGCAGAATTGGGATCCAAGCTACGAACCACATCAAGTAATTCATCCAAAGTTGGGATTGCAGTAAGACTTTCATTCTCCTCATCAGTGACCAGCTTAGGGATGGCCTGTAGGAAAGCCTCATCCTGTAATGTTTCCTCAGCTTTATACATTTGCTCATAATAGCCATTGGCAATGTCCTGAATGTCCGATAAGGAGTCTTTGGCCACACCATCCTCGCCAATGAGAGAGTGTATCCGAAGTTTACGATGTTTACTGTTAACACACTCGTGAAAGTATGTTGTGTTCTTATCCCCGTCCATATCCCATTTCAGGCGAGCTTTTTGTCTCCAGTATTCTTCTTCTACTATTACCCTACGCTTAAGATTAGCCATAGCATGATGTAGAGCCACCTTGTTTTCCAGTGCGGCATCCGCTTCAAATGATAGCTCTGCAGCTAGTACACTGTCTCCCGCCTTCTTCACCTCCTGAAATATATTGCCAAATGTCTGATGACTCCATTTGGACAAAGCCTTGTGACATGCTGTCATCCGCAGACCTAACTGGGTGAGGCCATTAGGGTGGGCTACTGATGTCCAAGCCGATTGAACAATGGAATAAAAATCTTCATGCTTGGTCCAAAAAGATAGAAAACGGAAATGCTTTGGGCCCCTAGCCTGAGAATTTTTCAATGAAAGTAACAAAGGAGCATGATCCGATTCAGTACGGCTCAAATGTTCAACTACAGATGCAGGGGCGAACCGTAACCAATCATTGTCTAATAGGACTTTATCCAATCTCGAAGCCTGCCTATCCCCCTCTGTTGATTTAATCCAAGTGAAACTACTGCCTTTAAAAGGAATGTCAGTGATTCCAGCTGCCAATTGGAAGTTCATAAACTCTTGCATAGAAACTGGGCACGCAGGCAAGCCTCCTACTTTCTCCTCAGAGTGACATACAGCATTAAAATCACCTCCTACTGCCCAAGGCAGCTGATAGCGATGCTGCATATCTAAGAGCCTACTCCACAACTCTCTTCTACCCTCCTTCTTACCATGACCATGCACAAAAGAGAACATGACCTCCGTCGGAAAGATGTCATTACTAACAGAAATGGTTAATGCCTGATCAAAAATGTCAAGCAAAACCATTGAGCAAGATTGTTTAGAAAAAACCCATATATTCCCTCGAGTATTCGCCAGAGCAGCAGCAAACCCCATCTTTAGTTGGAAATTAAGAAGCTGGTCATTAGAAACCTTCGGCTCAATGATAGCCAGAAGTTGAACTTTATGCAATCTACAGAGACTCTTGATTCTTTTAAGAGTAGACTTAGCCACAATCCCCTGCACATTCCATATAAGAGTGTTAAACATTAATGAAGGTGGAGGGGTTACCAGTGTGTGAGAGTTTTCTCGAAGATCGAGTGCAACGATCCGTTGGTTCAGGTGCCTTCTTTTTTTGGTCTTTTTTGTGGCAGCAGAAACTCCTTGTTCTACATTTTCTGCTTCATCCGCCCAGGAGATAGCCTTCGTGTGTATTTCTCCTTCTTCCAATTGTGCATGTTCGTCCGGAGTAACATTGCCATCATCATCTGTCCCCTCACCCGTCATTTTTATTTCGCCAGGCTCCACTGCAACATCCTGCAATGGCAAGTCTTCAGTGCATGGATCCTGCTGTGCAGCCACTGGATCATTTAATTGAGCATCATTAATTGTGGAGGGTGAAGCCTCATTAATAAGACTAGTATCTGGGGTATCCTGCTCCTTTGGGTTTGCTGCCGTTCCTACATTCTCGAGAAATATTCCTGCAAGTTCTTCTGCACTCTGATTGGTATTTTCATGACTCGGTTGAGGGTCAGCTTGGACAGCTGTCACTTATGGTTCTTTGCCTCGTTCTTGAGTTTTTTTCTTCACTTTGCACGAATCTACCATATGGCCTTGATGTTTGCAATGAGAACAATACAGAGGAGATGATTCATAGTCAACCGTTTGCCAAAACTCCTACCGCGAGGCAAATTTATCCGGATCCTTTGTTGTAGGGTTTTGGACGCATCCACTTCAACGAAAATTCGAGCCATGCTTGAACGAGATAGATCCGCAGTTACTTTATCAATCTTTAATGGGAGTCCAATCGAAGAAGTGAATGCAAATAATGCTTCCTTGTTATAAAGATGATGCGGAAGGTTTGGAAGGGCAACCCACGTAGGCATGATGGAAGATTCATAAGAAGGAGAGAAATCCGGATCCCATTTGAATAGTCTCATAGGAACCCGAGCAATATACCAAGTATCTTTGGATCGTAGACGAAGATAATCCTCTTCATTTGAAGGACGGATGAGAATATGTTTACCATCAATCAAACCTGCTTTGATAGATCCATTGAACTCAAAGCCCGTAAACGCCTTACGAATTAATTCGATAGGCGGCCGAGAATGAGAAAACTTTCCAACTAAAGCAAACTTTAAAGGATCAATCAACGATTGCTCCTCCTCCTCCGAGAAGGACACCGCTGGGGCTCCTTTGAAGGAGGATATAGCTCTTGGGGGAAGAACATGGGCAACCGAAGTTTGGCCTCCTACAACTTTTGCAAAAGATTTCGCCATGAAACCTCAAGAATAGAAACAACAAGAGGGGTCGGTGGCGGCCAACTGGTCCAGCCACCTATCGAAAATAGACGACGGCCTGGCCAGGGGCCACGCCGGAGTTGGTGGAGAAAGAAGGAGGCTAGGGCAAAACAATATATATATATATATATATATATATATATATATATATATATATATATATATATATATATTAAAAATATATATATATATATAATTTTTTTTTGAAGCAATGGGTAATTGTGGTGAACTCGCCTCCACTGGGGCTCGAACTCCTGACCACTTGGGCCGCATGCATCTCTCTTAACCATATATATATATATATATATGTATATATATATATATATATATATATATATATATATATATATATTTACATATATAAAAAAAATATATATATATATATATACATATACATATATATATAAATATATGTATATAAAGAAAAAAAAAATATACATATATATATAAAGAAATATATATATAAATTTATACATATACAATATATATACATATAAAAAGTATACATAAAATATACTTAACAGTATAATATATAATATATACATATACATATAAGTACATATATCCATATATACATATATATATAAATACATATATACATATATATATAAATAAAATCCAGCCCAAAATCCATTATAAACAGTAAACCTATTAAATAAAAAAAATCCATTACTGTGCGGGTTTAAAACCGTTAGCATTAATTTAAACCCGATAACCCATTATAATTTAACCCGTGTCCTGACAGTTAGGGACACGAGCGTTGAATATGACACTGCGTCCTGTGTCCGAGGGAAATACGAAGATTCTGACACAAATTTTTCGTGTCCGAGTCCACCACTAGACTCACTGACACGAGACGACCTACCTATGTGAAAATGAGACACGAAAGCAAAGTAGACACGAAGAGACACGTACGTGTCCGGCCTTGGCCGACGTTCGGGGCTGCTGCACGGCGGAGGAGACGTCGGGGTCGTCGGGAAAAAATTGAGTTGGGTTCGTCTTGTCGAGGCAAACAAGATGGTGGTGGTGCGCGGCTACGGCGATGGCTGGAACGGCGGCGCTCTTAGATCTAGTTCTCTGGCGAACTCGTCGGAGAAGAATAGGCTAGGACGGAGGCTGTGGTGGTCGGGGAGTAGAATAGGGTTAGGTTTCGAACGGGGGGGGTCTATTTATAGGGCTGGCCGAGTTTAGATTAGGGTTTCGTTTAGGGTTTAGGGTTGGGGTTTCGGGTTAATCGTCGGAGACGATGACGGAAGGAAGGCGGTGATCGGGGGGCAATTTTGCAGAACCCCCCCTCCCCCCCAAATTAGTTATTACACTAAGCTATACCGCCTGTCAGTATGCAAATTTCTAAATTGCATAATCATCCCTCCGCACAGTTCTGTGCAAATATAAATTTGCACAGACAAATCTAATATTGCATACTGGGTTAACACATTTAAAATAATTATAAAAAGCTATTAAAACAATTTAATAAATTGCAAAATGATATTTTAGGTTTTAAAAACTATTTAAAAATTTATTTAAAAATTCTAGAAAATTCCTAATAATTATAATAATTCATTTTAAGGATAAAGAATGCTATTTAAAATTATAATTTCTTATTTAAAAATATTTTAAAATATCTAGGGGCTTACACTAGTTGTTCAATTTGACCATTAGGAATCCACCCATGAACTATGACTACTTATAGGAAGAAGAATTAGCTTTTAATGATCCTTCATGTGAAAGTTACATTGAGTTTTGTACCCAATTTGGGGGATATTCGAGATTGGTGCACCAAGTATTTGTCACTTGGTTAGATCTATCTAGACTTATTTTAGTTGTGTGTGTGGCTAGATACGAGTAGGCCGTATCATGACACACTATGATACGGAGTCATTTTGGAGGTGTTTCCTCCGACACTTGTGATACACATATCATATTCTCCATGACACATTATATTAGCTATATATTGTTCTAATTAGGCCCTAATTTATATTTTAGATTTGTTCTTGTAATTTGGGTAGAGTTAGACAATGTTTGGTAGAGGTATCTTGGGCATATCACAAGAGTATCGTAGATTAGTGCGATACTGGTGTGGTACACACCAAGTGCTTGGGATTATGCATATGCATATATGTGTGTTTTGTAGGTATCCATATATATTCCTAAATGTTAGATTAATATAAATATATGCATATAATTTGTATACATATCATTAGTGTATATATGTGAATCCATATATATGTCATAGAGTATCAGTTGAGTGTGAGAGGAGTAAAGGGTAGGGACATGTTAATATGTGTGGCTACTCATAGATGTATACTAGTGTTCTCGAGCAAAATATGTGCATATATATATATATATATATATATATATATATATATATATATATAAATAAATATATATATATATATGTCAATATGATGGTGTGTGCGTGTGTCTAGGACAGTGGGTGGTAGCAATATAGACAAGATATCAGTCTACAGTTGAGAATATCACTATTGTTAGTAAAGAGGAACTTGATAGCAGTTAAGATAGGGTTGAGGTATGGTGTTACAACAGTGTATCATGAAGGCTCAAGTTTGGGAAATGTTATTAGCAATAGGTAGAGGGGCTCGAGTGTATCAAGAGGGAAAGCTCAGTCAGTTGGAAGAAGGGACAAGGCATAGCAGTTGTAGTAGCAATGGGGGCGGTGTGCATCAGCAGTAAAGAATTAGTTGTAGCAGTTGTATTAGCTAGAGTGGATCATGTGAAGTAAATAGAGTAGATCATTGTATGGTAGTCTACCTATGGTGTAGGGGATTGGTATATGCTATATATCAAGGGTAATAGGCTTAATATAGATATTGGTATAGGTAATATGTATAGGTATATGGGTATGGGTATACATATGTAACATATGGTAATAGAAGGGTAAAGATAAGGTAATGGGTATGGCTAAAGTATTATGATATATTAGTCTATATTTATGTAGGATATCTAGTATCCCTATTTATATGTGTCATGACCTAGAAAATGTAGAATTGATCTAGAATGGCTATTATCTCCTAGGTATGGACCTAGAAACCTAGGTATGACCTAGAAATGACTAGTTTGACCATAGAAACAAGGTGTTGACCTAGTTTGACATCTATGACCTAGAATTGACCTAGAAATCATATTCCAATTTAGATATCAATGATTATCACTCCAAAACACCAATTGACATTGATATTTCTTATTTAGGTCTTTGTGACTCTATTTTGGATATCGATCCTCGTACACTACTCAGGACCACATGCGAGTACATTCTCTGACAGTTTTTGTTATCTTGATGATTTCTATGATATCAGTATTGTAGTGTTATACTTGATTCCTAACATGAGACGGGCTAGTATCTTGATAAATGTCATGAAGAGTCGTGATTGGATCTATCATACTAGTCGGAGGATAGGAAAATTTTGGTAGCTTATGTGATCATACCCCAAATACTTGTGCATAGCTCACCCTCAGCCACGTAGGATGTAGCCTGATCTTACTTGTACTTGTGCATAGCTTTCCATATATGACTGGACTGATCTATTACTATACTTGTGCATAGCCAGTTATATGGAATAGCCTGATCTTGTCCCAAGTCAATCACATAATAAACTAATATTTTAAGGCATATATTAGTATTCATGCTCTATTCTAGTTTTTATTTGTTGATACATTCATTATCGTGATTACTTACAGTTTATTATTGCCTATGACATGATTACCTATTTACGTGTTTTCTCTTCATTTCAGTATTACTTTTAATCTTGTATTTCCATTACTTACTGCTTTTATAGTTTTTGTCAGTATAATTGAACTGCTGTTGGTTAATATACTTCCCTCCAATCTTGACTGGGTAACATATTTTAGAGGATCTTGAGGACTTTCGTCCTACCAATTAGAGAAGACACCACTAGTAGCGACTTAGCTAGTTTAGCTATTAGTACTGGATTTGTCTCCAACTCCTAAGACTTGAGATGTTATTATTTCTAAGACTTATGTTGATATTGAGATAGCTAGACTCTTAGACTATTTGATGTGGATTTGGGATATTTATTTCTAGTCTTCTCTTCGATTCTCATTTCGTACCTTTTCTATCATATTGTGTCATTATCTCCCTTATAGTTTATTATGATTGAGTATGAATATTATTATTATATTGTCCTCCTTTTGGAGTTGTGATATCATTGACAGGTTGTGATATATATTCATAAGATGTGATAGTTAGCATTGTTGACCTAGACAACGTCCTACCGTCGATGTTGTAGTGTAGGCTAGATATACCTACGTGCTCGTGCCCTTATTTCGGGTGCGGGTCGTGGCACCTTTTCTTTGGTTATAAATAGCCTTGAACCCCTTTATTCATGGTTGATGCTTTGAGTCTAAAATATTTCATATCCACCAAAGTCTATCCACAAACAACTATACCAAAGCTTTCACTTGTCATCCAAAAATTGTGTTAGAGTGTTTTTGACTTGTAAAAGTTAGATCTTCATCTTTGTTTTAAGAAGATCAAAAATCATCTTGTAAAGAGGATGAAGTTGGGGAATCTTCGAATCAAAGCTCTCGTATATTCGAGTCGAAGATGCCTTCAGATAAAAGCTCTCGTGTAAGAAGTTGGTAAATCTTTGGATCAAAGCTCACATTGTACTATTTATGATAATAGTGGATTAAAGCCGGAGAGAGAGTTTCAGGACTAGAGTGCCCCAAGGAAGGATACCAGGATCCATCGAGTGTCAGTATTTTTATTACTTCTTTTGCACTCTTAATCTTTAAATTGCTCATTAGCAATCATTTTGTGCTTGATTAGTGAATTTGACCCTAATCACCCCCTCCTCCCTCTAGGGTGCCTTCATCTAGTATCAGAGCAAACTCTATTGTTAGGCTTAACATCCTTAGAGTATATCATTATTTTTTATGGCATCATATTTATCCTTCGATAAAGAGGATTTTATTTCTTGTGGCATAGACAATCATGTATCTTCTAAATACAACAAATGCTATAAGTAGAAAGCCATGGCTTAACAATCCTTAGAGATTATTGATGATCTTTATTCTACAAATGAAGAACTTTCTGAAAAGGTTAGTCATTTGGAAGAAGCAAATGAATTGTTGAAAAATGAAAACAATAATTTATTATCTAGACTTGACTCTCAAAACTCATCATATGTTTCTTTAAAGAGTTTGAATGGGGCTTTAATTTTGAAAATCAAATCTCTTTCCACATCTATAGAATATCTCAAGACTCAATCAAATGAGTTAACACTTTTGCATGATTTATCTATTGTTGCTTTAAAGAAACAAAATGATACTTATATCTATAGAATTGCTTTACTTGAAAAAGAGAGTATTGAATGCTAAATTTGATTATCTTACATGTATATATGATGATTTGTTATTAGAATATGATATTCTAAAACCAAACCTTCTCATGCTCACTCTAAAGATATTCATCACTCTAGTATGTCACATGATGACAACCATGCTTATTCTGATACATGTACACACACTAGTATTAGGTGCTTCTTTCACTCCTGTATTAGTCATATGAACTTTGCTTATCCTATTCGTAGGAGTTTTGCTACCAATACTAGAGTAAATGCAATATGAGTTCCCAAAGCTAACAAATATGGATCCAAGTTTATTTGGATACCAAAGTCTTCATCTAATATTGTAGATGGAGCTTCTTTTGTCCGGATATGGCACCAAGGAGCGTGTTGGTGGTTGCAAAGCTTTAAAGGTAATCTTCCAAGCAATTGTACCAACACAATTGTGGCCACTAGAGCCACTTTGGTAACATGCAAAATGTCTTGCTACTATCTTTCATTGATATACGTTAGTTGCCTATTATCTAAATCAATGTGAGATATGATACAAGCATGCTTAGTTAATTTTCTTGTACCAACCTTTATCTAGCATGACTAGTTGTTTGGCTTAAATGATTAGTTCACCCAATGTAATTTATCACTCATTTTCTATTAGTTTGACACATTTGTCTATACATGCTCTTTACTCTTAGTCATTATTTATGAAGCATGCATATCACTCTAGTCTATAGGAGCTTGGGTTTTGATTTGAGTTAATATGATTTTAACTCTTTGTCTTTAAAGTTTGAGATAGTCACTTCTTACCGATTTGTCTCTATTATGTTATATTTATTTTAATCACTATATATATATATATATATATATATATATATATATATATATATATTTAATCACTATATATATATATATTTTATATATATATATATATATATATATATATATATATATATATAAAATATATATATATATATATATATATTTTATATATATATATATATATATATATATATATATATATATATATATATATATATATATATATATATATATAGCACAAGCTTCTTGTTACTTAAAAGTATATACTTATACTTCTTTTTTAACCTTATGCTTGCATAATATATTCATTATTGATTCTCATATTTTATTTTGATTAACTTCTTATGAATCAATTATGTCTTTGCCTAATAAAGCATATTTATACATGATTTGATTTTGTGATAGCTTTTCAAATATTCATTAAAGATACATGACTATATACATTAAATTTTTATTTATATATTGTTCATGTATCTCTTATATTGACATATATTTTATAAATATCTTTATGAGTGCATATCAGTTAAGCTCAAGTTTATATTGACTTGAAGAGTATTTAACTCTACTTATTATCCCCAAACTTGTGCTTATCTCATATTTTAGATGTTGATTCTTTTGACCAATTTGTGTACCTTTCTTTGAATCAATTAGCTCCTTCCTTAAAGCCTTTTCTTGATAATATCTTCTTGGCTTTTTTGTTGACATTTTGGATACATGATTTTAATTGATTTTTGAATCATTTTGTGTATACCTATTTGAGATACTTATAGTTCTATATATATTAATGATTTCTAACTTTTGATATTTATTTGTTTTCCATCTTTAAGTTGGGATGTTAAGAGAAAATATTTATTATAATGTCTTGCTCATGACTATTTATGGATATACTTTTAAGAATAACACATTTTTGTGCTCTATCTTGCATTTTAAATTACCTCCTTTACTAGTGCACTTTCTCTAGTCTATATATTCCATATATTTCTACTGTGCACTATGAAAGCCTTTTGAAAACTGTCCTTCTTGCCATCTTTAGTATTTAGCTTTCTTGATCTTATTGATCTTATATTGCTCATTTCTTGGGTTTTATACTTCTTTTGCATTATTGTTGCCCAATGATTTGTTAAGTAGCGCATAAGGATTCTTGTAACATATACATCATATCTTTTATGTTTTTAGATACTTTGATTTGAGCTTTTGTATTGAGATATTCCATCTCTAGAGGATACACTTATTTCTTAATGGTTAAAACGTTTTGCATTCGCTAGATAGGTGTATTATTTCACTATCTTGGATTGATCTCAATACTTGAAAAAAACATATTTGTATTCTTGTATTTTCTTGAATATCTTTTTAGCCTTATTTTGATAAGAGCCTATTTCATTTATTTGTGTTATCTTATGCTCTTATCCTTGCTTAGTAAAGAGTTTATATATTTTTTTGTTCATTCAAAATGTTTGTTCGTTTTATATACTCTATGCTTAAGCAAGTAACTTTAGTGTTAGTGACATAAGGTTTAATGAGTATATTTCTTTTGCTATGGTCTACCCCATTAATCTTAATTGGTTATATAGCTTATTTATTTATGATATATTGTTGAGCTATATAATTTGGTTCACATTCATTCAATCTAGTTATCTTCTTATTGAAGTACGTGTAGGCAACTCTAGAGGGGGTGAATAGAGTACGTGTGTCAATAATGATCAATTAAAAATGAACTCTATTCAATCACAATTAGCAAATGATTAATCAGAGTATAAGTGCGAAAAGTAAATAAAGATCAGAGAGCATACGCAGAAACAGCAGTTTTTAACCTGGTTTCCCTCATGGAGGACTAGTCCAGGCCTGAGAACTCTAGCTCAGGATTGAAATCCACTATTTGTGAAATAGATTTACAATCATGTGCCTTTACTCAGAAGAGTACGCCAACTTCTTGAAAGATCGCTGAGGCAAAACTTGGAATTTTCTAAGTGACTTCTTCAAGTCTCTTGCACACAAACTTCTAATTGACTCGCACCGAGCACCTTGTAGGCTTGGAAAGTTTTGTGGCTAGTAGATGAGAAGAGTATAGCTCTTTAGGATGTATAGTATATAGGAGTAGAAGAGAAGAGAAGATTGGATGATTTAAAATGGGAGAATGGGTGCCAATATATACTACTTCTAGGAGGCAGAGTTCGGCCAGAACTCTATCTAAAATATTCAAAATTTTGGCCGTTGGACAACTTGCAATGAGCAATCCCTAAAAATTAGCTCCGGGAAATTATGAGACAGAGTTCGGCCCGAACTCTGTGTGGGGGCAGAGTTCGGCCCGAACTCTGCCTCCTTGGAGACAGAATGCTCGTGGGCAGTTGTAGGGCTTTAGCATTTTGGCTTTTTATTTGTGGAGCTTTGGTTTATCTAGTCTATGGTTGAGGTACTCAGTGCGACTCAACGTACAATAGCCTAGACTCAATAAAAGTGTAAAAATACAGACTTCCGATTACAAGATACAACAGTATTTGTCGAGCAGTCGTCGATGATAATTTGTCTGTCTTGATATGTGATAGTCGTCTGATTTGTAGCTTAATGACGATTTATGTGTCGAGTTGGATCATGCCAAATATTAATTTGTTAATTATCAAGATTAGGTTGACTGCGATCCAGTTTGGGTCAACAATCTCCTCCATTTTGATAATTGACAAAATTATGATATTTGTGTGTTGCAACATTCATACCTGGACACATATATATCTCCCCCGTAGATGGATATTTCGGCTCCCCCATAAATAGAAAAGTCCTGATACAAGTACTAGTCCAAACAATATAACACATAGCACAAGTATTTATCCAAAATGCTTTAAGCAAATATCACATATTCTACCTCTTTGGTATTTAACAAAATGAAATATAAGCTCTACCATAAAAAAATAACCATGGAGAAAAATGTGCAATCACACAACCAAGGCTCAAATCCAAAGTAAGAGATAACTAGCAAATAATCCAAACAGAAGCTCCAAAAGCATAAAGTAGTACAAAACAAAAAGTTCAACTACATAACAACTGAATGAAACTTTAAAGTGCATAAACAAAGTAAATCCTAAGCATCAGAAGCAGAATCATAAAAGGGACCATGGCCGTCACGGAGCACGGGAAGGTCCAGCAGAATCAGATGGGCCGCTGGCAGAGCGATATGGATCAACAAACGCTGTATCCGGATCCAAATACCTCCTGACCCAAGTGTCGTCAATACGATAACCTTCACGATAAGGGTCCCGTACCATGGGGTAAGACACTGTAGGATGAGTAGCCAGGGAGTACTGGATGTCATATAGGGTGTTGTTGATGACCGTCATCTGTAAGGTAGTGTGGTAATCCATCTAAATCCTGCGATCGTCCTCCAAGCGGAAACGATCTCTTATCATGGTCTGAATGGACTCGAGGTATGAAATCCACAATTTTTCTAATTTTAATTTTTATTATTTAATTGTGTTTTAGTATTATTATTTAAAATATAAAATTCTTTTCAAAATAATTACACTGGGCCTTTTGACTGTCTAGGCCAGACCCTAACCAAATCTGACTCTAAAAACATTTTTTTAATTTTAATGTTACAAATATTTATTTATCAATTTTTCTTAAAAGAATAATTTTAATTTATAGCCCAAAATATTGAGCCCATTTTTAGCCTATGGCATAAATGCCCACAAACTATGTTATGATTTCCAAAACCCAACCCATTTTTACTAAAGCCCTTACTAAACCATTTACAACCCAATAGCCCACTTCTAATAAAACCCAATAACTAAATACAATAGCCATTAACTTTAGTCATTCATTAGAATGAATGTCTCATTCATTAATATAGCTTTCTCTCTTTCATCCTTTAATCTTCCTGTTAGAACCGAAAGTAGCTTCGGCCATGGCCGACTCCCCAATTCCTGAACCCCCAGAAACCGGCGCCCGTCCACGTCCCGGCCGGCCGTTCACCTCCCCCTACAGGTAACCCCCACTCTTTCCTTCCTATAAAACCCCTCCATACCATTCCCATTTCCATCATCATCTTCTCCATTTATTTTTCCCCAAACTCCAACTCCAAATTCCTAGCCCGATCCGACGAACCCGACCACTGGCCGACCCCTCTGGCCGGCGCACCCCCTCAAGCGCCCCTCCGCCCGAGCGCCGACCCCCCGAGGCCGATTCCAGCCCCGACCGCCGCTCCCCGCCGCCCGACCCCGCGTGGCTCCTCGGCCGGCCCCCTCTGTGCATGCCAGCCCGATCCGAGTGGCCCCCTGCCCGCCGCTGCTGTCCCCATCTACTCGACACTGTTCTGCTGTGTCGTTCTGTTTTCCGTGGGTTTCCGTTTTCATTTCGAGTCCGAGGCTACTCTTCGGATTCCGTCGTTTGGGTAATTTCTGTGTAATCACAGCAGTTCGTCCCTCCCGTAATTGTCTGTGATGAAATTGGTCCTCGAATTCTCTTCGGGAATTCGGTTTTCTGTTACGTTATGGCTTCCGGGAATTTTGGAACCATTCTTGACATTTTTGTTCTGTGGTTTTTAGTTGCTGTTGATTTCGGGTTTTTCTGAGAACTCTTCGAAAAGAGTTCTGATGGTTTGGGATTATTTCGGGATTTCTGAACTTTCTTCGAAAACATTCTGGATTTTATTTGGTTGTTTCTGTGGATTTTTTGATGTTGGTTTTATTGTTCCGTTGAGATAAATTGAGGGTTTATGGTGTTGTGGTGTTTCTGGATTAGTATTCGGGATTTTTGATTTATTTTGGGTTTTTCGAATTCATCTCGGGAACGTATTCTTTGTATATAAAGTTATATATATTTGGTTTCACTGGTTTGGGATTTAAATTGGATGTTGAGGCATATTTTTCCAGTTTTGGGTTATCCCAAAAATAGAGGGAATGCTGCCGGAATTTTTATAGAATTTATTTATATGATTTTAAAGTGGTTTTCAGAAAAGAAAAAAAATTTATTTTGGATTTTTGGGCAATGACCAAACCGGTCCATGGGTCCTAGCTAAATACAAACGAAACCGGGATTTCGGCATTAGCTATTTTTGTGACGACAGGACCAAGTCTGAGACTCGTAATTTAATTTAATTTAATTTAATAGTTTTATTTTATAATTAAATTGTAGGACAATTTTAAGAGCTAATAAATATTTCTTCTTATTTCAATTTATGTAAAATAGTTTGTAAGGGCATAAGCCCAGCTTTTCTATTTCTTTCTCTGTGGCCTGTAATTATTGTAGCATAGCTTTTTCTTTCTTTTTCTTGTTTTGCTGGTTTTAGCATAGACGCGTAGAATTAAAATAAATATTATTTGATATAAAATTAATGAGATTTTCTCACATTAAATTACAAATTGGTAGTTTAACAAACTCATGATTTCTCATTTAAAAGAAAGTCTACTTTTATATATATATTATCAAAAATACAAAGTTTTGCTAAATAACCGGTAATTGCTATTTTTCTCCAACTAAACCAGTAACATGTTTATTCCATATAAATGACAACGAACGCTTCTTATGACATTAGACGGTTTTTCTGGTAATTAATTATTAAACTAAAACTTGATTAGGATCAATTCTAGAGATTGCAACTAGCACACCTAGATATGGTTCAACTTTGGTTCTAAGTCTGGAATCTCAAATGTAGGATTTCGAGGAAGTGTTTGACCTAGTTCCCCGGTACAGACTCTCGATCCAGTCACAATAACAAAGGCAAGTGCAGTTATGTCTATTTGATAATTTATCTAGTAATTGTTTTATTGCAATTTTAAACCACATTGCTATACGAAACTCTCTCCTAGAGTATTGATTGTGGAACTCTTTACTAGAGTTCGAATATTGACTCATTGATTGAATCTGATTGACTCGGGATATTGGGGGAGTAGTGTAGCGTCTATGACCAATACCCCCATATTGTATTGATTGTGCGAGCTGATTCCTCCTATACACGAGAATAGGTCGGACCGTATCATTAGAATATAATTGAATCATCCCAAGTCGGTCATAGTTCGTTGCCTATTCAAATCACATTGTTTTGATTGTAGAATTATTGGAAAATATTGCTCAAGTATTTCAAATTGTTTAGTATTGTAAAATTTCAAAATTATTATTTGAATTGTTGAATATTCATAATTGTACTTTGCACCCTCCTGACTGGAGACCAACATTTTTAGGTGATTGCGTCGTCGAGGATCTGATGTCTAACTCTGGTCCCGCAGAACTTGGAACCCCAGAACCTTAAGAGCTGGATTAGTATTTATTTTTCTTTTGGAAACAAGTGTAATAATTGAATGTTGTATTAATGTTTGTTGTATTTCAGGCTTTTCAAATTGAATAAAAGATTTTATATTCGTTAGAATTTTATCTGCATGTGTTTTACTGCTTGATACAGCTTACTGCCGCCGTCTCAACAATGGTGCAGGCTGGGCATGATCCGATTCGGCCCAAGAAATTGGGATCGGGTCGTGACATGTTTTTAGTGGTGGCCCATACAGGTCAAATCTGTGAATTTGTCTAGTCAACTTAGTCTAGACCATCGCGCAGTTCTGTAACTTGACCTAGGGATAGTTGAGACTGTAGGAAAAACAAACTTTAGAAACAACTAGAACACTTAGATGATATAAACCATGTTACATTATCGGGCCGAAAATTATTTAATTCTTTTTTGTTGCTTATAGATTCATAGGATACCTTGTTTGTGTTTGTACCTAAAACCTTATCTAGATTAAGCTGATTGTACCTTTGATACCTTTGACTTTCAAGATTATATTTCTACCATAATTTTCAGGTTCTAGTATACCATAGGATTCATTTCTTTTTGGAATAAGATTGAATTCTTTGGTCTTCTTCTTCTTTATCAAACCTAATTTCGAATTCTTCATTGGTTGATCAAATCTTACTTCTTTACCTTTAATTGAAATCATGATTCATTCAATATGTAGAATTTCGAATTCTCTTAGCAACCCTGATAAATTCTTATCTACCCAATATATATCCATAACCATCATCCAATCTTTTGCCTTGATCTCCTTTCTAATTGACTGACTTTCTCGGAATCAATCCTGAATTAAATTCTTTTGGGACCATTAAACCTCAAGGTCAGTTATTGCCAGAAGAATTAAGTTCAGTTTAGTCAGTTCATGATTCTCTTAAAGAAGTTATTTTCAATTCCAATATTGATTGTTATCTCCTAAGTTATTCCAAAGACCGAGAATATTCTCATCTGTTGACTTCCTCCATTCATCTTGAAACCCTACTCTCTCTATGCAATTTCTTGATCAAATCAAGGCCTAGAAAGCTTCTATGATCATGAAGCAGGAGCGGTCAGAAAATTGATCACATTTTGAATCCATTCTATCCTTAAATTTTCTTTAGTCATGGAAAAATGATTACAATTGAGTTGTCTCAAAGATATTTCATTCTTTGCTAGACAATCTCGACTTAACTTCTTTTCAATAAGACTTGCCTTCTCTCAATTATCCAGCAAATTTTCAATTTTCCTTAGTTGTAAAATTATTCTTAAAATTCTGTATTCCCTGAGTGATTTATCGGGAATATTTTAATTGGTCTTTCTTACTTAATCCGAAGCTGTGATGCTTCTATCTTACCTTGTGTCTAACTCAATTATTCAAATCAAGGTTGATCATTTTATCTTTGGAAAAGAATATCAGAGAACAGATACTCCTCTTGATTTTAGCCCCAGTCTCTTGAATCTCAAACACATATTTTGATAAATCACTTGATCTCAGAAGAACAGTCATCTACATTTTCCATCCTGTTTAGAACTTTAAACTCGTTTGAATTTTGAAATTTTTCTGAAGTTCACATGGACAAAGCTGAGGAAATATTTAGCAACCTAACATGACTCCGCACATTTACGTGATAGTCATTTATCTAAATTATGGAAAACTGCAAGTTTACTGCAGCTAGTTGTGCACTAGCAAGGCATAAACTCTAACGTTGAAGTAATGACAGGTAATCGTTAGGTTTCCAAATATTATTGAGACTTTGTTCTATGTTTGCTTAGCCATAAAATGGATAAAGTTGGAAGATTACTCGGTAAACTAAATTATTCAAGTTATAGAGTCAAAAAATTCATTGCAGTAAGGTGCACACTGGCGAGGCATGAATTTGAAACAAAGTGACTTGAAAATAATTGGTTTTCGAATATTAATAAGACTATATTCATATCATGGTTATCTTTAATCATTCTGAGGATTTGTATCCTAGCACTTACTCCCACTTCCAGAAATGATCTATCGAATTATATTCTTGTCATGGCTATTTTAATCACCTTCACTATCCTAAAATCATACAATTTGTTGATTTCTTCCTGAGTCTCAAACTTCATACCTCATCCCAATTTGAATTAAAAAAAAAGTTGTCCCTCATTTTGGAAAATTACATTATCTTTTGTTCCTCAAATAAATTATTGATGTCGTATTCTTTTTGACCTTTCTGTTTTATTTGATCTCATTTTAAAACTTTAAACTTGTTATGATTATTTAATTTATATCTCAATTTTACTCGTGTCTAAAATAATTTTTGATCACAACAAATATTCTAACTCTATCTCAGATAATTTTTAAAACATGCTGATATTTATCTTTATACCTAGCAATCATGCTTCGAATCTGATTCTGTCTAATGATGTAAATTTAGAATAGTTTATAACATGCTAGAGTACATGAGTTACGGATAAAAAAATGAGATGAATATGAATATATGTGATTTAAATTTACATTAAGAAAGAGATAATTAATGATGTGAATACCAAAGCAAATTAATATTTAGGTTAGAGGTGGTTAAATGACAAGCATGAGGATACATTTTAGGAAGACGCATGATAAATCGGATGATCAAAATAAGAAAAAAATTTGGACTTAAAGGTGTAACTAAGCGAGGATGACAATTGTATAAAAGCCAGGATTAAAAAAATGGAAAGATTTGTTGGAAAGATGTAATAAGATTTATTTTGAGAAAGTTTAGTTAAATAAAGGAATTGAGCATAATCATGATTTCATAGAGAGTTTGAGATCAAATCAGAAAATGAAGATATATAGATGATAGTTAAATCACGGTAATGATCATCTATGAGAAAGAAATAGATCGTGACAAATTGGAATATTAAAACGTGGTGTAGGATTTTAGATATGATATTGGGCACCAAGGCTTGACATTGAAGTATTAAAGACTAGGAGTATCAAATCATAGAATTAAATTGAATATATTAGCAAGTTGGGAGAAGTACATATTGCATGAATATGAGATGTATTCAAGATTGAAAGTATAGAAGACAAAAAGGTGATTGGCAATTTAGGAATGGAATCGAGAATTTACTAATCATGGAGAATAACATTATTTCTAAGGAGGGAAGAATGTAAATTAAATAGTGGATAAAAATTAATGAATATATAGTATTAGATGAGTTTTGGGATTGTTAACCTACTTGGGCATAAGACTGTTAAGAAAAATGTCCAAACTGATTTCAGGCATGATTGCATGATTAAAACCCTGACCCTACCCTTTAAATTTTGAGGACAAAATTTTCTAAGGAGGGAAGGTTGTGAAATCCGCAATTTTTCTAATTTCAATTTTTATTATTTAATTATGTTTTAGTATTATTATTTAAAATGTAAAATTCTTTTCAAAATAATTACACTGGGCCTTTTGACGGTCTGGGCCAGACCCGAACCCAATCTGACTCTAAAAACATTTATTTAATTTTTATGTTACAAATATTTATTTATCAATTTTTCTTAAAAGAATAATTTTAATTTATAGCCCAAAATATTGAGCCCATTTTTAGCCTATGGCATAAAAGCCCACAAACTATGTTATGATTACCAAAACCCAACCCATTTTTACTAAAGCCCTTACTAAACCATTTACAACCCAATAGCCCACTTCTAATGAAACCCAATAACTAAATACAATAGCCATTAACTTTAGTCATTCATCGGAATGAATGTCTCATTCATTAATATAGCTTTCTCTCTTTCATCCTTTAATCTTCCTGTTGGAACCGAAAGTAGCTTTGGCTATGGCCGACTCCCCAATTCCCGAACCGTCGGAAATCGGCGCCCGTCCACCTCCCGGTCGGCCGTTCACCTCCCCTTCCAGGTAACCCCCACTCTTCCCTTCCCATAAAACCCCTCCATACCATTCCCATTTCCACCATCATCTTCTCCTTTTATTTTTCCCCAAACTCCTACTCCAAATCCCTAGCCTGATCCGGCGAACCCGACCCCTGGCCGACCCCTCTGGCCAGCGCACCCCCTCAAGCGCCCCTCCGCCCGAGCACCGACCCCCCGAGGCGGATTCCAGCCCCGACCGCCGCTCCCCGGCTCCCGACCCCGCGTGGCTCCCCGGCCGACCCCCTCTGTGCACGCCATCCCGATCCGTGTGGCCCCCTGCCCGCCGCTGCTGTCCCCATCTACTCGACACCGTTCTGCTGTGTCGTTCCGTGGGTTCCCATTTTCGTTTCGAGTCCGAGGCTACTCTTCGGATTCCGTCGTTTGGGTAATTTCTGTGTAATCGCAGCAGTTCGTCCCTCCCGTAATTGTCTGTGATGAAATTGGTCCTCGAATTCTCTTCGGGAATTCGGTTTTCTGTTACGTTATGGTTTCCGGGAATTTTAGAAACATTCTTGACATTTTTGTTCTGTGGTTTTTAGTTGCTGTTGACTTCGGGTTTTCCCGATAACTCTTCGAAAAGAGTTCTGATGGTTTGGGATTATTTTGGGATTTTTGAACTTTCTTCGGAAACATTCTGGATTTTATTTGGTTGTTTCTGTGGATTTTTCAATGTTGGTTTTATTGTTCCGTTGAGATAAATTGAGGGTTTATGGTGTTGTGGTGTTTCTGGATTAGTATTCGGGATTTTCGATTTATTTCGGGTTTTCCGAATTCATCTCGGGAACGTATTCTCTGTATATAAAGTTATATATATTTGGTTTCACTGGTTTGGGATTTAAATTGGATGTTGAGGCACATTTTTCCAGTTTTGGGTTATCCCAAAAATAGAGGGAATGCTGTCGGAATTTTTATAAAATTTATTTATATGATTTTAAAGTGGTTTTCAGAAAAGAAAAAAAAATTATTTTAGATTTTTGGGCAACGACCAAACCGGTCCATGGGTCCTAGCTAAATACAAATGAAACCGGAATTTTCGGACGTTGAGGCATTAGCTATTTTTATGACGATTGGACCAAGTCTGAGACTCGTAATTTAATTTAATAGTTTTATTTTGTAATTAAATTGTAGGACAATTTTAAGAGCTAACAAATATTTCTTCTTATTTCAATTTATGTAAAATAATTTGTAAGGGCATAAGTCCAGCTTTTCTATTTCTTTCTCTGTGGCCTGTAATTATTGTAGCATAGCTTTTTCTTTCTCTTTCTTGTTTTGCTGGTTTTAGCAAAGACGCGTAGAATTAAAATAAATATTATTTAATATAAAATTAATGAGATTTTCTCACATTAAATTACAAATTGGTAGTTTAACAAATTCATGATTTCTCATTTAAAAGAAAGTCTAGTATTATATATATATTATCAAAAATACAAAGTTTTGTCAAATAACTGGTAATTGTTATTTTTCTCCAACTAAACCAGTAACATGTTTATTCCATATAAATGACAACAAACGTATCTTATGACATTAGACGGTTTTTCTGGTAATTAATTATTAAACTAAAACTTGATTAGGATCAATTCTAGAGATTGCAACTAGCACACCTAGATATGGTTCAACTTTGGTTCTAAGTCTGGAATCTCAAATATAGGATTTCGAGGAAGTGTTTGACCTAGTTCCCCGGTACAGACTCTCGATCCAGTCACAATAACAAAGGCAAGTGCAGTTATGTCTATTTGATAATTTATCTAGTAATTGTTTTATTGCAATTTTAAACCACATTGCTATACGGAACTCTCTCCTAGAGTATTGATTGTGGAACTCTTTACTAGAGTTCGAATATTGACTCATTGATTGAATCTGATTGACTCAGGATATTAGGGGAGTAGTGTATCGTCTATGACCAATACCCCCATATTGCATTGATTGTGCGAGCTGATTCCTCCTATACACGAGGATAGGCCGGACCGTATCATTAGGATATAATTGAATCATCCCAAGCCGGTCATAGTTCGTTGCCTATTCAAATCACATTATTTTGATTGTAGAATTGTTGGAAAATATTGCTCAAGTATTTCAAATTGTTTAATATTGCAAAATTTCAAAATTATTATTTGAATTGTTGAATATTCATAATTGAACTTTGCTCCCTCCTGACTGGAGACCAACATTTTTAGGTGATTGCGTCATCGAGGATCTGATGTCTAACTCTGGTCCCGCAGAACTTGGAACCCCAGAATCTTAAGAGCTGGATTAGTATTTATTTTTCTTTTGGAAACAAGTGTAATAATTGAATGTTGTATTAATGTTTGTTGTATTTCAGGCTTTTCAAATTGAATAAAAGATTTTATATTCGTTAGAATTTTATCTGCATGTGTTTTACTGCTTGATACAGCTTACTGCTGTCATCTCAACAATGGTGCAGGCTGGACATGATCCGATTCGACCCAAGAAATTGGGACCGGATCGTGACACAAGGGTAGCAGGTGGCTCGGGTTCAGGGTGGCCAAGAGCAAGAGGATCAGTACGAGCATCAGACTCGGAGTGCTCAGACTCAGCAGGGGACACAACAGCAGCTAGAAGCCTCCGTGCCTTAGACAGATAGACAGGGGCAGGAAGGAACTGACACTCATCGAGTGGAATATGGAACGTACGAAAGATCATTGGCAAATACAGGGCGTAGACCAATGATCGGTGTCTCGTCCGCGCACGAATCATCAAGTCCATCATCGTGCACGAAAAGTTGAATGGGACATGAATGTAGAGATGGTAAAGAGCAGAAATCTCAAGGTAGGATACTTCATCGGTCGATCCCGCTTTGGGCAAGATCGTGGAGAAAATAATTCGACGAAGTTCATAAAAATACGGTTAAGAAATTTAGCCCATAGCTTGCGGGGACGAGTGTTAGGATTACACAAGTCATCCTTGAAGCTCTCAAGCGAAGATCCATCGGGAAATTAAAACTGTCGGGCATCGACAAGTTTCTCCCAATAATTGGGTTCCGGGATTTCATGACATTCCGCAAGCTAAAAGTCATCAAACGAGATGTCGATACCGGTGACACGGGAGTAGATCCGTGTGTCGTCAAAAGTTATATTGCAATAGAACGTTTGTATTGCATTCAAATAAACTAAAGATGAAGTAGTGACTAACTCATCTAAGCACAAGTCATGGAATAATGAATCATAAGCCGAAAAAATAATAAATTGATCGGATGACCCGCATACATACTTCATGAACGAAAATTGGCAAACCATTCATTGGAAGCATCCAATGATATAAAAATTTATTCATTGAAGGTGTTGGGGTCTTGTGGTGGTGGCGGATTAAAAAGAGGATGGATTGGATGAGCAAGAGGAGGAGGATAGGAAGATGATGCACCATCACTCCTTCTCTTGCTTCTACCAAAGAGTCTTGGAGCCATTGAGAATTTAAAATTTGAAAAGAAAATAGAGAAGAATATGAAGTTATACCTCACCCAAAGGAGAAAAGATGGAAGAGATCCCCCAAAAAGCTTTGGATCTTGAGTTTGGGAAGAAAAAGAGCCATAAAAGTAGAGTTTCTAGGGTTAGGGTTTGAGAAAATTATGTTTGGATGGAGGTGGAAGAAAAAAAAAGTAAAGAGAGAGGGTTTTCGCTCGGGCTTATGAGGTATGGGGGCAGCAAGTCGGGTTAAATCCTGACCATCGGATCAAAAATATGGACATCTGAGAATCAGAAAAGGTTCTGTGAACATGGACACAGAGTTCTGCCCGAACTCTGTGTGGGGCGGAGTTCGGCCCGAACTTTGCCTCCATGTGCTCAGAACACTGGAAATTTTGAAAATGGCTAAGTTTTGATGGAAAATGAATAGAATTTGAAAGTTTGAATTTAATAAGTCATAAACGTAATTAAACCATGTAATAAATGCTAATTAAGACAGCAATCATGATGATGAAACTGCCATGGGGTAGCTGTAGGGGCCGGATCCCAGCTAGAGGTAGTCCGAAGACTAGTGCATCGTGTCGCTTAGGTTTTTACCCTTGTTGTCGGAAGGACCCTTTCGGCTTGTACCCATAGCAAAGTCACCATAAAGATATATGTCATTATCGTTATTTACGTAGGTCAAATTTATTTTATGACCTTTTCATCCAAAATTCCTAACTCACGACAAAGAAAGTTGAAGCGCTCTTCGACTAGTGGTTTGGTAAAGAAGTCTGCTAGATGATGTTCAGTGTTTATGAACTCTAAATTAATCGTGCCTTGTTGTTGATGATCAGGTAAAAAGTGATGTCTAATCTCTATGTATTTAGTGCGTGAGAGACAAACTGGGTTCTTGGTCAGATTAATGTTACTAGTGTTATCACAGAAAATAGGGTATGTGCTTGAAACATAAGTTGTAGTCTTCAAGGGTTTGCTTCATCCACAGAATCTGTGCACAACAACGACCAGCTGCGATGTATTCAGCTTCTGTTATGGATAGTGCGACAGAGTTCTACTTCTTGCTAAACCATGAGACTAACGCCTTTTCTAGCAAATGACACATGCCACTAGTACTCTTACGGTCGACTTTGCATCCCACAAAATCAGCATCGGAATATCCGATCAAGTCAAAGGAAGTAGTTTTGGGATACCACAAGCCTACCGTAATAGTTCTTTTAAGGTATCGAAAGATACGCTTAACTGCGGTCATGTGTGATTCCTTAGGATTGGCTTGGTATCTAGCACATAAACAAACACTAAACATAATATCGTTGCGACTAGCAGTTAAATATAACAAACTACCAATCATACCTCGATACTTACATTGATCGACCGGTTTGCCGCTTTCATCAGGTTCCAGCTTTGTGGTAGTAGCCATAGGGGTGCTGATCGGTTTGATGCTGTCAAGCTTAAACTTTTTCAGCATGTCCTTTACATATTTCGACTGACTGATGAAGATGCCTTGCGAGAGTTGTTTGATTTGCAGTCCAAGGAAGTAGTTGAGCTCCCCCATCATGCTCATCTCGAACTCATTCTGTATATACTTTCCAAATTTCTTGCATAGACCCTCATTAGTAGACCCAAAAATAATATCATCAACATATATTTGTACTAAAAGAATTGTGTCATCAAGAGATTTTATAAACAGTGTAATGTCGACTTTTCCTTTTAAAAAACCTTTATTAAGTAAGAAAGTACTAAGACGATCATACCAAGCTCGAGGAGCTTGTTTGAGGCCATAGAGAACTTTCCTATGTTTAAAAACGTGGTCCAGAAATTTTTGATTTTCGAAACCAGGTGGTTGTTTAACAAAAACCTCTTCTTTGAAAAAATTGTTTAGAAAAGCACTTTTCACATCCATTTGGAAAAGTTTAAAGTTTTAAAATTTTGCAATGCACAAAGCAACCGAATGGATTCTAGTCGGACAACAGGAGAATACGTGTAGTGTCCCGTCCCGCTCAGTCAATCGGAGGAATCGAAACGCCGATGGCGTTCGAACTTAGCCTTGCAACGGCTGCTCGAAGACTCGCTCAGGTGGGGTAGTTTCGGTGAACTTGCCTCATCTTAGCCTTCACATAATAAATTGCATGTTTTCAACTGGCACGAGTTAGGTTTGATAATAAAAGAGACGCATCCTCATAGCTGAGAGAATAATCCCGACCGGTCGAAATGTGTTAGAATAGGGAAAAAGGTCTCACGGTCTGCTTAGAAGTCTACTCAGTGTGCTTTCAAAATGACACTCGGTCCTTCATTCCATGGCTTGGGAGAAGGAAGTTTGCCTAAGTTGCTAAGTTGCCACAATGCTAGAATTAACCTAAGTCATAGGCGTCGCCTGCAGGAATGCTTGATAAAGTATGCATGATAAAGCATGCACGGTCCCGTCGTCCAAGGCTTGGAATAGCCTTAGCCTGTCCCGTGGTTTAAGTCGTATTGCACGGCTTGTGGCTTAAGTCTAGGCACCCAAAGAGCTTGGTTGTTCAAGTCGACCACGTGCATAGCACGTTCCCTCGATGCGAAGCTTGGCGTAGCCTTTGCTCGTCAAGTCGTTGCCTAAATAAGTTAGACAAGTATTTTGCTGGGCTATCAAAGCCATTTCTAGCACTGTTCCCTGTTGGCTGCGGTTGTCAAGTCATATAGTCCTACGAGAATAAGGCTCATCATATAAAGTATATGACTTGAGTGATAGTGTTGCCTAGAGAACAAGGCAGTCTAAGTCACGAGCCACGGTTGGTTTAGTGAAAAGTATGCCATGGATAAGGAAGTCACGAGATCGGTCTTGCTACTTGGGAGTCTCGATAATAAAGCACACGAGATCGGTCCCGCTACTTGGGAGTCTCGATAAGTCTCGATAAGTAAGCACACGAGATTGGTCCCGCTACTTGGGAGTCTCGGTAAGTCTTGATAAGGAAGCCACGAGATCGGTCCCGCTACTAGTACTTGGGAGTCTCGATAAGAAAGTACACAAGATCGGTCCCGCTACTTGGGAGTCTCGATAGAAAGTTGGAAAGCATGGTCATGATTAAGGAAGGACTTGGTAAATGGAGTTGAGTCTTGCATGGTCATTGGACAACTTACATACAAGGTGAAATTCCTTGAACGATCCTGGGGTACCGGGTTCGTGTTGGCCTAGGAGGAATTACAGATATTGTACGGCCTTCATCGACGGTATGACTCTATTGAAGTGAACCGTTACAATATAGGCTGCGGGTCATTCGATGGAAGCTCGTACCTCGCTACGCGGATGGTCACCGTATGCAAAGATCCAGGATAGCTTGACATTGCTAGTGACCACTCATATAGATGTGTCGGCATAAGAGCGGCTATCCGTGTGTATGCCTTTGGATTGCGTCGAATACAAGCAGGTTATGAGTTTGGTTAACAAGTTATGCTTATTGCAAGCGCTAACTTTGAGTCGGCACGAGTTAGGTGTGCACGGATGCACCACCATTGTAGAGCCTAAGGTTTGGCTATAGTAAGGACACGTGCTTCGGCATGAATGTGGCATTATCTCAACTTAAGTCAGGAAGGGCCGTAAGGCAAGTTGGTTAAGTCGGGTTGATCCTTGGGAGGCACGGCCTCGATCTTAAAGCATGAGCAAGTCTATTGGCACGACTAGCACGAGTCGTCCCCTTAACGTCGTTGGCACAAGAATGGTCTAGAGGCACATAGAACAAGTGGAAGTCTTGGCACGGCCGAGTTGCATAAGTTTCTACTCGGCGAGGCACTGCTACGAATATATATTGAAGTCACGAATAAAGTATAGCACGACCCTGTCGTTGCGTTACCAAGTATAGTCCAAGGCGTCGTTGTCTTAAAATTGATCCTAAGGCAAGACTAGAGAGATAATCAAAAGGGATTAAGCTGCACAAAGTAAATGAACGTGTCGGTTTTGTATGGGTGGGCGAGGAGCTCACTCCACCAATACATTTGAGTACTGACACCCACACAGTTTTTATATACAGGCACAGGTAGAAGCTCATAGTGTGGAGCTCGCTTAGATGCATCGAGGCACGGAGTTCCTTGGTGATTCGAAGAGGACGGCCGCATAAACTCAAGACTTATATGGGACATAATTTATGGACATTGCCTTCCGAATCATCCGCTGGCTCAAGCATTGTATCGAGAAATGAGAGAGAACAGAGTGACTTGTAAAATAAGACAAAAGTGAGCTTGAGAGACTTGTAATCATGGCCTTGCGTCCCATTGTAATCTTATTATTCAATATCAATAAAGAGCACTTTTGAATAACTTATGTTTTACTTCTAAATTTTTGCAGCATGTTCAATGTTTCTACTTGGAACTTCTGTGCGACGACCCCGTCGCAGCCGCTGTAATCGGCCGTTATGAAACTGTCTTCCATAAGCACAATCTAGGCTCGTGCGACATCACGCCTTAGCGAGGACGATCGCTCCTACGGGAGCAGGGCGTGACATAATGGTATCAGAGCACGGCTTTACGTCCTTGGACTTCAAGTCGAATCTCTCAGTTTTGAAAGCTCGTTCATAGGAAAAGAAGTGTTCACACTCTCTCAAATATCCTACGGCATGTCCATACAATAAGTCTAAATATTTTCAAAAGCTCGTACAAGTGTTCAATCGAACGCATTGGTAGGCGATGGCCTTTGTGCCGAACGGTGTCAAACTTGAGTTGATAGAAAACACATGCTAAAGTTAGCAAGTCGTGTGCGTGCCTAAATAGTCCTACCTCGACATTAGCAAATAAGCATGCAAAATCAGATTATAGTCCGTACGGGATAGCTATGCACACAGCCTTTTGGCTAAGTTGTGCCGCGTGTCGCGGACCTAGACTTTATGGTGCAAACGAATTACGAACGATATTAAGTATCGCTCGGTCGAGAACGAAGATACACTTAGAGTGTATATCGATAGAAATACTATCGGACTAATGCTTAGGCGTACACAGAAGATTGGTTTAGATTTTAAGGAATAGTCCGAACGACTTAGCACGTCAAGACGCGTGAATCATAAATATGATTTGCTTGTGGAATATGGATAGAAATATACGAGACTTAGACTATCAAGACGACGTGAGCGATTATGCTATAGTTTCTTCGAACAAATCTGAAAGATATATTAGCGAATAATGCGAACATGATTGTGGACTAAATCGGATGGCTCGAATCCCGAGTGGTGTATGGTCCGTCTTAGAAATTATTCGAGCAAAAATTA
Organism: Iris pallida; assembly: GCA_029216955.1. NCBI lineage: Eukaryota > Viridiplantae > Streptophyta > Magnoliopsida > Asparagales > Iridaceae > Iris > Iris pallida. The sequence continues at coordinate 6,950,398 of JANAVB010001799.1, forward strand.
AGGATTAGGGCTAACAACGAGTATGTCGGTGAGGCGATGCGATCGCGTAAAGCCTTAGAATGTGTCACGCTTAGTTGGTCGTGACTTTGAATGTCCCGAACGAGATGTCGTTCGAACAACTTGTGTATGGGCAACGCGAGTTAGGAAATAATATTGAATCAGGATTCGTAATGATGAATAAAAATGAATGTCTTGAACGAGAAAACCTAGAGGATCGTACTCATGATTTCGGATTCGGTCAAATGGAATTATGGTATATCCAATTCAGACAATAGCATCAGTTGTACGACTCGGAGTTTATTGTAAAGGAAGATCATCAGGTTACGTACATCATCGATGGTATTAAGGCATATCAAAGATCGATGTACGATAACTCAGAGGTACTCTGATTCGAGGAACGATGATCATATAAAATATTATTGTTCCGATGGATGCTATATTCGGGATGTTGAAATATGTCGAGAAAAAGATAGACTTGGCTCGAGGATTTTCTAGTTGAACGAATGACGAACAGAATATCAAACTGAGATCTTGGCTTGGATGAAAATGAAATATTTGGATTGCTTCGATGATAACCACAACGTTGACGTTCTTATCTTATGTGAGCGCAACTCCAGCCTTGTACATACGTCACGTCGGATTAGGGCGATCATTTTGCGTGAGCGCTGGTATGGTAATTCATACAACAGGGGTGATCGAACTTGTATTGTATGGCAATTTGATTGCTTCGACTTGTGGTTTGACGTGAAGGTGGACTCGAGAATTACAACAATTGAACTTGAGGATTGAGCAGATCCAATCTGCGTATCGAGAATGAATTAGTCTTGACTCAAGCAAGAGTTACGCTCCAATAAGGACGATTATCCTGCGAGAATGTGGCATGGTAATTCATGTCCAACGTAGATAATCAAACTTGCGTGAGAGTGGGGTGTGACAAATTGTTGTGCTAGACGACCTCGTGATCGAATACATGAATTGGTTAGAATGGATATGTGAATTATGTCGATATGTCGAAAGGAATATACTATACAAATTGATGATTTGAATGGATTCGAATCTGCACAACGAATGCCTTGATACGAATTAGGTGATCATGCTCGATGTTTAGAAATCTGAGTGACGCAAGCTTGGGTAGAAAATCCCGTACTATTAACTTGGTTTAACCCTAGGATTGGGGTCAGTGTTGGCATTATTGTTGGGGAACTATGATTCTAATCCTCACATTGACTTTAGCCTTGAGAAATAGCCTAGCGGTTAGGCGAGACGTCCTGTTTTAAGAGTTAGCATTCGAAAGATTGATCTTGAGGATTGGTATGGATGGAAAGAGTGAATCAAGAATATGGGAATACCCCTTACGAGATTCGGCTGACATGTATATATTTCAGGGATGCCTGAATATGTGCACGATGCGACTCGAGTGAGAATGACGAATTCTCTATCATGCGGCTTGGCTGAAATACATGTATTTTGGGGACACCTAGAATACGTGCATGATCCAACCAAGTGATACATTGAATTCAAGTAAGACTTGAGGAATGGAAAATTGTCGAGGAGTTTGAAATTGTGTTAAAGAAAAGATTAATAGTAGTACGAGCGTGGCTCGGCTTGAAGAAACGCATAGGCGGAGTGTGTACGAGAGTCCTTGGATCAAAGTGGTCCATAAGTAAGTACTTAGTTAGTTTCGAGGATAAAACTTTTTCTGAGTGGTTTATGATGTAGTGCCCCGTCCCGCTCAGTCAATCGGAGGAATCAAAACGCCGACGGGATTCGAACTTAGCCTTGCAACGGCTGCTCGAAGTCTACTCAGCGTGCTTTTAAAATAACACTCGGTCCTTCGTCCTGTGGCTTGGGAGAAGGAAGTTGGCCTATGTTGCTAAGTTGCCACAATGCTAGAATTATCCTAAGTCATAGGAGTCGCCCACAGGAATGCTTGATAAAGCATGCACGGTCCCGTCGTCCAAGGCTTGGCATAGCCTTCGCCTTTTCCGAGGTTTAAGTCGTATTACACGGCTTTTGGCTTAAGTCTAGGCACCCAAAGAGCTTGGTTGTTCAAGTCGACCGCGTGCATAGCACGTTCCCTCGATGCGAAGCTTGGTGTAGCCTTTGCTCGTCAAGTCGTTGCCCGAATAAGTTAGACAAAAGTTTTGCTGGGCTATCAAAGCTATTTCTAGCACTGTCCTATGTTGGCTGTGGTTGTCAAGTCACATAGTCCCACGAGAACAAGGCTCGTCATATAAAGTATATGACTTGAGTGATAGTATTGCCTAGAGAACAAGTCAGCCTAAGTCACGAGCCATGGTTGGTTTAGTGAAAAGTATGCCACGGATAAGGAAGTCACGAGATCGGTCCCGCTACTTGGGAGTCTCGATAAGGAAGCACACGAGATCGGTCCCGCTACTTGGGAGTCTCGATAAGGAAGTACACGAGATCGGTCCCGCTACTTGGGAGTCTCGATAAATCTCGATAAGAAAGCACATGAGATAGGTTCGGCTACTTGGGAGTCTCGATAAGGAAGTACACGAGAACTGTCCCGCTACTTGGAAGTCTCGATAGAAAGTTGGAAAGCATGGTCATGATTAAGGAAGGAATTGGTAGATCGAGTTGAGTCTTACATGGTCATTGGATAACTTGCGTACAAGGTGAAATTCTTCGAACGATCTCGGGGCACCAGGTTCGTGTCAGCCTAGGCGGAATTGTAATATTGTATGGCCTTCATCGACGGTACGACTCGATTAAAGTGAACCGTTACAATATAGGCTGTGGGTCATTCGGTGGGAGCTCGTACCTCGCCACACGAATTGTAACACCCAGTTTTCCAAATGAGGGTAATTTTGAAATTTTGTAATTATAATTATTATTTATTGATATTTATTTTATATTATGATTTTGGTAATTTTTTATCATTTTTAAACTATTTAAAATCATGACTTGTGATTAGGGTGTTTCATCTACCACATTTCTAGTTTGAGGGTATTTTTGTTATTTTTTTGAATTATTTGAATTTAATATATATTATTTGGAATTATTATGAATTATTGAGATTTATTAGAATTTATATGATTTTTGGTATAATTTAATTAAGGGTTAATCTAGACTTTGACTAGTGTTGACTTTGGAGCCTAACCTATAAGCTAACCCTAACTAAGGTGACTTGGTTTAGTATGTAACCTTAGTCTAACCTAGATCAAACCATGATTTGGTCATTTAGACTCAAGTTAGAATAGAAGAATTTTAGTCATAAGCCATGACTTATGGTTTTGAAACCAATGATTATCAACTTAAGCCATAGAGGCCCAAAGCCCATAGCCCATTACTAGAAACCCTAACCCTAATCATCATGGCTAGCCACCTAGGGATCATCCCCCTATTTATACTCTCTTCCATTAGGTTAGCCCCATTTAGAAAGTTCACATTTGGAAAAAAGAGGTAAATCCCATCTTTAGAAATTCCTAGAAAATCCATTTTAATTCATTTTTAATCCAAACAAGTTGTATTATATCATAATTCATCTATACTTGTTATATTTGAGGATAATCCCAGCTTTGGGAAATTTTGGGAGCATTTGGCTAGCAAGAAGGAATCCCCCATTTGGAGCTTTTTCAAGCTTTTTGCACCTATAGGTAAAACTCCACAAATTGCATTAATATTTTGTTTTCTTTGCATTTAGGGCTAGATCTAGGAGTCCCCTAGCTGCCCACAAAATTTGGGCACAATTCGTGTCCATTTCGTGTCCGTATCGGACACGTATCGTATTGATATACTAGGTGTTTGTCGAAATGCCACATAGGAATTAATTTTCATATTTTTAAAATATAATTGCATGTATTTGTAGATCTTGATGTTTGTATTAACTTTTGTGAAGGGTGTTATATATTTTGTGTCAGTTTGTGTCGAGTTTTTGGCCTTGGACACGTGCACGAACCCCACGCATGTGTCCTGCCTATCGGAGTCTATAACTCACGATACAGGACACTTCGGGACACAAATTTTTGTGTGGAGTGAGGGGCAATGTCTGACATCATGCTCCCAAAATTTGGGAGCAGATGGTTTAGTATTCGCGGCGCAATCGCGCCCGCACTGACACGCGCTATCGCGCGCTGGCGGCTGAAACACGCATAGACACGCGCACAACACGAGTTCTTGTCCACTGTAGAGACGTATTGGACACATATCAGGACCCTAAAAACTTAGCCCTATCCTAGGTGAACCTATAGGCACGGGCACGTGACCTAATTTGTGTCGTGTCGTGTCCACGAATGACGTGCACTCGTGCACGATGATTGTGTGCACAGTTTGTGTCTGTATTTGTGTGTTGTGATTGGACACGGTTCGTATCATATTTTTGGACACGAAACAACTCTCAGGACACCTACACATATATAACACTAATTACCAACCTTTGTTTCATAATTTTAGTGATTATTTGGGTTCGAATTATCGGTTTTCCCTCGTGCACTGTTATTCACTGATACGGGCAGGAAAATGGGTTTTCAATTTTTTTAATAGAATTATTAACTATTTTTATGTTGATAAATGGCAGTAATTAGTTACCTACATGTTTGATTGGTGTTGTTCAAGTTCACTTGATCTGTGCTATGAAAGGGGAATCATTGATTTGGTTTTTGCAATATTGATTGGGGTTTTCCTGTCCTTGTTCAGAAAACTGAAACTGATGTACATTCTTGTTATCCTTACATTCTCTCTCACACACACACACAAAACATCTGACACTTAACTCACTCGCATTGCTTACACATTCGAAAACCTGTTAACTCCTCACACATTCTGTTTTTCCTCACATTGCACTCCCCTCATACAAACACACACAGTCCTATTTACACAATACTGATATCCTAATTTTTTTCCCAGGTGACTGATGGTATGGCTGGATGTATTTCTTTCTGAATTTGATTTTATTCTTTTCATGTTTTTGTGATGTTGAATAACTAATAGGGCTCACCTACATGTGTATTGATAGATGAATAGGTAGTTGTGTTGGTGTGGGGAAAAAGGAAATCATTGATTTGGTTTTTTTTTGGCATATTGATAGGGGTTATTACCTGTCAAGTTTCAGGAAACTGAAACTGAGAATTAATTTCCAGTTTTCCCTCATATTTCCCTCACGCTATCACACCACATACACACATTTTGATACCACTCCTCGGACAGTTTATTATCTTCGGACATTCAGGATACCAGGCGAGTACATTCTCTGATCATTTCATATCTTGCTTAGGATTATATTTCCTGCTTTAGATTATCTTACTTGATGCTGACACGTTGGTAACACGGATTGGTACTATATGGATCCCTTCATGAGATGTTATCCCTCTCGGGAGCATCAGATACTCTTATCTCGTGTGTTTCACTTACCTCATGTATCTCTTGCTTCTATTATCATGAATCTTTGGGAATCAGCTAGTGACTCATGTACCCTCATGATCACCGAGCCTTCACGAATCAATTCATGAATCACCCTTTATGGACAACGTAGTATAATCATGAATCTTAACGTAACTTGACTGGATCCTTGTGTATTGATTGGGGATGGGGGAGTATAAATAACATGTGGATAATTCCAAGTTGTGTAATCATGAATCAATTCTGTAGTGTAATCATGAATCTGTCCCTAGCCATTCACATGTTTATCCAGTACTCTGAATCTCTAGCACTATCTCTCTTTTATATATCGTAGATATTTACTTACAGTCTCTCTTTTACATTATGCTATTCTTTAGTTTCCTGTATTTTATTCTCTAGCATGATTATATTTCCTTTCCTGCTATGACTTGTTGAGATGTATTGTGCTCTCTCCTGTCCTGACTGGACCTGTTGAAATATTACAGAGGATGAGGACGAGGTGTGCTGTCCCACTTATTATGGGGCTACCCTGGATGACAGTACAGACTTGGACCAGCAGCAGGATCCTTTAGCTGTGGACGACACTCCACTAGGCTAGGATGTTTTCCTTATATTTTATTCTGGATGATTGTATTATGATATTAGGATTTTGTGGATTTGTTATATCATTAGACACTTAGACTTCTCTGATTGTATTCTGTGGATCTTTCTTCAGTATTACCTATCTATCTTTCTATCTTCATTCTGCCTTAGATGTGATTGAGACTGTATATTGTTATGTCACCTCCATTCGGAGAGTATATACTGTACATGTACCTTTATAATATTATATGTTTGACCTAGGAGAGCGTTCTACCGTCGATAATGCGGCATAGGTTGGACGTTGTTACGTACTCGTACCCTCACAGTGGGTGCGGATCGTGACACATTTTTAGTGGTGGCCCATGCGGGTCGAGTTTATGTAGTGGTATTCGAACTAGAGTATCACTACAGCCTGCAGTAGGATTAGGATATTTTTGAGGGTACTCAATCACACTAGGAAAACTCTTAATCAGATTCCCTTATCTAAATTGTTGCTTATTAACTTCCCTTGAATATAAACTGTCCTTCCTTGAATTTTTGCTTCATTCTCAGAAATTACTTCTTGTTTTGATCTGTCTTCATGATGGTTATGAATATACGATCTCATCGCTCCGGTCCGGGGAATACTATCGAGAGGCTGGCCACCTCTCGTCCTGTTCATCAGGGCCTCGAGACAGCAGCTCCTGTTGTGCCGACTCAGGTTGGCATTTCTGCTACATTGGAGGTGCACCTCTGTCTGTACAGAGACTTTCTTCCGTCATTCTCGATTTCTCTCAGCAACAGCGGTTCATGCAGCATCAGCAGCAGACCAGGGGAAACCAGCAGGGGCAAGCTATCGTCAGGACAGTCGATGATGTACAGACCATTGGAGATCTTGCTGCAAGTTCCATTCTTTTCGATTCCATTCCCGCAATTGTCTTTTATAACTACCCTAAAATCCGATTCCATCTGTTCCTTGTTGATTGATTAATTTGGTCATGTTGCTCTTTTGTTATGTTTATTTTTCTTCTGAGAAAATCATATGGGCTAGGTCACCTCAATCATGGGATCTAGAATCTTCGATAGTCGTGTTAGCTGGCATAGTGAGGACATATAGTCAGATTTTGGACGTATTTCTCGGGTGTGGGAATTTAAGGTTTTTGCCGTCGCATGAGATAATGCAGAAATTTTAAGTACCATGAACCTAGAGGTATGTACCTTAGTCAAGGACTCTGTGATTATCGTAGCATTACTCACTAGCATGACGAAGACTCTGAACAACATGATTTTGGACAGACGCATATGATTATCGTGCCCTTCTGTTGTTAAAAAAAATTGTATTCCATCATCAAATAACTTGGGAGTAGGAATATTTAGTTTGTAGAGCTTATTCATATGTAGTACTTCCATAGTGTAATGATATGATGACTTGTAGAGTGTCTGTACCCTAGAGATAATAGTTAGCATTGGTATTAGAATATTAACCCATTGTAGATGGTTTTTCTGTTATTTATACTACCAACCAGTTTACTTATAGGATGTTTGTACTCCTTACAGCTTTGATGATTTATTATTATTTTTCTCTTACCTTTCCAGAGAGGCACCCATGACTAGAGCCTGTCCTAGAGTATAGTTGTAGCTGCACCTAAGACTGAGAAGTCTATAGACATAGATAGATTGCATGTGATATTGGCATGTAGGATATGGGTCGATTGGTATCTATAGACCATTGTTATATAGGGTATTGACATGTTGTTAACCTATAATTGGTTCAATTTTCTATTTTAGTTAAGTTCTCCTTGTGTTGAGTTCAGTCGTGTTTATAGGCAGTGAGCAGACCCTTCACTAGAGACCTTGTTCCCTCAGTTCATACTATTTCAAGTTGTTTACTGTACTCAACTTTCATTACCTACCATATTGCATCATAGATTTCACTTGACCATTGTTCAGGCCCTAGTTGTAAACTCACCAATATAACCCTCAACCACTTGTCATATTCTGCACATCTGGAGTCAGTATCATGCATATTAGAGGTCCGCACTCATCCTTGTCCAGGTAAAGTCTACATCACTTAGGATATCTACTTTAGTTTACTGTTTTGTAAATCTTTTGTATCATACTTGTTTGGGATATCTTGGCTCAGTCAAGAAGACCAAGTTTTAGTTGAGATACTAACTTTTTAGCTCACTGCATCTCTTTAGTTCACTGTACTACACCTATATGCCCTGCATTAGGATACATACTTCATGTATCAGAACCTCACATATCATGTACTCCATTGGTCCTGTGCTTCATGGCATACCCTGCACTCTTCATTATACGCTGCACATCATCCTTGCATCATGCATAGTATCTACTGCATAATAGACTGCATCACTCAATTTCAATTCCTTTGAATTAATTGGTCCACTTCCTATAATATTTTGATGTTCAGTCCATGAATGGGTTTGATATCAGACTTTGAGAAAATTTGATACTTACCACTCACATATAGTCTTGTTCCTTGAACTTAACTGGCCAATCCACTTCAGGTTTCATGTTCCTGCATTCCTTTGGTTCAACCCTTCACATAGGAGTAGCATGAGTAATTGGCCCTGCATTTGATCTGCTAGCCCTGTTCATTCCTGGTTCAGACCTTGCATATGTGTGATTATGGGTACACTTCATTGCCCTACCTTCTTGAGTATTCTGTCCTATTTCTTACCTATAGGTAATCCTATATATACATGTGAGAAATGTGTATATATATGAGTTATGTGTGGTCCATGTTTCCTTGGGCTGCTGCCTTTGTGTCCATTATCCTTGGTATTAGATATATCTTGTGTATATACATATATGTTATATATTTATATAAGTGCATTTATTAGGGTGGATAAGGGTATATGTCATTACACATGTATATGATAACCTTGGGAAGTGCATAAGTGATATTATATATGGGACTAGGTTGGGTTATAGTATGCTCTATATAGATATATATTTATGTGATATATGTATATGGATATATAGTTGAGTAATATATATATATATATATATATATATATATATATATATATATATATATATATATATATATATATATATATATATATATATATATTTTATATATATATATATATATATATATATATATATATATATTTTATATATATATATATATATATATATATATATATATATATATATATATATATATATATATATTTTTATATATATATTTTATATATATATATATATATATATATATATATATATATTTATATATATATTTTATATATATATATATATATATATATATATATATATATATATATATATATATATATATATGGGTTAATTGATAACTTAGAGTGGGTTGGTTATGACATTGAGTTAGCTTATATAGTTTGACCTATATAATTGACCCAATAGTCTAATATTGACCAATGCTGACTTATTGACCTTGTTTGACTAGACAGTTGACCACACCCTAGATTTGACTTAGTTGACTAGTGGTTGACCCTTGACTATGTTTAACCTAGAAGGAGTACTACCATCTTAAATTTCAAGGACGAAATTTTTCTAAGGTGGGTAGACTTGTAACACCCAGTTTTCCAGATGAGGGTAATTTTAAAATTTTGTAATTATAATTATTATTTATTGATATTTATTTCATATTATAATTTTTGGTGATTTTTTATCATTTTTAAACTATTTAAAATCATAACTTGTGATTAGGGTGTTTCATCTACCACATTTCTAGTTTGAGGGTATTTTTGTCATTTTTTTGAATTATTTGAATTTGATATATATTATTTGGAATTATTATGAATTATTGAGATTTATTAGAATTTATATGATTTTTGGTATAATTTAATTAAGGGTTAATCTAGACTTTGACTAGTGTTGACTTTGGAGCCTAACCTAGAAGCTAACCCTAACTAAGTGACTTGGTTTAGTATGTAACCTTAGTCTAACCAAGATCAACCCATGATTTGGTCATTTAGACTCAAATTAGAATAGAAGGCTTTTAGTCATAAGCCATGACTTATGGTTTTAAAACCAATGATTATCAACTTAAGCCATAGAGGCCCAAAGCCCATAGCCCATTACTAGAAACCCTAACCCTAATCATCATGGCTGGCCACCTAGGGATCATCCCCCTATTTATACTCTCTTCCATTAGGTTAGCCCCCTTAAGAAAGTTCACATTTGGAAAAAAGAGGTAAATCCCATCTTTAGAAATTTCTAGAAAATCCATTTTAATTCCTTTTTAATCCAAACAAGTTGCATTAGATCCTAATTCATCTAGACTTGCTGTATTTGAGGATAATACCAGCTTTGGGAAAATTTGGGAGGATTTGGCAAGCAAGAAGGAATCCCCCATTTAGAGCTTTTTCAAGCTTTTTGCACCTATAGGTAAAACTCCACAAATTGCATTAATATTTTGTTTTCTTTGCATTTAGGGCTAGATCTAGGAGTCCCCTAGCTGCCCACGAAATTTGGGCACAATTCGTGTCCATTTCGTGTCCGTATCGGACACGTATCGTATTGATATACAAGGTGTTTGTAGAAATGCCACATAGAAATTAATTTTCATATTTTTAAAATATAATTGCATGGATTTGTAGATCTTGATGTGTGTATTAACTTTTGTGAAGGGTGTTATGTTTTTTGTGTCGATTTGTGTCGAGTTTTTGGCCTTGGACACGTGCACGAACCCCACGCCTGAGTCCTGCCTATTGGGGTCTATAACTCACGATACAGGACACTTCGGGACACGAATTTTTGTATGGAGTGAGGGGAAATGTCTGACATCATGCTCCCAAGATTTGGGAGCATATGGTTTAGTATTCGCGGCACAATCGCGCCCGTACAGACACGCATGACAGCTGAAACACGCACAGACACGCGCACAACACGAGTTCGTATCCACTGTAGACACGTATTGGACACATATCAGGACCCTAGTAACTTAGCCCTATCCTAGGCGAACCTATAGGCACGGGCACGTGACCTAATTCGTGTTGTGTCGTGTCTACGAATGACATGCACATGTGCACGATGATTGTGTGCACAGTTTGTGTCTGTATTTGTGTGTTGTGATTGGACACGGTTCGTGTCATGTTTTGGACACGAAACGACTCTCAGGACACCTACACATATATAACACTAATTACCAACCATTGTTTCATAATTTTAGTGATTATTTGGGTTCAAATTATCGGTTTTCCTTCGTGCACCGTTATTCACTGATACGGGCAGGAAAATGGGATTTCAGTTTTTTTAATGGAATTATTAACTGTTTTTATGTTGATAAATGTCAGTAATTAGTTACCTACATGTTTGATTGGTGTTGTTCAAGTTCTCTTGATCTTTGCTATGAAAGGGGAATCATTGATTTGGTTTTTGCAATATTGATTGGGGTTTTCCTGTCATTGTTCAGAAAACTGAAACTGATGTACATTCCTGTTATCCTTACATTCTCTCACACACACACACAAAACATCTGACACTTAACTCACTCGCATTGCCTACACATCCGAAAACCTGTTAACTCCTCACACATTCTATTTTTCCTCACATTGCACTCCCCTTATACACACACACACATAGTCCTATTTACACAACACTGATATTCTGATTTTTTCCCAGGTGACTGATGGTATGGATGGATGTATTTATTTCTGAATTTAATTTTATTCTTTTCCTGTTTTTGTGATGTTGAATAGCTAATAGGGCTCACCTACATGTGTATTGATAGATGAATAGGTAGTTGTGTTGGTGTGGGAAAAAAGGAAATCATTGATTTGGTTTTTTTTTTTGCATATTGATAGGGGTTATTACCTGTCAAGTTTCAGGAAACTAAAACTGAGAATTAATTTCCAGTTTTCCCTCACATTTCCCTCACATTATCACACCACACACACACATTTTGATTCCAGTTTTCCCTCATTACTCTCCACACTTTTACACACACTCTACTCCTTACACACACACTTTCCTTTTAAACTGTCACACAAACTCACATATGTCTTCCCTCACACCACACATACGATTTACACTCTCACATTACCCTATCCTCTTAGCACACACACACACACATGTGCACCATGACACACACAAAACCGAAATCAATTCTCCCACGCACATTCTAAGATTTCCTCACACTTTGTAAACTCTTACACATACACACATGTTTTACACACACTGTTTTCTCCTCTCACACACACCATCACACACACACACACACACACACATTATATATATATCCCTTTATATGTATGTATATATATATATATATATATATATATATATATATATATATATATATATATATATATGTATATATGTATATATATATATGTAAATATACATACATGTATATACATGTAAATACACATGTAAATAGATTAGGAAATATATATATATATATATATATATATATATTATGTGGGTAATAGTTACTAGTGTGTATGTGAATGTGTAGTGGGTTGTGAGATAGGTTTCCATTTGCCTATTTGTGTTTGGCCCATGGCCTAGGTAGTTGGCCATGGCATGTGGTGGATACACTTGTGTATCACTAGGATAGGTGACTTGTGTGGTATTTAGTTAGTTGACCTAAAATTGACTTGTTAAGCCTAGGTTTGACCAACCTAGACCAGTTTGACCAAGTTTAAACCGGTTTGACCTAGTTTGACTTAATTAGACTAGAATTGACCTAGTTTGACTGTTAGGGTTGACCAGAATTGACCAAAGGTTGACTTTAGCCTAGATTGACCCCAAACTTCATGTAGATGCATTGTAGCTGTCTATTTCCTTATTTTAGACTTGTTGTGACTTGTACTGTTCTATAGGAGACAGACACCACTCCTCGGACAGTTTGTTATTTTTGGACATTCAGGATACCAGGCGAGTACATTCTCTGATCATTTCATATCTTGCTTAGGATTATATTTCCTGCTTTAGATTATCTTACTTGATGCTGACACGTTAGTAACACAGATTGGTACTATATGGATTCCTTCATGAGATCTTATCCCTCTCGGGAGCATCAGATACTCTTTTCTCGTGTGTTTCACTTACATTATGTATCTCTTGCTTCTATTATCATGAATCTTCGGGAATCAGCTAGTGACTCATGTACCCTCATGATTACCGAGCCTTCACGAATCAATTCATGAATCACCCTTTATGGGCAACGTAGTATAATCATGAATCTTAACGTAACTTGACTGGATCCTTGTGTATTGATTGGGGATGGGGGAGTATAAATGAACATGTGGATAATTCTAAGTAGTGTAATCATGAATCAATTCCGTAGTATAATCATGAATCAGTCCCTAGCCATTCATATGTTTATCATGTACTCTGAATCACTAGCACTGTCTCTCTTTTATATATCGTAGATATTTACTTACAGTCTCTCTTTTATATTATGCTATTCTTCAGTTTCTTGTATTTTATTCTCTAGCATGATTATATTTCCTTTCCTGCTATGACTTGTTGAGATATATTGTGCTCGCTCATGTCCTGACTGGACCTGTTAAAATATTACAGAGGATGAGGACGGATTGTGTTGTCCCACTTATTATAGGGCTACCCTAGATGACAGTACAGACTTGGACCAGCAGCAGGATCCTTTAGCTGTGGACGACACTCTATTAGGCTAGGATGTTTTCCTTATATTTCATTCTGGATGACTGTATTATGATATTGGAATTTTGTGGATTTGTTATATCATTAGACACTTAGACTTCTCTGATTGTATTCTGTGGATCTTTCTTCAGTATTACATGTCTATCTTTCTATCTTCATTCTGCCTTAGATGTGATTGAGACTGTATATTGTTATGTCACCTCCATTCGAAGAGTATATACTGTACATGTACCTTTATACTGTTAGATGTTTGACCTAGGACAGCGTTCTACCGCCGACACTGTGGCGTAGGCTGGACGTTGTTACGAACTCATACCCTCACAGTGGGTGCGGGTCGTGACACGGATGGCCACCGTATGCAAAGATCCAGGATAGCTTAACATTGCTAGTGACCACTTATATAGATATGTCGACATAAAAGCGGCTATCCATGTGTATGCTTTTGTATTGAGTCGAGTACAAGCAGGTTATGAGTTGGGTTAACAAGTTAAGCTTATTGCAAGCGCTAACCTTGAGTCGGTACGAGTTAGGTGTGCACGGATGCATCACCATTCTAGAGCCTAAAATTTGGCTATAGCAAGGACACGTGCTTCGGCATGAATGTGGCGTCATCTCGAGTTAAGTCAGGAAGGGCCGTAAGGCAAGTTGGTTAAGTCGAGTTGATCCTTAGGAGGCATGGCCTCGATCTTAAGGCATGAGCAAGTCTACTGGCACGACCAGCACGAGTCGTCCCCTTGACGTCGTTGGCACGAGAATGGTCTAGAGGCACATAGAACAAGTGGAAGTCTTGGTACGACCGAGTTGCAGAAGTTTCTACTCGGCGAGGCACTGCCTCGAATATATATATTGAAGTCACGAATAAAGTATAGCACGACCCTGTCGTTGCGTTACCAAGTATAGGCCAAGGCGTCGTTGTCTTAAAATTGATCCTAAGGCAAGACTAGAAAGACAATCAAAAGGGATTAAGCTACATAAAGTAAATGAACATATCGATTTTGTATGGGTGGGCGAGGAGCTCACTCCACCAGTACAGTTGAGTACTGACACCCACACAGTTTTTATATGCAGGCACAGGTAGAAGCTCGTGGCGTGGAGCTCGCATGGATGCGTCGAGGTACGGAGTTCCTTGACGATTCGAAGCGTGCGGCCATGTGAAGTCAAGACTTATACGGGACATAATATAAGGACATTGCCTTCCGAAGCATCCGCTGGCTCAAGCATTGTATCGAGAGATGAAAGAGAGCAGAGTGACTTGTAAAATAAGAGAAAAGTGAGCTTGAGAGACTTGTAATCATGGCCTTGCGCCCTATTGTAATCTTATTGTTCAATATCAATAAAGAGAACTTTTGAATAACTTGTATTTTACTTCTAAATTTCTGCTGCATGTTCAATGTTTCTGCTTGGGACTTCTGTGCGACGATCCCGTCGCAGCCGCTGTAATCGACCGTTATGAAATTGCCTTGCACGAGCGCAATCTAGGCTCATACGGCATCATGCCTTAGCGAGGACGATAGCTCCTATGGGAACGGGGCGTGACAATACGTCTCATCATAGTCGATGCCCTTCTCTTGGTTGTATCATTGGGCTACGAGACGAGCTTTGTTGCGAGTGACTGAACTTTCCTCGTTTACTTTGTTATGAAAAACCCATTTAGTGCCAATTATTGAGTGGCCAGTAGGTTTAAGAACAAGTTCCCAAATTTGGCTTCTTTCAAATTGGTTGAGTTCTTCTTGCATCACGAAAATTCAAAATTCATCATTAAAAGCTTCTAAAATATTTTTAGGTTCTATTTGAGAAATGAATGTAGTACTAGCTATAGTATCTCTTACAGAATATTGAGTAGTTACCCTTTTTGATATTTTACCTATTACCAAGTCCTTTGGATGAGAAGGAGTGAAGTAAAACTTTTTTGGTAATTCCTTCATAGAGCTGGTTTCAGACGTTGCATTTATGGGTGTAGAGGTTGATGGTTCATCATCGCCGGAAATGACAGCTGTACTATTATCCTCAACAAAAGTTACATTAGTAGACTCTTCAACAATTATGGAGCATTTGTTGAACACTTTATATCCCTTACTCTTGGCCGCATAGCCAAGTAGAATACATTCGTCAGCTTTGGCATCAAATTTGCCTAAGTTGTCTTTGGTATTCAGGATAAAGCAGCGACAAACGAACACTCTAAAGTAAGAAACATTAGGAGTCCTACCAAACTAAAACTCATAGGGTGACTTCTTCGAAATAGGTCAAATCAACACCCTATTCAAAACATGGCACGCTGTGATGATAGCTTCTGCCCAAAAATATTTTGGAAGAGAGAATTGATTTAGCATAACTCTAGCCATATCTCCAAGAGTTCTATTCTTCCACTCCACAACACCATTTTGTTGAGGAGTTCTTGGACACGAAAATTCATGAATAAAATTATTTGAATCACAAAACTTTTCAAAATTAGAATTTTTGAATTCGCCACCATGATCACTTCGGATACGAATAATCATGTAGCCTTTTTCGTTTTGGACCTTTTTATCAAATACTTTGAAAATAGAAATTGTATCACTTTTGTTTGTAAGAAAGAAAACCCAAGTAAAGCTTGAAAAATCATCTACAATGACAAAAGCGTAGAATTTTCCGCTAAGACTGGCTACTCTACTAGGACCAAATAAGTCCATATGAAGTAATTGCAATGGTCGGGTAGTACTTACAGTGTTTATGGATTTAAAAAAAGATTTGATAGCCTTATTCTTTTCACATTCGACACATACCGTGTCTTTCTTGAATGTGATATCCGGCAGTCCTCTGACTAGCTTCTTGGTGGATAGTCTGGATATAGTATCCATGTTGGCATAACCAAGACGCTGATGTCATAGGAGCTTTTCGTCTTTGTGGGCGTAAAGGCATCTTCCTGCACTGTTAGTATCACTAGATAGATAGAAAATTTAAATGTTATCTTCCCTTATTCCCTCAAAGGCGATGTCTCTAGTTGATCTATCATAGATAAAGTATTTAGTTTTTTAGAAGTTAATATCATAACCATGATCAGCAAGATGACTAATGCTGAGCAAGTTATGCTTTAACTCGGTCACTAAACAGACATCGTTAATGACGGGAGAGGGAGGAAAACCAATTGTACCGTTACCTATGATATATCCTTTAAGGTTATTGCCGAAGGAAACGTATTCTTCCTTTTTCATCGATAGTGTTACGAATAGATTTGTATTTTCAGTCATGTGTCGCGAGGACCCATTATCGAGAATCCACTTGCTTCTAGTTGAAGAGGGAAGGTCCACCTACACCACGAGTAGATGTGACCTTTGGTACCCAGATTCTTGTGGGTCCTGAGAGGTTAGACTTTGGTACCCATGCATATATATTTTTATCAACTAATCTTCTAATTCTATATTATGGAGAAATATGTCTATGTAGGATATAATATTATAACACCCAGTTTTTTAAATGAGGATAATTTTGAAATTTTGTGATTTTAATTACTTATTTATGATATTTAAATTATAATATAATTTTTGGTAATTTTTAATTATTTTAAAACTATTTAAAAACCATGACTTGTGATTTTGATGTGCAGCTAGTGAAACCCTAGAGACTGTCTGACCTAGAGCCTAACCATGTAATTTGGAATATCTATTTATCATTTTTAGCCTAAGGGTAATTTGGTCATTTTGACTTATTAGAATGATTTTATTAATTATTGGATTGATGGTTGTTGATTTTGACTTTTACTAGTTTTGACTTAAGAGACTAACCTAGATGTTGACCCTAGCTATGATGACTTAATTAGCATGATGAGACCCTAATCTAACTTAAGTCAACCCAAGTTAGGTCACTTAGGATCAAGTTTGAAATAGGAGCATTAATGATTAGGTTCAATGACTTGAGACTCATGACTTGATTTCCATGACCATTCAAATTGGCCCAAAGCCCACTAGACTAAACCCTAACCTTAATTCCCATTCATTATGACCAGCCACTTAGGGTTTCCTTCCTATAAATATTCTCCTCATTTAGTTCTTGCCTCTTTTGTATCATTCCAACACTTAGAGAAAAGAAAGGTATGGCCATTCTTCCCCAATCCATAGTTTTTCCATTTTAACTCCTTTTCGACTCTAGTTTCTTTCATTAGAGTCTAGTACTCTCCTATTTTCTGTTTATGGAGAGTAATCCCAGCTTTGGAACAATTTAGGAATTTGAGCTAGCAAGGAGGAACACTCTATTTTGGGGCTTTTCTTGCCATTGGACACCTATAGGTAAAACTCCTCAAATTGAGTTATTATTCTGATTTCTTTGCATCCTAGCCTAGATCTTGGTGTCCCCTAGCTGTCCCTAAAATTTGGTAGGAAATGTGTCCATTTCGTGTTCGTATCGGACACGTATCAATATGTCTATGTGTGTGTTTGATGAAATGCCTCAACGAACTTTTTATTCTCCATTTTCAAAACTAATTTCATATTTAAAAAGCCCTTGATGTGTGTTTTCGAACCCCACCGACTGAGCACAATTTTGAGTCAGATTCGTGTCCAAATCTGGACACGAACCTGTGCACGACACTGCGGCACAGTGCCCTGATGACACACACTGTTTTCTCCACGAATTGGACACGTGGACTCATGCCACTTGGTACGAGGGTGGGGGCCGACACTGACAGCCACCCCTTAGGTTTGGGGCGAGTTCGTGTTGTGTCGGACACGAAATCCGACCCGTACTGGCCATGCACTAGCTGTGCAGTTGGGTTTTTTTGCTCTGATACGCACTTCGTGTCGACACATGACACGACATGGACACGTATCAGGCTACTAGGCATGTAGCCCTATCCCTGGCGAGTGTTTGGACACGAGCACAACGTGTCACGTGTCATGTGTCATGCGCACGACTCTGTGACACGCTTGTACGATACTTGGTGTGCTCGTGTGTGTCTGTGTGTGCTCGAGGTATCTGGACACGTTGTATCTCGTCGTGTGGACACAAGATGACTCGAGGGATACACTGACATATACATGAGTCTTTACCAACCATTTAATTGACAGTTTAGGTTGATTTCGATTTCGAAATGCATTTTTCCCTCTTTTCTCTAATACTGCACAGTATCAGAGTTATATCCTGTTTTTCAAATGTTTTCATTAAATTTTAATGATTAATTCATATGTCTAACAAGTTCAATTCATTGCTGTGTATATGTAGATTGGTTAGGTTTCAATTTATGAGATATTGTTTGGTTTTGTATGCATATGATACCTTGATTTCGTTTCATTTTGGTTTTGACTGAACGATATAATTTCCCCTGTTTTCTTGAATGGTTAATGCAAATTTTTAATGATAGTTCAGTTGCAATGTTAGATTCACATGTTTAATATGTTAATTTTATTGCTGGGTATGTGTGGACTGTTAGGGTTTCATATATGGAGATTTGTGTGTTTTGTTATGCATTTGTGAGTGTGGATTGACACTTAAAACCAATTTTTGACTGAATAATTAAAATGCAGCATTCACATAGGGGTTATGTACATTTAAGCTTAACTGATCATTACTAGACCTAACATTCACATATAAACTGAACATTGGCACTACAAATTACCTTACCTATTCTTGTTTTTCCTCTTAACTGTCTCTACACACATAACACACTTTGTTAATGCATACACACCTAGCACTTGACACATTAAACCCCCTTTCACATGTTCTTTGGACCTACACTAGATGCTAACATAAACTGAGTATACATGATGCATTCCTTGGAAATCCTGACATTCATTCATGTCCTAATGTCCTAATGAGACCTAGCATAACATAAACTAAGCATTCATAAACTGAACTAGATTGTCATTTAAATTCCTGAGATTGAGTTATGATGCATGATTTGTATAAGATGTATGTTTCTGAGATTAGGTTATAGGAATTTCAGTTCCCTTACAAACAAATAAGCATGAATGAGAAATGCAAATATATATAAATACGATGATAAAAGCATGTAGGTATGATAGCATGAATAATGTGTATACATATGCATGAATGAATGTATTATATGCAATGTGGGCAAACCACTTAAATTGACCTACATGTCACCCCTTTTTCCTTCTCTATGTGAATATGTATATATATAAATACAATGTAATGTTAAGTTGTATGCCATGTCATGACTAAATGAATGCAATGTCATGATGTAGACTAACCCCATGGCCTTGTTATACCCATACACATATCATAGAGACACACACGTTTTACACTTGATATTGACACTAACCCTTGCCTATGTATGCATGCATGTACTATAGTGGCTATGTATCTATGTATATATGTATGTATTTATATAGTATCTATTTTATATTATGCATTGTTGTGGATCACATTGCCTTCTGATTGTGCGTGAGTGCTAGTCTAGGCTTGGTTAGGCCTAGTGAGACTTGTTAGACTTGTTTGGGCTAGGACTTGACCTGGTGACCTAGTTTGACTAGTGTAGTTGACTAGAGTTGACCAAGTGTTGGCTTTAGTCTAGATTGACCTCGACAGCATGCAGATGCATTGTACATTTCATTTATCATCTCCTGTATACATCTTGACTTGTGTTGCTCTAAATAGGAGTCAGATACCTCATCTAGGACAGTTATTCTCACAGACATTTAGATCGCAGGTGAGTACATTCTCTGATCATTTCATAACTTGCTTAGGATTATATTCCTGCTCTAGATTATCTTATTTGATGCTGTCACAATATTATCACGGATTGGTACTATATGGATCCCTATATTGAGATGTTATCCCCCTCAGGAGCATCGGATACTTCATGTCATGTGTTTCATGTACATCATGTATTCCTCGCTCTCATGTTATTCATGTTTCTCATGTGCTTCATTTTCGTTCATGCACGCTCATGTACTCTCATGTGCTCTCATGTTCGGTCCTGTTTCTCATGTATCTCATGTATAACCTATACTTCATGTGTACCCCTTCATGGGCCTTCATGTGGAATTCATGTGCACTCAGTTTTGAGCCCTCATGTATACTTCATGTACACCCATCTATGGGCTTTCATGTAAAAATTATGTGCGTAACATAACTTGTCTGGATCCTTTTGTATTGATTGGGGTACGGGGGAGTATAAATAGTCATGTGAACAATTCCAAAGTAGTATAACCATGTGAGCCTCTTTAGTATATTCATGTGCAATTCTAGCCGATCATATGTCGACTTTGTACTCTACATCACTAGTCACTGATAGTTCTCTACTTATAGTAGATATTTCTATTACAGTTCTCTCTTTTACATCATGTACATTCTTTAAGTTTCATGTATCGTACTCTCTTGCATGTTTATATTTTCTAACCTATTATGATCTGTGTGAGATGTATTATGCTCGCTCCCGTCCTGACTGGACCTGTTGAAAATTTTACAGAGGATGATGAGGAACCCTGCACCCCTTACTATAGAGCTTGCCTAGATGACACTCGCGACCTGGACCCTTGGGAGGTACAGGCAGCTACTGAGGATGATACCCATGCATAGTATAGATAGTTTAGACTGTTCTTCCTTTTCATGTTAGTTGTTGTCTTTGATTTTAGAGTTGTATATTTATGGAAATATTGAGACAGGTATTTGTTAACTTTGATTTATTTTACTTCTGTTTGTACCTCAGTTTTGAGGATTTTCTTATCTATTCCATCGTGCTATATTCTACCTCTAGATTATGATTGAGTTGTACCTTCTGTGACTTGGCCTCCAGTTGGATAGTATTTCATATTGTGTTAGTTATAGTTCATGACCAAGAACAGCGTTCTACCGTCGACACTATGACGTAGGTTGGGCGCTGTTACGTACTCGTACCCTCACAGTGGGTGTGGGTCGTGACACATTTTTAGTGGTGGCCCATGCATGTCGAGTTTGTGTAGTGGTATTCGAATTAGAGTATCACTACAGCCTACAGTAGGATTAGGATTATTCTTGAGGTACTCAATCACAATAGGAAAAAACTCTTAACTGAATTCCTGCCATCTAAATTCCTGTTGAAGATTGCTTCCTTGAAATAACTGTCCTCCTTTGAATTATCGTTTCTATCTCAGTATTGATTCCTTGTTTGATCTGTCTCCAGGATGGTGATTGAGATACGATCGCATCGCTCTGGCCCAGCAGACGCTGGTGAGAGGTCTACTACCCCTCGCCCGATTGTGGACGCTGGGACCACAGCACCCCCTATTTCTGCTCATATAGGAACTTCTACAGCTTTTGGGATTGTACCTCTACCTGTCCGGAGGTCTTCCTCCGTCATTCCGGATATGTATCAGCAGCAGTTACCTTCAGGGACAGTGGATACGGCTCAAATGTTTATCCTTTTCCAGCGATTCCTGGAGACTCAGCAGCAGATGCAGCAAAGCTGGTCTGCTGATTCCGATAGAGCATACATGATACCTACCAGTTGGTCAGGACGACAGTAGAGCTGGTGGCTACCCAGCCACTGGGAGGTCAGATACAGCAGTATCAGCCGAAGACTCCAGACATCAAATCCTTTAAGAAGATGGGACCCCGGGACTTCAAGGGTACAGAGGGCATCATATATGCTGACGATTGGATAGAGTACATTGAGCAGATATTCCGATTGGCACAGATACCAGCTGGATTACAGATCGAGGTAGCAGCTAGTCAGATGCAGGACTTGGCCCGTACTTAGTACCAGACGGACCCGAGGGTTGGTACAGCAGGTCAAACTTGGGCAACCTTCAAGACACTGTTCAAGGATAAATTCTTTTCCGATACAACACTCGGTGCCTTGGAGGCACAGTTCGAAAGTTTGGTTCAGAGGAGCCAGACCGTTGAGGAGTACGCCGGAGAGTTCTGCCATTTGAGTAGATTCGTTGAGGATCCCACTGAGGCCGGGAAGGCGAGGAGGTTCTGCAGGGGTTTGATCAGGAAGATCAGGTCGTATACCAAGAACGGCCACAACGCCATTTTCGAGCAGATTCTGGTAGGAGCCATGGCAGCAGAGGACGATCTTGGGCTGAAGGATAAGAGGATGCAAGACACTCAGGGAGCTAGTGGCAGTGTGGGCCCGGCCAAGAGGCCCCGCTTACAGATTCAGCAGCAGTATCCGCAGAAGAGGCCCCACTTACAGATTCAGCAGCAGTATCCGCAGCAGTTGCCCCACCTACAGATTCAGCAGCAGTATCAGCAGCCGAGGGTCTACTTTCAGTAGCAGCAGTTTTAGAACCGTGTAACCTTTCAGCAGGCGCAGCAGCCACAGAGGCAGCAGCAGGCCCCGGGACAGCATCTTATTATCATTTACCCCTTCTATAAGAAACCAGGGCACGATTGGGGCGAATGCCGGAAGAGGCTGGGCAGATATTTGCTTTGTGGAGGATCCGATCATCGGCTGAGAGTGTCCTAAGTCATTTGGACGGACAGTTCAGGGAGAAGGAGCTAGGGCTCCGGTGGGTAGGCAGAAGGGATTACCCTTACCAACTCAGCAGCAGAGGTACATGCAGCATCAGCAGCAGGCCAGGGAAGGCCAGCAGGGGCGAGCTTTCGTCAAGACAGTCGAAGATGCACAGGCCATTGGAGATCTTGTTGCAGGTTTCGTTCTTCTCGATTCCATATCTGCAATTGCCTCTTATAACTATCTTGAAAAATTCGATTCCCTCGGTTCCTTGTTGATTGATCAATTTTGTCCTGTTGTCCTTCTGTTATGTTTGATTTTATTCTGAGATAAATCATATGGGCTAGGTCACCTCAGTTATGGGATCTAGAATCTTTGATAGTCGTGTTAGCTGGCATAGTGAGGACATAAAGTCGGATTTTGGACGTATTTCTTGGGTATAGGAATTTAAGATTTTTGCTGCCAAGCATGCGGCATTGCAAAAATTTTAAATACCATGATTCTAGAGGTATATACCTTAGTCAAGGACTCTGTGATTATCGTAGCCTTGCTCACTAGCATGACGAAGATTCTGATTATCATGATTTTGGATAGACACATATGATTATCGAACTATATGATTTTGAGACTATGATTGTGGGGGTGTTTGACCTAGAAGGAGTACTATCATCTTAAATTTCGAGGACAAAATTTTTCTAAGGAGGGTAGACTTGTAACATCCAATTTTCTAAATGAGGGTAATTTTGAAATTTTGTGATTTTAATTATTTATTTATGATATTTAAATCGTAATATAATTTTTGGTGATTTTTAATCATTTTAAAACTATTTAAAAACCATGACTTGTGATTTTGATGTGCAGCTAGTGAAACCCTAGAGACTGTCTGACCTAGAGCCTAACCATGTGATTTGGAATATCTATTTATCATTTTTAGCCTAAGGGTAATTTGGTCATTTTGACTTATTAGAATTATTTGATTAATTATTGGATTGATGGTTGTTGATTTTGACTTTTACTAGTTGTGACTTAAGAGACTAACCTAGATGTTGACCCTAGCTATGATGACTTAATTAGCATGGTGAGACCCTAGTCTAACTTAAGTCAACCCAAGTTAGGTCACTTAGGATCAAGTTTGAAATATGAGGATTAATGATTAGGTTCAATGACTTGAGACTCATGACTTGATTTTCATGACCATTCAAATTGGCCCAAAGCCCACTAGACTAAACCCTAACCCTAATTCCCATTCATTATGACCAGCCACTTAGGGTTCTCTCCCTATAAATATTCTTCTCATTTAGTTCTTGCCTCTTTTGTATCATTCCAACACTTAGAGAAAAGAAAGGTATGACCATTCTTTTCCAATCCATAGTTTTTCTATTTTAATTCTTTTTTGACTCTAGTTTCTTGCATTAGAGTCTAATACTCTCCTATTTTTTGTTTATGGAGAGTAATCCCAGCTTTGGAATAATTTGGAAATTTGAGCTAGCAAGGAGGAACACTCTATTTTGGGACTTTTCTTGCCATTGGACACCTATAGGTAAAACTCCTCAAATTGAGTTATTATTCTGATTTCTTTGCATCCTAGCCTAGATCTAGGTGTACCCTAGCTGTCCCTAAAATTTGGTAGGAAACCGTGTCCATTTCATGTTTGTATCGGACACGTATCAATATGTCTATGTGTGTGTTTGATGAAATGCCTCAACGAACTTTTTATTCTCCATTTTCAAAACTAATTTTATATTTGGATAGCCCTTGATGTGTTTTTTTGAACCTCCACTGACTGAGCACGATTTTGAGTCAGATCCGTATCCAAATCTGGACACAAACGTGTGCACGACACTGCGGCATAGTGTCCTGATGATACACACGGTTTTCTTCACGAATTGGACACGTGGACTCATGCAACTTGGCACGAGGGTGGGGGACGACACTGACAGGCTACCCCTTAGGTTTGGGGCAAGTTCGTGTTGTGTCGGACACGAAATCCGACCAGCACTGGCCATACACTGGCTGTGCAGTTAGGTTTTTTGCTTTTATATGCACTTCGTGTCGACACATGACACGACGTAGACACGTATCAGGCCACTGGACATGTAGCCCTATCCCTAGTGAGTGTCTGGACACGAGCACGATGTGTCACGTGTTGTGTGTCATGCGCATGACTCTGTGACATGCTTGTACGACACTTGGTGTGCTCGTATGTGTCTGTGTGTGCTCGTGGTGTCTGGAAACGTTGTGTCTCGTCGTGTGGACACAAGATGACTCGAGGGACACACTGACATATACACGAGTCTTTACCAACCATTTAATTGACACTTTAGGTTGATTTCAATTTCGAAATGTATTTTTCCCTCTTTTCTCTGATACTGCACAGTATCAGAGTTATATCCTATTTTTCAAATGCTTTCATTCAATTTTAATGATTAATTCATATGTCTAACAAGTTCAATTCATTGTTGTGTATATATAGATTGGTTAGGTTTCAATTTATGAGATATTGTTTGGTTTTGTATGCATATGATACCTTGATTTCGTTTCATTACGGTTTTGACTGAACGATATAATTTCCCCTATTTTCTTGAATGGTTAATGCAAATTTTTAATGATAGTTCAGTTGCAATGTTAGATTCACATGTTTAGTATGTTGATTTCATTGCTGGGTATGTGTGGACTGTTAGGGTTTTATATATGGAGATTTGTGGGTTTTGTTATGCATTTGAGAGTATGGATTGACACTTAAAACCAATTTTTGACTGAATAATTAAAATGCAGCATTCACATAGGGGTTATGTACATTTAAGCTTAATTGATCATTACTAGACCTGACATTCACATATAAACTGAACATTGGCACTGCAAATTACCTTACATATTCATGTTTTTCCTCTTAACTGTCTCTACACACATAACACACTTTGTTAATGCATACACACCTAGCACTTGACACATTGAACCCCCTTTCACATGTTCTTTGGACCTACACTAGATGCTAACATAAACTGAGTATACATGATGCATTCATTGGAAATCCTGACATTCATTCATGTCCTAATGTCCTAATGAGACCTAGCATAACATAAACTAAGCATTCATACTAAACTGAACTGGACTTTCATTTAAGTTTCTGAGATTGAGTTATGATGCATGATTTGTATAAGATGTATGTTTCTGAGATTAGGTTATAGGAATTTCAGTTCCCTTACAAAGAAATAAGCATGAATGAGAAATGCATATATGTATAAATACAATGATAAAAGCATGTAGGTATGCTAGCATGAATAATGCGTATACATATGCATGAATGAAAGTATTATATGCAATATGGGCAAACCACTTAAATTGACCTACATGTCACCCCCTTTCCCTTCTCTATGTGAATATGTATTATATAAATACAATGTAATGTTAAGTTGTATGCTATGTCATGACTAATTAATGAATGCAATGTCATGATGTAGACTAACCCCATGGCCTTGTTACACCCATACACATATCACAGAGACACACACCCTTTACACTTGATATTGACACTAACCCTTGCCTATGTATACATGCATGTACTATAGTGGCTATGTATCTATGTATATATGTATGTATTTATATAGTATCTATTTTATATTATGCATTGTTGTGGATCACATTACCTTGTGATTGTGTGTGAGTGCTAGTCTAGGCTTGGTTAGGCCTAGTGAGACTTGTTAGACTTGTTTGGGCAGGGACTTGACCTGGTGACTGTAATGCCCCGCTCCGTACGGCACATTACGCTGAAGCGTTGACTCAACGAGTCACGTTGACCGAATAAAATGTATCGATGCGAATCGATACGTGAGTTAAGTTTTCCCGAGTAACGCATCGAACTAAGTCGATGCGAAGAGTTGCCTTTTCCCGAAAGAATGCATCGAGTGAATCGATGCGAAGCGCCGCGTTGCCCCGAAGGATGAGTGCGTTGAATC
The DNA here is from genome assembly GCA_029216955.1 of Iris pallida. NCBI lineage: Eukaryota > Viridiplantae > Streptophyta > Magnoliopsida > Asparagales > Iridaceae > Iris > Iris pallida. Next base: position 6,977,287 of record JANAVB010001799.1, read on the forward strand.
GGCTCGAAGATTCTAAGAAATCGAATCGACCAAGGCGCAAGTCCGAATTGATGCAAGTATTGATTTTAGTTGTTTTCGTGTGCAGGTTATACGTTGACGCAAAAATATTAGAGGTCGATCTTTTGCCATATTTAGTAAGGGGACCGCGAAAGCAAATCGTCGCCTTGCGACGGGCTGAGACTTGGGCACGCTAAGGCAAATCGGACGTATGATTCAATGAAGCACGAAGTGCTCGAATGGCTAAGTCAGGAGAGTGGCCGTGCAACAAAGTTATGAAATCGAGCCGCATCGGCTCGGCGAAACGACAAAGGCGTATCGACTCAAGGTGGGAGGATTGACTTCTTTTTACTCCTTCATTCGATAAGTCAAATATATCATTGTATGCTAAGTTAACCTATCAATGCCACGGGCGTGGTCCGACCGAAGATAAATTATAGTGTGTGTCGAACACTAAGTTAGTACAATTGAAATAAAACGTGCATCAAATACACGAGTCACTATGGGATATTGGATATCGCAAAGGCGAGCGCCTCGGTGCGCAAGCCGCAAGAACATGGGATAACTGTACTCGGCGAGTGCCTTAGTGCATGAACCATACCGTGACTTCCTGCACGAGTTAGACGGCTAGAACATTGAAAGACAATAGGCGAGCGCCCTAGCGCGCAAGCCCCCGAACATTGAATGCTAAGTCATAGAACATGGGGATACGGTCGAAATGTGCCTGCATGCACGAGATAATAAAAAGATCGCTTTGTTGCGAGAGAATACAGTTGTGGCATGAATGTGGCAGAACTTTCGGATATGACATAGTGCCTCGAAAGGTGTTCGAGACCTTCGGATCGTTTGGTTGACGAGCATTGAGTTGAGGCACGATGCCATTGAATCATTGAAACGAAGTATGAAACGTAATAACACTGAAAGTTAACGGAAGAAATACGAGATGATAAAGCCTGAGTCTCGGACTCAAAACTATGTTTGGTTGTTTGAATTTGACTGCTTGAATAATAAGGGCATTGCATGGTCGAATGGAATAGACGAGAGATAAAATGTGATATCTCCCGTACACGGGTGTTTCCCCCAAACGGTTAAATGCCGGATGCGCCCCGGAACCGCTTGGCCTAGGAGGGATTCGAATAATCTTTGTAGGCGCACATCTTTAAGTCGAGTAGCTCTCGCTATTGATGGAAAAAGCCGCAAATGATGGTATGCAGAGGGAACGTTTCGGTTGTTTGGGACAGCGATCCAACCCGTGAAACACTGGGCAGCCCGACAAATATTGAGAAAAGAAGGAGAGAAAAGAAAGGAACTCCTATAGTCCATTCCGGCGCGGATACGCCAACGGCCTTCATATAGCTAAGGAACGATGGATTGAAAGTGTAGGCACGTATGCGTCCCGCAGATAGATCCTGCTTAGAGATGCACATATAACATGACAGGGAAGGAATGAGGCGTATTCACCTTGCGTCGGTGCAAGGGCGAGTGCGTCGACTTGGTAAGAAATCGCACCACGAATCAAACACGAGATTGCTTGTTTGCTTGCCTATTCAATTCGATAACATGCTTTACACTTTCGAAGATGCCATGAAATTGACCCTAAGAAGAACATAGCAAGATCATAAGCTAAGTTGTATGATTCAACATAAATACATAAAATGTCAGTTTGGAAAGAAGGTCTTTGCATCAGTACATGCGAAGACGAACGTACCGATCCCCCACCAACTTCATGCAAGGTGCAGGAAATGGATGGCTCGCTGCGAAGCATTGCTTGAACGCGTTGAGGCTTGGAATGCCGAAGCGTATTGAAGCGTGCGATCGCATTGACGCTCGGACTATGCAACAGGATTGATACGGCCGAGATATAGAAGGCATGATGTATGGAACGGTGAAATCCTTTGTGGGAAAAAGAGAACCTAAGTGTTGTAGCCAATCTGGTATGTATTGTTAGGCTATTGAAAGCCATTGTGATCTCAGTTTCGGATATCAATAAAGAGAATTGTTTCGTATACTCTATTTTTCTTTTATTGTTAATATCGAATCAAAAGATAACCATTTGAGAACTTGTCATCTTGCCTTGCACGAGCGCAACTCCAGGCTCGTGCGACATCACGCCCCCTGCGAGGACGATGCTTCAGGTGATTCCGGGTCGGGGCGTGACAGTGACCTAGTTTGACTAGTGTAGTTGACTAGAGTTGACCAAGTGTTGGCTTTAGTCTAGATTGACCTAAACATCATGCAGATACATTGTACATTTCATTTATCATCCCCTTTATACATCTTGACTTGTGTTGCTCTAAATAAGAGTCAGATACCTCATCTCGGACAGTTATTCTCACAGACATTCAGATCGTAGGCGAGTATATTTTTTGATCATTTCATAACTTGCTTAGGATTATATTCCTGCTCTAGATTACCTTATTTGATGCTGTCATGATATTATCTCGAATTGGTACTATATGGATCCCTACATTGAGATTTTATCCCCCTCGGGAGCATCGGATACTTCATGTCATGTGTTTCATGTACATCATGTGTTCCTCGCTCTCATCTTATTCATGTTTCTCATGTGCTTCATGTTCGTTGATGCACGCTCGTGTACTCTCATGTGCTCTCATGTTCGATCATGTTTCTCATATATCTCATGTATAACCTATACTTCATGTGTACCCCTTCATGGGCCTTCATGTGGAATTTATGTGCACTCAGTTCGGAGCCCTCATATATACTTCATATACACCCATCTATGGGCTTTCATGTGAATATCATGTGCGTAACATAAGTTGTCTGGATCCTTGTGTATTGATTGGGGTACGGGAGAGTATAAATAGTCATGTGAACAATTCTAAAGTAGTATTACCATGTGAGCCTCTTTAGTATATTCATATATAATTCCAGCCATTCACATGTCGACTTTGTACTCTATATTACTAGTCACTGATAGTTCTCTGCTTATAGTAGATATTTCTATTACAGTTCTCTCTTTTATATCATGTACATTCTTTCAGTTTCATGTATCGTACTCTCTTACATGTTTATATTTTTTAATCTATTATGATCTGTGTGAGATGTATTGTGCTCGCTCCCATCCTGACTGGACCTGTTAAAAATTTTACAGAGGATGATGAGGAACCCTGCACCCCTTACTATGGAGCTTGCCTAGATGACACTCGTGACCTGGACCCTTGGGAGGTTCAGGCAGCTGCTGAGGATAATACCCATGCATAGTATAGATAGTTTAGACTGTTCTTCCTATTCATGTTAGTTGTTGTCTTTGATTTTAGAATTGTATATTTATGGAAACGTTGAGACTGGTATTTGTTAACTTTGATTTATTTCACTTCTGTTTGTACCTCGGTTTTGAGGATTTCCTTATCTATTCCATCGTGCTATATTCTACCTCTAGATTATGATTGAGTTGTACCTTCTGTAACTTGGCCTCCAGTTGGAAAGTATTTCATATTGTGTTAGTTATAGTTCATGACATAGAACAGCGTTCTACCGCCGACACTGCGGCGTAGGCTGGGCACTGTTACGTATTCGTACCCTCACAGTGGGTGCGGATCGTGACAAATATGTACATTTAGCATGCATATTTATGCTAGGAGCATGTTGATAGTGATGTTTATAAGTGTGGTAATGATAGTTATGTGCAGCAGTAGAGTGATTATAGTGATTATAGTGACTGCGTGCAGCAGCATGATTGTGATAATGATTGAGTGCAGCAGGAGGATGATGGTATTTACGTGCTACATGTGAATAGGTGTACATAAAAGCATGATTTTGTGTAGCATGTGGATGAGTGTTCTTGTGGTGACAGGCTTTCTTGTGTTGAGCTATCTTGTGTTTGTAAGTGTTGTGACTATGAGACTAAACTTAGGGTTGAATAACCTGCTTGCCCAGTTTAATCTCTAATTTCTTAGAGACAGCATTTAACTCATCACATTTAGTGGTAAGACCCTGTATTCTACCTGTAGCAATTTTGATCTTGTTTTTCTCTTTAGCAAGTTCTTTGTATAAAGCCGTGATATCAAGTGTTTGTTTCTCAATGATTGATTCGGCATCGTGTAAGCTTAATTTAAGCTTGGATACCTCTTTAGTGTTTTCTGTGGGTGTAGTGTTTCTAACATTTTCTAGTAAATATAAAAGTCTATCGATCTCGGTTTTATAGTCCTTGATCTTATCCTTTGCATGTTTATATTTATTGAGTACCTTTTTGTGATCTTCAAGTAGATCACTAAAAGCATCACCGAGTTCATCAAATGAGAAATCATCAAAAAATCTTTTACCTTATCTGAAGTCGCCATTAGAAAGACGTTAGCCGTGTTTTACGGAGAGTCCTTTTCCTCGTCTGAATCACTAGCCTCGCTTTCATGCTAAATACTAGTGTTGGCATACTTCCTTGTAGTTGGCTTCTTGTATGGCTTCTTATATCTGCTTTCTTTCTTTGTTAAGGGACAATCTTTCTTGACATGTCTCGTCTTCTTGCATCCGAAGCAAGTGGGTTCTTCCTCATCGTCTCTTTGTTCTCTCTTCTTTTTATTGAAGCGTAGAAACTTTTTGAAGTTTTGAACTAAGAGAGCTTGATCGTCACCTTCGGAGTCGTCGTCATCAGTATCTTCTGAGCTATTCTTTGGCGATGAGCTTGATCGTCACCTTCAGTTTTTAACCTAGTTTCCTTCGTGGAGGACTAGTCCAGGCCTGAGAACTCTAGCTCAGGATTGAAATCCACTATTTGTGAAATAGCTTTACAATCACGTGACTTTACTCAGAAGAGCACGCCAACTTCTTGAAAGATCGCTGAGGCAAAACTTGGAATTTTCCAAGTGACTTCTTCAAGACACTTGCACACAAACTTCTAATTGACTCGCACCGAGCACCTTGTAGGCTTGGAAAGTTTTGTGGCTAGTAGATGACAAGAGTATAGCTCTTTAGGATGTATAGGCTATAGGAGTAGAAGAGAAAAGAAGATTGGATGATTTGAAATGGAAGAAATGGGTGCCTATATATACTACTTCTGGGAGGCAGAGTTCGGCCAGAACTCTGTCTAAAATATTCAAAATTTTGGCCGTTGGACAACTTGCAATGAGCAATCCCTAAAAATTAGCTCCTGGAAATTAGGAGACAGAGTTCGGCCCGAACTCTGTGTGGGGGCAGAGTTCTGCCCGAACTCTGCCTCCTTAGAGGCAGAATGCTCTTGGGCAGTTGTAGGGCTTTGGCAGTTTGGCTTTTTGTTTGTGGAGCTTTTGGTTATCTAGTCTATGGTTGACGTACTCAGTGCGACTCAACGTACAATAGCCTAGACTCAATAAAAGTGTAAAAATATAGACTTCCGATTACAAGATACAGCAGTATTTGTCGAGCAGTCGTCGATGATGATTTGTCTGTCTTGATATGTGATAGTCGTCTGAGTTGTAGCTTGATGAAGATTTATGTGTCGAGTTGGATCATGCCAAATATTGATTTTTTAATTACCAAGATTAGGTTGACTACGATCCAGTTTGGGTCAACACTTATATTTCAATCTATATATGATATGCTAGTTTACAAAAACAAGATTTATGAATTACCTCTACGTGATTTGTATTCTATTTTAGATACATATGTTTGTTCTAAAATTATTTTGACAAATTTTTAATTCGATTTTTATAGAGGTTTGTGATTCCTTTCTTTAATATTCATCCAAACTAGTCACTAGTAAGCATCTCTTAAATTTCTCTCATTTTGAGTCATAATTTTATCGTATTATCATTTACATATCTTTTTTTATTGAATTTTCAATCATTTAAATGAGGGTGACTCTTTTCCATATCTTCCATTGATTTATGACATTCATTATAAATATGGATTTGAAATTTTCTCTTGATGAGATTTATTGTTGGATCATGTTTAATTTGTTTGTTTTCTTGATAATGATCCTAATGGTTGAGTAGTCCTAATTAATCTAATTATGTGATTATCAAGTTAATTTATTACTCTACTTTGAATACTCATAGGTTACCACATATGAGCATTTGCTATTTTAACTTTATTGATTTTTTTATTTAGTTTTAGCAAGGTTGGGATATTATACGTTGATGGGTACATATGTGATTAAACATATTTGGTCCAAGCAATGTAATAAATTGGTTGATTCTCGTTTAATTAGACAATCATGGACATGATATCTTATTTGTATTTTTGTTTGTTTTTGAATTCATTGAGCTATATTGTGATATTCATCATGATTGTTTTAGTTTACTTTATTCTTTTTCATGATGACATTTTTCTCAAAAGATAACATACATTGATCTATCATATTTAAATATGAGATCTTTATATATAGGTTAATGTATGACATATTTTGATTATATATGCTTAATTGGAATATTGTTTTAATTTTTCATCTTTAGGGTCTACTAATTAGATCTCTCTTCTTGACTAAAGATGATATTATTCTTCTTGTGACAATTTTAAAGTCTTATATGCAGTAAGCAAGGGGAAGAAATCCATAGTTGATTTACCCAAATAACTTTTAGTTATCTATTTTTATGCTATAAGTGCTTTAGAACTAAATATGCATATTTTGAGGGAGAGCAAATTAATTGTTTAAATTCCTTTATACCACTTAATATATCATATGCTTAGTTCATCATGGACCAATATTTCTTCAAATTTATATCTTACTGATTGAGGTAATGATACTTTAATATTGTGAAGTGTTTATGAGAGTGCATGCAATTGTCTTTGTTATCTAGCCTCTCTTCTATATGGGTTCAAATAGTTTATCTTGTTGATATTAACTTGCTTATCTTATCTTCATGACTATTGAGCTTTCAATGATTTGAATTTTCTTATATGCTTAATTGATTTGGCTTTTATTGTATGCTTAATTGATTTGGCTTTCCTTGTTGAGGACTTACCCAAAATTTATGATTTTTATCAATATTGGTAATACGTTGAAGCGGAGCGTTCGACTAAATTTCTCATTCTCAAGTATTTTTCTTATTTACCTTCATGTTTATGTAAAGGATATTCATATAGCATGATAAGGTAATTGAGTTCAAATGTATGAACTTGGATAAGCAAATAGATTTTACAAATAATAAGATTATTTTATATCAATTGATATATTTTATTGATCATTCTTTTATTTTGTTCAACTATTAATTTGTGGATAATTGTGACTATCAATGGATTCTTTGATCAATGTTTCAAGTTTATATATTCATATATCTCAATTGTATCTATTTTCATTGGTATATATTATTTTGTAATTATCTAATCCTCATAGCTTTTAATTGAAATCCTTTATTTCATAGTTCTCTTCCAAACTAGAGTAATATTTCATATCATATTATGTTTTAGGCTTATTTTTGGATTTCTAGTTGGTAAACTATTTATTAATTGCTTTTAAATTCTTGTAGTTTTACCAACTATATTGTGTTTGACAATCTATATTCTAATTTTATATTCTATATTGAGTATATAGCTTTCTAAACTTGTCTTTATACAATTCTTCCATTGATTTCATTAGTATATCTTGATAATGGTTGTTTATGTCTTCCTCATGATCTGATTTATATGCTTAAGATTGATTTTATTTTATCGCTTAGTGCGGGAAAGCTTATTTTTTATCATGTCAAAGGAGGAGAAGTAAGTTTAAGTATGTGTTAATATGATTTGAAAAAGGAGTTAAAGTAATTTAATTAGTATGCTTTTGGTGATATATGCTTATGTCCTTTGTATAGTAGTGATACTTGCATCTATCGTGTCCAAACAAAACTTAACCGATTTGCCATAATAAAAAAATGGAAAGATTGTTTGCCCAATGATTGTATCATATTTTTGAATATGATGAATCTATTAAGTTTACGATTATATTATCACTAATCTTCATACAATCACTATAGCGTCTCTACTTATACTTATACCTCTTGGTGATATATGCCTAATATTTTACATATTAGTGATATGAGTTTCTATTATATCTATCTTAAATTTAATCGAGTTGTCATAATCAAAAAGGGGAAGATTGTTGGTCTAATGATCTAACTATGTTTTTAAGTATGGTTATTCGATTAAGTCTAATTTTATGACATCACTAATATTCATGTTATCACTATAGTATTTATACGTAAACTTAGCATAGTCCTAATGTACATTAACTTTATCATATTTGCTACTATATATATTGCTTTGTTCGTCTAACATTTATTCGTAGAAAAGCAATAAGCAAGATCAACATGGACATATGCAATGAAGAAATCATGATGGGCCAAAATTGACGATATCATGTAAGATTTCTCTAAATCGCCCAACGACATCTCCGAAGTCATGCACTCGGGGATTTCAATGCCCGATCAGCGGAGGGGGGTCGAGGGGGGAACGTCCCCTCATGGGGGTTCGGGAGGCGAAGCCCCCGAAAGGTATTCAAATTTCACAATCTGGGTATCTGGACAACTGTCGTCAAGAAAAAAGCCATCATTAATCAAAAGAAGAAGTCAAGCCAAGCCATCATTATTTCAAGACTCTAAAGAAGCCTGCACCTGCTAAAGTATATCTGGAGTCTGTAATGAGTCTTAGAAATAATTTTAAACACAAGATATGGATGGCAAAAGAAAAAGCTAAGGTAGAAAATAATCCAGGATCATTTTTAGCTAAAAATTGTCATACCAGTCGAACCAATTTTATATAAAATCTGCTCTCGGCCGTTTGGATCTGCATATTGAAGGTATACTGTAGTATATCAGCGGTATACCAATTTTATATAAACTTTGATCTCTATCGTCTTGATCGGCATACCAGCGATACGCTATAGTATACAGACGCTATACTGGTTCAGCACGACTGCAGGAGTTGAAGAAGTCTGTGTCGAGTGGGAGGCGGTCGAGGTCGCCAAGAAGGTCAACAAGATAGTCGACATCATCCACCTCCATCCCCACCGACCGCCGGCTATCGAGGTGCCGGGATCCTCTATTTCGTATTTTATAAGCGGACCTTGATGATGATGATCTTATTCCACCACGGGACTCGAACTCGGGGACCTTGTCCTTCATGATCACCTTCTCCCTCGTGCTCTGTCACTCCCCGTTCCCAGAATACATATTTTTTTATACATGTATTGCTTGAATGTATTTATTTAATACTTATCATACATTTATTCTGTAATTTCATGCTAATTAATTTTTGGTTTAGCTGGGTTCATCGTGATAAGGGGTAGATGGCCTAGATCTTGTAGGAAGGAATGGGTGGTGGAGATTTTGGCTTGGGCTTGATATTTATACCCCTTTACTTTCCTCCCTCTTCATTACTCTCATTTACTTCTTCTTCATCCTCCATTACTCTCCCACCAACCTAGAGAGCTTAAGCAAGTACAACTTGCTTCATGATGGATCTCAAGTATTATTGTTCCATTCTCTTCCTTACTTGATTTTAAGTCTATTTAGGACTTGGAGTTTTTGGGTTTCATGGGTGTATTTTTGTAGATCTAAGTTTATGTTACATTCGATTTTCTTGGTTTTGTCCTATCAAACTTCTTTGTTTTCAAAATCTAGTTGTTCTATGTTGTAGAGAATTTTATTCTACCCTATTTTGACCTGTGAAAGTCCAGATTGGGCTTGGATTGAAGGTTGGGAAGTCTGGGAACCCCCAACTTCCTAGGTTCTTCTTTTCGAAAAAGTTGGAGAAGAAGAACAATGCCTCCCGCATGGCCTTTTCATGCGGCAAGGTCCACTGCGGCTCCTCTTTGGCCGCATAGGCACTCCAGTCTTCATGCGGCCCCCCTTCTTGCCGTATTATCCCTTTGGTCGCGTGCTGCATGGTAGCATGCCGCATAGGCTTTTGCCGCGTGGCTGCTTGCCGTATGGCCCCTGTTTCCCTCTTGCCGCATGGCCCCTGTTTCCCTCTTACCGTATGGCTTGGGTTGACTTTAACCGCATGGCTATGGTGACATTAGCCGCATGGCTTTGGTTGACCCGTGTCGCATGGCTACCTCTAGCCTTGCCGTATAAGCCTCATGACTTCTCTTGGACCTTACCCTTGCCGCATGGCGATCCTTGGCCACATAGGCCATGGCCCTTAGCTCCCGGGCCGCATGGGATTCTGATTTGACCTTGCCGCATAGATGGGCATCCATCTAATGTCGTATCGGATCCTGATTTGATTTTGTCGCATGGGATTCTGATTTGATCCTGCCGCATAGATGGTCATCCATCTACTGCCGCATGGGATCCTGATTTGATCTTGTCGCATGGGATTCTGATTTGACCCTGCCGCATAGATGGACATCCATCTACTGCCGCATGGGATCCTGATTTGGTCATGCCGTATGGGATCCTGATTTGATCCTGCCACATAGGATCCGGATTTGACTCTGGCCGCATAGATGGGTACCCACTTACCTTGCCGCATAGATGGGCATCCGTCTACTACCGTCTTTGGACTGTTTCTTGTCCCGAATTGACATTGATCGTTACCTTGACTAATGATTGATCATACGTTCCTAGTTGGAACTAGAAGACTGGCTAGTCATCTTATTGAATTAAATAAGACACGTTCATGTATGAACCATGAACCATTGTGATAGACTAGCCGATCCGAACATTGGCATATGGACACATGTTGACTTCCAATATTATCTGTAAAAGCAGCATGTGTACCTTACGGTCAAGGCATAATTATTCCGTGGCTAGGCTTGATTGTTATATTACGCTATGTAAGACCTACAACCTAGCCACACGGGCATCGTTGTAGAGTTATGCATATCGTACTCTGTACGGGAGTACTCATTCAGAATGATCATGATCCACGATATGAGATTTCAATTAACATAGGGTCTGCTAAGCTAAATAAAAATAACCATTGCATAGAGAGAATGGATTCTCGATTTCTTATATGGCAGCCATCTCGGGACAATTAGTGCCCCAATATGCCGGCTGGTTCCCACGGATACTGCAAATCTGCCGCACGGGTAGGGAGTGGTATCTATTTATATTTATTGTATTGATGATGGGTGTCCCGCTGGGATACGTCTAATTCATGATTGGCGCAATTGATTATTGGGTAGACTAGCTTTGCTTGTACATTGTAAGAACTGAGGAATCTCTTATTGCATATTTCCAAGACAACTTGGAACTCACCGTAGCAAGCCGTAGTAGTTACATGGCCATTTAAATTGGTTTGTTTGTGTACTGTGCCTACTCTGTTAACTACTGAGATGAGCAGAACGTCATGACATGACGGATCAACTTCTGTGCTTGTTTGGTTGAAAAGTTGACTTGAAGTGTCGTGATGTTGTGCGAACCCCAGTAGCAAGCAGAGATCTATTGATGTTGTGCGAACCCCAGTAGAAAAAGCCCCCTAGAAAACCCCCTAAAACCCCCCCTCACTCTAATTCGTAATATTAATATTTAATGTTAATATTAATTTTTTTAATTTTTTTATATTAATTTTAATGTTAATGTTAATGTTAATATTAATTTTAATATTAAGTTTAATGTTAGTTTTAGTATTTAATGTTAATATTAACATTAATATTAACATTAAATTACGGATTAAAGTGAGGGGGGTTTTAGGGGGTTTTCTAAGGGGGCTTTTGATCCGCTTACTATAAATATATTGTTGGCGTTTGGTCTTTTCAAAAAGAATTTTAGTCCCACATCGGCTAGACCAAAGGAGTTGTATCTCTATATAGTAGCTTTGCTAGTTTAGAGATGCACATGTGGTGTGGAGGTGCACATGGGTGTGCCATGTGGGGTTATTTTTCTAAAGGGAAAAGGGCTAAATCAACAATTGAAAGCATTCATGCTTTTTGCTCTTGGAAAATTTATTTTCATGGGAGCTAAGCCCCGTAGGGACTTAGCGACTCGGACTCAGGCTCAGGCTCATGAGGCGTAATATGGCATTTTGTTGGCGCACTATACACTTAGCACGTCAGCATCGTCGCTAGTCGCATAGTGCACTTTAGTTGCGCTCATTGCGCGAGCCACTTGCGCTGCCACGTTGCGCAAGCCCAGTTGTGCTGTCCAGTTGCGCAAGCCCAGTTGTGCTGTCCAGTTGCGCATGCCCAGGTGCATGCCCAGGTTGCGCTCAGGTTGCGCCGGGTTGCGCTGGGTTGCGCAGGTTGCACGGTTTGCTCGGGTTGTACGGGCGCGCTGGTTGTGCTGCGTGCGCCATGTGCACATTACGTACAGTGCGCGCAGTGTACGCAGTTCAGTGCGCGCTCTGTCGCGCAGAGTGCAAGGAGCACAGGGTGCGTCCAGTTGGCGCAACTTGCAGCAGAACGTGCGTATGCATGTTCTGGGCGGTTGCTACATGTTCGAGGTGGTTTTTACCACGTCCCTAACTTTGTGGCAACCGAACAGTTGCTGCAGGGCCTATATAAGGCATCCCCTCTCTCTCAAGGCTTATTACATAATAGAAAGAGAAGCCACCACAGAAAGTTTACGAAGTATTTTTAGCACAAGTAAACAGAGAATTCAGACGTGTTCTTTAACACAGTTCTAATCGGAATTTGCTTGCGAATTCCAGCAGCCTTAGAGAGAGAGAGAGGAAAGGCGCCGCATCAGCGTTACTTTTGCACGGGAGTTTGTGTCCATCCGAGGAGTCAGAAGAGCAGGAGTGTTCCAAGTTCTCCGACGAACTTGCTGGTTCCTGGAATCTGTTTGTATAGGGCAAATAAAGCTTTGAGCAACGGTGATTATTCACCCCAGAAGGAGTTCTTCCATCTTTCGCTAGTCACCTTCTTCGTTGCTGGCAGTAATTCTGATTGTATCTTCTTTTTAGAAGTACTATGATCGATTGTTGTTGATTACGAAATCTTTTTAGATTCTCGTAATTCAGAATCACCTTCCTTGAAGTATTGATTTGAAACATTGTTTTTACAATTGTTTCATTTTCTCAAGTTTTCCATCGAAAAATTGTGCCCCAGCACTAACAATCTCAAAGCTTTATTGCTACGATGGAAAACTTTAATGCTTCACTCCTCAATACTGACTTTTGTAAGTTAGAAAAATTTGATGGAGAGCATTATCAAGTCTGGAAGAGGAAGGTTTATCTCACTCTTCAACTCAGAGACGTTGATCACGTGCTTCTTGAAGAGGAACCTACTATTCCATATACTGGATCTGCTGCTGCAATCGCTGCGGCTACTAAACTACAGGCCAAGTGGAGAAGGGAGAATAACATTTGCAGGCTGCTTATCCTGAATGCTATGGAGGATTCTCAAGCAGAATCTTACAGTAAGAAACCTATTGTCAGAGACATATGGGAGTCTCTGGAGAAACTGTACGAAGAAGATGAAAACATGAGCAAGATATTTGTGGTTGAAAAATATCACAAATGGCTCTTTGAGGACGAGAAGTCCATGTTGCCGCAGGTAAAAGAATTTCTGAAACTGCGACAGAAGTTGGAAGATGAGGCGATGTCCCTCCCTGACAAGTTTATTGTTGGAGGGATTGTCTCAAAGCTCCCCGCTGGGTGGAGTAAGTTCTATACAAACATGCATAGGAAGAAGCTAGAGATCAGCCTTGAAGATCTCTTACAGGAAATTTATATTGAGGACCAGATACGGGCTCAACTGAAGGTGGACGCATTGTCCAAGCAATTGGCTAACGCCAATCTGGTTCATACCAAGGAACCAAGGAGAAAGCAGGCGGCTTCCCACAGTAAGAAGAAGGACCCTAACAATCTGAACATGAAGGGGACTTCCTTCAAGCGAAAGAAGGCAAAGTCTCATATGCCTTGTTTCAAGTGTGGCAAGAAGGGCCACTTCAAGAATGAATACAAAGCAAAGACCAAGCAATCAGAGCAAGGAGAGCCTAGTAAGGTATCTATGATCACTGACGTTATTGCTATGATTGCGCAGGTTGATGCGGTAAGGACTGACTCTGACTGGTGGGTAGACACTGGAGCCTCCTGCCATGTCTGCTCCAGTAAGGAGTGGTTCACCACCTATACACCTACTTCTGAAGTGGTTATGATGGCGAACCAGGCACAAGCTGAAGTGCTCGGGATCGGGACGGTGGTGTTGAAGCTGACTTCGCGGGGAAGTCTCTGACGCTTCAAGGCGTGAAGCACGTACCTGCTATCGCCAAGAACCTGATCTCAGAAGGCCTACTCAGCAAAACAGGCCTCAGGATGAACATCAATGCTGGCCAGATGGTGATGTCTATCAAGGAAATATATTTCGGAAAAGCTTTTTATACCGAAGGAATGTTCAAAATTCAGCTTGTAAATCAGTCCAATGTAATTAATGTGATTAATGAAATCACTCCTTCTGCTTATACTCTTGAGTTGTGGCATAATAGGCTAGGACACATTCATTGTAAACGAATAAACAGAATGTCTAGTCTAGGACTTATCTCCAAGTGTGGGGGTAAGATAGAGAAATGTGAAGTTTGTGCTCAAACAAAGATCACAAGGAAACCCTTTCCTCGGGTTAATCGAAGTACAGATCTTCTGGAGTTAGTACACTCTGATATCTGTGACTTCAAACAGTTCTCTACAAAGGCCGGGATGAAGTATTTCATAACATTCATCGATGACTTCTCAAAGTATGCGTTCGTCTACTTGCTGAAGGCTAAAGATAAAGCATTCGAGAAGTTCAAGGAGTTCAGAGCCGAAGCTGAGCGACAGACTGGACAACAACTCAAAAGGATAAGAAGTGATCGTGGTGCGGAGTACAGGTCTCATGAATTCGCATCATTCTGTAAAAGAACATGGAATTGTCAATGAGGCTACGGCTCCGTACTCTCCTCAATTAAATAGAGTAGCAGAGAGGAAGAACCGAACGTTAACAGAAATGATTAACTCAATGCTGTTGACTGCGGGTCTTCCTAAGTGTTACTAGGGAGAAGCTGTATTGACGGCCACTTTTATTCTAAATAGAGTGCCTCATGCAACTTCTGACGTTACTCCTCATGAACTCTGGTTCAAGGTCAGACCTAACTTGAATTTCATTCGAGTGTGGGGGTGTCTGGCGTATGTCAAGCTTCCAGATCTGAAGATTCAGAAGCTTAGGACAAGGACTACTAAGACGATCTTCTTGGGGTATGCCGAGAAGAGTGATGCTTGGAGATTTTTTGATATTGAGTCAAATCATATCATTGAATCTCGCAACGCAGAATATTTTGAAGACAAATTTATAAGACACAAAAATATTGTTCTTGTGGATGTTCCGGAGAATAATGAGGGTGCGCAGGTCTTCAATGAAGATGTGGTCCAAAAAGATGTTGTTGTTGAAACAACGGTTGAACCAGATCTCGCTGAGCCATCAACGAAGCAAGTGAGGAGGCCGAAGGACTTCGGAAGTGACTTTATCACCTATCATGTGGAAGCAGATCCGCTTACCTATAATGAGGCGATGAAGACCAGAGACGCAGTTTTTTGGAAGGAGGCGATTGACAATGAAATTGATTCTATCACCTCAAATAACACTTGGGTGTTGGTTGATCTTCCTGAAGGAGCGAAACCCATCGGATGCAAATGGATCTTCAAGAAGAAGATGAAAGCAGATGGAACTATTGACAAGTTCAAGGCTAGGTTGGTAGCCAAGGGGTTTTCTCAGAAGCAGGGAATTGACTATTTTGACACGTATGCTCCAGTAGCCCGGATGACCATCATCATAATGTTAATTGCTCTCGCAGCAATACATAAGATGGTGATACATCAGATGGATGTGAATGCGGCTTTACTAAATGGCGAGCTGACCGAAGAGATTTACATGCAACAGCCAGAGGGATTTGTCATCAGGGGTCTTGAAGACAAAGTTTGTAAGTTGGTAAAATCTTTATACGGTCTTAAACAGGCTCCCAAGATGTGGCATAAGAAGTTTGACAAAGTTATACGGTCAAATGGCTACATGGACAGCGATACGGACAAGTGTGTTTACACAAAGTTCGCTGATGGAAGAGGTGTGATCGTTTGTCTGTACGTGGACGACATGCTTATCCTGGGTACGAATATTAGCTGTGTCACGGAGACAAAGAAATTTATCTCAAGCAAGTTCAGTATGAAGGACTTGGGGGAAGCTGATGTGATCTTAGGGATCAAGATCATCCGGACAGACACTGGACTAGCGCTGTCACAGTCTCATTATATTAAGAAAATGATCACTTGTTATGGGTATCGGGATCTTCCAGGGATCGATACGCCGTACAGGTGTGATCTGAAGATGAAGCCTAATTCAGGGGAAATTGTTAGGCAGTTGGAGTATTCAAGCGTAATCGGGAGTTTGTTGTATGCTACTACTGCCACAAGGCCTGACATAGCTTTCGCCGTGGGAATGCTGAGTCATTTTACGAGCAACCCAGGTGTTGAACATCTGGAAAACTGTGAAACGGGTTATGAGATATCTCAAGAAGACTCAGACATATGCACTGTACTACAGCGGAGATCCGTCGGTAGTGGAAGGCTTCAGTGATGCCAGCTAGTGTTCAGAAGCAGACTATGCTCTCGCGGTCATCCATGGAATCTGAGTTCTTTGTACTTGATACCGCAGCCGAGGAAGCAGAATGGCTTCGGAAGCTCATGTATGATCTTCCAGTGGTTGGGGCACAAAAACCGACAATACCGATATACTGCGACAACCAGGCGACTACGGCTGTGGCATCAAATGACCTCTTCAACGGGAAGAAGATGACTGTGCGGTTGAAGCACAGGGCAGTACACGATCTTATCAAGAGAGGTGTTATTGCAGTGATTGATGTTCGGAGTCAGGAGAACCTGGCGGATCCGTTCACCAAGGGCCTCAAGCGCTAGCTGGTCGATGACACAGCTTGTAAAATGGGCTTGAAGGCATTCTGATATTGTATTATTGTATTCCTACCATAAAGTTTTATGCTATTAGTTCAAAGATTTATCTACTAGGCATCTAGCTTTTGGTTCAAGGGAGGACCACTAATCGGAAGAATATCAGGAACGGTGGGTACATGTTCTATTGGGCATGGAGAGGTTACGGACCTATAACCACTGTTGTCTACTGTTGTTTTCTGCGGAAAACGATTCCTGTGGAAAGTTTGGCTTAATTGCCTTAATGAGTTCTTAGGCAGAGTGAATGCCTGGTGTACTTTACAGGAAGCACGGTAGAGCAGCACTACAAGGAGTAAAACTCTATGCTACAGTGGGGTGACTCTACAATGAGGTTCCTATATGTGGGGTGCTGCCCAGGAATAGGATAAAGCCTCGACTTTGCAGGCCAAGTCACAGCGGCATAGCACCGCAAATAGGCAGTTAGCCTAATGTTGTATGTTAAAATAAAGAGGGGTGTAGTCAGCACTACAAAGAGGAGGAGTTCCTCATGTTACAGTGGCACGACACCACGATGAGGTACCCGGTTAGGGATAAAGCCTCGGCCTTGCAAGCCATATCGTTGCGGCGTAACACCGCAAGGGAGCCTAAGGCTTCATGCTGGGTAGTTTGGCACTATAAAGAGGCAGTTACCTCATGCTACAGTAGTATGACACTACAAAGGTTCCCAGATATGGGATGATTCCCAGAGAGGGGTAATGCCTTAGCTTTAAGCCATGTCATAGCGGCGTACCACCGCAAGGGAAGCGCAAAGCACTTCATGCCATGTCTCTTTATAATTAACTCACCTATAGTGTATGGACAAAGAGATATCAGGCCGTCTCTTGTGGGTAAACTTGTAGACGCCCAAAATTATACACTGAAACCAGGCTGGCACAGGGTCTTTAATGTGTAGCCAGAAGCACATGTAACTATATTATGTGAGTGGAAAGAATTTCAGCTATGATACAGAATTCAAGGCTTAGTCCAATCTTGTATTATAGTCTGTTGTTTTAACCATGCGGGAAGATTGAAGTCGTCCGCGACATCTCTCCTAATGCATGATGGACAGTTACTGTGGGGAACACTTATACTCATATATAGAGATATGTGGGGGATTGTTGGAGTTTGGTCTTTTCAAAGAGATTTTAGTCCCACATCGGCTAGACCAAAGGAGTTGTATCTCTATATATTAGCTTTGCTAGTTTAGATATGCACATGTGGTGTGGAGGTGCACATGGGTGTGCCATGTGGGGTTATTTTTTCTAAAGGAAAAAAGGCTAAATCATCAATTGAAAGCATTCATGCTTTTTGCTCTTGGGAAATTTATTTCCATGGGAGCTAAGCCCCGTAGGGGCTTAGCGACTCGGACTCGGGCTCATGGGCTCATGAGGCGTAATGTGGCATTTTGTTGGCGCACTTTGCACTTAGCATGTCAGCATCGTCGCTAGGCGAATAGTGCGCTTTAGTTGCGCTCGTTGCGCGAGCCACTTGCGCTGCCACGTTGCGCAAGTCCAGTTGCGCTGCCTAGTTGCGCATGCCCAGGTGCGCGCTCAGGTTGCGCCGGGTTGCGCTGGGTTGCGCAGGTTGTGCGGGTTGCTCGGGTTGTGCGGGTGCGCTGGTTGCGCTGCGTGCGACGTGTGCGCATTGCGTGCAGTGCGCGCAGTGTGTGCAGTTCAGTGCGCGCTCTGTCGCGCAGAGTGCAAGGAGCACAGGGTGCGCGCAGTTGGCGCAACTTGCAGTAGAACGTACGTATGCATATTCTGGACGGTTGCTACATGTTCGGGGTGGTTTTTACCACGTCCCTAACTTTGTGGCAACCGAACAGTTGCTGCAGGACCTATATAAGGCATCCCCTCTCTCTCAAGGCTTATTACAGAATAGAAAGATAAGCCACCACAGAAAGTTTACGAAGTATTTTTTAGCACAAGTAAACAGAGAATTCAGACGTGTTCTTTAACACAGTTCTGATCGAAATTTGCTTGCGAATTCCAGCAGCCTTCGAGAGAGAGGAAAGGTGCCGCATCAGCGTTGCTTTTGCACGGGAGTTCGTGTCCATCCGAGGAGTCAGAAGAGCAGGAGTGTTCCAAGTTCTCCGACGAACTTGCTGGTTCCTGGAAGCTGTTCGTGTAGGGCGAATAAAGCTTTGAGCAACGATGATTATTCACCCCAGCAGGAGTTCTTCCATCTTTCGCCAGTCACCTTCTTCGTTGCTGCCAGTAATTCTGATTGTATCTTCTTTTTAGAAGTACTACGATCGATTGCTGTTGATTACGAAATCTTTTTAGATTCTCGTAATTCAGAATCACCTTCCTTGAAGTGTTGATTTGAAACATTGTTTTTACAATTGTTTCATTTTCTCAAGTTTTCCATCGAAAAATTGTGCCCCGCACTAACATATATATATATATATATATATATATATATATATATATATATATATATATATATATATATATATATATATATATATATATTCACACTTCTTAAATAAAAAATTTAAATCCTAAATTTCTTCACCCAACCTCTTCAATTCATTGTCATAAATCTTATTTTAGTTTGTATTTTGTAATGATCAAGACTTGATTGTTATTTGATTATGTGTTTAATATTACTTTTGTTTAAAATTATTTCAAATATTATATTAGAGCCCGATGAACCCGAGCCCAATCCGATCCTCCGGGCTTGGTCTTGGGCTTCATATGTTGAACCCGAGGTCGGATCGGACTTGGGGTCGGGCTAGACTTGTGATTCCTCGGATTGGGCTCGGGTTGACCTCAAGCCCGACCTAACCCGTCCGAGTTGCACCCCTACATGAATGCCAGTCGTTCATGTGTTTTTTATCTAAGTAATGTGCATCAAACGTGCACACGATGTGAAAAGGTTAATCTTCTTGACTGTATGGGCTTAGTTTCGCATTTGCTATTACACAGTGTCCCGCTGTATGTACTATCATCATCAACTCTTGCATCTGTTTGTTTTTTTTGTTCCTCAACCTACAATTGCAGTAAACAGAAGCTAACAGGAAAATCACATCGCACCCAAGTAAACCAAGAAATTCTATGCTTTGGAGGAATACATAAATATCTACAAGACTACAACCTAAGAAATGTATGCATAAAGACTACAGGAGAGCAACTCTGAGGAATTTCTCTTTCTTTGGCAATCAATTGAACAGAATGCCAATGTTTCCAGTATATAGAAACATCTAGATATTAAATTCTGTATGCAATATTTCAAACTGCAGGAGAGACCAATTTGCAGCCAAGACAAAAAAAAAGGTGGGTCTGAAATTTTATTACTATTATTTTCCGCATGACCTATTACAAAATAGGCATTAGAGAAGCATGAAGTGGGGATGGGACCTTATGGGGTGTGTGAGAAGAGTCATTCACTATTCCCCAAATCGGAGGGGGAAGAATTCCCTACGATAAACAACCCAATGCATTAATTGTCTATTCAAACAGAATAATCAAGGAAATGTCCACTTGTACAATTTTGTAATAGATTCCAAATTGAATAGGAGGATTACATATTAGAGAAATCCATTGGGAAAGCTTACGCTAGAGGCTGTATTGGCGGGAAAAAACATTAAACTGACATTTGGTTTTGGTTTACTCTGATTTTGGATTGTTGAGTGGCATCACTCTTTCTGCACCGTGGGAATGGGAAAAGGTCCCTACAACTCGACTTATGTTTAAAATCTGTAGTCGGGGTCGACATCCATTGCCCAAGCAAACTTTGTAAGAAGGGACTTGTTAAATATCTGAAACAAGAATATAAAGGATCAGTGGAAATATCCAAGCTGAAGCTCAAAATAGTACGAAATGCAGGACAAAAATATTAAAAGAACTATCAGGTAATTCCATGAATAGTATCGGTTTTGAATGGTTATGCTATTAACATTAACATTAATATTATAAATTAGAGTGAGAAAAATTTTCTAAGGAAGACTTTTGATCCCCATATATATATATATATATATATATATACATATATATATATATATATATATATATCGTAGGAATAATTATTTTTAGAAAATATTGTATATTTTTATAAAGCTCACTAAGCCTTGCTTATACATGGGTCAGAATGTATCTTTTTACATAATTCCTACATACCTTAATTATAAAACTTGTAATAAGTTATATAAGAGTCCAAAATATATACAACAAAATAGTTGTATAAATATATGTAAATTTGATTAAAGCCCAAATCTATTATACAAAACACAAAAGTTTTTGAATCCTAGGGCTGACTGTGCCAAGATAAAGGGTGGTTGGGATTTAATCTTGGTGAATCAACGGTTGTGGGGTTTTATGGGGAATCCAAAGAGTGGGGTTTGCACTCATAATGGTTGTGGATGAGCATTATTGAGAGTGGGATTTTATGGGGAATGAGCATTATTGAGAGTGGGGTTTTATGGGGAATCCAAAGAGTGGGTTTGCACTCATAATGGTTGTGGATGAGCATTATTGAGAGTGGGATTTTATGGGGAATTCAAAGAAAATTTACATCCAGCAGTGGTTGAGTTTAATATTTTGATGGGGGCCTCATAATTATTATTGTTCGTTTAAAATTGGGGGTCCAAGATTTTGAGGGAGAATACCTTAAATGAACCATGCCCTATGGGCACGGGTTATGACTAGTCCATAGATAATGCGTAACAATAAGCCCCCAAATGTCTAAAGCCCCAACCCATTTTGTTTATTAAGCATGTTTTAGAAAATATACCTTTTTAACATAAAGTACATCTTAGAAAATATATCATTTGTATAAAGCATATTTAAAATACATTAATCTCTTATATAAAATCAAACCCCAACTTATATAGAGAAATTGTCACGACCCGATCCCAAATTGTTGGGTCGAATCAGATCATGCCCAGCCTGCATCGTTGTGAGACGGCGGCAGTAAGCTGTATCAAGCAGTGAAACACAACACACAAAAATCTAACGGAAATAAAAAATATTTTATTGAATTGGAAAAGGGTCTGGAAAAAACCAACATTAACAATATTTAATCATTACAACTGTTTTCTGAAAAGAAAAAAAATAATAAAGAAAGTGTTAAGCCAACATTCTAGGGTTCTTGGGTTCCTGGTTCAGCCTCTGCGGGACCCAAGTCTGTCCCGTAGAAAATGTAATAAGACAGCTCCTCTTCGTCGCTGTTACCTAAAAATGTTGGGTCTCCAGTCAGGAGGGAGCAAAGTACAATTCATGCTAATTTGACAATTGAAAAAATAATAGAATCATGCACTTTTAAACAATTTGAAATAAACAGTTCTCCAGCAGTTAAAATATTGTGATGTGAATAGGCAATGAATATGACCGGCTTGGGTTGTACAGTGAATGATATGGCTTATCTCCGTGTGTATGAGGGGTAAGCTAATTGTCACGACCCGCACCTTGATTAGGGGCACGAGTACGTGGTTACGTCCAGCCTACGTCGCAGCATCGGCGGTAGAACGCTGTCTAGGTCATCTATAAATATTACAACTAAACAGATAAATGTACTTGTACAGTATATACACTCCGAATTGAGGTGACATAGCAATACAGTCTCAATCACAAATGTAAAACTAAGGTAGATAGTATGGAAAGGAAAATACGAATGATGAGAACAGAAAATAAGTCCAAGATCCACACAAGTCCAGAGCTATACACAAACAACCCAGAGAATCACATAATATATAAAAACTACTACAGTCTAAAAAGTACTAGCTGGCTCGTAGGCCAGGCAAACCTAACTAAGCTACACTACTTAGGGTAAGCAAAGTCTAGTGGCTCTACTAATAAGCCACGGTCCAGGTTTACTCCGTCAGACTCGACCCCATAATAGGTCGGACAATCTGTCTCTGAATCATCTTTAAAATTTGTCAACGGTATCCTGTCAGGAAAATGAGCAAGTACAAACACCAACAACAGTTCCATATGAATTGACAAAAGCTATAAGAGACAGTGTAATAAAATATAAGACAAAATCAACTGGAAATATATATCAAAATGTGAGTACAAAAAAGGACGACAATATGTATATATATATAGGGCGACTTGAGTACTATTCGGAAGCCGAGTTACAACCCTTAAACCAAACAAGGACTGGGGTTGTAACCCTTCTCCCGAACAGAACTTAGCCTCCCCGAAAATAAATATAAAAGGTGCCTTGAATTATTAGTACGTCATATGATCGGCTTGGGAAAAACATGTTCAGGCTTTCCATCCGACCGGCTACAAACAAATAACAAGTATGAAGCAACAAGTGTGAAGATATAGCCGGTCACCATGGAAAGTTGTGAACAAGTAGCTATGGACAAGTGTCGAGTACAAGTGTGAAGAACCAGTGGGGATTTTGATCACACAACCACTAATAACTCCCCATCCCCGAATAGTATAAAGGATCCGGACATAACACGTCATGACACGAGATTCAAAAGTAGGTGATCAGCCCACTCCCAAATCCATGTCTATACAAGTACAAGTAACAAATCAAGTCTTGTACCAATATACCAAGTAATCCGGGAATAACATCTCATGACAGGATCCGACATGTACTAGTCCGTGAACTATCGTGTCTGGAAATCAAGTAAGACACTACAACTGAATCGGATATAGTAGATATCAAGACAATGAAAACTGTCAGTGAATGTACTCGCCTGCGGTCCTGAGCTGATAAGGTGAACAGACGTTTAGATTAATCACAGACCTAAAGATGAGATACTACAAGTCAAAACATGGTTTAATAATGAAAGGAAAGCTAATCTAGTCATGATATGCAAGTCTAAGTCAAAAACTAGGTCAAACCAAGTCACACCGAGCTAAACTAGGTCACACTAGGTTATACTGAGCCAAACTGGGTCACACTAGGATAACCAAGGTCAAACAAAGTCACAGAAAGTCAATCCAAGTCAAACTAGGTCAATCTGGGTCAAAGGTTGACTTACAGTTGACTTTTGGTCAAAAAGTCAACTCTGGTCAACTCTGGTCAACACTGAGTCAACCCTGGTCAATCCTAGGTCAACCCTAGGTCAAACAAGTCAAATGTTGACTAACAGTTGATTTTCAGTCAACTGGTCAACTCTGGTTTGGTTTTGGTCAATTCTAATCACTTATAGGCTAAGTTTGACTTTCGGTTGACTTTTGTTGACTTCTGGTCAAAATGGTCAACCGAGGTCAAAACTAGTCTAAGGACACTAATCCTAACCATTATCAACCAAGAGAACCTAATTCTAACTATATCTTAGAAGTTAAACTCAATATCTTAACTATACCCTATTACCTACATTTATCCTTACCAAGGTAATCCCGATACCTTGCCCATTACAAAGGAAACCCCGCTAATACTCAAGATACTAGCGTAGGCTCCTTAGGGTAGCTAGATACTATCCTATCTAGGGTTTACCAACCAAGAAATCTAGGGTTCTTGCGCATCAAAACTATTTTTTCTAATATGTTACTCTCCTACACATTACCGTAAGGTAATATTGAGATATCAAGATACCACATCTAACATAACTCATTCTTCTAAACCACACTCACTCTACCTCACAAACATCATCTATCTAATCCCCATCTAACTTAGAATGCTACTTCTAAAATAACTTCTCAAAAACTAACTCAAATATCTACCACTATCCTCAAGATAACATAACATGACATACTTTCTAACATTGACAAACCTTATTTTCTACCACTATAAATACTACCCTACTAACCTCCTAACACACTAAAAACACTCTCTAACTTAGGGGTTTTGTAGTACTAAATGTGGTTGATAAGTGTGGGTAGGTATTTGGGGCTAAGGTGGGTCAAAAGGGGATGTTTCGAGACCACAAAAACCCAAAAAAAAACCATCCTGTACTGCTTCTGCTTACTGCTTTTTTCTGCTTACTGCTTATTGCTTACTGCTTACTGCTTACTGCTTTTTTCTGCTGCTTTCCTGCTCATTCTCTCACTCTCTAACCATCTAACTACACACACAAACACATATACCAAATCCACTACCCTTCTCTTCTAACACACCTACACACATCTATATACAAACACACTACCACTCAATCAAAACACAAATTACTCAACAAACTACACTAGCCTCAAGTCAAATAGGATGACATGATCCTCCCAACTCTCTCACCTTCATAACACACATACTACACTACCATCTATACAACATCAAACACATACTAGCACATATCCTCTATCAATCTCGCTTCTCTCCACTAACCACACACATCCTTATCTCATTCAAACACACACACTATACTAACATATATTACATAACAATAATATATATATATATATATATATATATATATATATATATATATATATATATACATATATGTACTATTTCATACATATTCTTGACAATCTATGATACCTACATTCACATGATATCCATACTAGCCTCATAGGTTACACAAAATGCCTACGTCGCATCGTCACTCTTCTACTTAAAATCAATACCGTACCAATTGGGCCTTCACTAAATTCTAGGATTAAATTATGTTATAGCTCTTCGTGTTAGCTTTCTAAAACTTCAAACGGATCGCATTTTCGTGTCCGGAAGCTCCCGAAATCGCGAAAACACCGAAACACGTTCATCTTTCGTACAGCTGACACTCAAATAATTCTACAGAAAATTATATAATGAATTTGGCTTATTCAAAAATATATATTTGGAAAGCTAACTTCGATACGCTTCTTTTAAAAAAAAAGGGAGGTTAATTGGAGTTATGAGCTAAAAGTTATGACATTTCTAAGTTGCTCTAGCTACTAAAAACGTGGATAAAAATTATGACGAATTTGGGTTGTTTGGACAAAAAATACATGTAGGCCAAAATACTTGGATACCAACATAGCTATCTAAATAAAACTTATTCTAACCATCCTAAATAAGATCAATCCACTCTCTAAAAATATAAATCTGAGATTAAAACACTAATTAATCATTCCTACAATATATATATATATGCATACAAGTGTCCAAAATAGGGGTTTTTCCCACTAGGACACAACCACAACACAAAGGACACTCCTATGACCTCCAAATGGACACGAAATGGACACAAATGGAGATACAACCATGGGGGTCATTCCTATGGGTTCAAAATATTCCTATATGCATGTAGGGATGGATTAGAGGAGAGATTAAACCTTCCGGAAGAGAGATTCAAAGAAAAATCCTTCCGACACGACACCGACACGTAGAGATTCCAAAAGGACACGAACGAGCTCCGAATCCTCCGAAACTTGGCTAGCACCCTCTAACCATGGAGTAGAGGAGAATAGAAGAAGATTTGGTGGAAGAAATTGTGGATTTGGAGATGAAATCAATGGAGTTGTTCTCTAGAAATTTGGGGAAGAACAAGAGAGAGAAAATGGATGGATAAAATGAAATAGAAGAGATGATGACTCACTCCTTATCCCCCCCCATAGGTGGCTGCCCAAAAAGGATGAGGTTTCCCCTATTTGAATGTCCAAAATGCCCCCCACTCTCTCTAATTGAATTAAATTAGGAAAGGCTTAGGTTGAGGCTAAATTAGTCTAGTTTTAAGTC
Source organism: Iris pallida (assembly GCA_029216955.1). Classification (NCBI taxonomy): domain Eukaryota; kingdom Viridiplantae; phylum Streptophyta; class Magnoliopsida; order Asparagales; family Iridaceae; genus Iris; species Iris pallida. The sequence goes on from JANAVB010001799.1 coordinate 7,003,609, forward strand.
TCTAATTAAACTAAACCTATCGATAAATAATTAGTCTAACTACTAACTAAAATTAATATCATGTGGACTAAAATTACCATCATGTGGGCCATGTCTAACTAGTGTGTGGGTCCCACTAGAGTCAAACTACCCCCCGGGTCCCCGTTTCAAGCCGGATTGAGTTGAAATTCGAACCCGACTCAAATAACCCCAAAACAATATCATAAATAATAAAATAAATTTCAACCCCAAAATAATATCATAAATAATAAAATAAATTTTAAAAATATTCAAAAATACAAAATGACAAAAATATCCCTGTTTCTGAAAACTGGGGGTGACACTAATACAGTTCTAAATTATTACTTTGGATGTGGTCATACACATTACACTGCTCCCCCAGTCCTCAAACAGTTATAGTAGTTACAGTAGTTACAGTCAGTGCTCTCAGAGAGAGTTTCGTGTTGCATCGTGGTTTAAACTTGCATTAAAACGATTACTAAATAATTATAAACTAACACAAAATGTACTTGCCTTTGATAATCCCTTGACGTGGAAAGCGACGAGTAGCCGGTAACCGTTTGGGCTTAGGGTCCCGAACCTACAGATTCGTAACACCAGGTTCAGCAGCTAGAAATAATTACACTTTAATCCTTAAGGGCAACACCAACTAGTTAATTAGGGCTAAGTCTGGTCGGGTTGAAAATAACATAATTTTGTTAATAACGTTGAAAAATATTTATATTTTAGATACTAAGTTACAAAATAATCATTTTAGTAAAAATACAAATTTTTAACGTACTAATTAAGGGTAAGAAAATTATTATTTAATCGTATTATATAAATTAGTATTTTTTATGTAATTACCAAATTACGCGAAAATACGATTTACTAAAAACCCAATTTTTGACTATTATTCACAAAATAAGGAAAATAATATTTTAACTGTATTTAATAAATTAATATTTTACCAAAATATAATTTTCCTCCAAAACTAATATTCTAATATTTTAATTAGCTAGAAATCATTTTCCGGTTATTGTTACTAAAAATGTTATTCAAGACCAAAATAATTCATTAATGAACATTTTTATTATTAAGAGAAATTACTTACCGAACAATATTAATAAAACGATTTTTCTTAGAAAATATATTTTTTAACCATTTTTCGTAATAAGGAAAAATAACTTTTTGAATACTAAATATAGTACTTTATATATAAAAATACGATTTCTTGCCAAACTAACGGTTTTAAATTAATAACAAAACTTTTTTTCGATTAAAACCATTTATTTAACAAAATTATTTATTTGCAGTTAAACTCATTTATGGAAATAATATTTCTATTATTTATTTTAATTATTGAGAGCTTTGGTATAAAACATGTTTTGGAAATATATATATATAAGTTTTCAGACATAAAATAATATCTTTACCAAAATTACTAACAAATTCTTTTTCCGTAATTATTAATAATTCTAACCAATAATCATTAAACATTATGCCATAAAAACTAACATTTAGACAATTAAATATTCAAACATTTTCATAAACAAAACCTAATTCTTTTAAGAAACATTTTTTTTCTTTTAGAAACAAAATTAAATTAATTAGAAATATGCTTACGTTCTCATGACAATTAATTCCATAATCCTACTCAATAATTTAAACACTACAACTCCCACATAACAAATTAATAACATTATTACAGCACTAAAACTAATTCTAATTAAACAGGAGACACAAATTGGGTTCTGTGATAAAATGACAGAAGGTGATTGGGAAAGGGGTTACCAAACAGTTGCATGAAGGAGTACCGGGGGGAGGCCTCAGACTCGGAACAATGTCGGGATGACGAGCACGGACACGAGCGCGCACACGGGCGGACACGTGGGAAAGACACCCGACGACGGAGCACGCGCGGAAGACGACGGCGCCGGCGGAGGGCGCGCAGGAGGCACCGGGGACGGGCTCGGAAGGTGGGGAAGTGGGGTCTGGATTCGGAGAGGACGATGAGACAAACGCGACGGTGGTCTCGGATTTGGATTTGGTGGAGTAGGGAGAGAGTTATGAGAAATTTAGTGAAGGAGAAGAAATGACGTTTCTGTGGAGAAGAGATTTCTGAAGAGTTACGTAATGGTTGAGATCCGGAGAGGGGGGTGTGCTCGCGGGTTCAGGGGAGAGAGGGGAACGTGGGTTTGAATGGGTTTGGGTATGGGCTTGGATTGTGGGTTTAAGTTATTGGGTTGGGCTACAATGATTTGAGGGCTTGGGTTTAAGGCTTAACAAAATAACTAATAAAAATAAAATAAAATTAAGCATGGGCTTCACAACCTTCCCTCCTTAGAAAATTTCGTCCTCGAAATTTCAAAGATGAGGGCCGGGGTATAATCAAAATCACTTAGCTTGATTAAAAGCGAAATTTAAATTATCAGACACGATCGGATTCTAGGAATAATTACAAGGTACAATGATAAAAATATAGGCACAATCAGAATTATCTAGATATGATCTGAGATAGAGTTGGAAGATTGTTGTGGAAAAAAAAAATTAGTCACGAGAAAAAAAATCTAGGTATGATTAAAATATAATCAAATGATTAAAGATAGAAAAATCAAATGAGGTCTCGTGACACAGAAAAGACAACAAAGAAACGAGCGTCAACAGTTTATTAAAAAGGCAAAAAGAAATGAGATCTTCTGTGATGAGGGACAAAAATTCCAAATCAAATTAGAATGGGTTATAAGGGTTTGTGACGCAAAAAAAATCAACAAGTTGTATGATAGTAGGATAGCGAGGGTGATTATAATAATATAACTATGATGTGAATGTAATCGGATAAGATATTTTCGTTGAGAACTGAGTGATAATCAAAGGGGATTTGAAAGAATATTGTTTCACTATTTCAAGAGTCAAAAGATAGGGTATACAAAAATAAAATGACTTACAAGATAAAATCTTATTAATACACATGCAAAAACGACTCTAACTCGCTAAACTAGCTAAACTCTCAGGATCTACAGAAAACTACGACAGCTGCCAAGGTATTAAAACTGAACCTATTTGGAATCATAAATCATCTAAATCAAACTTCCATCCGTCGTTGTATGTAACGCATATGCCAAATATATTTCAAATTTCAAGTATTTCTCTCGATCAAATCATTTTTCAGACATCAATTTTTTTTTCTTTTTTGTTAGTCATTCTTACAAAACTGACTACATCAAAGTCACAATCTTCACTTGTTATAGTAAATCCTTAGAAAGTTGATCCATGATCTATATTCGAGAATTTTCAATTCTTGAAATCAATTGACCAAATTATAATCACTGATCAAATTTTAATCTTTAATCATGCACATGTCAATCGTTCTCATCCAAACACAATAGCAAAAATATCACAAAATCTCAATTACTTTTATGATAACTAATATGAGTCTCCAATGTGGTAGAAATTGTAAACACAATTGCTTCTTTCCAAAGTTGCATGCCAATAGTCTTATCCCAATTTCTCACTGTTATTCCTTCTCTAGAACCTATCATTCCATTTCTTGTGATATTTCTTTCCATGGTTATATTCGTCCCTTCTGGGTACAGTAGTCATCTAATCATAAAAGTTAATTTTCGTCAAGTATCCTTTACTTGATACTCATATTCTCATGTTTATATATTACCCAAATTTACTTCCTCCATGGGAGAATCTTACCAAATCTTATACTTTCATCGCTAACTCTACCTACGTCTTTCTCTATCTTCCATACTCTTCTTTAATTATAAAATTCAAAGTCGTCAAATATCTTCATTTGTTTGAATGAGGTTTAAGCGCTAGTGAACACTACTAACAGTTCTAACCCAATAAGCCACAAGTTAAAATATACCACTCTCTCAAGACTAGCTTACCCAAGTTATTCTTCTACCTTTCTACCATTTAGCTAACTAATATTGATCCCAAGATGCCCTTAAAATGAGATAGGTAACAACCTATGTTTCTCCCGCATATAGCTATACACTATATACATATAGTCATCCATAAGATGTATATCAACTATTAATATATAAAGCTATCCACAACTATCTATAGCTTCCACAATATGTAACAAAATATATGTAACGCACTAAAGTTGAAACAGGAAAGAGATTGAGCTAATAGAGATCGATATGGTCCTAATAAGTTCTAGGAAGATCAAGTAGAATTTCATAGGAAATATATTCCTTCAGGCTTATGATAAGAGATTTATGAAAATAGAGACAACCGGTAGAAATGCAAATTCTCTAATCGGCAAAAGTCAGAATAATTTGATGGTACTAAAATGTTGGAAAACAGTCCTAGAAAATCAAGTAGAATTCCCATATGAATCCTATAGAAATGATTTCTGAAAATTTAAACTAGTCGCTAAGATTCCAAATAATCCAAAATTTAAACGAATCAAGACAATTCTTGTAAAGTTATCAATGGTGATAAGAGACCAAACATGATATATTTATAACAGGGATATAGTCTCAATAGTACCCGGAACCATACATGTCCGAAGTCATTTTGCCTCTAATTCATGCCTCGCCAGAGTGCACCTGACTGCAGTAAATTTTTGGCTCCATAACTTGAATAATAATAGGTTTTCGAGTAGTCTATCAACTTTATCAATTTCATGGATGAGCAACGTAGGGGCAAATCTGATGCATTTAGGACATAGTCTCAATAATATTCGAAAACCTATGAATACCTAAAATCACTTCAACTTAGAGTCGATGCCTCGCCAGTGCGCAACTGGCTACAGTAAACTCGTAGTTTCCATAAATAAGATAAATGGCTGCAACGCATATGTACGAAGCCATATTAGGTCACTGAATATTTTTTCAACTTTGTCCATGAGAATTTCAGAGGGATAGCTCAACAATTCAAAAGTTTTCCAATGACTAAAGGAGATTCAATAATAGAATAGAATCAATTCTCTGACCGTTCCTGCTTCATGACACTCAAGGATTGAATTTAGAAGCTTTATAGGCCTTGAATTGATCAAGAAGTTGCCTAGAGAGAGTAAGATTTCAAGTTGAGTGGAGAAAGTCAATAAATGAAAAAATTCTCGGTCTTTGGAATAACTTAGGAAATAACAATCAATATTGGAATTATTTTTTGGAAAATAATTCCTTTGGGAGATTCATGAACTAGCTAAGTTGAACCAATTCTTTTGATAATAATTAACCTTAGGGTTTTATGGTACCAGAAGAATTTGGTTTGAAATTGGTTCCGAGAAAGTCAATTGGAAATAAGGTCAGGACAAATGGTTGGATACACTAGTCGTATAAATACCTCAGGTAGATAAGAGTTTATTATGTTTGCTAAAAAAAAATTTGAAGGTCTAAATAGTGAATGGATCTAGATTCTAAATAAAGATAGAGAAGTAAGAATGATCAAACTAATAGAGAAATTGAAAATAGGTTTGCTAAGAAGGAGATTAAAAAAAATCTAATCTTAATCCATAAATAGCAAAAGAGTATATATCCTAAGAGATGCTAGAGTCTGATAAAGACATGGAAAAAAAAACCCCGAAAGCCATGTGACACTAAAAGATATATAAAATCAAGAAAATAATATAGACAGTAAAATATATCATCATACAATCGGCCTAATCCGGGTTTAGGTACAAGCATAAGCAAGGTAACCAACGAAACTATAAACAAGCAAAAAATAGATATTACAAATAGATAATTTCGGCCCTAAGTTATGACAGGATGAATATAATCTAAGTGTTCTAATTATTTCTAAAGTCTGTTTTTCTAAAGTCATACATAGACCTAAGTTAGATTGCAGGACTGTATGCTGGTCTAGACTAAGTTGACTAGACCAATTTTGCATAACCGACCTGCATGGGCCACCACTAAAAACATGTCACGACCCGATCCCAAATTGTTGGATCGAATCGGATCATGTCCAGCCTGCACCGTTGTGAGACGGCGGCAGTAAGCTGTATCAAGCAGTAAAACACAACACACAGAAATCTAACAGAAATAAAAAATATTTTATTGAATTGGAAAAGGGTCTGGAAGAAAAACCAACATTAACAATATTTAATCATTATAACTATTTTCTGAAAAGAAAAAAATAATAAAGAAAGTGCTAAGCCAACATTCTAGGGTTCTTGGGTTCCTGGTTCAGCCTCTGCGGGACCCAAGTCTGTCCCGTAGAAAATGTAATAAGGCAGCTCCTCTTCGTCGCTGTCACCTAAAAATGTTGGATCTCCAGTCAGGAGGGAGCAAAGTACAATTCATGCTAATTTGATAATTAAAATAATAATAGAGTCATGCACTTTTAAATAATTTGAAATAAACAGTTCTCCAGCAGTTAAAATATTGTGATGTGAATAGGCAATAAATTTGACCGGCTTGGGTTGTACAGTGAATGATATGGCTTATCTCCGTGTGTATGAGGGGTAAGCTAATACAGTTCTAAATTATTACTTTGGATGTGGTCATACTCATTACACTACTCCCCCAGTCCCCAAACAGTTATAGTAGTTACAGTAGTTACAGTCAGTGCTCTCAGAGAGAGTTCCGTGTTGCATCGTGGTTTAAACTTGCATTAAAATGATTACTAAATAATTGTAAACTAACACAAAATGTACTTGTCTCTGATAATCCCTTGACGTGGAAAGCAACGAGTAGCAGGTAACCGTTTGGGCTTAGGGTCCCGAACCTACAGATTCGTAACACCCGGTTCAGCAGCTAGAAATAATTACACTCTAATCCTTAAGGGCAACGCCAACTAGTTAATTAGGGCTAAGTCTGGTCGGATTGAAAATAACATAATTTTGTTAATAACGTTGAAAAATATTTATATTTTAGATACTAAGTTACAAAATAATCGTTTTAGTAAAAATACAAATTTTTAACGTACTAATTAAGGGTAAGAAAATTATTATTTAATCGTATTATATAAATTAGTATTTTTTATGTAATTACCAAATTACGCGAAAATACGATTTACTAAAAACCCAATTTTTGACTATTATTCACAAAATAAGGAAAATAATATTTTAACTGTATTTAATAAATTAATATTTTACCAAAATTATGATTTTCCTCCAAAACTAATATTCTAATATTTTAATTAGCTAGAAATCATTTTCCGGTTATTGTTACTAAAAATGTTATTCAAGACCAAAATAATTCATTAATGAACATTTTTATTATTAAGAGAAATTATTTACCGAACAATATTAATAAAATGATTTTTCTTAGAAAATATATTTTTTAACCATTTTTCGTAATAAGGAAAAATAACTTTTTGAATACTAAATATAGTACTTTATATATAAAAATACGATTTCTTGCCAAACTAACGGTTTTAAATTAATAACAAAACTTTTTTTCGATTAAAATCATTTATTTAACGAAATTAATTATTTGCAGTTAAACTCATTTATGGAAATAATATTTCTATTATTTATTTTAATTATTGAGAGCTTTGGAATAAAACATGTTTTGGAAATATATATATAAGTTTTCAGACATAAAATAATATCTTTACCAAAATTACTAACAAATTCTTTTTCCGTAATTATTAATAATTCTAACCAATAATCATTAAACATTATGCCATAAAAACTAACATTTAGACAATTAAATATTCAAACATTTTCATAAAAAAACCTAATTCTTTTAAGAAACATTTTTTTTTCTTTTAGAAACAAAATTAAATTAATTAGAAATATGCTTACGTTCTCATGACAATTAATTCCATAATCATACTCAATAATTTAAATACTACAACTCCCACATAACAAATTAATAACATTATTACAGCACTAAAACTAATTCTAATTAAACAGGAGACACAAATTGGGTTCTGTGATAAAATGACAGAAGGTGATTGGGAAAGGGGTTACCAAACAGTTGCATGAAGGAGTACCGGGGGGAGGCCTCGGACTCGGAACAATGTCGGGATGACGAGCACGGACACGAGCGCGCACACGGGCGGACACGTGGGAAAGACACCCGACGACGGAGCACGCGCGGGAGACGACGGCGCCGGCGGAGGGCGCGCAGGAGGCGCCGGGGACGGGCTCGGAAGGTGGGGGAGTGGGATCTGGATTCGGAGAGGACGATAAGACAAACGTGACGGTGGTCTCGGATTTGAATTTGGTGGAGTAGGGAGAGAGTTATGAGAAATTTAGTGAAGGAGAAGAAATGACGTTTATGTGGAGAAGAGATTTCTGAAGAGTTACGTAATGGTTGAGATCCGGAGAGGGGGGTGTGCTCGCGGGTTCAGGGGAGAGACCGAGAGAGGGGAACGTGGGTTTGAATGGGTTTGGGTATGGGCTTGGATTGTGGGTTTAAGTTATTGGGTTGGGCTACAACGATTTGAGGGCTTGGGTTTAAGGCTTAACAAAATAACTAATAAAAATAAAGTAAAATTAAGCATGGGCTTCACAGAAATCCCAATCATTTATATATCTACAAATAATTAATTAAATAACAGTGTTTATAAAATAAACTTATATTACATAGCAGCCCATTCTACTCTAAATATAGTCCAAGAGCTTTAAGCTCAAACTCTTAATAACTTGGTAACCCATAGTCTGATCAGTTAAGCCATCCCAACATATATATTACCAAAACTAAAATATGCAAAACCCAAGGCCCATAGGCTAATGTTATATATATATATATATATATATATATATATATATATATATATATATATATATATATATATATATATATATATATATTAGATTAAGCCTGCATTGGAAGGTAACTAACAAATGAAAATGTAATACTGTAATGATATAAATAAAATTATTATTTTAATAATACTACATGTATATGTATAATATGTTGTTCTTTCAAATAAGATTATACTACAGGCTTATATACATGCATGTATACTCTATAACTAAATAATATCCAATAGTTACTGGGCCTTGAAGCCCAAAGTTCTTTAAAAACCAATCCCATAGACTATTCTCTTCTCAGAAGAAATTAGGAAAGGAAGAGTAAAGAGTGGGGTCAGAGGCTCTCCTCGGATTTGGCCGACGATGCTCGAGAAGTCCTCGGCGCGGACGATGCTGCTCGCCGAGGGCTTCGTTCTCGAAGTCGGTGCTGGCGGAAGGTGCCCGCGCACGGGGTGACCGTGGGCTTCGCACGGAAGTTCTCCGAGCAGGGTCGAGGTTCAGCGCACGGCGTCCGGCGGAGGAGTGTACCGGAGGTGGTGTTATTGCCGGGGCACAATTTTTCGATTGAAAAACTTGAGAATATGAAACGATTGTAAAAACAATATTTCAAATCAACACTTCAAGGAAGGTGATCCTGAATTACGAGAATCTAAAAAGATTTCGTAATCACTAGCAGTCGATCGTAGTACTTCTAAAAAGAAGATACAATCAGAATTACTGGCAGCAATGAAGAAGGTGACTGGCGAAAGATGGAAGAACTCCTGCTGAGGTGAATAATCACCGTTGCTCAAAGCTTTATTCGTCCTACACGAACAGCTTCCAGGAACCAGCAAGTTCGTTGGAGAACTTGGAACACTCCTGCTCTTCTGACTCCTCGGATAGACACGAACTCCCGTGCAAATGCAATGCTGGTGCGGCGCCTTTCCTCTTTCTCGAAGGCTGCTGGAATTCGCAAGCAAATTCTGATCAAAACTGTGTTAAAGAACACTTCTGAATTCTCTGTTTACTTGTGTTAAAAAATACTTCGTAAACTTTCTGTGATGGCTTCTATTACTTGTATATCTTTTGCCTTGTGAGAGAGAGGATGCCTTATATAGGCCCTGCAGCAACTGCTCGGTTGCCACAAATTTAGGGACGTGGTAAAAACTACCCCGAACATGTAGCAACCGCCCAGAACGTGCAAACACACGTTCTGCTGTAAGTTGCGCCAACTGCGCGTACCCTGCTCCTTGCACTCCGTGCACTGAGCCACTTGTGCCAACCTGTGCTACTGCGCACACTGTGCCACTGCACAACCTGTACGACCTGCGCCACCTTGCGCCACTCGTACACCGTGCGCCACGTGTGCCACTTGCGCCACGCGTGCAACTTGCGCAACAACCGGCGCACCCGGTGCAACCTGTACACAACCTGGCGCACAACCTGGCGCGCAGGTTGTTGCGCACAACGTGGCAGCGCAAGTGGCTTGTGCAACGAGCACAACTAAAGCGCACTATGCGCCTAGCGACGATGCTGACGTGCTAAGTGCAAAGTGCACCAACAAAATGCCATATTACGCCTCATGAACCCATGAGCCCGAGTCCGAGTCGCTAAGCCACTACGGGGATTAGCTCCCATGGAAATAAATTTCCCAAGAGCAAAAAGCATGAATGCTTTCAATTGTTGATTTAGCCTTTTTTCCATTAGAAAAATAACCCCACATGGCACACCCATGTACATCTCCATACCATATGTGCATCTCTAAACTAGCAAAGCTAATATATAGAGATACAACTCCTTTGGTCTAGCCGATGTGGGACTAAATTTTACTTTAAAAAAGACCAAAACCCAATAATCCCCCACATATCTCTATATATGAGTATAAGTGTTCCCCACAGTAATTGTCCATCATGCATTAGGAGAGATGTCGCTGACGACTTGAATCTTCTCGCATGGTTCAAACAACAGACTATAATACAAGAATGACTAAGCCTTGAATTTTGCATCATAGCTGAAATTCTTCCCACTCACATAATGTAGTTACATGTGCTTCTGGCTACACATTAAAGGCCCTGTGCTAGCCTGGTTTCAGTGTATAATTTTGGGCATCTACAAGTTTACCCTCAAAAGACGGCCTGAGATCTATTTGTCCATACACTATAGGTGAGTTCATTATAAAGAGACATGGCATAAAGCGTATTGCGCTTCCCTTGCGGCGCTACGCTACTATGACATGGCTTAAAGCCGAGGCCTTATCCCGTACAGGGAACCTCATCGTAGTGTCATACTACTGTAGCATGAGGCAACCGCCTCTTTGTAGTGCCAAACTACCCAGCATGAAGCCTTAGGCTTCCTTGCGGTGTTACGCCGTAACGACATGGCTTGCAAGGCCGAGGCTTTATCCCTATCCGGGTACCTCATCGTGGTGTCGTGCCACTGTAAAATGAGAAACTCTCCCTCTTTGTAGTGCTGACTACACCCCTCTTTATTTTAACATACAACATTAGGCTAACTGCCTATTTACGATGCTACGTCGCTGTGACTTGGCTAGCAAAGCTGAGGCATTACCCCATGCGTGGGAACCTCATGGTGGAGTCACCCCACAGTAGCATGGAGTTTCACTCCTTGTAGTGATGTTCTACCATGCTTCCAGTAAAGCACACCAGGCATTCACTATGCCTGAGAACTCATTAAGGCATTTAAGCCAACCTTCCCACAGGATTCGTTTTCCGCAGAAAACAACAGTAGACAACAGTGGTTGTAGGTCCGTAACCTCTCCATGCCCAATATAACATGTATCTACCGTTCCTGATATTCTTTCGATTAGTGGTCCTCCCTTGAACCAAAAGTTAGATGCCTAGTAGATTTCTCTTTGAACTATTAGCATAAAACTTTATGGTAAGAATACAAAAATACAATATCAGAATGCCTTTAAACCCATTTTACAAGCTATGTCATCGACCAGCTGGCGCTTGAGGCCCTTGGTGAACGGATCCGCCAGGTTCTCCTGACTCCGAACATCAATCACTGCAATAACACCCCTCTTGATAAGATCGTGTACTGCCCTGTGCTTCAACCGCACAGTCCTCTTCTTTCCATTGAATAGGTCATTTGATGCCACCGCCGCAGTCGCCTGGATATCACAATAGATCGGTATCGTCGGTATTTGTGCTCGAACCACTGGAAGATCATACATGAGCTCCCGAAGCTATTCTGCTTCCTCGGCTGCGGTATCAAGTGCAAAGAACTCAGATTCCATGGATGACCGTGAGAGCATAGTCTGCTTCTTCGACTTCCACGATATAGCAGCTCCACCTATTGTGAAAATGAATCTACCTGTAGACCTCTCGCTCTCCACCTCTGAGCACCAGTTGGCATCACTGAAGCCTTCCACTACCGGCGGATCTTCGCTGTAGTACAATGCATATGTCTGAGTCTTCTTGAGATATCTCATAACCCGTTTCACAGCTTTCTAGTGTTCAACACCTGGGTTGCTCGTGAAACGACTCAGCATTCCCACGGCGAAAGCTATGTCAGGCCTTGTGGCAGTAGTAGCATACATCAAACTTTTGATTACGCTTGCATACTCCAGCTGCCTGACACTTCCTCCTGAATTAGGCTTCAGCTTCATATCACACATGTATGGCGTATCGATCCTTGGAAGATCCCGATACCCATAACGAGTGGTCATTTTCTCAATATAATGAGACTGTGACAGCGCTAGTCCAGTGTCTGTCCGGATGATCTTGATCCCTAAGATCACATCAGCTTTCTCCAAGTCCTTCATACTGAATTTGCTCAAGATGAACTTTTTTGTCTCAGTGACACAACCCATATCCGTACCTAGGATAAGCATATCGTCCACATACAGACAAACGATCACACCTCTTCCATCAGCAAACTTCGTGTAAACATACTTGTCCGTCTCGCTGGCCATGTAGCCATTTGACCTTATAACTTTGTCAAATTTCTCATGCCACATCTTGGGAGCCTGTTTAAGACCGTACAAATATTTCACCAACTTGCAGACTTTGTCGTCATGACCCTTGACGACAAATCCCTCTGGTTGTTGCATGTATATCGCTTCGGTCAGCTCGCCATTTAGAAAATCTGTTTTCACATCCATCTGATGTATCACCATCTTATGTATTACTGCAAGAGCGATCAACACTCTGATGGTGGTCTTCCGGGCTAATGGGGCATATGTGTTAAAGTAGTCAATCCCCTGCTTCTGAGAAAACCCCTTGGCTACTAGCCTAGCCTTGAACTTGTCAATAGTTCCGTCTGCTTTCATCTTCTTCTTGAAGATCCATTTGCATCCGATGGATTTTGCTCCTTCAGGAAGATCAACCAACACCCAAGTGTTATTGGAGGTGATGGATTCAATTTCATTGTCAATCGCCTCCCTCCAGAAAATCGTATCTCTGGTCTTTATCGCCTCATCAAAGGTAAGCAGATCTGCTTCCACATGATAGGTGACAAAGTCACTTCCGAAGTCCTTCGGCCTCCTCATACGCTTAGCTGACGGCTCAGCTTGTTCTCGTTCAATCGTTGTTTCAACAACAACATCTTCTTAGACTACATCATCATTGAAGACTTCAGTTTCCTGTGCACCCTCATTGTTCTCCGGTACATCCGCCAGAATAATATTCTTGTGCCTTGCAAATTTGTCTTCAAAATATTCTGCGTCGCGAGATTCAATGATATGATTCGACTCAATATCCAGAAATGTCTGAGCATCACTCTTCTCGGCATACCCCAAGAAGATCGTCTTAGTAGTCCTTGCCCCAAGCTTCTGAATCTTCAGATCTGGAAGCTTGACATATGTCAGACACCCCCATACTCGAATGACATTCAAGTTAGGTCTGACCTTGAACCAGAGTTCATGAGGAGTAACGTCTGAAGTTGCATGAGGCACTCTATTTAGAATAAAAGTGGTCGTCAATGCAGCTTCTCCCCAGTAGCACTTAGAAAGACCAGCAGTCAACAACATTGAGTTAATCATTTCTGTTAACGTTTTGTTCTTCCTCTCTGCTACTCCATTTGATTGAGGAGAGTACGGAGCCGTAGTCTCATTGACAATTCCATGTTCTTTTGCAGAACGATGCGAATTCATGAGACCTGTAGTCCCTACCTCGATCACTTCGTATCCTTTTGAGTTATTGTCCAGTCTGTCGCTCAGCTTCGGCTCTGAACTCCTTGAACTTCTCGAATGCTTTATCTTTAGCCTTCAGCAAGTAGACGAACGCATACTTTGAGAAGTCATCGATGAAGGTTATGAAATACTTCATTCCGGCCTTTGTAAAGAACTGTTTGAAGTCACAGATATCGGAGTGTACCAACTCCAGAAGATCTGTACTTCGATTAACCCGAGGAAAGGGTTTTCTTGTGATCTTTGTTTGAGCATAAACTTCACATTTCTCTATCTTACCCCCACACTTGGAGATAAGTCCTAGACTAGACATTCTGTTTATTCGTTTACAATGAATATGTCCTAGCCTATTATGCCACAACTCAAGAGTATAAGCAGAAGAAGTGATTTTATTAATCACATTAATTACATTGGACTGATTTACAAGCTGAATTTTGAACATTCCTTCGGTATAAAAAGCTTTTCCGAAATATGTTCCCTTGATAGACATCACCATCTGGCCAGCATTGATGTCCATCCTGAGGCCTGCTTTGCAGAGTAGGCCTCCTGAGATTAGGTTCTTGGCGATAGCAGGTACGTGCTTCACGCCTTGAAGCATCAGAGACTTCCCCGAAGTTAGCTTCAACACCACCGTCCCGATCCCGAGCACTTCAGCTTGTGCCTGGTTCGCCATCATAACCACTTCAGAAGTAGGTGTGTAGGTGGTAAACCACTCCTTACTGGATCAGACATGGCAGGAGGCTCCAGTGTCTACCCACCAGTCAGAGTCAATCCTTACTGCATCAACCTGCACAATCATGGCAACAACGTCAGTGATCATAGATACCTTACTAGGCTCTCCTTGCTCTGATTGCTTGGTCTTTGCTTTGCATTCACTTTTGAAGTAGCCCTTCTTGCCACACTTGAAATAAGGCATCTGAGACTTTGCCTTCTTTCGCTTGAAGGAAGTCCCCTTCACGTTCAGATTGTTAGGATCCTTCTTCTTGCTGTGGGAAGCCGCCTGCTTTTCCCTTGGTTCCTTGGTATGAACCAGATTGGCGTTAACCAATTGCTTGGACAGTGCGTCCACCTTCAGTTGAGCCCGCATCTGGTCCTTAACATAGATTTCCTACAAGAGATCTTCAAGGCTGATCTCAAGCTTCTTGCTATGCATGTTTGCATAGAACTCACTCCATCCAGCGGGTAGCTTTGAGACAATCCCTCCAACAACAAACTTGTCGGGGAGGGGCATCGCCTCATCTTCCAGCTTTTATCGCAGTTTCAAAAATTTCTTTACCTGCGACAACATGGACTTCTCGTCCTCAAAGAGCCATTTGTGATATTTTTCAACCACAAATATCTTGCTCCTATTTTTGTCTTCTTCGTACAGTTTCTCCAGAGACTTCCATATATCTCTGGCAATTAGTTTTTTACTGTAAGATTCTGCTAGAGAATCCTCCAAAGCATTCAGGATAAGCAGCCTGCAAATGCTATTTTCTCTTCTCCACTTGGCCTGAAGTTTAGTAGCCGCAGTGATTGCGGCAGCAGATTCAGTATCTGGAACGGTAGGTTCCTCTTCAAGAAGCACGTAATCAACGTCTCTGAGTTGAAGAATGAGATAAATCTTCCTCTTCCAGACTTGATAATGCTCTCCATCAAATTTTTCTAACTTACAAAAGTCAGTATTGAGAAGTGAAGCATTAACGTTTTCCATCGTAGCAATAAAGTTTTGAGATTGTTATTGCCGGGGCACAATTTTTCGATTAAAAAACTTGAGAATATGAAACGATTGTAAAGACAATATTTAAAATCAACACTTCAAGGAAGGTGATCCTGAATTACGAGAATCTAAAAAGATTTCGTAATCAACAGCAATCGATCATAGTACTTCTAAAAAGAAGATACAATCAGAATTACTGGCAGCAATGAAGAAGGTGACTGGCAAAAGATGGAAGAACTCCTGCTGAGGTGAATAATCACCGTTGCTCAAAGCTTTATTCGCCCTACACGAACAGCTTCCAGGAACCAGCAAGTTCGTCGGAGAACTTGGAACACTCCTGCTCTTCTGACTCCTCGGATGGACATGAACTCTCGTACAAATGCAATGCTGGTGCGATGCCTTTCCTCTCTCTCGAAGGCTGCTGGAATTCGCAAGCAAATTTCGATCAAAACTGTGTTAAAGAATACTTCTGAATTCTCTGTTTACTTGTGTTAAAAAATACTTCGTAAACTTTCTGTGATGGCTTCTATTACTTGTATATCTTTTGCCTTATGAGAGAGAGGATGCCTTATATAGGCCTTGCAGTAACTGCTCGGTTGCCACAAAGTTAGGGACGTGGTAAAAACTACCCCGAACATGTAGCAACCGCCCAGAACGTGCAAACGCACGTTCTGCTGCAAGTTGCGCCAACTGCGCACACCCTACACTCCTTGCACTCCTTGCACTGAGCCACTTGCGCCAACCTGTGCCACTGCGCCACTGCACAACCTGCACAACCTGCACGACCTGCGCCACCTTGCGTCACTCGTGCAACGTGTGCTACGTGCGCCACTTACACCACGCGTGCAACTTGTGCAACGTACGAAACCGGCGCACCTGGCGCAACCTGTGCGTAACCTGGCACGCAACCTGGCGTGGAGCCTGGCGTACACCCTGATGCGCACCCTGGTCGTACAACCTGTGGCATGCAACATTGCAGCACAAGTGGCTCGCACAACGAGTGCAACTAAAACACACTATGCGCCTAGCGATGATGCTGACGTGCTAAGTGCAAAGTACGCTAACAAATGCCACATTACGCCTCATGAGCCTATGAGCCCGAGTCCGAGTCCGAGTCGCTAAGCCCCTACGGGGCTTAGCTCCCATGGAAATAAATTTTCCAAGAGCAAAAAGCATGAATGCTTTCAATTGTTGATTTAGCCTTTTTTCCATTAGAAAAATAACCCCACATGGCACACCCATGTGCACCTCCACACCACATGTGCATCTCTAAACTAGCAAAGCTAATATATAGAGATACAAGTCCTTTGGTCTAGCCGATGTGGAACTAAAATTCACTTTGAAAAAAGACCAAAACCCAACAGGTGGCACGTGGCCGGCGCTGGTGCTGGACAGCGGCTTGACAGAAGATGCATGCTCCGAGCGGCTATGCCCAGACGGAGTCTCCTAGCCGGTCTGCAGCTCAGATCTGAGCACGAGGGAAGAGAGGCTCCGGCCAAGAGGCATGTGGCAGAGCTCTCGGTCTCCGACGATGTAGTAGAGGGAAGGCGGCTCGGGCGAACACTGGCATACGGCTGTACGGATCCATGAGGCAGTGACAGATCGGGGCTACGCGCAGTTCTGAAAGCGCCCACGGCCACGGCGATAGGGTACGGCAGCGGAGTGTGGCGACGAGCGGTGGTCAGGTGAGTAACTATTTGGTGGTGGTGGATTTTTGGTGGGTTAGCCGAAGATAGGAGGAAGAGACGGCGAGGGCGGTACTGGCGAACGCCCGTACGGGTTTTCGGCACAGTCGAGCACTGCTGGAGGCTCGGCCCACTGGTGGCGGCAGACGCCGGAGTTTGGGTTGTGTTTTCTTATTTCTATTTATTTTGACTGTATCCGACACAAAGGTTGTGGGTTGAAACTGTAACCTCGGGGTCTGACCCGAGGTCGGTGGCAGACACGAACACTTGGACACAAAATTATGGATTATGTTGGTGGCGATGGTGATGTTGACATTTGGTGATGTCAATGATTGTGATGGCCGGAAAGGCTATGGGGTTGCTATGGCGGTGACAGATGTGGTGGCGTTGGCTCCATGGAGGTCGATGTTGGGCATGCTAGTAGTTAATTCCTATAGTTGATATATATATTATATATGACTGGGGAAAATTTCTATAATATATATGGATGTCATAGAATCATAAGGTCAGATCCACTATAGTCTGGAAAGGAAAGCATGGGTCGTCATTAGTTTGAATGTGTTCTATCCGGAGGAGAAGAACCATGATTTATGATACTTGCTCTACACTAAGGAAATCTTTTCCTTATATAGTCGTTTATCATTATTAGAAATACATATAATCCCTTATTAGTCAATAACTAAACAAATCATAAATTAGATTTGATTAAATCTAAATTAATAATTGACCATAACAGTAAATTAAAAATTATGGCCTATATCCTCACATAATTCTAGTGGATAAGCCTTCACGAAACTTAATATAGAAACTAAATACAGACTAATCTACTCGCAATAATAATTTAAAATATTATGTTATATTGTCGAATATTTCAACCGTATGAATTCTAATTCAGGTCAAACAAGCGATCAACATAATACCTTAAAATAATATTTGATGCTATAAAATGATTTAGAGTATAGTTTTATTCAATCAAAGCCTTATTTAAAATAGTTTGACAAAAATTCTTCTTATCAAAATGGATATGAGTTTCCAATTGACTTTCGGGCGTTTGAAAGTCCAAGGTAATAACCAACCTATTTAGTAATGCAAGTGATGATTTCAAAAAAATAGATATATATATTTTTCTTTTCTTATTAAAACCAAACATCATTTTCAAACCATAATTTTAAACTAGTTTTTGAAATAAAGTAAAATAACGTCCATACATTTCAAAAATGGAATATTTCAAAATACGAAATAAATAGAATAGATAATTAAATAAAATTAAGAAAATTTTTGGGAAGAGGAGTTACACATGTTCTCTTGTGCTCCATTTTTCATGTACAACTTTAGGGGTAAAATAGTCAGTTTAGTCTCAAGCGAAAAATTTGACTAGTTTTTCAAATAGCAATAATGGCCCAACTCCGATCCAAATTATTTGACCCAATATATGGTTTTGATCCATTTCGATCCTACTACGCACACGCCAATGGTGTACTTCTCAATTGGGTTCCCACATGCTATTTAATCTTAAGTGGCACACAAGTCAAAACTATAGACATATTGGACAAATCGATCATAAAAATTCTACCGACCCAAAACTAGTCCAAGTAAGGTTCGTAGATCTTGTTCTAGGGTGCTCTAACCTCTTAGACCTATTTTAGATTGACTTTTATGAATATTGGCAATTATATTGATTTAAATGTATTTTTAAATCAACTCTATAACTACTTTCCAAATTTGGACCCAATCAAATCTCTTTGGGATACACCTTTGATTTAAACCATCAAATCTCAACCAAATCCCCCTCAAACCAAATCCAAATCCAAATCAATACCCACCTCCTCTTTCTCACGTAGACCCCTTCACTCTATGATGATCAAATATAATTTATATATTTATGCTCTAGAAATTGAGCCTCTCCTATTTATTTTCTATTTTTGCACTTTTCTTTCCACCCAACAGAAACTCATCACCCCGAACTTGTGTTGATTCGTCATAGCAGTTCCAAACAGTTTGGTCGGGGCGTCCGTACTACGACAGGGTATCCAGAATAGATCATATCTGTTGCAAGTGGATTTTTGCCTATTTTCTGTCAGATTCGATCTTTCTAATAGTTTTTTCGGAAAGTAGACATCAAGAGCTTTCCAACGCATATCTTTTTGCTGAGTTTTGATTTCGTTTAGTATTTATTAAAGTTCTTGACATTTGCCATAATACCGTAACTCCGAAAATCATGTGTTCTTTGTATCCAAAAGTCTTGATACTTCATATATCCTTATTAAATTATTTGTTGTGCAAGATTTGATGTTAAAATACAATTTTAACTAATTTTTGTAATTTTTCCAGAATTTAATATTTTTAATTATTTATTATTTTGTGACTCAATTAGTAAGCCAATTGTGGTATTAACGATGTAGTATCGACATAAGGCTATTGTAATTGGGTTTCCACCCTCAAAATAATATTATTAGTGATATAAAAATAAAAATATTTATAAGTACTCTCTAGAAATTTAGATTATTATGGTATATTAGTTATAAATTATTTTAAATGATAAAGTATGGTACTTTATATGTTTTATGTTGTGGTATCGATCTTATGACCAATTTTAGAGTATAGATAATTAATGTAGTTTATATATGGAAAGTATATATATAGTAAGTCAAGATAGAGTATTAATAATAGTATATTATTATAGGTGCACTTGGAGGAAGTAACGAAGACGTTGGAGTTGGTCAAACGTACACACAAACAGAGGCTACAGGCAAGTGTACCTTGCCAATGTTCTAGTATACTATTATTATTATTTTCTTTATTGTTGTATTTCATTTCTTGTTATAGAATTTGTGGACGTAGGATCGAGGGTTACTTGGGTGTCGATGTTAGTTTACAGATATCGGATATCAACAATAGGCATGACATTGCATATTATTCGAGTACATTGGCACGATTGACCACAGGATACTGACACGTTCATGATGCAAGATTTACATGATTATTCATGGTATTGACTTTTGTCACGATCCGCACCCGCATTCCGAGATACGAATACGTGTCCAAGCCAGCCTACGTCGCAGTGTCGGCGTTAGAACGCTGTATAGCCATAATGCTCAAAATCACAAATAATGCTTATTCATAAAATTTAATTTAATTTACAATATTTACAAGTTTTAAATTTGTAGAAAATATAAACTCTTAAAAATATTGAAATGATAAAACTCATCTATCTAGCTAATCTCTAGGTTTCGTCTGCAATTACACCCGTATCTCCCAAGGTTAAGTGAATCCACGGCTAACCTAAAAAATATTGGTTTCCAGTCAGGAATAGAACGAGTACAATTCACTGAATGTGTTTCAAATAATGAAATTGACTATACAATAGAGATTAGACATCAATTATATGTTTTGAAAATAAACAGCAAAAAGACGTGAGAAAAGACAAAAAATCAATGGCAAAAAAATAGACAAAAAATACCTTCCCAACTGTTAGAAGTACCTTTGATATGTGATCAGTCTGGGATACTACACCACGAGGTCTACGAGGTCTACTTGCACGAGAAATAAATAATATCTACGAGGTCTACTTGCAAAAAATAAACAATGTCTACAACGAGGTCTACTTGCAGAAAATAAACAATGTCTACGAGGTCTACTTGCATGAAAATAAACAATGTCTACGGTCGGATCACACATCCTTGGTACTTCTTATTCCCGACTCAACAATTTATAATAAAATATAAAATCACATAACCAATGGCCAATCAATAAAATATAGTGAAGATCAATATCGAAAAGCAGACAATAAACTGTACTCGCATGTGGTCCTTTGCTGGTGAAACCGATAATCCAAACCATTCAGTGTGCCACAATAGTCAAAACTCGTACAACAGTCTCCGAATGCTAAAATAAACATTACCAATGTTCTCATAATAGTCAAAATAGCTAGAATTGCCTATTCTTAAGTCCAATTCTGGACACAGGGGTAAAATGGTAATTTTGGGTCAAAACGGTATCCGTTGTTGGACCCGCTTTGCACTAAAAAGCGTGCCAGATTCAATGGTCTCTAAAGTCGTCAAACAATATGTTTGCAGATTTGTTTTGATGATACGAACCCAACTGTATGTCCAAAGTTGGATTCCGGCAGGTCGTGCACAAAATCGTCCGTTGAATCGGAACGTCGGGCCCACAAAACGACAATCCGATCAACTGTCTCAAAATTGGACCAAACTTGGCATACAGGACCAGAAAAATGATACGGTCCTGCTGGCGTAAGTTTTGTCTCGATCTGACGAACGTGCACAAAGTAATTGGAAAATTGTACAGAGGCCGATACGGTAAATTTCGACGGATACGCATCAAAATCGTTGCGCACACGCAACCAATTTGAATTCCGTCAAAGCCCACACATCCACGAAGCTGATATGCACCTTTCGATGTCTTTCGTTCACGGCCACATCGCCCGGATTGGCGGGACTCACGTCGTATCGGAGGGTTTTTTCGATATTTCTACTGTTTTGAAAACAGGTTTTCGTCAAACTTTGAAACGATTTTAACAGGGATTTAATAAATGAAAAATAAAAGTAAAAGAGGGGTTTCCAACTCATATAGGTTATCTATAACTGCTTTCAATTAGATTACTAAATTTCCCTACGGACTGGCAGAAATCTGTCCTCCAAAGTCCGGGTTTGGATCAAATATTATGTTCAACTTAGCAGGTTTTTCATGATTTTTTGACTTGATTTCCTGGACTAGATAATTCAATTAGTTAAAAATGAATTGAAGGGACTAAGATTTGGATAGGTTGTCAATGTACCCGAAGTGACAGATCGAACAATGATCGGCCATGCGCCGAGAAAACGGGTTACAAAGTCGCTCCACAGGCCACGTTGCTGCCGTTTGTTATGTTGCTGTGCACTGCCATTGCGCGCGGTCCTGTCCTACTTTGGCCGTGCGCGGCGGTGGCCCATGACGGCGCGCACGTGGGGAGGGAGTCGCCTGGGGTCAGCACTGCGTTAGGTTTTAGGTTTATGTGAGATTCCTCTCTCGATCTCTATCGGATCTATATATATATATATATATATATATATATATATATATATACGGTTTGATGAATGGGGACAGGGTGGTTCTGCTGTGCGGACTTGGGGGGGTTTACTAGTTTATGTGGGCTTTGGGTGCACTGTTCCCGCAAGGGAACAGTGTTGATACTTTTTTTCCCTTTTTATTTATTAATTTTATATATATATATATATATATATATATATATATATATATATATATATATATATATATATATATATATTCATATATATACTAATATAATAATATCCATAAAAATCTAAATAAAACCCCAAAATTATCGATTCCTAGTGTAGCCCTATATATATATATATATATATATATATATATATATATATATATATATATATATATATATATATATATATGACTATACATAATATATATATGACTATACATAATATTATTTAATTGACAAAGATAATATAACCAATAATAATAAAATAATATTATATAATAATAACCTCAATAAAATAATAATAATAACAATAATAACGAAATTCAATAAATCAATAATGGTGTATATACCATTATGTACAATCTAAAAATCCTAAAATGTACAAGGACCTATTTTATACAAATGTTACTGAATATCAACTAATAATAATATTTAATTACAAATACTTAGAAAATATTCATTAAATCATTAAAACGGAATACAACACAATCATACCAAAATACATCAACACGAATGTCATTGGACGTCCCGCATAACTACATGGGCTTGGGCTTGTTTTGGGTCCTATCTGGACTAGTTCGGTACAACCGGGTTTCCTAAAACTCAATAATATAAATAATAAATAAATAAATCTTCGGTAAGGGTTAAGTCGTAACTTGACCTGATTTTCCTAGTTCGGGCATACTCATGGTTGGGCCTTCCCTAACAGGGCTAATACACTAGTCAAGGCATGTCACTGCACTATCGGTGCCATGATTCCTAGTCGTCTTGTACTTCAGAACTCCACCATGGCTAAAGTCATCTACCGTAATAATTAATTAAGTAATTATTTATAAAATTTTAAAAATTGCCATTTAATTCTAATAAATAAATAAATATTATCAATATTTTGGGAAGATGAGTTACAAATCTACCCACCTTAAAAATAATTTCGTCCTCGAAATTCTAATTCATAACTATTCCTTAAATGCAAAAAGAAAACTACTATTACCCTAATCTCCTTAAATTTTAATTCTTCGAAAATAGTTTATATCCTTCTCCTGGCCATTTTGGCAACTACAAAATCTCGAGGACTTCTACCCACCTTTGGTCACACTACTTCCTCAAAGTTATGTCACTAAAACTTTATAATCCTCCAACTAATTGCTAAAATTTCTACCAATAGATATCTGATATGTATGGCATCTATAATTCCCTCCTATCTATCAACAACCCAAAATCTAACAAGCAACAAATTTACACAAGTAGCCAAAAAATCATATGGTAAATTCTAATAAGCATGACCATTCGTCGCTCTGCCATAGGAAGGACAGGAAGGTAAGGAAGAATAATCGAGAGAAATTATGAAGATTCAAGAGCGATAGAGTGTATTCAATAATTGTAGATAGAAAGAAGGTTTACGAACCATTGATTTATTTGCTAAAGTGGGCTTCTCTAGTCCAGTCACTTGTTAAATCGAAGAACCCTTCATTTCTCAGAGGGGCTTGCAATCCGTGCAATACAGAAATTCCGTTCTCGAAGTTAATCTCAACAAGGTTCCATAATAGAACAGAATTTGGGAAATCAAGATTGTGATCTTTTTCGTGGTTATTTAAACACACAAGCAAGGGATATAAATTCAATACAAAATTGTATCACGACTTCCGGGTAGATGGAATAAGGGTTACGAATGACTTCACATTCTAAGAGGTGGGGACTACATAATAGGTATAGGGACCTATTTCAAAAAGTTTGGTTTTGTAGTCCAAGTATGGTGGTATGCATGGATGGGTTTTACTGGGTCTTAATGGGTTTCTTCCTAGAATAGGTTTCAACCCAAGTGGTAGAGCTAGTTGGACAGTCGGATTGGTTAAATAGGTTCTGTAAGTCTTGAAGATGCGCCTTCCGTGCTTGTTGTGTTTAAGTAGCACAAGAAGACACAATTAAGTGGCATACTAGTGACATGTGCGTAGTGGGCTTCAAGTAGATCACAACCATATATTGGGTCGAAAGGTTCAGGTTGAGGTTGAATCTCTAATTGTAGTCGGAAAGTATACCGGTATTATGGTAAGGGTTATAGCTAGTCCTTATGACCTAAAAGTCATACCATAAAATAGAGTACAAGGGAACGTATTTGAGTGGGACATGATATACCTAGATGAAGGTGGACTCGTCTAGATCTTCATATGAAATTTGTTGGAAGGTAACCGCTGGTCTCACGCTCCGATTATTAATGACACGGCCGGGGACTCAAAATAATCTAAATGGAAAGTGGGAGTCCATGGGGCACTATTTACCATCCTAAAGGAAATTATTCTAATCAATCGGAAATCCTCGTATATCCCAAAATTTTAGAAGGCTTACAGTCTACTCCTCTTAGAAGCTAGGACATGGTTTTAGGAATAATGAGGTTAGAAGAATTCCAAAGTCCGGGTATTGTACCTCGACTCTTGTTAATAAAAAATAAGGCACGACGTAACGGGATACGGTAGATATAAGTCAATTCAAGGATCGTTTCTCAATAAATGGAAAACAAGTGTGTATAATAACACATGGTCGATAAAATAGAATGAGATACTCGTCCACAGTATACAAGAGTTGTCGACGGGGTAACCAACTCTAAGGCACATCATATGAAAAAAATTCTAACAACTGAGTCGTGTATTTCTACTTGTGTCAAGCCTGTCAGACTATTGTCACAAGGGTTCTAGTGTTATGGGTTGTAGTGATTATGTATTGATGTTGATAACTGGTAGGTCATAATATGACAGGGTATTTAAGCTATGGTATTGGCTAAAGTACTGACTGTGGTGTTCCAACACTAGTTAGGTTTTAATAATAAAATTTACATAACTAGGGCAATACTTATTGGAACCCAATCTCGGGATTAGTGTCTACCATAGTCACGGTAAATGATTGTCCTTTTATTTGTCCACTCATCTCATGTCTAACTGTGGGCTTTGGTCGAGGAATGGTAGGCTTAAGGCTTAAGAGTTGCTAGTTAAGGCAAGCTTCACGTAATTAATTAGAGACTCACAATAATTGGTTCTTGAGAAGAGATAGTCCCCTACGTTGGCATTTTGACTAAGGTAAAACCCTAATCATTCTCAAGTTCAGATGGCTAGAAGGTCCCAATAGCAGTTTGGGGGTCGAGAGGAAAACGAGTAACTCAAGACAAGATTCTAGTCACTTGGCTAGCCGATGGTAACTACACTTGTGTATACAACTATCATAGCCATGGGGGATATTCTGTATCTATCCACCAATTACGAGCTTTCGTCTTTCCAAATCAGTGAAAGACAAAAACAATAAAGAGTTCAAGAAGGATGTCACCGAATACGATTACGTGATTGAAAGGCGAAGGTATAATTCAAGAGGAATTATCAATACAGTCGCGGATGAGATCCTAGAGACATCTACATCTCAATCCACGTAGGTTAATCAGAGAAAGAGCGAACCAAGTGCACTACGTCTGATCAGACCGTAATACATCGATTCTGATTAGACGATATGTTAGTAGGCATCCCCAATAAACATGTCTTGAATCAAGCTCGATAAAAGAGTAAGCTTGCAAAACTAGGCTGCAATAGCAGCATTGGTCAAAATAGTCAAAAATACAAGTATGCGAGATTTTTGAAAGGAGGCACAAGTAGTTCAGGTTTTGTGAGAATCAAAATCTTACCTGGTGTTCTTCCTTATACGGTCATTCTATTATCTTCTTATTCATAAGTCCTTGGTCAACTAATGGGTTATGGACCTCTAAATTCCATATTCCAGGTAAACCTATTAGCGTCAGTCAATTATCTCATTTATAGATCACAAGGACCATGGAATGCTAGGTTGGGAGACATGCTACCCGACCGACAGGACTTTTACTAGTATTGGTTTTGGATCTTAGGGGACATACAGGACATTTCCCTATCCTGTATAGTATCCTAAACTTATAATCATGTCTGAAGTCATTCCACCGAGGATTATGCCTCGCCCGTATACTCTGGCTTTGGTAAACCCTTGGTTTCATAACTCAAATATGATACAAAATCGAACATTTCGTAACTCTATCCAATATTGACTCAAGGGTAACTATGATCAAAGAGGACCACTAGCCATAGTTTTAACAATATTCTATAGCCTATATTTTCTTAAACTAATTTCAACTCTAGGGTCGTGCCTCGCCAGTCCGCTACTGGCTGCAGTTAATCCCTAGTCCCATAATTCAAATAAATGGCGACAGTGCGCTGCTGTCCTGCCATTATGAGTTAACTAACATTCCTTTAACTATATCTGTAAAAATTTATGAGCTTCTAGAGATTCAAACAAGTTGACTATGAAATAAAGCATAAGTATTTGTCCTATCCGTCACAACACTTAAAATAAAAGATTTAACAGGGAGGAAATAACTGAAGATAAAAGAAATACAAACATTCTAGTATCTTTTTCATGTGTATTCAAACCATTGAGGAAAAACTTTGAATCGAAACTAACAAGAGGTTCGTATGTGGATAACATAATTAGAAATTATATAAAAAATAATAATTCTTAGGGCAAAATAGGAACTAAGTAGGCAATTCGGACTAAGATATGAGATTGATATCTAAAGAGGCAAAGAGAAGGAATTAAACAATTTATCAGGGTTAGATCATTAATTCTATGAAGCATGTCTCACCAAACACTACCAAAATAAGTCATATCAGCGACGAATTTAGCGACTCCAAGATAGAACGTCGCTAATTTTTGGGGGTTTAGTGACGTTTTACTAATACGTCGCTGTTAGTCGCCAACAGCGACTAATAGTGACGTCTAGCGACTACAGTTTATTAAATGGGAACCTGCATCGCAAGTTCGTCGGTACACGTCGCTGATGTAGCGACGCATAGCGACCAATTTAAGCGGCGTCGTCGTTTATTAAATGTCAGCAACGTTTAGCGACGTCCTTTTCGGACGTCGCTAAATGTTTCATATAGGCTGTGAGGGTTTCCTTTTCGATCATTCACAAATTTTCCCCCCAAATTTTTGCGCACTCCTCCTCCGCAGCGCTCCTCCGACGATTTCCCTCCTCCGGCCTCCTCCTCCGCGGCGCTCCTCCAGCGATCTTCCTCCTCCGGCCTCCTCCTCCTCAGGTAGCTCCCCTATCTCTCTTTCTCTCACTCACACACACACACACACACACACACTCCACTATCCCCGCCATCCCGGCTCCGACGCTTCCCAGTTTCTCCTCGTCTTCTAGCTCTCTCTCTCGCTTCTAGTTCGTATCCACGAGAGTGTAGACTCGCCGCACGAGCAGCAGTGTGACACCTAATTTGTTGGTTTGGACACGTCGTGTCCCAATGTGTGGATACGAGACTCACAGTGTGACACCTATATACTGATACTGGGATTTTTTGGGCATATCAACTGTCAATTTGATGTTTTGCTTAGATTCGAATTCCAATTTAGGGTTCGAGCCCTATTTACTGATACTGGGAGTGTTTTGGGCATTTTCAGGCTTTTGAAATGATGAATAAATTGACTAATAATTATTATCGACTTGTTGAACCCAAAAACTTGAATCCTTTAAGTACCTGTTTCAAGTCCAACTTGTCCATAGTGATCGATATTCTATAAATTTTCAGCTATGTCATGAAGGATGGATACTAATCGCAACCCGACTCCCCTTTTTTTTTCTTGGACGGCATAGCTTTGTCCAAACAATCGCATAAATTCCTCCTCGTCATACGAAATTGGCACATATTTTTTCTATTTTCCAAATCGTTGTCGTTGGTAGCATAATTGCTTGTAGCCAAAACAACATTATAGCATAAACAACTAATCCTACCAATTTGATGTCCTCCAAATGCTGAAATAGACATTACCAATGTTCTCAGAATAGTCAAAATAGCTAGGATTGTCTATCCTTAAGTCTAATTCTGGACACAGAGGCAAAACGGTAATTTTGGGTCAAAACGGTGTCCGTCGTTGGATCCGCTTTGCACCAAAAAGCGTGCCATAGTCAATGGTCTCTAAAGTCATCAAACTACATGTCTACAGAGTCATTTTGATGATACGAACCCAACCGTATGTCCAAAGTTAGATTCCGGCAGGCCGTGCACAAAATTGCCCATTGAATCGGACCGTAGGGCCCGCAAAACGACGATCCGATCAACTGTCTCAAAATTGGACCAAACTTGGCATATAGGACCAAAAAAATGATACGGTCCTGCTGGCACAAGTTTTATCTCGATCTGACGAACGTGCACAAAGTAATTGGGAAATTTGCACAGAGGCCGATACGGTGAATTTCGACGGATACGCATCAAATTCGTCGCGCACACGCAACCAATTTGAATTCCGTCAAAGCCCACACGTCCACGAAGCCGATACGCACCTTTTGATGTTTTCGGTTCACGACTACGTCGCCCAGATTGGCGGGATGTACGTCGTATCGGAGGATTTTTTCGATATTTCTACTGTTTTGAAAACAGGTTTTCGTCAAACTTTGAAATAGTTTTAATAGAGATTTAATAGATGAAAATAAAAGTAAAAGAGGGGTTTCCAACTCGCATAGATTGGCTATAACTGCTTTCAATTAGATTACTAAATTTCCCTACGGACTGGCAGAAATCTGTCCTCCAAAGTCCGGGTTTGGATCAAATATTATGTTCAACTTAGCAGGTTTTTCGTGATTTTTGACTTGATTTCCTGGACTAGCTAATTCGATTTGTTAAAAATGAATTGAAGGGACTAAGATTTGGATAGGTTGTCAACGTACCCGAAGTGACAGATCGAACAATGATCGGCCGTGCGCCGAGAAAAACGGTTACGAAGTCGCTCCACAGGCCACGCTGCTGCCGTTGTTCTGTTGCTGTGCACTGCCATTGCGCGCGGTCCTGGCCGACTTTGGACGCGCACGGCGGTGGCCCATGACGGCGCACGCGAGCGCATGGGGAGGGAGTCGCCTGGGATCGGCGATGCGTTAGGGTTTAGGTGAGATTCCTCTCTCGATCTCTATCGGATCGATATATATATATATATATATATATATATATATATATATATACGGTTTGATGAATGGGGACGGCTGGTTCTGCTGTGCGGACTTGGGGGGTTTACTAGTTATGTGGGCTTTGGGTGCACTGTTCCCGCAATGGAACAGTGTTGCTACTTTTTTTCCTTTTTATTTATATATATATATATAATATATATATATATATATATATATATATATATATATATATATATATATATATATATTATTATATTATATTATATTTATATTTATATTTATTTTATATTATATTATTTTTATTTATATATTTTTTTTATATATATATATTTTTTTATTTATATATAAAATATATATATTTATATATTTTTTATTTATATATATATATTTTTTATTTATATATATAAATATATATATATATATTTATATTTTATATATATATATATAGATATATCTATATATATATATATATATATATATATATATATATATATAATTATAATATATATTATATTTATATAATAATATATATATATATATATATATATATTTTATATATTATATAGATATATATATATATATATATATATATATATACACATAATAATATTTAATTGACAAAGATAATATAACCAACAATAATAAGTAATATTATATAATAAACCTCAATAAAATAATAATAATAACCAAATTCAATAAATCAATAATGGTGTATATACCATTATGTACAGTCTAAAAATCCCAAATGTACAAGGACCTATTTACAAATGTCGCTGATATCAACTAATAATAATATTTAATATTTAATTACGAATACTTAAAAAATATTCATTAAATTATTAAAACGGAATACAACACAATCATACCAAAATAAATCAACACGAATGTCATTGGACGTCCCACATGACTGCATGGGCTTGGGCTTGTTTGGGTCCTATCTGGACTAGTTCGGTACAACCGGGTTTCCTAAAACTCAATAATATAATATAAATAAATAAATCTTCGGTAAGGGTTAAGTCACAACTTGGCCTGGTTTTCCTTGTTGGGACACACTCATGGTTCGGCCTTCCCTCCAGGGCTAATACACTAGTCAAGGTACGTCACTGCACTATCCGTGCCATAATTCCTTGCTGTCTTGTACTTCAAAACTCCACCATGGCTAAAGTCATCTACCGTAATAATTAATTTAGTAATTATTTATAAATTTTAAAAATCACCATTTAATTCCAATAAATAAATATTATCAAAATTTCGGGAAAGGGGTTACAACTTTGTAGTAGTTTACTAGACTGTTCCTTGTTATTGTTATTGCTATAGAGATGAATATTTGGACTTGACCTTAATAGATACTAGACATAGGGTTGGGGAGAACTTGACTACAGTATCAAACTTATTGTCATATGACCTTGGCTCTGTAGCAGAGTAGAGGCTATACTATCGTGCTTGATTGATGTCCTTGGTCCCAATGTAACCCCA
>JANAVB010001799.1:7381783-7747123 GCA_029216955.1 Iris pallida
ATTTTTAGATGATTAGTAGTTACCTGTCTTATTTTTTGATAGTACCAGTTTTCACATAGAGTAGACTGTCTTACAGTTTGATGATTGGTTATTTCTGTAACTTTTTAGTTTAGCACCCTGGATTACTTGGTGTTTTGATACCCTATGACCGTTTTGGTTTAGCTGACTAGTATACCTAGATGAGACTTCACTACCACCGTATGCCAGGACCCTGTATGTCGTCATTTTGATGTGTGATTTGTTTGAGTTTTGGGACTGATTGTGGGGGTTTGACCTAGAAGGATTATGAACATTTTTAATTTCGAGGACGAAATTTTTATAAGGTGGGTAGGATGTGAGCACCCTGAATTTCGGGGATTTTTTTTTTTTATTTTATTTTATTCTGATTGTTTAGTTTCATTAAATAATTTATTCTGATTTTTTTTCCTTAGTGTGCTCTTCCGTGCCTTTGATATTTGGAGTGTCAGGGATGTTCAACTCTGAAAATCTTCTTTACGAGTTTTGGAGGAGTGAACAGGATTACCTTCATGATGGTATATAGTGT
This sequence comes from Iris pallida, assembly GCA_029216955.1. Classification (NCBI taxonomy): domain Eukaryota; kingdom Viridiplantae; phylum Streptophyta; class Magnoliopsida; order Asparagales; family Iridaceae; genus Iris; species Iris pallida. The sequence goes on from JANAVB010001799.1 coordinate 7,382,328, forward strand.
CCCACTCAAACTTTTTCCCTTGTGCTCTTTTGCTTCGCTGAACTTCGGGTCGATTTAGACCATTGTTTATTATTATTTCCCATCTTTTCCTTGATCATTTTCAGCGCGTTGCCGTGACTTTTAAATGGAAGCGCAAGACCAGTCAGTTTCTTGAAACCAACTCTCATTGATGATCTACTCGAGACGCTCGTCACCCAGGACCTCGTGTCCCACTCAGACACGCCATTTTGTGCTCCAATTGCTTCGCACAACTTCCGGACACGTGACCCAATTTTATTTCACCCCACAGGTGTCACATTTATCTTCCAACTTGATTTGTGGGTCCCCTGTCGACCAAAACCTGTCAGCCCCAATTATGGACATGGCCCACATTGAGCCTACTACCCGTCGACACTGGGTCCCATTTATTAGAATTCCATGTGCTACTTATTTATCCGTGATCATCGACACCTAATTTTAATTCAATTTTGCACAATATCGATTTTGATCCAATCCGCCTCCACCAAGTCCAGCCCAGCTTCGTGCTACCTCATCGGGACACCCTCTTTTCGTGTCCAAAAATAAATATAAATACCTATCTAGCTATTTAATATTAATGAAAAATTTCCGTTGATTTTAAATCCATGAAATTACCTCTTTTTCCTATGTTCAATCTAGCATTGAATTCTCCACGTAATCCCAACCCTTTAATTTTTCCCTTATAGCAGCCAATAATTCTATGGGTGGTCGGCCCTAAAATTGTTGAAGAGAATCTTTTCTCTCTCCCCCTCATTATACTTCCTTTTTCTCTCTCTCCTTTCTACTACAACTCCATAACACCAACAACAACAACACACTCACCATTGCCGACCACCTCTCCTCCCCATGGATCGACCTCTCCCTGACCTCCATGGCCCGACCTCCGGCCACCTTGGCTGGCCTCCACCGCCGTCAACCACGATCTTCTCCTCCTCTATCATCAACACAAAACCACACACCACCTTCACACTTCATAAAGCCAACCCCGCACCACCACTCCTTAGCCACCTTCGTCGGCCGACATGCCCCCACGTCGCCGTGGCTAGGCGAGCCTCCTCCGTCGTAGCTTGCTGCTCGCGTGCCTCACTGCAACCAGCAGCAGCGACCATAGCAGCGCACAGCGGCGCTTGGCCGGCGGTGCAGGCAGGCGGCCACGCCGGCACCAGTCGCCGTGGTCGGCGTGGGCGACCCCACATGGCCGGGCGCACCCCCGGCAGGCCCCGTGCCCTTGTGTTCTCTCTCCGACGCGTATCGGAGGCGATCCGTGCGTTTGGCACGGGTTCCCGTCGTGACGAGCCCGAAAACGTAGCTGAGATGCCGCCGTCGCAGCAACTTCGCACACGGTTTCCCGAAAATCCGACCGTTGGATCGGCAATTTCTTCGCTCCGTCTAATCTCGGTATATCCACCTCCACTCATGTCAATGTTTTCCGTTAATTTTATCGTTTGATACATGAAAACCGGCCACCAAGTTGATCGTTAAATTGTATTAAATCTAGATAGTTTTGCGGGCCAACTTCGCAGCTTGTATCTCCTCACCGCGGCTCATTTGGCGTGCTACCAGTTCCTGTGTGAAGCTTGTATAACCCTCTTACTACCCTCCAGTTTTGTTTCATTGCGAGCTGTTTGATTGGTTGAATTCGACGCCAAAGTTGGCCGTCCGAATTCGTAATTGTCCAACTTGTAAAACTATTTTTGAACACGGACTCCAGATTTCATTTCTGACACAACCAATAGATTCGTGGCATCGTTCTGGCAGGTTTTCAAATAAAATTTGTTAGATTTGGAGAACGTGGGCCCGGACGTATTTCTGTGCAAAGTGGGTCCCACATTCTGGGTCAACAGGACTTTTTGACGCCGGCTCTGGAATCCAATTTCGGATATACCGTTGAGTTGTATCGTCATTCTGGACTCTGACATATTGCTAGGTTTTGGTGGACATTGGATCGGACAACGCATTTCGGTGCAAGTCAGATACCAATATCGTGGTCAACGAGTATTTTGAGATCGGCTCATCGGAATCCAATTCCGGATACCATTGAGTTCGTATCGTCATTTGGATTCGTTGAGATGTGGTTTGCTGAGTTTGAGAACTTTGGCTCCGGCACGCATTTCCGTGCAAACCGGAATTCCAAGTTCTTGTCAACGGACCAAATTGAGATCGGGGTCACGGAATCCAATTCTGGAGATACCGTTGGGTTCGTATCGTCATTCTGGTTTTGTGGACATATAATTTGTTAATTTTGTAGACTTGTTTCTTGTACGTTTTTCGGTGCACAATGGCTCCGACACGATACCGGTTTTGACCCGAAATTACCTTTTGCCTTGTGTCCAATTGGACCGATGGGTAGGCTATCCTAGCTAATTTAACCATTCTGAAACGTTGGCGATGTTATTTCATCATCCGACAATGTTTGTTGATAGTTTTCCTGAGTTTAACCTTTTTATAATTAATTAATAATTAATTCTTATAATGTTCGTATTTCGGGATTAATACAACGAAACTGAGCTCAGTAAATTCCAGTGATCTCACATCGCTGAAATTGACAAGATGGACACGTGGATCACTATAATAAGATTATCAATTTTACCGATAATTCTTATCCCGATTTTGCGTGACGTAAGTTTCGACGTACAAATAACGAAGAGTACACTTTATATTAGACTAGAATTGACCCTGTTTGACCAGAGTTGACCAGTTGACCAAAGTCAACTGTAAGTCAACACTTGACCTAGTTTGACTAGATTATTGACCGAGTCGACCTAGAGTTGTTTTGACTTAAAAGAACCTAGAATAATATAGATTGCCTGTAGAGATTCTTTATTACAACTTGAACACCTTGTAACCTGTGTTGCTTTAAATAGGACTCTGTGGCTTCAGTTGGACCCCCTATACTTATCAGCTGTTCAGGTTATCAGGCGAGTACATTCTCTGATAGTTCTCTCATTTATTTGTCAATTACTGTATTTCAGTTCTAGTTAGTTGTATGCGATTCTCTGTTACAACACGTGTCGATATTACTGGATTCATGTATGCGACACACATTTATTTTCTGGCCTCTATTACGGTATCATCATTTCCGGCTTCTATTACTGGAATCACCTGCTGGAATCATTTACTGGAATCATTTACTGGAATTATACTGGTATCATTATATTTTGGCTGGACTCATCTTGAATCATTGTGTAGGAATTCTGGATTCACTTGCTGGAGGGGAAATACTAGAGTAAGACATGTAGACATACCATATTACTGAATCATCCCATACTGGAATCTACTGGATAATAGCCATCTCTCGCCTGATCAGTGAAGGTATGGGATTACCCACAGCCGTTTTACATGTCGATCTCGGTATTTAAAACACACTGTTAGAGTATAGGCTGGACTCACCCTGGAATCATTGATCACTATAACTGGAATCGTCCCTTACTGGATTCATCTTTATTAGATTCATCTTGTACTGGACTTATTGGAGTTACACTGGTCTACATTGCTGTGGACTTTATTCATATTACCCTGGTTCAGCTAGTTCTATTTTTACAGACTTCATTGCTATGATTTCTCTGTTTAGTTATTTACTTTTCTTGTACTTATCTGTCTTTCTTACCATCACCTGAATATAAACTGCCATTTTTATCAATACAACTGCCTATAACTGCTTTATAGTTCTCTGTCATTTACTTGGGTTTTCTAGATGAGATGTGCTCGTTCCTGTCCTGACTGCACATGTTGATAAATTTTACACATAGCTTGGAGGTTGCCTGCTAGCCTAGAGGAGACACACTAGAGGTTGTTTAGATAGTTATTTCATTTGTCTGGAGTTGTATTTACTTTATGGATTATTGTATTTGAGTTGAGGTGTATTTCTGGGTTTTTGTATCTTAGACACTTAGACTTCTATCTCCTGTATCTCTTTGGATTTACTTTTATTTATCTTTATCATGCTCTACCTTAGATGTGATTGAGACTGTATCTGCTTAGCATTATAATGTTAGATGATGTGACCTAGGACAGCGTTCTACCGCCGACACTGCGACGTAGGCTGGGCGTTGTTACGTTCTCGTACCCAAACAGTAGGTGTGGGTCGTGACACGTATTTATGTTCCTAATGGAGAGTTATGGCAGGAATTGATGGCAGAAGCACATAGTTCGACTTACTCTATTCATCCCGGGGGAACTAAGACGTACCGTGACTTACGACAGTATTATTGGTGGCAATATGAAGCGAGAGATAGCTCATTTCGTGGCCAGGTGTTTGGTATGCCAACAAGTGAAGACCGAGCACCAGAGGACGGCCAGATTATTCTAGCCGCTACCCATTCCCGAGTGGAAGTAGGAGCACATTACGATGGACTTCATCACAGGATTTCCTCGGTGTCCTAGTGGACGAGATGCGGTATGGGTGATTGTTGATAGACTTACCAAATTAGCCCACTTCTTACCTTTAAAGTGGGGCAGTCCATGGAAATTTTGGCGGACATATACATGAAACAAATAGTGAAGCTACACGGTGTACCCGTTAGCATCGTGTCAGATCATGACTCGAGATTCACCTCGTACTTTTGGAGGAGTATGCAGGACAGTTTGGGTACACATTTGAAGTTTAGCACAGCGTACCATCCGCAGACAGCCAGCCAGTTAGAGCGTACTATACAGACACTAGAGGATATGTTGAGAGCGTGTATGCTTGACTTTGGGGATTATGGGAGGAGCACCTTCATCTTGTAGAATTTTTCTATAATAATAGCTATCAAGAGAGTATTCAGATGGCTCCGTTTGAAGCATTATATGGTAGGCAGTGTCGATCTTCTGTCCGTTGGAGCGACATAGGAGAACGACAGATATTGGGTCCCGAGTTGGTGTTGAGCATAGTGGAGAAGGTTAAGAAGATACACGACCATCTGCGAGCAGTGCAGGATCGTCAGAAGCAGTGGGCAGATAATCGTCGTCGAACTTTGGAGTTCAAGGAACGTGACCATGTTTTCTTGAAGATATCCCCCAATAGAGGCACTATTCGATTCGAAGGACGTGGCAAGTTGAGTCCAAGATACATCGGCCCTTTTGATACCTTGGAGCGTATAGGGAAGTTGCTTATAGATTGGCCTTGCCACCATCGCTAGACGGAGTACATGACGTGTTCCACGTGTCTCAGTTGAAGAGGAACGTGGCAGAAAACAATCATGTGCTTGATCACTCCGAAGTCACAGTTGGACCGAGTTTGTCATATGAAGAGAAACCGATAGGTATCCTCGATCGTCGAGTGAAGGTGTTGCGGAATCAATCTTTACCTTTGGTTCGTGTAGCATGAAAGCATCACTCGCCAGGAGAGTCTACTTGGGAGCGCGAAGACGACATTAGGAATCGCTACCCACATTTGTTTGACAACCAAGGTATGTCTTGCACATGATAGTCTTTATAGATTCTTGCTTTGTATGGCATTGCATTCGACCCCCTACCCTAGTCTAATTTCGAGGACGAAAGTCCTTTAAGTTGGGTAGGATGTAAACCCCCATATTATCCCAATTAATCTTAGTATTTTAATTAATTTTAGAATATTTATTTGGTAGTAATTCATTAGTTTTAGTATATATACGTATATATAATGTATATGTGTGCATGTTCGTACCTTATGCTACTAAATATAGTTATATTAAAAATTAGAATTTTAGAGAAATTGTTTATAATTTTTATAGAATTTATTTGGGCATTTTTTTGATTCGAAAATCTTTTCAAACCAATATTTCCTCCAATCCTTAAACCTAATCCTTCCTCAAATCTACTCTTAATATAGATGTCCTAGATTAATTAGGATTAAAATCCTCCCCTCTCTCGTAAATCCCTGGAACCACATATATAAGTATCAGCCAAATAGCCGAGGTATCTATCGCCAAACTCGCCGCCACCTCGTGCTCGAGTGCTGCGACCTCAACCCAAAAACCTTTATCCCCGAGCTCCCCCACATTTTAGCGACCCCCTGACTGCCTGCAACCGCCAGCGACGCCGCGTGACTCTGGGAAGACCCATGGAACCGACAGGAACCCAAGTCACCCGTGTTCGAGTACCGTCAGGTACTCCTTTTCTCTCTAACTTTTCTTCGATTCTACTCGATGAAATTTCGATCTGTGAATTTCTATAGGAAGACCATATAACCCTCTTCAAAACCCTTCAAAGGGATTTCGACCTCGTTGTCATACCCCGCTCCCGTAGGAGCGATCGTCCTCGCTAAGGCGTAATGCCGCACGGGCCTAGGTTGCGACCGTGCAAGGCCAAGTCCAGAAACGACCGATTCGAGCTAGGCCACAGAGTCGCACAGAGTGTTTCCATTTACAGCGGAAAGTAAATAAACACAAATTGAGGCAAATTCAAATCTTTATTGATATTCAAGAAGTTTACAAGCGGCGCTGGGCCGATATTACAAATCGCTCAAGCTCTCTCTCTCTTGAAACATAAAAGGCGTGCCAAGTGGCTTACAACATGGAATGATTCATGGCGATGTTCCGATACATTATGTCCTCTATAGGGTGCTTCAGCTTCTTGCAACGTCCCAAGGCCCCGGAGTTGGCTCCGGCCTTAACACGTTCGATGGAAGCTCTGCACCCGCCGGTGTCTCCTGCATCCTGCAAGTAGACTGTGGGGTTATCAGTACATTGTTATGCACTGGTGGGGAGGCTAGCTCGCCCATAATGCTATCATTACCAAACACGTTCCATTTACTTTTGTGCACCGTCTCATTCATTGTCTTTCTAATCTTGCCTTAGGATCAGTTTCATGGCATATTTCATAACCTACCCGTGTTGCCAAATTCAAGTATCGCATGGAAATATATGCACGACTTATCCATACTTACCGTCCGGCCTTCCCTGTCCAAAGTAAACCAAGTTAGTCAACAATTCAATATGAACTTTTTGATGTCAAGTGCGTGTCCCTGCCTCGGATTCTAGCACATCGTAGGCACGTTATCTAACTCACTTGCATAAATTTCTCATTATCATTTGGGTGTTACATTTCAAGCATATTCATAAGGCACTTTATTTAGTTAACTTAGACTACTTTGATTTCAATGCAAGGACTTGCACGTGGATTGCCACCAGCAAAGCCCACTTAATCTATATGTATCGCTGGCATCACAAGCCAATTTGGACATGTCTTCCCCATTGGTAATTTTCTCACCTATCATGGCGTGCGGCTTGGTACACCCTGATAGTCTTTTGAAATACCCGGCCTTACGTCTCCTGGTGGCCAAGCCCGCACTCAGGCAGCCCGTAAGCCATTTTTGATTTCCGTCCGGACCGGCACGTCCTTCACACTTTGACATTGCCGCTGGAAATACCCTTATTTTGCCTCTCCCCCGTATACGATGGAGGTGTCCACGACCATTTCATTTTATTTGTCATTTTAACTTAACGGCTGTCTCTGTGCCGTAGGCTAACCCTTAGCCTTAATGCGTTATCGACCAGGTTGGCGACCGTGCAGCGGGTAGCAAGCCCCATTGCACGTGCCCGTCACACCTGTCGCTAACCATTCTTTCCATCTTATCTTTCATTCATTCTTTTTTTTTCTTTTTCTTTCACTTGTTCGTTCATTCGTTGATTCATTCACATATTTATCCATTGATTCATTGATTCATTCATTCATACATTATGCAACTCCCAGTGCGGGAGCCCCCTTGGCGACCCATCGGTCCTATAGTCTTTCAATGTTGCTAAACTCTACTCGGAATGACTATGTTGATAGTCTTCCCGTTTCATTGTTGTAAACCATTCATTGTTTTATTGTTTGAACGCATAAGGGACTTGAATGTAAGCTTGTGCCTTAGCACGAGCATGGAGCGCAGTGCGAGAGTTCACATTTTTCCAAGTTCCTTTCCATATTCTATAAAAGCATACAAGATGGGATTATTACCTTAGCTAGGTGCGTTGAGTCATTTATTAGCATGCACGGTGTTATCGCCTAGCGATTCTCGTGATAGTGTCCGTATTTTTATGTGTCTAGGCTAAGCAAAGACGGATTCATCGGAGCCACCCACCTTAGCGATGTTCGCATCGGCCGAGCGATACTCCGAGCCCGCCTTTAAAAGTCTAAGTCTGGATTCCTCTTGACGGGGCAATGTAAGCCTTGCATCGATTCTTCTTCAGGTCGATGCCAACTCTTCAGGTCGACGGCTCGTTTGAGTCGTTGCACTTGCCGTTTGAATCGGCGTTCGCTAGGGCGGAGCGGGTCATTACACTCGTACCCTAGATCGACGCTGAAATCGACGCGAAGTCGAGTCGATACATCCCCGAAAATGGAGTATCAAACCAGTTTTATAACCTAACTTGGAAGCTAATTTTCGGTCCAAATACTGGAGAATTTGACAACCAAATAAAGACAGTCAGAGACAACCTAACCGAGATCACAACGCACTTCGTAGAATCAAATTTAGCTTATTGTACAGAAAGTTATGGATTAATGAACTTGTGATAAAAACTCCTTTAAAAACTCCTCTAAAAACATTGAAAATTTTATAATTCTGTCCGATACGGCATGTGCCCCGACAAATCGGGCAACGTGGTCGCATACTATACGCATCAAAAGGCGCGTATGGATGTTGCCGACGTGTGGAAACTGACGGAACCCGATTTCGTTGCGTGTGCACGAAGAAATCAGTACGTATCCGTCGAGATACCTCCATATCGATATTTTACAAACTTGGTCATAACTTCGTGCACGTTTGTCGGATCGACACGAAACTTGGGCCATCAGGACCAAATCATTTTTCTGGACTTGTGTGCCAAGTTTGGTCCAATTCTGAGAAGGTCGACCAGAACGCCTATTTGGCGGGCCAGCGACTCGCTCTAACAGGCGAACTTGTGCATAGCCTACCGGAATCCAACTTTGGGTATACGGTTGGGTTCGTCTTCTCAAACTGAATTCGTAGACATGTAGTTTGATGACTTTAGAGACCATACAATTTAGCACACATTTTGGTACAAAACGGATCCAACAACGGACATCATTTTGACCCAAAATTATGATTTTGCCCCTGTTCCAGAATTAGACTTTTGAACAGGCTTTTCCTAGGTATATCTCTTATTTCGAATACGTTCTTGATGTTTTTTCAGCATCCGGAGTCGTTTGGTGATTGTGTCATTTCTTTTTGCGGATATAGTGATTCTTGGACTTGCCACCTTCGCTTCACCAGGCAAGATATCTTGCCACCTTACTCTATGATATATTCTTATTTTCAGTTGTTCTTTTCATGATTTCTTATTTGTTGATTATAAAACTGTACGTCCAAGTCACACTTGGGTGCAAGCGACTCTATCGGTCATTTTCTTGCTTTTATTTATTTTTCTTGCATTGACTTAGTCTAGTGACCACCCATTATTGATGAGGTATTGATATATCTCATGCGGCTTGGATACTTGCTTTACCACGTATTGTGAGGCATATGTAGGACACGCACCCGCGTAGTCGCCTGGCCACTGATGTATATGGAGCGTACGACGGATATGAGTAACTGCCAATAGAATTGCATGTTAGAAGACTTGGTGGTTACTAGAGTTTCATATCAGTCATGGAGATGATGATATTAGGCATTGGATGGGGAGAACAATACCTGACGTATGGGCTTCTTTGCACTTTCCTGATTACCTGTGCGCTCCTCCGGAGACGCATGCTCCAAGTTCCCTCTGAAGTTTCCCAGAGCATATTATGGACCCCTTGCACATGATGCCCTCTGACGATCTTCAGACGTTACGGACGTAGGCCCCTAGTGCCCTATATGGGGACTATGCCGATCCCATCTACAGCCAGGGTTCATGCGTCGAAGGATTGTTTCTCAACTGCATATTCACAGTAGAATGGTCAGAAACCCTATTACATGGATCCCCCTTTCTTTTCTATTATATTAGCATATTTTATATAGCATGGTGTTTTCTTGTAACGTCCCAAGGCCCCGGAGTTGGCTCCGCGCCTTAACACGTTCGATGGAAGCTCTGCACCCGCCGGCGTCTCCTGTATCCTGTAAGTAGACTGTGGGGTTATCAGTACATTGTTATGCACTGGTGGGGAGGCTAGCTCGCCCACAATGCTATCATTACCAAACACGTTCCATTTACTTTTGTGCACCGTCTATCATTCATTGTCTTTCTAATCTTGCCTTAGGATCAGTTTCATAACATATTTCATAACCTACCCCGTGTTGCCAAAGTCAAGTGTCGCATGGAAATACATGCACGACTTACCCATACTTACCGTCCGGCCTTTCCTGTCCAAAGTAAACCAAGTTAGTCAATAATTCAATATGAACTTTTTGATGTCAAGTGCGTGTCCCTGCCTCGGATTCTAGCACGTCGTAGGCACGTTATCTAACTCACTTTCATGAATTTCTCATTATCATTTGGTGTGTTATATTTCAAGCATATTCATAAGGCACTTCATTTAGTTAACTTAGACTACTTTGATTTCAATGCAAGGACTTGTACGTGGATTGCCACCAGCAAAGCCCACTTAATCTATATGCATCAGTCGCTGGCATCACAAGCCAATTTGGACATGTCTTCCCCATTGGTAATTTCCTCACCTATCATGGCATGCGGCTTGGTACCCTGATAGTCTTTTGAAATACCCGGCCTTACGTCCCCTGGTGGCCAAGCCCGCACTCAGGCAGCCCGTAAGCCATATTTTGATTTCCGTCCGGACCGGCACGTCCTTCACACTTTGACATTGTCGCTGGAAATACCCTTATTTCGCCTCTCCCCCGTATACGATGGAGGTGTCCACGACCATTTCGTTTATTTGTCATTTTAACTTAACGGCTGTCTCTGCGCCGTAGGCTAACCCTTAGCCTTAATGCGTTATCGACCAGGTTGGCGTCCGTGCAGCGCGGGTAGCAAGCCCCATTGCACGTGCCCGTCACACCTGTCGCTAACCATTCTTTCCATCTTATCTTTCATTCATTCTTTTTTTTCTTTTTTTCTTTCACTTGTTCATTTATTCGTTGATTCATTCACATATTCATTCATTCATTCATTGATTCATTCATTCATACATTACGCAACTCCCAGTGCGGAAGCCGCCTTGGCGACCCATCGGTCCCATAGTCTTTCAATGTTGCTAAACTCTATTCGGAACAACTATGTTGATAGTCTTCCCGTTTCATTGTTGTAAACCTCATTATTTCATTGTTTGAATGCATAAGGGACTTGAACGTAAGCTTGTGCCTTAGCACGAGCATGGAGCGTAGTACGAGAGTTCACATTTTTCAAGTTCCTTTCCATATTCTATACAAGCATACAAGATGGGATTATTCCCTTAGCTAGGTGCGTTGAGTCATTTATTAGCATGCGCGGTGTTATCGCCTAGCGATTCTCGTAATAGTGTCCGTATTGTTATGTGTCTAGGCTAAGCAAAGATGGGTTCATCGGAGCCACCCACCTTAACGATGTTCGCATCGGCCGAGCGATACCGAGCGCGCCTTTGAAAGTCTAAGTCTGGATTCCTCTTGACGGGGCAATGTAAGCCTTGCATCGATTTTCTTCAGGTCGATGCCAACTCTTCGGGTCGACGGCTCATTTGAGTCGTTGCACTTGCCGTTTGAATCGGCGTTCCGCTAGGGCGGAGTGGGTCATTACACTCATACCCTAGATCGACGCTGAAATCGACGCGAAGTCGAGTCGATCCCCAAACCCAAAAAAAGAGTATCAAACCAGTTTTGTAACCTAAATTGGAAGCTAATTTTTGGTCCAAATACTGGAGAATTTGACAACCAATTAAAGACAGTCAGAGACAACCTAACCGAGATCACAACGCACTTCGTAGAATCAAATTTAGCTTATTGTACAGAAAGTTATGGATTAATGAACTTGTGATAAAAACTCCTTTAAAAACTCCTCTAAAAACATTAAAAATTTATAATTCTGTCCGATACGGCGTGTGCCCCGACAAACCGGGCGATGTGGTCGCGTACTATACGCATCAAAAGGCACGTATGGATGTTCCCGACGTGTGGGAACTGACGGAACCCGATTTCGTTGCGTGTGCACGACGAAATCAGTGCGTATCCGTCGAGATACCCCGTATCGATATTTTACAAACTTGGCCATAACTTCGTGCAGTTTGTCGGATCGACACGAAACTTGGGCCATCAGGACCGAATTTTTCTGGACTTGTGTACCAAGTTTGGTCAATTCTGAGAAGGTCGATCAGAACGCCTATTTGGCGGGCCAGCGACTCGCTCTAATGGGCGAACTTGTGCACAGCCTACCGGAATCCAACTTTGGGTATACGTTGGGTTCTCTCCTCAAACTGAATCCGTAAACATGTAGTTTGATGACTTTAGAGACCGTACAATTTAGCACACATTTGGTACAAAACGGATCCAACAACGGACATCGTTTTGACCCAAAATTATGATTTTGCCCCTGTTCCAGAATTAGACTTTTGAACAAGCGTTTCCTGGTATATCTCTTATTCGAATACGTTCTTGATGTTTTTTCAGCATCCGGAGTGTTTGGTGATTGTGACATTTCTTTTTGCGGATATAGTGATTCTTGGACTTGCCACCTTCGCTTCACCAGGCAAGATACCTTGCCACCTTACTCTATGATTATATATCTTATTTTCAGTTGTTCTTTTCAGGATTTCTTATTTGTTGATTATAAAACTGTACGTCCAAGTCACACTTGGGTGCAAGCGACTATATCGGTCATTTTCTTGCTTTTATTTATTTCTCTTGCATTGACTTAGTCTAGTGACCACCCATTATTGATGAGTATTGATATATCTCATGCGGCTTGGACACTTGCTTTACCACGTATTGTGAGGCATATATAGGACACACCGCGTAGTCGCTGGCCACTGATATGTATGGAGCGTGCGATGGATATGAGTAACTGCCAATAGAATTGCATGTTAGAAGACTTGGTGGTTCTAGAGTTTCATATCAGTCATGGAGATGATGATATTAGGCATTGGATGGGGAGAACAATACCTGACGTATGGGCTTCTTTGCACTTTCCTGATTACCTGTGCGCTCCTCCGGAGACGCATGCTCCAGGTTCCCTCTGAAGTTTCCCAGAGCATTATGGACGTACCCCTTGCACATGATGCCCTCTGACGATCTTCAGACGTTACGGACGTAGGCCCCTGGTGCCCTATATGGGGACTATGCCGATCCCATCTACAGCCATGGCTCATGCGTCGAAGGATTGTTTCTCAACTGCATATTCACATAGAATAGTCAGAAACCCTATTGATGCATCCCCCTTTCTTTTCTATTATATTAGCATATTTTATATAGCATGGTGTTTTCTTGTATCTTGCTACGTCCCTCTGAGGACCTGGTTATCTCCAGGATTAGACGACTTCCCGCAGGAGTACGGAGCGGCTCTGGATCCAGCTTACATTGATGATGAGGCAGTTCCTACTGATTTCTAGTCTATTCCTTATTTGAGACATTAGTAGATATTTTACATCTCTTTTCTTTCTATTTTGCGGAGGTTAGACTCCGATCTTGTGAGACTATTTTCATAGCTGTTTGGAGTGAGTATGTTCACCCGGCTATCTTTTGATACTCATTTATTATCTGGACACTGTTATCTTCTGTGTTGAGCTGTGATGAGATTATATATTATATTCTGGCCTGTGATTATATTATGCAGCTTATGTACGTATAGAAGGATTCCATATTGGAGTATTCTTCATATATGTGCAGCTGGCATATTTGCGTACTTGGTCCTAAGTATTTTGGGACTGGGGTGTTACAGTACCAGCCATCACGTTTGATAGGTAACATCACTACGAATACCATAAGAATAAGTCCAAATGGCTTGTATTGCCAACGACCGATGCATATAGATTAAATGGGCTCGCTGGTGGCAATCCATGTGCGAGTTCTTGCATTGAAACAAGTAAGCGAACAACTAAGTAATTGAATGAACATCTGAACAAAATATGAATACAAAGACCTCTTTAAAATGAGTATCTCATCCACCCGAGACAAAAACACGCCCATGACGCTCGTATTACTTATGCAACCAGTCAATTTATTATGTATAAAATGTTGGCTAACTTGGTTTACCTTGGGCATGGAAGATCGGATGGTAAGTATGGTAAGTTGTGCATGTATTTCATATGCGACACTTAATATCGATAATACGAGATAGGTTTTGCAATATGCCATAAAACTGATCCTAAGACAAGATTAGTAAGACAATAACTAATATATGGTGCACGAAAGTAAATTTAACGTGTTTCGTAATGATAGCGAGTGGGCGAGCTAGCCTTCCCACCAGTACTTAACAATGTACTGATAACCACATAGTCTACTTGCAGGGTACGGAAGAACCTCGTCGGGTGTGGAGACTTCCTCGAACGAGCTAAGGCACGAAGCTAACTCTAGAGCCTTGGAGCGTTGCAGAGGAGCTGAAGCACCATATACAGGACATAATGTATCGGAAAATCGCCATATATCATTCCATCTTGTAAGCCGCTTTGGCACGCCTTTTATGTTTCGAGAGAGAGTGAGCTTGAGTGATTTGTAATCTCGGCCTAGCGCCGCTGGTAACACTTCTTGAATATCATAAAGAGTTTTGAATTTGCTTTAACTTGTGTTCAATTACTTTTGCCGCAATAGGAACACTCTATGCGACTCTGTGGCCTATCTCAAATCGGTCATTTTGGACTTGGTCTTGCACGAGCGCAACCTAGGCTCGTGCGACACATACCTTAACGAGGATGATCGCTCCTCCGGGAGCGGGCGTGACAGATTGGTATCAAAGTACGACTTTACGTCCTTGGACTTCATATCGATTATCTCAGTTTTAAAAGCTCATTTAGAAGTAAAAAAGTGTACACTCTCTCTCATTATGCCTTGGGATGTTCCATACAATAAGTCTAATATTTTTCAGCTCGTACAAGTACTCGGTTGAATGGGATTGATATGCGAAGGCCTTTGTACCAAACTTTATCGGACTTGAATTAAAAGAAACCCATGCTAAAGTTAGCAAATGGTGTGCATGGCTGAATAACCTTACGCTGACAATATCGAATGAGTGTACGTGATGATAGTATAGTTCGAATGGGATGGCTATGCACACACCTTTTGGCTAAGTTGTACCGAGTATCGCACACGTAGACCTTCTGGTACGAGTAAGTTTGTGACGAAATTGAATATCGCTCGGACGAGAGTAACTTACACTTATAGTGTATATCGATAGAGACGTCGGACCAATGCTTAGCATGCTGCTAAAGGAACGTCTCGATTTCTAAGTGGTATATGCCATACCACTTATGCGATCAGGCATCAAAATTTTGTGTGTTGAGAACGATAGGCTCGATTTCTGAGTGGTATATACAGCAGTTGGTAACTTGTGATAGATTCATAGAAACGAATTTGTCGGTTTATGATAAGTTTGTCCTCAACGGATGGAATAGTGCCGAGACTCGAGTGGGAGTGACTCGATAGAAGTCGATATAAGTATGCTTCGATTGAGTTGGACGATTGGCCAGGACTCACATCATTGGATGATGAGTCGAATGGGAATTCGTTGAGTGAAAACTAAACGATAGGCTGAGAATAGCAAAAAAATTGTATTAAAAAAATACTTGACTCGATCAAATTCGAGTTGAGTTAGTGCGAAGACTTGTTCAGAATGAGTCGGTTAGATACGAAGAGTCATACGAGCGAACTTGAGTTAGCATGAAAAGTCGATAGCTTGATTTGAAGTACGATTTGAGAATACGAGAATGAATATAAGGAATTATAAATCGTGTCGCTCGATGAGAATAGTTAGCTAAGTACGATTGAATGGATCTTGATGCACGAGATTTAATTGTATTCAAGTTCGGATGATAACAGTGATCGCAACGAATTGGAGTTTACGAGAAAGGAAGATGTTCAAGTTATGCACATCGACGATGGTATTGAGGCGTATCAAAGAGATATGCAATAACGCGAGATACGATGATCGAGTGAACAAAATTATGTTGAGCATTGTTGTGGGATGAATAGGATGCAAATTGAGTTGATATCAGTTCAGATGAAAATGAAAGTGACTTGATCGTTTCGATGATAACCACAACGTTGACATTCTTGTCTTATGAGCACAACTCCAGCCTCGCATGCGTCACACTGGATTAGGAGATCATTCCATGTGAGCGCTGGTATGGTGATTCATGTCCAGCGGGGACGGTCGAACTTGCAAGGTGTGGCAAATTGAATTTGACTTATGGTTTGATGCGAAGGTGGATTCAAGGATTGTCGCGATGAGCATATAGTGCGGATATTAACCGTGGTTAGATAGACTCGTACTCAAGACGAACAAATATTGCTCGGTTAGCAATATTGTTAACGATAGTTCATGGGTGATCCGAGTGGTAAGGGCGCATCAGTTGCGCGGGTAGGCAGATGTATTTTGGATTGATAAATTATGTCGAATTGGATAAAGTATTAAATTTTCAGGAATTGATTTGGCTCCAAGATAGGATATAGCATGGTTCGTAGTAATTGTCCCTCATTGATGATCTTCAATTGAGCGTAGCTTTGGGGCAATTGACCCTAGAAGACTTGACCGCCAAATTAAAGTAAATGTCGGAGACCGAGGATGACCCTAATGAAGTCGTGTGAGAAATTGTGTCAAGGATAAAATGATGATGTAGTGCATGTTGAGGATAAGTCTAGGCGATTGAATATCGTGTTTCAAATTTAGCAAAGTGGCCTTCGTGAATACGCAATTAGAATTGGTTAGTCGATGATCAGATAGACAGACAGACAGACAGACTTACCGTAGTGATGTCGGATAGACAATTATGAGAAGTCATGCCACATATGAGCGCAATGAATAAGATAGCAACCCTAGAGATGATGCCGTAGATCGTGACTCACGTAAATGTTAGACTCGCCTACGCTTAGTAAGCGACCTATGTGGTGAAACGAACTATTTGGGATTGTCCTTGGGTAGAAGGATTCTGTTTGCAAAAATAAAAAGGTTTTGATTTCTATAAGCTGAAAAGAGTAAAAAAAGTACAATTGAATTCTAGAAAAGTACAACTATAGGAATCTGATCAGAAGAGATCACTTTATCCTTGGACGATGTGATATCGAAGACAGGAGCCTCCGTAGGATGCAACAGTACTTTAGCAGGAGATTATGACCATTCGTGATCCTTTGAGACTGATTTGAGACTCTATTTATAGAGTTCTGGAAATAACTGTTTAGCAGTTATTCTGGGTTGCGCGAGCTTTAGGTTGCACGCTTGTTCACTTGTGCGAACGGTTACACCAACTGCTGTGGACGCATGGCATCGTTTGATTGAGATGCGTGTGGTTATGGGCAGTATAATGGGCACGTTCTACAAAGTTAGAGGCTTGCATGCCATGTCACCCTGTTCTAGATATTATCTGATCACCTTGCGCGAGCTTCATCAGGTTGTGCGGGGGCCAAATAGCAACTTGCACGAGCAGTCGCACCAACTACTGTGGACACGTGGCATCTTTTGAATAGATATGCATGGTCGTGCAATGTAGTGGATACGTTCTACGAAGTTAGGGGCTTGCACGCCGTACCCTGCTTGCATATTGTTTGATCACCTTGTGCGAGCTTCATCAGGTTGTGTGGGGGGCAACGTAGCAACTTGCGCCTGGGTTCATCCTCGCGTAACCTGACACGTTGTACAAACTGCTAGCTGACTAAATCTTTCGAGCACCGTGTTTGTGCAGCTTTCGAATGGATTTTCTTTGATATATGTGCTGTCAGTTGTCAGGTAATGATGATGCTGTTATAGTCTTTCGAGGAAACTGCCATATGTCTTTCGTGCAACTTGAGGTTGGCGCAACCAGAGATAGGCGCAACTTGATTTGGCGCAACTTGATATAGGCGCAACCTGATAGCGCAACCTGATATGGCACAACATATTGATATGATGCAACTTGATGAGATGACTTCTGGGTGAGTAGCATAGCTTAATTTTTAGCCTCTACAAGACCCCCTTCAAAGTTTTCGAAACTTGAAAAGTCTTCAAAGTTTGAAATACTTTAAATTAGAAATGACTGTGTCTAAGTTGCGCCAGTCAACTCGAGCCCGGTTCTTCAGCGCAAGTTGTGCGCTTCAGCCTCACTTGCAAAGCTATAAATAGCCGTACCCATTGTATTTTTTATTCTTCATTATCGTTTAGGATTCCTCAAAACCCTATTTCTTCTCCTTCTTCCCGATCTTCGAGAGTTTCGACTAGCACCAATGGTGCCCAAGCACTCTGCTGCCGAGAAGGGCCAGAATATGGCCGAGTCCTCTACATGAGCTCCTCCTTCGTCATGCCGAGAAACGGCCAACCTGGCCATGGAGGGTAAGTATCTATCATAGACCGATTGTCGACAACCCTATTTAGGGTTTAGCTCGATTCTGACAACGTGCGCCTACTCTTTTTAGAGTTGGGCGCACCCCATAACTTGCGCCTCCCTTTTTAGGGTTTGGTTGCTGTCGATCCGTGTTGCACAGTGCTCGAAAAGTTATGCTGTCTTTTGGGCACAACTTCGATATATTGTGCGATATAATACGGCACAACCTGATTACTGTGCATGATCGCACAACCTGATGGTCGCGTAGTCTAAGTGTTGCATTACGTGAGGGTTATGCACTCTTAATCAAGAGATAATTAAGTGCTCGGTTCATTTTCAACGATGAACCTATTTATGGAAAATGATGCTCTTTTCCAAAAAGTCTTTCCTTCTTCTTTCTCGTAAAAGGTTATCCGCCCATTTATGGGAATACGAAGTGTTGGCGGGGGCCGACCTTTACTGTATATGTATGGGTATTAGGTTCAACCTCTACCTTCATTCACTCTCATGGCATCCAAAGAGAACATGAAGAAGGAGGCAAACAGCAGTGCTTCTGAGGAGAAGTCACACTCTGCTCCTACGGTGTTTTTGCTGGAAGCTGACCCATCTTGAGGGCGGAGAACTTTCTAGACTGTTTTGGCCTAACCCCAACAGTCTTCGCTCGTTCCAGAGGTGGACTATCTCCTTCCGAAGAACGTGGCGTATTAGAACAGAGGGAAGGATTCCTCCGTCTGATGCATCGCTCGAGAATCCAAACCTGGAGGAGTTGAGCGCTGCTTTGCGTCAGGCCGATGACGGTAAGGAGTGAAGTGATATGAGAGCGTCATTTTCCATAATGGCCATAGCGCCTATGTATGTAGTATCTGCCTTTTTTTATAAAAAAATAAAAAAGTTTGGCTTTATTAAATCTTGGCGCATTTAAGTTTTGTTGTGTAACTGTTTTGACACATCCCGCGCTCTAGATTTCCCTCGGTTTTGACAATACCAACTTCTGAACAACACGTGGCACCTCACATGTGATTTCAAATCTTTTGCGTCTATTCTTCTCAAAATATATGCTTAGTACGATATGACGTTCCAGCCTCAATTGTATAGAGAGCATTCATTGTATTCTTATCTTGTTTCTAATGCTTGCAGGGGACGACTGACAAAACTCCCAGAACTGGCATCGGTGACCTTGGATGCTATGGGTTGAACCATTTGACACACACATCAGACAGCTCAGAACTCTTCATGTTTAAGAGGGCTTCCTCGAGATGGTAGAAGGGCCATTATACATGAGAGTTGGATGGTGGAGACACAAATTAGAAATCGTACCACAAGGGTGATCTATTCCTACTTCTCATGAAGGGTCGTTGTTTCTCCACTATTGTATTGACAGCAACTTGTCTTCGAGATGATGTACTCTGTCGTTCTCCTCTCATCTTTCTGAGTGAGAGACCAGAGTTGATTCTGTTGCCTTGCTCGCTGCTTCAGGTTGAGTCGACACGAAACTGGCACCAACAAGAAGATCCAAAGATGTAATAGACCTCCATTTGTTATATTTAGAATGAAAATCCGAGATGTAATAGATTTCCATTAAGATGTATCTATGTTTTTAAAGAAGGAATAAAGAATAATTTTTGTCTTTTATGACTTGATGATGTGATGATATAGAAAATAGAATCCAGAGGTAATGTGGACGTTAACTCATTTTTCTATTGATGATCTTAAGTCAGCTGGGACTCAAAGACAGGATATCATGTCTAAAAAGATGATGTAGTGATAATATGGATTTATCATAAAGATAAGATACCTTTTAAAACAGATGGGTTTCAAAAGACAAAATTGATGATTTGGATGGACTCCAATGGGGATTTTGAGTATTTATTATCTGTGGCTTTATTTACGAAAAAGTAAATAAACGATAATAAATGTAGGTTCGTTCACGCGGTGAATAAGCATGCTTTTCGAAGAAACGTCGTTTCGGTTCCCGCGACAATAAATGAAGACCTCTTCACGAGATGAAAGGAGATGGATGAACGAACTGCCTTTTTGAGGAAAGGTCGCTTCGGTTCCCGTGACAGACTGTTTTGGCCTTTCAGTTTATAAATAGTGTGGAACTTTTTGGAGAAGTTATCCACACCTATTCCTTCATTGCAAATGTCTTCCGAAGATGTACCTAAGAAGGCTGAGATCATCCCGAAGATCGAAGCTGCTATCGACACTTCCTCTGACGAGCCTCCGCCGCCTATCCAGCCAGAAGTGGGAGAAAGCTCGGTTGTTCCTGAACAGAAGCAGGACATTCTCGCCAAACTGGTGGAACATGGAAGCACTGCCGAAGAAGAAGCTCTAAGGAAAGCCGCGTGTGAATTATTGGTGTCATCCAACAATAATGTATTCGAGCTTCTTGCGAAGTTTGTCTTTGATCAGGAGGGATCTGGTCCTCGTTGATTTTATGTATTTCCTTTTTTTGAACTATTGCAATAAAAGAAATTTTATTTACATTCTGGTTTTTGTGCTGATGTGTTTTTATGCATAGTATTCTTGAGAAATTTGCCAATGATAGGCATATGGCAACTCGACCATCCATACCAGTCAATTGATAAGCTCTATTTTAGAAAACTTTGCTACAATGTAGGGTCCTTCCCACTTTGCTTCGAATTTGCCTTTACAATATACGTCATAGTCACATGACGTCTGACGGTTAGAACTAGTTCTCCTTTTTAAAATGCGTATTTTGACTTTACAGTTGAAAGCTTTTGATAGACGGGCTTGGTATAGCTCAATATGTTGTTGAGCTAGAAGCCTTTCTCGTCAAGCACTTCAAGCTCCTGAAGTCGAAGATGATCATTTTTTCTGTTGTGAGTTTATTGGCAATTGCAATCCTTAAGGAGGGAATTTGAATTTCAATGGTAGGACAGCCTCGCAGCTATACACCAAAGAGAATGGTGTGCAACCAGCTAGAGTATATAGTAGTGTGATAAGCACATAGACATTTCCCAAGCTTTTCACTCCAATTTCTTTTATTGGTAGAAACAAATTTCTTGAGAAACTTGATGATAGTTTGTTAAATGCTTCAGCCAAATCGTTCGCTGCAGGATTGTAGGCCGTGGAAGCAACATTGTTGATTCTGTTATCATCGAAAACCGAGTAAATTTTTGACTGATGAATTGTGGTCCATTATCATGAATGATTCGTCGAGGAATACCAAATCTGTATATCACATGATGTTTGATAAAGTTGATGACACTAGTCTTAACTTCAGATAAAGGTATGGCTTTCACATTTCGAGAAGTAATCGGTTAAAACTAGTATAAATCAATATCCTCTAGATGACGGTGGATTGATAGGACCAATGACATCCATACCCCAAGCTTCAAAGGGCCATGATGCAGCAGTCGGATGAAGGAACTCCGACGGTTGATGGATAAATCTGCATGAATTTGATAGGCTCGACATTTCCTTGTATATTCAATGGCATCTGATATCATAGTGGGCCAATAATGGCCCATACGCCAGATACGATCTTGTAACTTAGGACCAGGCTGATGTGCACATACCCTATCGTGGGCTTCACGTAGTATTTGTTTTGCTTTATCTCCCGAGACAGCGTAAGAATATACCATCAAATGTTCTTCGATAAAGGGTATTAGAAGTATGATTATAATAAAACTGGAGTGATCGCCTACAAATTGTTGTAGCTTCTTTAGAATCTTCAGGTAAAATATCGTGTACCACAAAATCGATGAAATGAGCTCTCCAATCTTCACTAATGGTATTTACTTTAGTTGAATTATTGAACTCAATATTTGAGTTATTCTCAATGCAAAATAACTCTCTATTAGTGACGAAATCATCTGTTGCCTTTTCACTGGGATTGCTAATACACTGTCAGATTAGCCAATGCATCAGTCTCCGTATTGCATGCCCGACGTACATGTTCAATGAAGAAACCCTTGAACGATGTAGCTAGCCTAATTGCTGCTTCATGGTATGGGACAAGATCTTGGTGTCGAACTTCACATGTGCCTCTAACTTGGTTAACAATCAGTTTAGAATCTCTATATACTTCAAGATATTCAATATCTAATTGTTTAGCCAATTGGAGACCAATGAGCAGAGCATTGTATTCAACCACATTATTGGAACAACTCTCTAAAGAATAAGACTTTGAATAGCCAACCCATCTGGTGAGACGAGGACGATTCCAACTCCAGCAACAATAGCACATTTTGGTCCGATTCTGGATGCACCATCAAAGAATAAACGCCAGGTAAGAATTTTTCTGAAATCATGTTGGATTCAAAGTTTCGTCTGGAATCTCATCATAGAGTTTAGACGTTTCGGGAATTGGATGAGCTGCCAGAAAGTCAGCAAGAGCTTGACCTTTAACAGATTTTTAAGGAACATAAACCATATCATATTGTACTAAAATATGGCCCATGTTGAAACCTAAAATTGAGTGTACTGGGCTTCTTCATCAAGACCCGGAGAGGGTTTACTCTAGAAATAACATGAATAGCTTGGCCAGTGATATAATGTCTCATCTTTTGAACAACAAACATCAAAGCTAGACATTCCTTTTCCACTGGGGTGTATCGATGTTCAGCTCCAATGATCATACGGCTAAGATAATAAATAGCATGTTCATGACCTTATTTATTCTTCTGAGCTAATAAAGCACCTAGTGAATGGTCCATTGCTCGAACATACATCAGAAAGGGTATTCCTGAGACTGGAGGCACTAGAACTGGAGGGTTCATCAAGTACCGCTTTATGTCTTCAAATGCTTGTTGACATTCTTCAGTCCAAATAAAAGACACACTTTTCTTATGGGTTGAGTGAACGGTCTAACGTCCAGAGAGATTTGAGATGAATCTCCTGATGTACGAAAGCCGTCCCTGGAATCCTCGTAGCTCTTTTAGGTTGCGTGGAGGACGTATCTCTTGAATGGCTTTGATTTTCTCAGGGTCAACGTGTATACTTTAGAGTAATAACGAATCCAAGAAATTTGCCACTAGAGACTCCCAGGAATGACTTGGTAGGATTCATCTTGAGTTAATGCTGGCGCATTAGATCGAATATTGTTCTCAAGTCTTGAATATGGTCTTCATTTAGACGACTTTTGACAGCAATATTGTCTACATAGCATTCAACTGTCTTTGTAAATGTTCACGGAAGATAATACTATGGCCCGCTGATAAGTGTTACCAGCATTTTTGAGACCAAACGGCGTGACAGTAGCAATAAACTCCAAGAGGAGTACGAAAAGATGTATGTTTCTCATCTTCTGGATGCATCTTGATTTGATTATATCCTGAAAATACATCCATAAAAGACATTCATTCAAATCTGCAAGTATTCGATCATGACATCAGTGATTGTAAGAGGAAATTTGTCTTTGGACAAGCTTCATTGAGGTCTGAAGTCGATGCAGACTTGGACCTTCTCTTTTTTTCAAAACTAGGACAACATTAGCCACCCAGTCCGGATGTTGTTCTTCTTTGATGAAGCCACATGCGATGAGTTTTTTGACTTCGGCTTCTATGGCGTCCATCATGTTAGGTCGAAATCGACACTGTTGTTGCTTTTGGCCTTGCATTCAGCAGAATGTTAAGTTTATGGGTAGCAAGGATCTAATCCTGGCATGTCTTTATAGCTCCAAGCGAATACATTAATGTATACCTTAATGAGTTGGATCAGTTCTTGTTTATCCGCTTCAGGAGACTTTTGCTGACGAATATTAGGTTTGGAGAAGTTTCATCTTCTGTGTCAACTTGAACCAACTGATCTTCGGTAGGTGGCTCACGTGCTCGAAGCGAAGCTCCAATTGAGTATCCATCCTTTGTGCCAAGGATCAAATTCAGAGGCTTCGATAAAGTCTTCGTCGTCTTCCGAAAACTCGACAGTTACCATATTGGAAGATAGAGTCACTCGATGGACGTGTCCTACACTGGTGTCTGAATCCTATAATAGAATCAGAAGAGTTAGATGTTCTTCTTCATGAGATTGGAGGCTTCTGGAGTCGGAATTGGCGAAGTATAACCCAATTCCTGCTTCATTTTGCTGTAATATTGTTGTGACTTTCCTTTTGGAGCAGGATATAAATAAAGTTGCCTTCCTTTACCACCATTGAGACCAGCTTTAAAATTATGGCCCATCTTTTGAATGATATCTTTTGATTGTTGACTATAACGACGTAGTTAAAGTCTTCCATTATCGGGATTTTCTTCTTCACTATCGGGCATGATCTTCTGTTCTGTTCCTTTACTAAAAAGTATTGGAAGTTTATCTTTCTTCCTGGAAGGAATTAAGAAGAAGATTTGCATTGGTTCGAGCAATACTTCATCTTGGAGGGGTTGAACTGCTCATATGGTAATGGTTCAAAGTTATCTAGCATTTCTAAATAACATCGAGTATAATAAAAAATATCAGTATACTGTAAAGGAGATGCTACTTTATTGATTTGTATCATCATTTACAATAGGATTCTTAGCCTTAATAGAAGACTTAGTAAGGTTGATAACCAGAGGAGGAGAGGAAGGATTCTTGGTCTTAACAGAAGGCTTAGGAAGGTTGATAACCAGAGGAGGAGAAGGTTTGTTATGATGAAGGTCGATAACAAGAGGCTCAGAAGAGGTAAGCTCTCCTTGTTCCCTTTCTACAGCAGGAAGCTGTTTGTTATGAGAGGAAAGATAGATAGTCAACGCCTGAGAAGAAGAGGGACGAGTAACGGGGATTATGAGAACATCTTTTGAAGTATCCTCTGATCTTCCTCACTATCCATCGCTAATGCAACCTTCATGAATTCTTCCTTGTACATCCAAGAATCAGTTCAGTATGCTTCAATGCCCCTGAAAGGATTTAGGTCAGCTACTTCTTTTGGACCTCTCCATTGATCTACATATTTGAAGCATTGGTGTAGAGTGGATGGTACAATGTTATGCTCATACAGAAAGGGTCTTCCAGCAAGGCATTATAGGAGCCATGATTATCGATTACGTAAAAAGTAACCTTTGTACGAAGATTGCCTATTTAAACTTTCAGGCGGATCTTTTCCAAAGGTTCACTTCTTTCAGAATTAAATCACAGGATTGTCGTGATGGTTGTTGAAAGATTATGTACAGGAATCTTTAAGGCATCTAGTAAAGTCTTTGGTATGATGCTAAGTCAGACCCAGGGTCGATCAAGATGCGATCAACCTTTATAGTATCGACATATCCTGTGAAGTAGAGGGGTCGGTCATGACGATTATCTTCCAGCAACATATATTTTGTGTAAAGGTGATGTTAGGCATCAGCTTCATCGCACTAACAATAAAAGTAGTTACAGGTTCCTCCTCTGGCTTCTTGAGGAGTGCTAGACAAGTATCAGCTTGTATCAAGGCTTCACTCAATGTCTTTCGAGTTTCTTTTGAGAGACGAAGTAGTTCAAAAATTGATAACCTTGTCGGGGTATTAGCCAGTTGAGCCAGTATATCAAAGTTATATGGCTTTTCGAGTCCTAGATGGAGTCTTTTTTAATACTTTGTCAAAGCGAATATGCTGCTTTCCTTTGTCAGCAGTGGTTGGTTTGAGGAGTTGGTTCTACTGGAGGTGATGAAACTAGTGGAACATTGATAGCAGGAGAAGATGATGCTGGAGGAGTCTCTAGAGCTAGAGCAGGGTTCTCTGGCCTACTTAATAGTCTCTCAGGTAAATTCTTCCAGACCTGGTACCAGTTAAGGCCTCTTCCTCGGATACAGGTTCAAAGGTTACCATATTGCAACTTTTTGCTTGGGTCTTGCTTCTGAAAGGTTTCTTTTGACTGGATGAAGAGTTCGCTGTAACCAAACCAACCTGAGATTGGTTATGTGAAAGGCATAGAGAAAGATGTACTGGAGAACCTTTTTATGATTCAAGCCGGGAGCCTTTTGTAGATTATATTCCATCTTTGTCATTAGTTCACAGGACCGTGGACTATACAGATGGAAAGCTGGTTGATATTTGGCTTTGGTTTTGACTTATTATCTCAGAAGGGGAGAAAGAAGAAGGATCTAGCAGAAGAAGTAAAGTGTAGTTAAAGGTGGAGGACAATGTTCACCCAAAGAAGTTATGTGACATGACTTGTATTTGGTTACTTTCTTGGACTTTGTGGATGAAGAAGGTACTTCAAAGTCAGCCACCAAATCAGGATGGATCCACATAATCTCCTCCTTATCAGTAGATAGAGGAACAAGACCAGCAGTTCGAGCAGGTGGAGATTGATAATCTCCAAAGTTGTTCTCAGGATGGGAACGATGCCATCCTGCACAAGTTGAGAGTAATTGGAGAGTAATTGTGCCAGAATTAACCATCTCCTAGATCTTGCCTTTAAGCACATAGCATGCTCGAGTCGGATGTTCGATAAATCTGTTGTAAACACAATATTTGGGGTGGTCAGTTTTACCTACTTCATCTGGCCGTTTTGCTTCTGGCAGTTGAAGTTTATTGTTCTTGATTAGACAGTCAAAGATACTCATGACATCATCTTTATCAAAAGAATATTCTTCTTTCGGATGTGGTGCCTTCTGTGGTGGTGCAGTTGGAGTAGGTGTTGTTTGACATATGTTTATGGCTAGAGTTTCTTTGCCTTTGACATTGATTGCCAAAGTTCTTTACTCTTACGGGTGTTCTGACAACCACTATTATTAGGTGTAGCATGTTCATCTTTGTCAAGATTAGGCATAAGAATACCTAATTGTTTGAACTTGTCAGCACTTTCTTTTGCTGCTTTAGCATTCACTATGAATGAAGGCCAATCCTAGAACTGTGTCGATCGATCCACATGCTGATTATAGGCAACAGGTTTGATTTGCAAGTGTCTATGGTCAGAGCATCTGGAGTTCCAAAAGGCATTTTGAGTGCCTCACGGCAGAATCGTTCAATGAACCTTTCAGTTGTTTTATTGTGTCGCTGTTTAATTAATGAGAGCAGACATAGTTATGTCATTTGTCCCCTCATAAACTCGTTCCAGGAACATTTGTTTGAATCTAGAAAAAGAGGTTATACAACCATCTGGCAAACTACGGTACCAGTCGTAAGCTGCACCTGCTAAACATCCGACAAACTCTAGTAAGTAGAGCGTCATTTGGCTGGAGTTGATCAGTCATTACCTCAAAGTGATTAAGGTATTGACATGGTGATGTGCCATCAAAGATCATAATAGTAGGGGGTTTATACTTGGGGGGAAATTGGACTTCTTTCAATTCTATGGGATGAGGCTGCTTAATCCCAAGCTTCTGCAAGCCGTCTTTCTGTTTGAAAGCTTCAATTTGAGTACGTAAAAGTTTTACGCCTCATTGGTGTCTCCCGATAATTTTGGAGCAGTAGATTGACTTGATATGTTAGGAGGGGGTACTGTATGATAAGTACCACCCCCAGCACCAGATTGGCTTGGAATAGCCTGCAGGTATAGAAGCGATGTGAGGAGACTGTACCCCCAGCATAATATTGATGGGAGTTGCTGTTGTTATAGGTTCTTGAGTCGAAACCAGATTCACAACCGGTGGAATCGTATGTTGTGCCATAATCACAACATGCATACCTGTCATCATCTCAGCCATGTTCTTCAAACTAGCCTCCAAACAGCAATTTTCTGCTCTTGATTGTTAGAACTGGAAGCATCTTGATCTTCTGTGGCGACATAAGCAGTCACATCTCTAACCATTGAAGACGAGCTTGTAGAAAAGATGGTCCTTTCGGAACTTTACTATCAATATCAAAGTCATATAAGGAATCACCCCCAGAATAAGTGATAGATGTCCTGTTGGCTGAGAGAATCTTGGTTGGAATCAGGAAGATTCTTTTGACTGATTGTTTCTTGGTCGGAAGGAAGATTCCTTTGACCGATTGTGTCTCGGCTTCTTGATCTAGTATATTGGTATACTCCTTCGCCGTATTCATGAATCCGATCTAAGAATTGTTGACTGGGATTACGGGATGCATTACGTCTTGGGCGTTTTCCACCCCCAGTGCTTCGAGATGCCATATTGACAGAAGCGTAGAGTGGTTTATCTTCGTCCACTAGGATAGGTTCAGGAGTCTAAACATAGTTTAAACGGTCAAAGATAGACCGCTTGGCTGACTGACAGTAGCATTTGATGACAACTTCATGGTGGTGATTGCAATGATGTTCTTGCTGTTGGACAACCGCTGGACGAGATAGCTTTGCAACCTTCCGCTTCTGTATCAGGAGTTTATGGAGATCACTAACAGGACGAGAAGAAGTTACAGGAATGTAGTCCTTGACGATATTCGAAACATGGTTCCTGTTCTTGAGGTGTCCCGTACCTTGAGTGTACAAGGACGTGCTAAGCTGATTAGCATAAGTCTCAGGATTTTTTACCTCAGAATTCTTCCTCTGGCGCAAGTTAGCAACTGGTGCAGGTTACGATACATCTTGTGTTTTCCCGAGGTTGACCCTAATTGGAATCTGTTGATATAGGTGCACAAGTCTGATAGGGGTGCTACTTGTGCATCTATTTGAGATACTAGTAGTTTGCCTTGTCGGGATCTTGAGATACGTAGGGTCGGTAGATCCATCCCTGACCTCTTTGGAGTAGGCATAATATCCTTTTGTGGAAAGTTATTCTGAATAGAACCCCTCTTCCTGACGGAGATTTGGTTGTCTCTGTTAAGGATAGTGAGATTTCTATCTGAATCCACTTTTGTGCTGAGAGGTGCAAAGGCGCAACCAGCAGTACTTTCCACCCATTTAGCGATTTGAGCAGAATGAGGTAAAGCCAAAGAACATTTTCCTTGATTTAGTGATTTCTCAGTAAGTTTCTAACTTGATGGCGAAGAGGGAACCACTAAACAGTTTTCCTTTACGTTGCGCTAATGCAAAAATATGCTCAGGTTGCGCCAGAGCAGGAGCAGGCACAAGTTGCACCAGGGAAGAAAAGGCCAAAGGTGCTTTCTTTGTTTGTCCAAGAGAGTACTGGAAATTTTTCTCCGAGTTCAGAACTGGAGGAGCAGAGAAGTAGCCAAAAGGCTCTTTCTCTTAGGTAGCGCCAAGGCAGAAATGTGCGCAGGTTGTGCCACAGCAGGAACAAGCACAGGTTGTGCCAGGAAGAAAATACCAAAGGGCGCTTTTTTTGTTTTGGACAACAGTGTGTCGAGACGAAGTCTCCTTCGATTTTAGAATCAGAGAAGTGGAGGGGTTAGCCAGAAGACAGTTTCCCTTAGGTTGTGCCAGGGCAGTGATGGACGCAAGTTGCGCAGAGGCAGCAGGTTGTGCCCTCGAGGACTAAGAGTCCAGACAGAGCGCGTCTTGCTCTTAGCAGTGGCAGTAGCGTGCTTGGCACCCCCATCATTGATCATGGTCTCATAGGCTGTCTGGTCGACTTGAACGACCATGGTCTTCTGTGTCTTGCCGATCGACTTGATATCACATTGAGTTGTCACTTTCTCATCGGAGGAGAAAGTCGTCCCCAGCAGAGTCGCCATTTTGTTTGCAAAGACAAAAGAGGTTTTGATTTCTAGAAACTGAGAAAGAGTACAAAAGTATAATTGAATTCTAGGGAACTACAACTATAGGAATCTGATCAGAAGATGATCACTTTATCCTTTGGACGATATGGTATCGAAGACACGAGCCTCTGAAGGATGCAACAGTACTTTAGCAGGAGATTATGACCATTCATGATCCTTTGAGACTGATTTGAAACTCCATTTATAGAATTCTGGAAATAAATGTTTAACAGTTATTCTGGGTTGCGTGAGCTTTAGGTTGTACGCCTGTTCACTTACGCGAACGGTTACACCAACTACTGTGGACGCATGGCATCGTTTGATTGAGATGCGCATGGTTGTGGGCAGTATAGTGGGCACGTTCTGCGATGTTAGAGGCTTGCGTGCCATGTCACCCTGTTCTAGATATTGTCTGATCACCTTGCACGAGCTTCATCAGGTTGCGCGGGGGCACAACATAGCAACTTGCGCGAGCGGTCGCACCAACTGCTGTGGACACATGGCATTTTTTGAATGAGATGTGCATGGACATGAGCAATGTAGTGGACACGTTCTATGAAGTTAGTGGCATGCGTGCCATGTCACCCTACTCTGGATATTGTTTGATCACCTTGCGCGAGCTTCATTAGGTTGCGCGGGGGCGCAACGTAGCAACTTGCGCCTGTGTTCATCTTCCTATAATCTGATACGTTGTGCAAACTGCTAGCTGACTAAATCCTCTCGAGCGCCGTATTTGTGCAGAATTTGAACAATTTTTTCTTGATATACGTGTTGTCAGTTGTCAGGTAATGATGATGCTGTTATAGTCTTTCGAGGAAACTGCTACGTGTCTTTCGTGCAACCTGAGGTTGGCGCAACCTGAGATGGGCACAACCTGATATGGCACAACCTATCGATATGATGCAACTAGATGAGATAACTTCTGGGTGAGTAGCATAGCTTAATTTTTAGCCTCTACAGATACGTATTCCATCGACAATCAGAGATGAGCGTATCAAAAGAGACCTTGTGTCGAAAAGATTGTTGCCTTTGAGCATCGATGATGCAAGTTGACCTCTTGAATCTTAAGAATTAAGCACGGTGTCCGAGTAAGTTACCTAGCGGGAGTAGCCCCAGATGTGATTCGTGGATGGTCTTGAAAACATAAAGAGTTGTGAATGTGAAACTATATTATCGTAACGAGACTTGGGCATGTTGAACTTAGTTCATGCCATTGAGACGAGACCTCAGGATTCATTGCAAATGGATGTACAATGACTTGACATGACACATAGAATTGATGGTACATACGAAAACTACAAATGAGATGTGTAATTTTGAATCGCAACATATGTAGTAACTTTTGTTGGGTGATCACGTATGCATTGAATATGCATATGCAATAGAATTACGGGAACAAACACTAGAGACCAAATCCGATCGAGAGTACAAGATGGCAAGTAATTGTGGATAAAGAGTTACCTATTAGCTTTGTCCCAATATCCTGCAACTGAGCTTGGCTGAAATGCATATATTGGTGGGATGCCTAAAATATGTGTATGATCTAAACTGAGTTGTATGATTCAAACGATAGTGGCACGAGATCGTAAAACGATCTAGAGAAACACTTGGATTGAGTATTGGTTTTGGTTCGAGGATGAACCTTGTTTTGAGTGGTATATTATGTAATCCCCGCTCCGCAAGGTGCATTACGATGAATTATTGACTCAAAGAGTTGCATTGACCCGATGAAGTATCAATGTGAATCGATGCAAGTGTTAAGTTAGCCCGAGAGAAAGCATTGAGTCGGTTCGAAGATCCTAAGAAATTGAATCGATGTAAGGCACAAGTCTGATTCGATCAAATATTGATTTCAGTTGGTTTCATGTGCAGTCTACGCTTTTACGCTGAATGATAAGAGGTCGACATTTTGCCTTATTCACAAAAGTGCCCGTAAAACCAAAATATTGTCTTGCAATGAACTAAGGCAAAGTCGATGGACTTAGCCCCTTTAGAAGAATCCAGACTTAGACTTTCAAAGGTGCGCTCAAAGTTTCATTCGGCCGATGCGATCATCGCTAAGGTGGGTGGCTCCGATGAACCTGTCTTTGCTTAGCCTGAACACATAATAATACGGAGTGTATTGCTTGCCCGCTAGGCGATAATCCCATGCATGCTAATAAAATGACTCAACGCACATAGCTAAGAGAATAATCCCATCTTGTATGCTTGAGTAGGATATGGAAATAAAATTGAAAGTTTAATTGAACAGTCGCACCGCACTCCACGCTCGTGCCAAGGCACAGCTTGCATATCGAGTAGATTTACTTATGTACTCAATATGAATGAAACGCTTGTCTTTTAGATCGTACCACAACTTCAGAATAATAAATGGTTTAATGAATTCAGGCAGGAAGACTATCAATATAGTCGTTCCGACCAGAGTAATAGAGACATCGAAAGACTTTGGGACCGTTGGGTCGCTATGTCACGACCCGCACCCGTTTTTTTTTAATTTCTATTTAATAACTATTGTATATATATATATATATATATATATATATATTTTATATATATATATATATATATATATATATATATATATATATATGTATCTATATGTATACACACAGTATACCTTTATATCACTACCAAAATAAGTCATATCAGCGACGTATTTAGCGACTACAAACAAAAACGTCGCTATTTTTTGGGGTTTTAGCGACGTTTAAGCAAGACGTCGCTGTTTGTCGCTGATAGCGACTAATAGCGACGTCTAGCGGCTGTAATTTGTTAAATGAGAATAGGCGTCGCAAGTTCGTCGGTACACGTCGCTGATTCAGCGACGTGTAGCGACGCAATTTAAGTAGCGCCGCCGTTTCATAAATACCAGCGACGTTATAGAATTACATCGCTAATATTTTCATATAGCAAGGGTTTCGCTTTTCGATCTTTCACAAAATTTCCCCCCAAATATTTCGTGCCCTCCTCCTCCGCGACGCCCCTCCGGCGATTTCCCTCCTCCGGCCTCCTCCTCCGCGGCGCTCCTCCGGCGATCTCCCTCCTCCTTCTCCTCCTCCTCCTCCTCCTCCTTCCTCAGGTAGCTCCGGATCAGGTAACTCTCTCCCCTCGCTTCCCAGTTTCTCCTCGTCTTCTAGCTCTCTCTCTCGCTTGTAGTTCATATCCACGAGAGCGTGGACTCGCTGCCGGGGACACGAGACTCACAGTAGACTCGCTTCTAGTTTGTGTGACACCTATTTTGTTGGTTTGGACACGTCGTGTCCCACTGTGTGGACACGAGACTCACAGTGGACTCGCTTCTAGTTCGTGTGACACCTATTTTTTTGGTTTGGACACGTCGTGTCCTACTGTGTGGACACGAGACTCACAATGGACTCGCTTCTAGTTCGTGTGACACCTATTTTGTTGGTTTGGACAAGTCGTTTCCCACTGTGTGGACACGAGACTCACAGTGGACTCGCTTCTAGTTCGTGTGACACCTATTTTGTTGGTTTGGGACACGTCGTGTCCCACTGTGTGGACACGAGACTCACAGTGTGACACCTATATACTGATACTGGGAGTTTTTTGGGCATATCAACTGTCAATTTGATGTTTTGCTTGGATTCGAATTCTAATTTAGGGTTCGAGCCCTATTTACTGATACTGGGAGTTGTTTTTGGGCTTTTTCAGGGTTTTAAAATGATGAATAAATTGACTAATAATTATTATCGAGCTCTATAAAATTTTAGCTATGTCACGAAGGATGGATACTAATCCTGTGAATGAGTTTTCTCCTAAGTATTCTCGACAGTTGAGAATAATTTAGCTCACTGACATTAC
This sequence comes from Iris pallida, assembly GCA_029216955.1. Taxonomy (NCBI): domain Eukaryota; kingdom Viridiplantae; phylum Streptophyta; class Magnoliopsida; order Asparagales; family Iridaceae; genus Iris; species Iris pallida. Next base: position 7,415,957 of record JANAVB010001799.1, read on the forward strand.
TGAAATATGGAATGATTAGTGTAGGCTATGTTGGTCAGGTTTTGGCAGAGTCAGCTATGTCACGAAAGATGGATACTAATCCTGAATACCATATTTTAAATCCTACAACGCTGCTTAGTTGAAAGTCTTATAATTAGACTTTCTGTTCAGTACCCCTTGACTGCTTAGTTGAAAGTCTTAATTAGTAGTAGATAATCTATGGTACGACATCGTGATCAGGACATAGTCCCTGCAGCCATTCTACTGGCGAGGCATAAACTATGTAGCCGTAGATAAAGTTGACTGTCCTCCTACCCCCATCCCTCGGCAATGATGATACGACAACCTATCACTACATCTTTTAGTAGTAGATAATGTCTTAGTATTACATTATGTGGGTTCATCTTGATTCTGTTACATCCTTTAGATACTAGATTCGATAAGAACATATACTACACAATATGTACAGAACATAGATGATTCAAACTAATGTATGCTAGAATGCATTTTGGGTTGTGTTCTGAGCCATTCGTCCCCACACTTGGCAATTATGCAGAACCGTTTGTGGATATACAATCGTCATCCTGATGAATTATTATCTGTCTCAATCTTTGCAGAATTATCTTAAAATGGATATGAATTACTATCTGCGGAACCGTTTGTGGATGTACAATCGTCATCCTGATGACATGTGCGGTGTACGGGATGAATTTATACAGGGTATGCAACAGTTCCTGCAGTTTGCCAAGACGTTCCCTCAGTACATGGACCGTACAAAAATTAAGTGTCCATGTATGAGATGTCGCAACTTGAAATATCATTCGGAAGTGGATGTGACATATCATTTGTATTCGAGGGGTTTTATGCCAAATTATTATCAGTGGACCGCACACGGAGAACTTGTGTCTTTAGCCTCCGAGCCGGAGCCTTATGTGGAGTCTTATGTAGATGTCCACGAGCATGCTGATTACGACTAAGGGTGGACGAACATGGTTTTCGATGCTGCGGGGCCTAGTTTCGATCCGAACAATTAATATACAGCTGAGGAGGCACCGAATGCCAATGCTGCAAAGTTCATGGAGTTGCTGGAGAATGCAAGGACTCCTTTATATCCTGGTTGTGATGACCATTCACCGTTGGAGGTGGTTACAAGATTGTTGAGCATAAAATTAGATTTTAACATGTCTCAAGAATGCTACAACCAAATCCTGGAGTTAATTATAGATATATTGCCGGAGGGTGGCAAGTTACCTAAAGACTTCTACCGATCCAAGAGAATGGTGAGATCGCTCTGGATGCGGTATGAAAAAATTGATGCATGTCGCAACGGATGCATGTTGTACTATAAGGACGACAAGGATGAAGACGCCTGCAGATTTTGTGGTGCCGATCGCTTCAAGGCAACTAGTACAACAAGGACTTCTGGTGCACGCAATCCAACAGATTCGATGCACTATTTGCCTTTGACGCCGCGATTGCAGAGGTTGTTTATGGCAAAGGAGACAGTTGATAATATGAGTTGGCACAAGCGGGAACAAATAGATGGAGTACTGGATCATCCATCCGACGGGGAAGCATGGAAGCACTTTGATCGAGTGTATCCCGATTTTGCTTCGGAGCCGCGTAATGTCAGATTGGGGCTTTCCTCCGACGGTTTTACCCTATTTGGACTTTCGGGCTCACTATATTCTTGTTGGCCAGTGATTGTTACTCCGTACAACTTGTCGCCTTGGATGTGTATGACGACTCCTTACATGTTCCTAACTGTTATTATTCCAGGTCCGAAGAACCCGAAGAGGAACATCGATGTGTACTTACAACCCTTGGTAGATGAGCTGAATCAGTTGTGGGAAGTAGGTGCAACCACATATGATGTTTCCAGAAAGCAGAACTTTCAGATGAGGGCCGCACTAATGTGGACCATCAATGATTTTCCGGCCTATGGAATGTTATCGGGTTGGAGCACCCATGGTCGTCTCGCATGTCCGTATTGCATGGATCGCACTAAGGCTTTCCGTTTGAAACACGGAGGAAAACCGTGCTTCTTTGATTGTCATCGACAGTTCCTCCCAAAGGATCATCCGTACCGGAGGAACATGAATGCTTTTCGTGCTGGCGTGGTGGAGAAGTCCAGTCCACCGCCATGGTGGTCTGGGGACACGATATGGGAAGAAGTTAAAGAATTGTCAAGTGCTATGGAAGAGCCTACAGCGGGGTACAAGTGTGATGGATTTGGCCGCGCTCACAACTGGACGAAGAGGAGTATATTCTGGGACCTACCATATTGGAGTGACAATCTGCTCAGACATAACCTGGATGTCATGCATATCGAGAAGAATGTATTTGACAATATAATAAATACTGTGATGGACGTAAAGGGGAAGACGAAAGACAATCCCAAGGCCAGGTTGGACTTAGAAGAAATATACAGACGTCCAGAGTTGCATTTGATAAAGGAAGGCAGTGGAAAGTATAAGCAGCCCAGGGCTATTTTCTCACTGGACAAGGAGGACAAAGGTAAACTTTGTAGGTGGATCCAATGCCTAAAATTTCCAGACAGGTACATATCGAATTTGAGAAGATGTGTTGACCCGAAGGAGAACAAACTCCAGGGTATGAAGAGCCACGACTGTCACATTTTTATGGAGAGGTTAATCCCGATTGTATTTCGGGAATTCTTACCTCATGTCGTTTGGGATCCACCGACAGAGCTTAGCATATTCTTCAGAGATCTTTGTTCTACTAAGTTGCTCGTCGATCGGCTTGAAAAGCAGGAGAAGGACATTACAGTAACATTGTGTAAGCTTGAGAGGGTGTTCCCTCCTGGATTCTTCGACTCTATGGAGCATTTGCCAATTCATCTTTCATATGAGGCACGTGTTGGTGGGCCCGTCGGTTATCGGTGGATGTACCCGTTCAAGTGCCATCTAAACCACCTGAAGAGGAAGGTAAAAAATGAGGCACGGGTCGAGGGTTCTATTTGTGAAGCCTGTGTCCTTGAGGAGATTACAAACTTCTGTTCAATGTATTTCAAGCCTCATATTGCTACAAATAGAACAAGAGCTCCGAGGAACGACGATGGAAATATGGAATATAATGATGCATTATTGAAAGTCTTCAATGCTCTTGGAAAGCCTTCAGAAAAACTGAAAAAGAGATATTTGAATGATGAGGAACTAAAGGCGGCCCAATTATATATATTACTCAACTGCGAGGAGGATGAAGTGGAAAAGCTAGAGTGGTAAGTGAAAATCTTCAACATTCAAGTCATCTATTTGTTGATTCTGTTATCATAATTTAACGAGTATATCCCGATATTTATTGGTTTTCAGCAAATTTAATGATGAGGTGAGGTCAAGTAGACCATACATTGCAGATGAAGAAGTAGAAGAAGAAATGAGACTTCATTTCCCGTCTTGGTTGACTGCATATGTACGTAAGAAGCTAGTTAGAATCTTCCTCCATTCACAACTGCACAAGAAATAACTTAACATTAAACTTAATTTTGTATCTTTTCGTGTTTAAGTCGATCTTCCGGACGTCATTCTTGAGAATGAATCTATTAGAACTCTTGCCAAGGGACCAATTTATGCCGTCAAAGTATGGCCAAGTTATTGCGTAAATGGGTTTAAGTTCAAGTCAACAAATGCTGTCATCAGAGATAGCTTCCTGGATCTTGATTCCACAAAAAATAGTTGCTTGTGTATCAAATCTACAAACTACAAAGATGTCACTCCAGGCAATAATTTCTATGGCGTCTTACGTGAGATCGTAGAATTGACGTACAACTATGGCATAGAGCCTGCCAAGATCGTGTTGTTCAAAGTTGATTGGTTCGATCCCATACAAGATCAAGGATGGAAATTGACAAACATGGTCTTGTAGATATTAACTACCGTCATCGATACCAAGGATATGAACCATTTATCCTAGCAAGTCAAGCTCAACTCGTATATTTTGCAACATATCCTAGACGGGGAACAACGAGGTACGACTGCTGGGCAGTATGCAAGACTAAAGCCAGAAATACCTACGACGTCGACGAAGTGGTTTATCAGGAGGACGAGCTGCCTCTTGTACCTAATACAGTTGATGTCGACTCAGCAGAAGTTCTCCATTCAATATCTACTTGTGTAGAAGAGGTACAAGTATCCGAAGGGGAAGACGAAGGAGATGCTAGTGACGATGAGGAGGAAGAGGAAGAGGATGAGGAGGAGGAGGCAAACGAAGAAGATGAATTTTCAGAGGATGATTGAGAAACTGTGATTTTGATGTATTCATACTTCTGTAATCTTAAATTATGAACTATGATCACTTTTGAAAACTTAAATTATGAATTCCAACGTATACAGATATTTCTAAACTGTCATTGTATTTATTTAAATTTTCAATCATAAACTGTGATTTCGATGTATTCATATTTCTGTAGTCTTAAATTATGAACTCCAATGTTATTATCAGCATGACAGGACGACGCGGAGGCACCTCAGGACGACGCGGAGATAGGCCAGCACGATCCGTGTCCATAGGTGGGCAGAGAGCTCCGTTACAGGAGGATGGCTCTGGACCATCCTCTGACCCGAGCACTCCATTGTACCATACGGTCTCAGGTCCGGGTGGCAGTGCACCTACGACGAGCAGTTCCAGGCTTGCTGAACATACTACTTCCCCTAGCCTTCCTAGCGCTGACAGCAGCATGGCGGGTGGGGAGCAGGTGGAGGAGGTAGTCCCTACTCCCGCCCGTCCCGCCCGGGCGGATCCATACCAGAGCGACCTTGCATGCGCACCTCAGGGCGAGACGAGGATGGAGATTTGGGCCGACGGTCCTACGAAGTAAGTTAAATCAATATTTTATGCATGTCTGTATATCTATATATATTCATTAATACGTCGGTTATCGTTGTATACAGATATCGTCCCTCGTCGGTACAGAGAGCGTTGGGCACATTTCTAAGGTCCAACTATGGGGGTCCGTGGATCAACTACTCGGATGCCTCGGAAGAGAGGAAGGCATTCTGGTTTGCCCACTTCAAGGTAACTAAAGATAGTTAATTTAGTATGATTAATATAATTTTAAGTATTTTTTAGAACTAATTATTTTAATTTGTAATTCTTGTAGAGGACTTATTTTTATCCACCACACCGCGTCGAGCAGATTGAGAGGCAGTTTCCTGCCGTCGCCGCCAAGTTGATCCGTGATGCTATTGACGATCAGAAAAAATGTCACCGCTCCGAAAAGCCGATTGCTGGTTGGATCACACCTGATCAGTGGGCCACGATGAAGGCACGATTTAAGGAGCCCGAGTACAAAGAGCGGTCGGAGAAGGCGAAGGCGGCTAGGACGATGGCCGGAAAGTGGTGTGGTGGATCGATTCCTATGACGGAGCATTTCCGTCGTCTGGTATGTAATTTATTGTCAAATATAAGAATTTATTGATAGTAGGAGTATATAATTTTCTATTTTACTAAAGAATAAAATATAACAAACACGCAGGTGAAGAGGGGTGAGGACACAAACATGGTGACCGTCTTTCTGGCCACCCATCGGAAGGACGGGAAGCTCATCGACGACCGGGCTACTCAGAGCTATGTAAGTACTAATTTAGATTTCGTTAATTTTTAACACAACTTGAAGAATATACAGATAACCATATACTTAATAATAATTAAATATTTTAGACGTTTATTAGGCTAATTTAGGTAAGTACTGATGTATAGAGATGCACAATGATTTCTAGGAAGAGTATGTTAGGCTACGTGATGAGCGTGCGAGTGCTAGTGCACAGACAGAGGGAGGGGTTGGTACATCGCAACCCTCTCCGTCTCAGTCGGAGGACGAGCTCTGGAAGACCGCTGTTGGTGGTCTTCAGAGGGGTACGTACTACGGTACGGGGTCCTACGGCGCATTTGTTGCGACGCAGGCATCCAGGGCTCCCTCTTCCAATGCACATTCACAGCCGTCACAGGCCGAGTCGTCCCGAGTCGAGGAGACCATTGTCCGCCAGATTGCAGAGCTGTGCGACGATATGCTGAGGAGGATTGCTGAGCAGCAAGGGCCTTAGGAGCAAGAGGACGCTGCGTCGGTCATCGCACGCTTTGACACAGGAGTCCATTCACGACACCGTTACCAGGATAGCGACTTGCATGGAGCAATGCAGCACCAGACTCCGAGCCCTAGAGGAGACGCGGACGCACCCATCTCCAGCGGTTACACTGCCTCCTTCTCCAGCAGTTGCATTGCCTCCTCCTTCATCGTCGTCGATGGTTCTTACACCGGAGCAGTATGCTTACCTTCTTTCCAGGAGCGGTGATAGGAGCGGTGATGCTCCTCCTGATCAGTCGTAGTCGGCATATACATTCTTGTGTGTGGCCCATTGTTGGGTCTTTTATGTGGTTTTACATACTTTATTCTTATGTGGACACATTATGTTTGACATTGTTACAAATTTTCATAAATCTGTGTTGATTGTGGACACATTGTGTTTCAAACGTGTTCGTGATTGTGTGTATGTGTTGTTTGATACTGTGTTCGTGATACACAGTCGTTGTTGTAACAAATGGTGCTACAAATTCTGCAAATTCTGCAAATGCTGCAATTGCTGTAATTTTTTTTAATTTTTTTAATATTAGCGACGTTCAGCGACTGTCAGCGACGTCCAGCGACGATAAAAACGTCGCTAAGTACGTCGCTAATATTAATGATTACCGTCGCTAATCGTCACTAAACGTCGCTACAGGGACGTCGCTAAACGTCGCTATATGTCGGTAATATAGTGACGTTAAAAAGTCGCAGAACGTCGCCATTTGGCTCTAAAGCCAGGTCAGCATCGATGCATTTAAGTCGCTCAACGTCGCTAGATTACGTCGGTAAATTATGACGCTTTATGTCGCTGGCAGTCGCTAAATTAGCGACATGGGCACGTCGCTAAAGATCGTCGCAATAGCGACGTTTGGCGACGTTTTCTTGTTTAGCGACTAGCTTAATCGCAACTACTTGAAAACGTTGCTAAATACGTCGCTAATAGAAATTAGCGACGTATTTGCCCTTTTTAGCGACGTCTTGACGCGTCGCTGAATTGACAGATTTTAGTAGTGTATATACATGCACATACGTACATATATAATATTTATGTATATATCTTCATATGTACAATTATATAATTATTTTTATATATTTATGCAAGTATATACCTATATAATATATATTTATACATATATACACGTATTCACCCATATTCATCACTATATATATATATATATATATCTATTATATATATCACTATATATATTTCTATATATACAATACACATATATAATATATTTTATATATATATATCCATACACACACGTACAATATATATATATATATATATATATATATATATATATATATATATATATATATATATATATATATATATATATTGTATATATATTTTATATATATTTTATATTTTATATAAATATATATATATATATATATATATATATATATATATATATATATATATATTTTTATATATACAATATATATATATATATATATATATATATATATATATATATATATATATATATATATATATATATATATATATATATATTTATATATACATATCTCTATATATATATTTATCTATATACATGCATACATATATATATTTTATCTATATACACGTATACACATATCTTCTATACATACACATATATAATATATATTTATATATGCATACATTCACAATCACACATATATAATATTTATTTGACAATAGAATAATATAAACAAAAAAATAATTATATTAAATAATCCCAATGAAGATAATAATAATAACAAAATTTAATATACCAATACTAGGCATTGCATCTACTTGAAATATGTCTACATGGGTGTATTTGATCTCACTACATATCTACGAAGGCTTGGATTCGGTTCGGGCCCAGCTCGGGCTAAATCGACACAAGCAGTCTCCTACAGGTCAATACTATAATTAATAAATAACTAAAACGTTCTATAAGGTTAAGTCAAAACTTGGCCTGGTTTTCTTAGTTAGGACATCACTATGGCTCGGCCTTCCTTGGCATGGCTAATACACTAGTCAAAGCACGCCACTGCACTATCTGTGCCATGATTCCTAGTCGTCTTGTACTCCAAAACTCCACTATGGCTAAAGTCATCTACCGTAATAATTAATTAAATAATTATCTATAAAAATCTAAAATTACCATTTAAATCAAATAAATAAAAAAAATATTTCAAAATTCCGGGAAAGGGAGCTACAAATCAACCCACCTTAAAAATAATTTCGTCATCGAAATTCTAACTCATAAACATGCTTAAAAAAATTAAAAAAATAAAATAAATCCACTACTTCTTTAATCTCTTCAAATTTAATTTCTCCGAAATAATTTATATTCTCCTCCTAGCCATTTTGTAACTACAAATCCTTGAGGACTTCTACCCACCTTTGGTCACACTACTCCTCAAACTAAAATCTTAAAACCTTCTAACTGGTTGCTAACAATTCTACCAACAAATATCTAGGAATATGGTATCTATAATCCTCTCCTACCTATCAAGCAATCCAAAATTTAACAAGCACAAAATACACCTGTAGCTAAGAAATATATAGATAAACTCTAAATAGTATGCCCATTCGTAGCTCTAAAATAGGAAGGACGGGAAGGTAAGGAAGAATAATCGAGAGCAACTACAAAGATTCAAGAGCGGTAGAGAGTTTCCAATTATGCAGGTAGAAAGAAAGTTTTACGGACCATTGAGTTATTTGCTAGATGAGGCTACTCTAGTCTAGTCACCTGTTAAATCGAAGGACACTTGTTTCTTAGAGGGCTTACAATCCAAATAATACAAAAATTTCGTTCTCGAAGTTCTAGACAAGGTTCCATAATAGAACGAAATTTAAGAAATCAAGATTGTGATCTTATCCGTGGTTATTTTAAACACACGAGCAAGGAACATAAATGCAATACAAGATCGTATCGCGACTCCTAGGTAGACGGGATAAGGGTTACGAATGACTTCACATTCTACGAGATGGAGGCTACATAATCGGTATAGGGACCTATCCCAAATAGTCCGATTTTATAGTCAACTATGGTGGTATGCATGGATGGGTTTAACTGGGTCTTAATGGGTTCTCCGATTGGACACCAATCGTTAGTTGGATGAACCCTGGATTTCGATCTATATGGACTAAACAAGGTCCCAACGGTAAACTATTTTTACTAGGTTAGGGTATCCTAGAATAGGTTTCTATCCAAGGGTTGAGCTAGTTGCCCGTCAAGTTGGTTAGCGTGGTCCCTAAAGCCCAAAAATGTGTCTTCCGTGGCTTTTGTATTTAAATAGCACGAAAAGACACAATTGGGTGACACACTAGTGACATGTGCGTAGTGGGCTTCAAATAAATCACAACCATATATTGGGTCGGAAGACTCTAGTCGAGGTTGAGTCTCTATTTGTAGTCGAGAAGTATACCGGTACTATGGTAAGGGTCGTAGCCAGTCCTTTTAACCTGAAAGTCGTAGCACAAAAATAGAGTACAAGGGGACGATTTTGAGTGGGACATGCTATACCTAGATAAAGGTAGACTCGTCTAGATTTTGCATGTTAAATTCGTTGGAAGGTCACAACTGGCCTCGTGCTCCGAATATTAATGACACGGCCGGGGACACAAAATGATCTAAAAGAAAAATGGAAGCCCAAGGGACACTAACTATCATTCTAATAGAAAAAAATTATTCTAATCAATCGATAATCTTTGTATATCCTAAATTTTAGAAGGCTTACAGTCTACCCACCTTAGAAGCTAGGACAGGGTTTTAGGAATTTTGGGGCTAGAAGAATTCCAAAGTCCGGATACTGTACCTCGACTCTCGTTAATGAAGAATAAGGCACGACATAACAGAATACGGTAGTTACAAGTCAAGTCAAGGGTTGGTTCTCAATAAATAGAGAACGAGTGTGTACAATGACACATGGTCGGTAAAATAGAATGACCTACTCATTCATAGTATACGGGAGTTATTGACGGGGTAACCAACTCTAAGGCACATCATATGAAGAGATTTCTAACAACTGAGTCGTACATTTCTATTGGTGTCAAACCTGCCAGACTATTGTCACAAGGGTTCTAGTTAAACCAAGCTTCAAACAATTGATTAGAGGCTCACCACACTTGGTCTCTTGAGAATAGGTAGTCTCCTAGGTTGGCATTTTGTTAAGGGAAGGATCCTAATCATTCTCGGACTCCAATGACTAGAAGATCAAGATAGTAGTTTTTAAGGTCGGAGGGAGGACGTGTAACTCAAGGCAAGGTTCCAGTTACAGGGCTGGCTGATGGTAGCTACACTTGCGTATATTACTATCATAGCTATGGGAATACGTTGTCTCTACCTATCAGATACGAACATTCGCCTTTCCAATTAGTGGAAGACAAAAACAATAAAGAGCTCAAGAGAGATGTCACTGAATACGATTACGTGATTCGAAGGCGAATGTATAATTCAAAAGAAATTGTCAAGCAGTCGCGGATGAGATCCTAGAGATATCTACACCTCAATCCACGTAGGATAATTAAATGATGAGCGAACCAATTGCATCATGATTGATCAGACCGTAATACAATGATTCTGATTAGACAATATGTTAGCGGGCGTCCCCAATAAGCATATGTCTCGAATCAAGCTTGATAAAAGAGTAAGCTTGCAAAACTAGGCTGTTTTAGTAGCATTGGTCAAGATAGTCAAAATATAAATAGGTGAGATTTTTGGAAAGGAGGCACAATAGTTTGAGTTTTGAGAAAGTCAAATCCTTACCCGCTGTTATTGTTTATACAGTCAACCTATTATCTTCTATCCTTTTGGCCTTAGTCGCCTAATGGGTTATGGAACCCTAAATTCTATATTCTAAGTAAACCTGTTAGTGTCAGCCGATTACTTCGTCAATAGATCACAAGGACCACGGAAAACCAGGTTGGGAGACACGCTATTCAACTGGTAGAACTTTCACTAGTTTGGCTTTGGGTCATACAGGGCAGTCCCTATCCTCTATAGTATCCTAAGCTTGTAATCACGTCTGAAATCATTTTACCGAGGATTATGCCTCGCCCATATAATATGGCTGTGGTAAACCCTTGGTTCCATGATTCAATTGTGATAGGCTATCGGTACTCTACCTTACATTGACACGAGGGTATCTTAAGATCTAAAGAGGTCAACTAGGACGTAGTTTTAGCAATGATCCATAACCTACAATTCTTTGAAGGGATTTCAATTCTATGGGTTGTGCCTCGCCAATGCGCTGCTGGCTGCAGTGAACCCACATCTCCACTCTCAGCTAATTGATGACAGTGCGCTGCTGTCTAACTATTATTAGTTAACTAATACTCCTTTAACTATATCCGTAAAAATTCATGAGCTTCTAGAGATCCAAACAAGTTGACTAAGAATAAAGCGTAGGTATTTGTCCTATCAGTCACAACACTTAAATTAAAAAATTTAACATGGAGAATATAACTAAATACGAAAGAAATACAAATATTCTAGTATCTATTTTCTATGCATTTCACTGGTTGAGGGAAGTCTCGAATCAATCTACCTCGAGATTTTATACGAATAAAAGAATCAGTAATTATAAATTAATTCATTACAGCGAAAATGAATTTAAGTAGGCAATTCTAATTTATGACGTAAGGTTTATATCTAATAAAGCAACAAAAAAATTAAACAGCGTATCAAAATTAACGCTATAATTCTAGGCAAGCCTATCATACCAAGCGAATAGTGGATCCTCATTGGATCACATGGTCATATTAAAAGAAACAGTGTACCTATAGGGATCTAGCAAGCTATCTGAACTGCATGGCCTATCTAATAAGCTTAACTACCCAATCGGTCGATTTAAACAAGGGACTCCTATCCTAGTTATTCGCTTAAATCATTTTAATCTTAATTCGTGAATGAGCATTTCCTTGCCGCAGGCTCGCAATAGTACAACTAACTTTAAGTACTATCACGAGTTTGCGTGATTTGCGAAGACTGACCTGCATTGGCCACCACAAAAACTTGTCACGACCCGCACCCGTTTTTTTTATTTCAATTTAATAACTATTGTATATATATATATATATATATATATATATATATATATATATATATATATATATATATATGTATACACACAGTATACCTTTATATATACATGCACATACGTATATATATAATATTTATGTATATATCTTCACATGTACACTTATATAATTATTTTTATATATTTATGCACGTATATACCTATATAATATATATTTATACATATACACGTATTCACCCATATTCATCACTATATATATATATATCTATTATATATATCACTATATATATTTTTATATATACAATACACATATATAATATATTTTTATATATATACAAACACTTATACACGTACATAATATCTATTTATATATATATATATATATATATATATATATATATATATATATATATATATATATATATCCATACACACACGTACAATATATATATATATATATATATATATATATATATATATATATATATATATATATATATATATATATACATATACACGTATAATATATATATTTATATATACATATCTCTATATATATATTTATCTATATACATGCATACATATATATATTTTATCTATATACACATATACACATATCTTCTATATATACACATATATAATATATATTTATATATACATACATTCACAATCACACATATATAATATTTATTCGACAATAGAATAATATAAACAAAAAATAATTATATTAAATAATCCCAATGAAGATAACAATAATAACGAAATTTAATATACCAATACTAGGCATTGCATCTACTTGAAATATGTCTACATGGGTGTATTTGATCTCACTACATATCTACGAAGGCTTGGATTCGGTTCGGGCCCAGCTCGGGCTAAATCGACACAAGCAGTCTCCTACAGGTCAATACTATAATTAATAAATAACTAAAACGTTCTATAGGGTTAAGTCGCAACTTGGCCTGGTTTTCTTAGTTAGGACATCACTATGGCTCGGCCTTCCTTGGCATGGCTAATACACTAGTCAAAGCACGCCACTGCACAATCTGTGCCATGATTCCTAGTCGTCTTGTACTCCAAAACTCCACTATGGCTAAAGTCATCTACCGTAATAATTAATTAAATAATTATCTATAAAAATCTAAAATTACCATTTAAATCAAATAAATAAAAATAAAAATATTTCAAAATTCCGGGAAGGGGAGCTACACGCTAAGGCGGTTCCCGTACAGGGAACTACATAATGAATGAATGTATGTATGAACGAATGAATAAGTAAATGAATGAACAAAACAAATAAAAGGAACAAGTAAAAGGAAGAAAGAAATGAAAGAAAGGAATTAAAGATTAGCGACAGGTATGGCGGGGACGTACAACAGGGCTCGCTACCCGCACTATACGGATGCCGCCGTCAACCTAGTCGATAATCTATTATGGCTCAAAGATAGCCCGATAAGTTAATCAATTATGCGTCAAGACAGCCCGATAAGTTAAAATATGAAATGGTCACGGATAACTCGTGCACGAGGGACGGGATAAAGGATTCCAAGGCAACAATCAGAGACATCATGGCCGGCCTAGGTGGAATCATGGCTTACGGGCGACTTGGGTTAGGCTTGGTCACTCAAGCGACGTAAGTCGGGTATTGCGTAGCCTATCAGGGTGTACCAGCCATCACGTTTGATAGGTAACATCACTACAAATACCATGAAAATAAGTCCAAATGGCTTGTATTGCCAGCGACTGATGCATATAGATTAAGTGGGCTCGTTGGTGGCAATCCACGTGCGAGTCCTTACATTAAAACAAGTAAGTTGAACATCTAAGTAATTGAATGAACATCTGAACAAAATATGAATACAAAGACATCTTTAAAATGAGTATCTCGTCCACCCAAGACAGAAATACGGCCATGACGCTCGTATTACTTATGCAACCAGTCAATTCATTATGTATAAAATATTGGCTTACTTGGTTTATTTTGGGAAGGGAAGATCAGATGGTAAGTATGGTAAGTTGTGCATGTATTTTATATGCGACACTTGATATCAGTAATACGAGATAGGTTTTGCAATATGCCATAAAACTGATCCTAAGGTAAGATTAGTGAGACAATAACAGATAAATGGTGCACGAAAGTAAATTTAACGTGTTTAGTAATGATAGTGAGTGGGCGAGCTAGCCTCCCCATCAGTGCATAATAATGTACTGATAACCACATAGTCTGCTTGTAGGGTGCGAGAGAACCTCGTCGGGTGCGGAGACTTCCCTCGAACGTGCTAAGGTACGGAGCTAACTCTGGATCCTTGGAGCATTGCAGAGGAGCTGAAGCACCGTATACAAGACATAATGTATCGGAACATAGCTATGTATCATTTTATCTTGTAAGCCGCTTTGGCACGCCTTTTATGTTTCGAGAGAGAGAGCTTGAGCAATTTATAATCTCGGCCTAGCGCCGCTTGTAAAAATTCATGAATATCAATAAAAAAAATTTGAATTTGCTTTAACTTGTGTTCAATTACTTCTGCCGCAATAGGGACACTCTGTGGCCTAGCTCAAATCAGCCGTTTCTGGACTTGGCCTTGCACGAGCACTACCTAGGCTTGTGCGACATCACGCCTTAGCGAGGAGGATCGCTCCTCGGAGAGCGGGGCGTGACATAATGAATGTCAGCAAGCATTTGAGGATATTAAGCAGTACTTGATGAACCCTCCAGTCCTATTTCTCCAATCACAGGAATTTCTTTTTAATGTACGTTCGAGCAATGGACCACTCTCTCGGTGTCCTCCTAGCTCAGAAGAACAATGAAGGTCATGAGCAAGCAATCTACTACCTTTGTCGTACAATGATCGGTACTAAACATCAGTACAGTCCGGTAGAAAAAGAATGCTTAGCCTTGATGTTCACCGTCCAGAAGATACATCATTATATCATGGGCCAGAATATTCATGTCATCTCCAGAGTCAATCCTCTACAAGTGTTAATGAAAAAGCCTAGTACACTCAATTCCAGACTTGCTACATGGGCAATGATGTTAGCGCAATATGATATGGTCTATGTCCCGTAGAAGTCTGTCAAGGGTCAAGCCTTAACTGACTTCTTGGCTGCTCATCCAATCGCTGAAGTAGAAATTGTCCTCGTATCCCGAGAAGGGCTAGCCATTCAAAGAGCCTATTCTCTAGACGAGCCATGCTCTAATAATGTTGTTGAGTATAACGTTTTACTCATCGGCCTCCAGTTAGCTAAGCAACTGGATATCGACTATCTTGAAGTATATGGAGACTCTAAACTGATTGTTAACTAGGTTAGAGGTACATATGAGGTTCGATACCAAGATCTCATCCCCTATCAAGAAGTAGTAGTTAAACTGGATATATCATTCAAAGGCTTCTTTATTGAACATGTACGCCGAACGTGTAATACGGAAGCCGATGCACTTGCTAATCTAGCAGCAGTATTAGCAGTCCCTGTGAAAAGTCAACAGTTAATCGCCATCGCTAATCGAGAATTATTCTGTGTCATGAATAATTTGAACATTGGATTAAGTAATGCGGTTGAGATTTGCACTACTAGCGAGGACTGGAGGACTCCCTTTATCGACTTTGTAGTACATGACATCTTACTAGAAGACCCTAAAGAAGCAACGATAATTCATTATCGGTCACTCTGATTCTATTATAAGCACTCGTCCAAGACACTCTACCATCGATCATTTGATGGTATGCTTCAGCGCTGTCTTTCGGGTGACGAGGCAAAACAGATATTACGTGAAGCTTATGATGGTGTCTACGGTACACATTAGCCTGGTCCCAAGTTACAGGACCATATCAGACGTATAGGATACTACTGGCCCACCATAGTGGTAGATGCGATTGAATATGCAAGAAAATGTCGAGCATGTCAAATCCACGTAGATTTTATTTACTAACCATCTGAATGCTTACATCCTACTACAACATCTTGGCCCTTTGAAGCTTGGGGCATTGATGTCATCGGTCCTATCAATCCGCCATCATCTCGAGGACATCAGTTCATCTTAGTTATAACCGATTATTTCTCAAAATAGACAATGGCTATTCCTCTGGCTGAAGTCAAGATAAGCAGTGTCATCAACTTCATCAAGCATCATGTGACTTATCGATTCAGAGTTCCTCAGAGAATCATCCATGACAACGAACTTCAGTTTGTGAGTCAAGCATTCACTCAATTCTGTAATGACACTCGAATCAACAATATTGCTTTTACAGCTTATAATCTTGCAACCAACGGTTTAGCAGAAGCATTCAACAACACAATCATCAAGCTTCTCAAGAATTTCATTTTTGTTAATAAATGCAACTGGAGCAAAAATCTTGGAGAGTGTCTATAGGCATACCAACTATAGTTTTTACCCCGACTGGCTATATACCCTTCTCTCTGGTGTATAGATGTGAAGCTGTCTTACTATTAGAAATCCAAATTCCATCCCTGAGGATAGCTATCGCCAATGAGTTGATAGTAGAAAATAATGATCATCTTCGACTGCAAGTGCTTGAAGCACTTGATGAGAAGCGGCTGCTAGCTCAACAGCACATTGAGCTATATCAAGCCTGCATCTCAAAAGCTTTCAACCATAAAGTCAAAGTACGAACCTTTCAAAAAGACAGGCTAGTCCTTACCGTGAGACGTCCTATGACTATGACACACATAAGCAAGGGCAAGTTCGAGCCAAAGTAGTAAGGTCCGTATGTCATAAGCAAAATCTTCTCTAACGGAGCTTACCAGGTGACCGGGATGGATGGTCGAATAGCTATGATGCCTATCAACGACAAATTCTTGAAGAAATATCATGTTTGATAATATGTATTATATTTTTTAATAAATATTATACATACACAAATCTTCGAATTACTATCTCTTATTCATTATTTAATGAGTAAACCCACATTAATAAGTCCTCAAAAATCTTCAGTGGAGTCTAACCCAAATTTTATGGTGCCATGATATATATCGAAACATATTATCACGATATCATCTTTTGAAACCTAGTCGTTTTAAAAGATAATTTATTCTTGAGCCCAAGTTGGTTTAAGAATAATCAACAGATATATGAATTCACATCACATTACCTCTGAATTCCACCGTCTATATCAACGACTTATCACATCCTGATAACGTTGTCCCAAAAGTAATATCACATCAAGTTGTATTCTGTCACATCCAAGACCTCTGAACAGATATAATAAGTGGTGTTAGTTTCACGAAATATGTCACAATGTGTTGGTCCCCTCTCTTAACTTATTATCTTTACCTAAAAACCAAGGTGCGCCAAAGATGATAAGTCAACAAGATCATAAGTTCATTACAAAACGAGTAAACAAAAGGTTCTTTATTTCTCTCTCCATAAAAAAGGGTAAAGGACTACATTTGCAAAACAAACTACATCTTAGAAGATCAAAAAGCAACATCAAGCAGGAAACATTGAGACAAGAAAAGAAAATTGCTTTTATTCATTTTCTCGAGAATGGCTATGCTGGGGCAGGTACCACAACCTCAACCATCGCGCATATGAAAGCCCCAAATTATCGAGGTCCCCTACAGGAGCCGGGTGATTAAAGCTCCCGGTGCCACTGCCTTCTGATGTCGGTTCATCTTTAACAGTGACTTCGATTTCTGGAATTATTTCTTCCTTAATAGTCACCAGTTCTTCTTTGACAAAAGAAGACATCACTTCTTCCTTGACGATGACTTCAGCTTTTGGTATTGTAGAAAAAAGAAACAAGAGTTAGAATAATGAAAGATTATTTTTACAAAATTAAATCTAAGTGATTTTAACTCTGCGCAAATCATAAAATTATGCATGTGTTATGACAGTTCTTTTTTTGCGCATGCATAAGACAGTGCGCTATTGACAAGATTTTGACACATAGCGCGCAGTGCACTTTGAATGAACAAAGGGTGCGCAATATATTTTTGGCCAACACTCTGAAAGAGGTGGCAGATTTTGGAAATTGTGCAACACCAACTAACACTCTGAAAGAGGAGGTCGACGCTGGCTTTTGTTCGTACAACCATCAAATGGCGTTGACTGTAATATTTGTCTTCCCCGACCGATCATTCACCTTCGAGAGCGTGGCGTTGGCCCATTGGTCATATGGTCAACCTGATTTTAATAATTGATCAAACTCTGTCTCGATATATGAAGCCAGTCAGGATGTATCAGACTCTTGGACATGAACAAGAACAGCTATCTACACAGTTCAAGACTGAAGCTATGTTTGCCTGTTCGAGTCTGTATTTCCTTTGAGCAATGTATTTTTCATTTTATTGAGTCTAGGAATACGTTGTACACTGAGTCGTACTGGCAAATAGGCTATTCCAAAATGTTTTCAAAATACTTTTAAAAATATCCTTTGTTTTGAAAAACATTCATTTAAACAAAAGCTTTTAAAAAGGTTTTCAAAAAGGTTTTCAAAAATCATCAAAACCTAATTTTTAAAACCTAACCTAACCCTGACAGAACTCGGCCAGAGTTCGGCCAGAGTTCGGTTGGTGGCCGTTTGATTTTTGAAATCTCTGGAACTTGGTCCTCCTGCAGTTGTGGATTTGACCGAGATTTTCTCAAAGAGTTCTGTCCGAATTCTGCCAGAATTCTGCCAGAATTCTGTCTTTGGAACTCCTATAAATAGAGAAGGATTTCGATCTTTTCAACTCACTCATTCACTTTCAATCTTCTCTCTATCTAAAGCATTCAGTCTTCCAAAGAGTTTTTCTTGAGCTTTAAATTTCAGATCCCAAGCCAATTACAATCCTCTAGTCGATTTGCCAGTGCGGTACGGTCTAGAAGTTTCTGAGAGATTGTAATCAGAAGGCTTGATTGAAGAATACCTCTTCACATTTGAAGTTGGACGATTTCTTCGTATCAAAGCTCGCGTTGTAGAAGTTGTAAGGACTTCGTAAGAAAACTTACGATTTTGCCAATAGTGGATTCAACTGGTAGCAAGAGTTCTACCGACTGGATTAGTCCTCAACAGAGGGAAACTAGTATACATCGCTGTCTTTGCGTTTGCTTTCTTATCTCTACCTTTACTTTACTTAGTTGTGATTTTTATTCTATGATCTTGCTGCTAACATTTTTAATTAGCAATATTCCGCTGCCTACTCTATTCACCCCCCTCTAGAGTATTTTGCTTTACGTTTTTATTCCTACATTTGGTATCAGAGCGGGTGTTACAGGTAAAACAAGGTAACATTTTTATTCATTGTTATATAGATCACAGCACAACACATGGCAACTGTGAAATTCACAAATGAAGGCCAGGCCACAAACAGACCTCTACTATTTGATGGTACGAACTATACCTATTGGAAAACACGGATGAGTTTCTTCTTGAAATCTCTTGACTTTGATTTATGGTCTATTGTTATTGATGGCTATCAAAAGCCACCTCGTATAAATGTTGATGGAGTTTTAGTTAAAAAAATCCCATAGCAGATATACAGAGGAGGAAAAGAAAAAGGCCAGTCTTGACGCACGTGCTATTAACGCTCTATTTTGTGCTTTAGACAGAACTGAATTTAACAGGGTGTCTATCTGCACAACGGCTAATGAAGTGTGGAAGCTACTTGAAGTCATACATGAAGGCACGACTCAAGTCAAAGAATCAAAAGTCAGCAGACTTACTCAAGAGTATGAGGTGTTCAAGATGAAGCCCAACGAAACAGTTACTCAGATGTTCGAAAGATTCTTGGATATTGTAAATCCTTTGTCCTCCCTAGGCAAAGAGTACAGTAACCATAAAAAGATTCGCAAACTCCTGCGAGCACTTACCAAGAACTGGATTCCAAAGGCTACTGCAATCATTAAAGGGAACGACCTCACAACTATGTCCCTCGAAGTACTCATGGGTAAGCTACTCACTCATGAACTAGAGCTACAAGATTTTGAAGAGCCTGCACCAAAGGAGAAGATGATCGCTTTCAAGGCTCAGCAAAGAAAAGCTGCTAAAGGTGACTCAGACAGTAGTGAATCTGATGCTGAAGATCAAGCACTCCTAGACAGGAAATTCAAGAGATTCATGAGACATGAGAAGAGAGCCAAAGAAAACAACAGCAACAACTGGTATCAAGATGATGCTGTCTGCTATGGCTGCAAGAAGAAGGGACACATGAAGAAAGATTGTCCTAAAAACTCATCATCAAGCAAAAAAAGCAACAGGTATAAAAAAGGGAACCTGAAAAGATCAACATCACGGAAGTATGCCAACACCAGCATATGGCATGAAAGTGAAGCCAGCGACTCAGAAGACGAACAATCAGAAGACGCTGCAAACGTATGCTTTATGGCATTCGATCAGGTACCTACTGAATCTGTAGTTGATACTTATGATGACTTCACCTTTGAGCAATTAGGAGATGCCTTCAGTGAACTGATGACTGATTACAGAAACTGCGTAGCAAGTATCAGACCTCTAAGAAGGTACTCAAAGAGTACAAAGGTGAAATAGGTAGACTTACCGACCTACTAGCTGAGGTTAGAAATAATGTTAGTGAGTCTGGTGAGCTTTCTTTAATAAAGCTCTTATTACACGAGACTACCAAGTCATCTGAAGAGAAAGACAAAGTTATTGACCAACTCAAGGAAGAACTTTCTAAAGAGAAGAAAAGTCTTCAAAGTGCACAAATCAGAATGGAAATACTCACTTCTGATTATACTAAGTTGTATGACACTTCCAAAAGATTGGAAATTAGGTTAGGAAAACAGCCTGAGACTGCTGCTTCCTTCCCTAACACGTGTCACTTACCGAAAAATCAGAACATTCCTAAGCCAAACACTGTCAGACCTAACCCTATCAAACCTTTACCCCAAAAGGTTAACCCCAAACAAGATTATAGGTATGCTTTCTTCTATACTAGAAAACCTAAACCTACCAACCATGCACACCACTTAGCTTTCAACACTCGACATGCAAAATGTCATTATTGTGGCCTTATTGGTCATATTTCATCTGCATGTAGAATCAGAAAGCTTGTTGATTTAAATATTTATGCTTGGATACCAAAGGCTAACATTTCAGGACCCTACAAGAAATGGGTACCAAAAGTTTCATCTGCAAATTATTTTGTAGGTGGAACACCTTTCACATGCTAGAAGCAAATGGATCCTCGACAGCGGTTGCTCACGGCATATGACCGGTGACGCTACACTATTTGCAACACTATCGAAGTAAAAGAAGGAAGGCTATGTCTCCTTCGGTAATAATTTGAAAGGGTATATTATTGGTATCGGTGATGTTGGTAAGTCTCCCTATCCTGTTATTAAAGATGTCTGTCTGGTTACTGAGTTGAAACATAATCTACTCAGCATAAGTCATTTGGCTGATCATGGTTATGGCATCAACTTTGGCAAAGACAAATGTATTATAGTTGATAGCTCAACTGGTAATACTATCTTTGAAGGTATCAGGGAAGACAACATATATATTTTCTATTTGTTAGAAGAAACTAATATTTCAGGTAGATGCTTAATGGCTAAAAGCGATGAGAGTCATCTGTGGCATATGAGACTCGGTCACGCAAATATGGACACAATATCAAGATTATCTACAAAGAAGCTAGTACGCGGTTTACCGGACATTATATTCAAGAAGGATTCGGTATGCAGTCAATGTGAAAAGAACAAAGCTACCAGATCCACATTCAAATCAGTAAACGCAATATGTACTACTAGACCTCTACAATTGCTTCATATGGACTTATTTGGTCATAGCAGAGTTGCTAGCCTCGGAGGTAAACTTTATGCTTTTGTAATTGTAGATGATTTCTCTAGATACACGTGGGTATACTTCTTGACACGCAAGAATGATGCATTATCCGAATTTTTCGCCTTTTGCAAGAAAGTACATAATGAAAAAGGTTACATGATCACTCGCATAAGAAGCGATCATGGTGGCAAATTTGAGAATGCAGAGTTTGAGCAATTTTATGACACACACGGTTTTGTACACGAGTTCTCCTGCCCTAGGACTCCACAACAAAATGGAGTTGTGGAACGTAAGAACAGAACTCTATCCGAAATGGCCAGAGTAATGTTAAACCAGTTTAGTCTTCCCAAATATTTCTGGACTGAAGCTGTTAATACAGCTTGTTTTGTTCTCAATAGAGTTCTAATTCGACCCAAATCGAAGAAGACTCCATTTGAGTTATGGTTTGATAGAATTCCATCAGTTTTTTATTTTAGAATATTTGGATGTAAATGTTTTATTCTTAATACAAAAGACAATTTGGGAAAGTTTGACGAAAAGGCCGATGAAGGTATATTTTTAGGTTATGCGGCCAAGAGCAAAGGATACAGAGTCTTCAACAAACGAACCATGATCATCGAAGAGTCAATCAACGTCACTTTTGATGAATTGAATCAAATGACTATCGATGACAATGACGAAGATCCAACTGTACCAAGCTCAACAACAGCTGATTCTCAACCAAGCTCGGCACTAGCTGATCCTCCTAGAGAAGATCCAAGAACCAGCTACCTTCAGAGTCTGCCGAAAAGATTAAAATTTACGGCTGATCATCCAAAGGATTTGGTAATTGGTGACATTACCAAAGGTGTAAGTACTCGTACATCCAGTAGAGATATTGTTTCTAGCGTTGCATTTATTTCACAGCTTGAACCCAAAACTATTGATGAAGCATGTAGTGATAGCTTTTGGATAGATGCTATGCAAGAAGAATTAAACCAATTTGAACGGAATCAAGTTTGGAAACTTGTTTCCAAGCCTATTGATCATCCGGTCATTGGCATCCATTGGGTATTCCGAAATAAACTAAATGAGAATGGTTTAGTGACCTGTAATAAGGCTCGACTCGTAGCTCAAGGATACAATCAAGAAGAAGGTATCGACTACGATGAGACTTATGCCCCAGTTGCGAAATTAGAATCCATTTGCATGTTATGTGTATTTGCATGTTTCCATAATTTCAAACTATTTCAAATGGATGTCAAGAGTGCATTTTTAAATGGTTTTATTAAAGAAGAAGTTTTTGTAGCACAACCTCCAGGTTTCACAGATTTTAAAAACCCTGATCATGTTTTCAAATTGAAGAAAGCTTTATACGGTTTGAAACAAGCCCCTCGTGCTTGGTATGATCGTCTAAGCTCTTTCCTACTTGACAACGGTTTTTCAAAAGGCAAGGTTGACACTACACTTTTCATTAAGTCCTTTAATGGTAAGCTTCTTTTAATACAAGTCTATGTAGATGATATCATATTTGGATCTACTGATAAATCTCTGTGTCAAGAATTTTCTAAGTGTATGCAGAATGAGTTTGAGATGAGCATGATGGGAGAGCTGAAATTCTTTCTCGGACTGCAAATCAAACAAACTGACAAGGGGACGTTCATAAATCAAGCCAAGTATACAAAAGATTTGCTAAAGAAGTTCGATCTGGACAATGTCAAACCTATTGGCACTCCGATGGCAACTTCAACAAAGCTTGATATTGATGAACAAGGCAAGCCGGTCGACACACGTAAGTATCGAGGTATGATCGGTAGTTTACTTTATTTAACTGCTAGTCGTCCAGATATTATGTTTAGTGTTTGCCTGTGTGCACGTTTTCAAGCTAATCCAAAGGAATCACACTTGTGCGCAGTTAAGCGTATCTTTCGATACCTTAAGGGTATTTCTTCTGTTGGCTTGTGGTATCCCAAAACTAAGTCCTTTGACCTTACTGGCTATTCGGATGCAGATTTTGCCGGATGCAAAGTTGATAGAAAAAGTACCAGTAGCACATGTCATTTCTTAGGCAAGGATTTTGTCTCATGGTATAGTAAAAAGCAAAATTATGTAGCCATATCAACAACAGAGGCTGAGTATATCGTCGCAGGACGTTGTTGTGCTCAGATTTTATGGATGAAACAAACCTTGGAAGACTATGATTTATTTTATACACATATTCCTATTTTCTGTGATAACACAAGCATTATTAATTTGACTAAGAATCCTGTATGTCATTCTCGTACTAAACATATCGAGATTAGACATCATTTTCTTAGAGATCTTCATCAAAATGGAGATATTGACCTTGTATACATAGATACTGAGAATCAATTAGCTGACATTTTCACAAAACCTCTAGCGGAAGATCATTTTAATTATTTACGTTGAGAATTAGGAATTTTGGACGTCAATATGTTAATTGATTTTATTTTAATATGCAAAAACTGTGTTAGAGACAAGCCAATAAAGAGTCTGTCTGTCACCACAACTACGGTTGAAGCGAAACGGTACTTAAGAGTTTCCCGGTGAACCTCCGCCAGCTGGGTCAGTACTCCTACAGCTAATCTAAAATAGTCGCTGTGTAACAAAATTTAATTTATAAAGTAACATTAATTATATTATTTTAACGTCAAAATTACTAATCTTTGAATTAAATATTTGAAATGAGCCAATAAAAAAGAAAGTGTTCCAAACCAAACCCACGCGAATTCGGCCAGACTTCGGACTGAATTCGGCCCGAGTTCGGTTGAGGGTGTAAGGTTATATAACCAGAACCCGAGAGCCTTTCTTCCTCATTGCTTCCAAACCACATCAACAGCAGCAAGCAGCCGCGCGAGGAGAACCCCAAACCCTAGTTCTTCACCACCCATTTTCTTCCAATCCAAGTGGTAAAATCAATCCAAACTTTGGATTCGTGCGGAGTTCTTCATTCTCTACAACATACTCCAATC
Organism: Iris pallida; assembly: GCA_029216955.1. NCBI lineage: Eukaryota > Viridiplantae > Streptophyta > Magnoliopsida > Asparagales > Iridaceae > Iris > Iris pallida. The sequence goes on from JANAVB010001799.1 coordinate 7,440,757, forward strand.
TCGGGAGGTATAACTCCTTATTTCCTCTCCGTTCAATTTCGTGCTATTTCCTTTTATTTGCACAAATGGCACCTAAGGGATTCAACCCCTTTAAGAGGAAGAAGACAACCAACCTAAGTGAGGAAGGTTCATCTTCGGATCCACCCACTAATTCCCTATTTTCGCCAGTCCAATCTAGCGACGGTGCGTTCGACGGGTTTTACTTTCAAACCCTAGACCAAGCCTTACGGTGGTATGGAGTCTTCTCCATGAGATCCATATGCACATGCGCACCCATCAAGTAGACTGTATTTCCTGATCATCGCCATTTCTTTGAGGCATTAGGGTTACAGCATTTTGTTAAACTCTGTTTTCCCGTAGCAACTAATGCCATTAGACTGTTTTACTGTAATATCATATTAAACACTTTTGATGTAAGCACACGTGTTGGAGGATTAGATATCAGTTTCAATGATATTCTCTTAGCGGCGATCCTTGGTATTCCTAACGAAGGTGAACCGCTTGTTGACATCACTGAGTTTGATTTTCCCGAAGGCATGACACTTACCAGTTTCAAAACTGAACTTTGTGCACCTGATAGAGTTCGCTCTGGAAAGTTCAAGGCAAACAACTTGAACTTGTTTAATTATGAATTATACCGTATCATTTATTCTACTCTTCTTCCGAAATCTACTTCGAAGGATGATGTCACGTCTCTTGAATTATCTTCTATGTATCACATTCTTAAGGGGATTCCATTTTCTGCCCCTAAGACCATTATTCAGATGATGGGACGTTGTCGTGCAAGAGATAGAAATCTCTCTTATGCGATGATTCTTCCACGCATCTTCCAGCGTTTCGACATTGACTTATCTACTTGTGCTCAAGACCCTGAGCCCAAGGTTCTCAAGTTATCTCGTCGCAGTATGACTGCATCTGCTCCTCCTACTGCTCCTGCTACTGCTCCACCTCCTCCACCTCCTCAGCAGTATGCTTTAACTTTTGAGGGCATACACCAGCATATTTCAGATTTGCACGTCTCGATGACGGACATGGGTCACGAACGTGAGTTCCACGACGTCACCCGTTATCAGGCGATTACAAATTCCTTAGCTGATCTTCGTTTCGCCCAGACTGGACATTCAGCCGGTTCCATCCCTAGAGATCCAGCTTTCTCTGGTTACCGCTGTGAGGATGAGGCTGTTCATGCCTACTTCTAGCCCGGTAACGCATATGATTGGTACCGTTCTGACCGTGCTCCTCCTCGTGATTATGTCGGTAATTTTTAAACTGGCGCTCCTCCTCACCCTTCTGGCACGGGTACCTCTGGAGCTGGTCCTTCTGGACATGCTGGTCGTCATGCTGATGATGACGATGATGATGATGATGAGGAGTTGTGATATGTTTCTTTTTGAGACTTAGACATTATCTACTGTACACTTGGAAATGCTCTGACATTCCAAATTTTTCTATTTTCAGACTTTATTATCAGTATTTTTTTAGGACTTGTACTGGATTTGTTTTATTTGATGTCATTTGAACATCTTTATCTGCATCTTTATTAGTTTATGATTCACATCAGTTTATTTACTTACCATTTCTTTATCTGCTTCTCTACTATAAACTGTCTGTGATATAATTCTTTGTTTATTATAAACTGCCTGAGTACAAATACATGCCTGTGATGTTATGCAAATTTTTCTTGACTATTTCCATCATTTATCATGATTATTTTCTTGTGTTTTCTTCACTGTTTGTTATTTATGCATTGATTGCGGGGGAGTTTTTTTTTTTTACTCTTTTGCAATTATTTTGGTAAGTGACAACGGGGGAGAAAAATAAAAGATCTAACATTTCTTTTGAGAAAATGCAGGACATGAACAATTTTTGATTTTATTTCAAGCTTAAATGTTATATCATTCATAGTTTGTCAATTATCAAAATAGGAGAGATTGTTGGCCCATTGGTCATATGGTCAACCTGATTTTAATAATTGATCAAACTCTGTCTCGATATATGAAGCTAGTCAGGATGTATCGGACTCTTGGACATGAACAAGAACAGCTATCTACACAGTTCAAGACCGAAGCTATGTTTGCCTGTTCGAGTCTGTATTTCCTTTGAGCAATGTATTTTTCATTTTATTGAGTCTAGGAATACGTTGTACACCGAGTCGTACTGGCAAATAGGCTATTCCAAAATATTTTCAAAATACTTTTAAAAATATCCTCTGTTTTGAAAAACATTCATTTAAACAAAAGCTTTTAAAAAGGTTTTCAAAAAGGTTTTCAAAAATCATCAAAAATTAATTTTTAAAACCTAACCTAACCCTGACAGAACTCGGCCAGAGTTCGGCCAGAGTTCGGTTGGTGGCCGTTTGATTTTTGAAATCTCTGGAACTTCGTCCTCCTGCAGTTGCGGATTTGACCGAGATTTTCTCAAAGAGTTCTGTCCGAATTCTGCCCAAATTCTGCCAGAATTCTGTCTTTGGAACTCCTATAAATAGAGAAGGATTTCGATCTTTTCAACTCACTCATTCATTTTCAATCTTTTCTTTATCTAAAGCATTCAGTCTTCCAAAGAGTTTTTCTTGAGCTTTAAATTTCAGATCCCAAGCCAATTACAATCCTCTAGTCGATTTGCCAGTGCGGTACGGTCTAGAAGTTTCTGAGAGATTGTAATCAGAAGGCTTGATTGAAGAATACCTCTTCACATTTGAAGTTGGACGAGTTCTTCGTATCAAAGCTCGCGTTGTAGAAGTTGCAAGGACTTCGTAAGAAAACTTGCGGTTTTGCCAATAGTGGATTCAACTGGTAGTAAGAGTTCTACCGACTGGATTAGTCCTCAACAGAGGGAAGCCAGTATACATCTCTGTCTTTGCGTTTGCTTTCTTATCTCTGCCTTTACTTTACTTAGTTGTGATTTTTATTCTGTGATCTTGCTGCTAACATTTTTTAATTAGCAATATTCCGCTGCCTACTCTATTCACCCCCCTCTAGAGTATTGTGCTTTACGTTTTCGTTCCTACACGGGGTTGGCTCCTCAACTTTCGCCGACGTGGCGCGTGCCTTGGTACCCTCAGCGGCGACGCGCGTGACGAAGCTCCGACGAGTCCCTTGCTTTTGTCAGTAGTGGATCTCCTTGGTGTCATTGTCGACGTTCGAAGAACTTGGAAGAACAAGAGAGAGAAGATTAGAACTTAAGAAAGAAAATTTCTAACTAAAGGACTCTCCCTCTTCTCAATAGGCTATTTATAGCCTAAGCCTACGTGTATCGTCCGCACAAATCACGAACGGAACAATAGGTCGGTTGAGATTCTGCGTGCACAAAATCTTCTGAAACGCTTCTTATTCTTTAAATTTTGAAAATTTTAAAATTTGAAAACTTTGAAGGGGGTCTTGTAGAAGCTTTAAAAATATTAAGGAATGCATTACGCCATTCACAAATGGCGCCAGCCTATAGTACCCAGCATCAAATAGCGCTCAGCAACAAATGGCGCATCTCATCAATAGCGTCTGACTGCCATGTGTAAACTTCATCGAGAAGCTAAGTCGTCAGTCATAATGACTAACAACACAAAAGTCGAGAAACATCCCTTCGAATCCCGAGCATGTGGCACTCGAGAAGGATTATGTCAGATCGGTCATAATGATGACTGTCGGTTACTTTGTACCATTTATCATTGGCATGAAGTGGCTAACTCGTCATAGAATCAATACTAAGCATATTTCACTAATTGGCTCTCCTCAACAGTATGTGTCATTCATCAACTAGCGCCAATCATTCAACTATTATCTAGAAGCAGTTAAGATAAAGTGGCGTGCATGCCACTAATCTCGAAGAACATACACGCAATACTGTCCACAACTAAGTGTACTTCTCTCACAGAATGCCATGCGTCTCATACAGTTAAGCTAACCGTTCGTGCAAATGGGTGAAACAGAACATGGTGCGCCAATGTTGTGCGCCAATCATTGTAACTACCTGACAGTTGTCACAAAACTCTATAAAAGGAGTTCAGAATCACTTCTCAAAGGATCATTAATGATCATAGTCTTCTGACAAGGCTTCCGCAGCACGTTCCAGAGCATTTCTTCTCCGATATTACATCGTCCAAGGGATAAAGTGATCAATTCTGATCATATTCCTAAAGTTGTACTTTCCATAAGCAAATTGTACTCTTGCACTTTCTTTTCTTAGCTTGTATTTAAGTTTTCTCGGGAAAATTTTGTTTTTGCAAACACCTGCCTTGCTCTGGAAGGTCGGTGACAGGAAGATAGTAGTCTCTAGGTCCACCTAGCATATGTACTAGGTGGTTAGGTTATAAATATTGATAGTAGCTGGCTAACTTATTTGCTAACTAACTATTAATAACACATAGTCTCGTTGACTATATTATTCTATAGAAATTAGCAAAATAGCATTTTTATACTTTAGATAGTAATTAAACCCTAAATAACTTACTTGCAATTTTTTTAAGGAATAATACTAATTAATTGTCTATGGGATGACACTAATTGACTATAAAAAATTTACTAGTTATACACCTATTCTGGCTAACTAAAAATATACTAAGCAATATAAAATATTTATATGGAATCATAGTAATTAAAATATGATTTCTAACTCTTAACCTTGTACCTTTATTTATAAAAGAAAAAAATAATAAAAACTATAAAAGTATTCACTACAAAATTACTAAATAATAATTTAGCAACAACATTATTTATGAACTAAATCCCAACCTACATCCAGTCCTCAAATTCCATAGCCCAACTATGCACAGAACTTAAAGCCTATCAACAACCAAGCCCAACAATCCTTATTGTCACGACCCGCACCCTAGAGTAAGGGCACGAGAAGTCGGTACGTCCAGCCTACGCCGCAGTGTCGGCGGTAGAACGCTGTCCTAGGTCACAACATCTAACAATATAAGGTACATGTACAGTATATACACTCCGAGTGGAGGTGACAATACAGAATACAGTCTCAACCACAACTAAGGCAGAAATAGCACGATATCATAAATATAAAAATCTCAAAGGAAGTACAAACAGAAAGGAAAATAAGTATAAGTGTCTAAATGACACAATAACAAAACATAATACAACTCAAATCTCCACTTATTACAATACAAGTTCCAACAGAGAAAACTAAACCATAAACTAGCAATCTACTCCAAGCTCTACTGGTCCTCTAGGCTAGCTGTGAATCTCTATGTTACCTATAATATTTTCAACAAGTCCAATCAGGACAGGAACAAGCACAATACATCTCACGTAGTTCATATCATGTCAGAAGATAATAAACATGCAATAGAGTAAGATATATGAATAACTGAAGGAATGTACATGAAGTAAAAGAGATAACTGTGATGGAAATATCTACTATAAGTAGAGAACTATCAGTGACTAGTGAATCAGAGTACAAGATAGACATGTGAACAGCTAGAGGTGATTCATGAGAGGTTGAACATGGCTACACAACTTTGGAATTATTCACATGACTATTTCTACTCCCCCATCCCCAATCAATACATAAGGATCCAGACATGTTACGTTAAGATTCATGATCTCACTGCCTCATAACTAGAGCACACGTGAAATTGATTCATGGGGGCTCTGTGAACATGAGAGCACATGAATTACAAGAGTATACATGAATAGTGAAGCATGAAGATACATGATGTAAGTGAAACACACATGACATGAAGTACCTGATGCTCCCGAGGGGGGATAACATCTCATGAAAAGATCCATATAGTACCAAGCCGTGTTACCAACATGACATCATACAAGTAAAGTAATCTAGAGCAGGAATATAAGTTCTAGCAAGTATGAAATGGTCAGAGAATGTACTCGTCTAATACCCTGAACAGTTGACATGAAAAGATGCCAACCGGAGTCACATAGTCCTAGTTATAGCAACACAGGTTATAAAGAGTTAAATTTATATGGTAATTAAAATTATAATGCAATCTACATGAGGCTTAGTCAATCTAGGTCAACTCTGGTCAACTATAAAGTCAAACTAGATCAACTCTAGTCAACTGTGGCCAAACTAGCTAGGGTTGGGTCAACAATGGTCAACTTGTCTAGGTTAGTCAATTCTAGGTCTAAACAAACTAAGTATATGCAAATCAAGTTCCAAGATAGCTACTAACTCATAGCCTAAGTCACTTGCTAAATCAAGCACGAAACTAAACCATAAGCTAACAAGGCACACAAACTTTGTTATATAATGTATATATATTATTCACATTCACATATTCATATTTATATACATAGATATATATAGAAAAGCTATATATATAGGCACATACATATATATATATATATATATATATATATATATATATATATATATATATATATATATATATATATATATATATATAGAGAGAGAGAAAGAGAGGTAAAAGAGTAAGTGAGTATGTGTGTGTTTGGCATGTGTGTGAAATGATATGTGTTAATGTTCTCAAATTTAGTGATAGGTAGGTGTATGTGACATGGAATACATGGAGTAAAAGGGGGTATGTGCATGTGTGTAAAAGGTTATAGGTTAACTCAGTTTATAGAAATACATACATACATACTTACATTGCATACATGCATACATACATATCATGTATACATACATACATTGCATACATGCCTACATACATATCATATATGCATACTTGCATTCATTCATGCATCTATACATACATACATAGATGCATACATACATATCTGAATACATTATCTACTTGCATACATTATATTCATATATGCATACTCTACATTATATTACATTCATTTCTGCATTCATGCATACATATAATATATGCATACAAACTCATATATTTAACTCAAAATATATGTGAATACATACATTACATTACCTTAACACATATATATGTCATTCATTCATATCCCATATACATGCATACTTTAGTTCATTATTATATCCATTCACATATCATTAAGTTGCATGCATATACTTATTTTCATTACATACATGTCATTCATGCATATTACATACTTACATGCATCTATACATTATATACATTATATACAACATGTAAAAATAGAAGAGAAAAAAAGAAGGGAAAACTGAAATAGAAAGGAAAAATATAAGGAAAAGGGAAAACAGTGGACATATACATGCTTGCATCATATACTCTACATTACCATACATGTTGTCATTATATATTGTATTACATTATTTATACATTATGCATTCATATCTATCATTACATATATACCTTGCATTCATATCTAGCATTCATTATATACTTTCATGCATACATTGTATATCATTCTTTCATTCATGCATTTATGCATTGTTTACATACATTACATTGATTGTATTCCTACATGCTTGCATTTAACCATATATATACATATTTGTAAAGAGGATATATATCATATATATATCATTTCATTCATCTGACATATCATGCATTACATACTCTACATTTATTTAATATCCATACTACATAGGCTCATAGGTTACACAAAATGTCTATGTCGTATAGTCACTCTTCTACTTAAAACTAATACGGTATAAATTGGGCCTTCACTAATTTCTAGGATTAAAGTATGTTGTAGCCCTTCGTGTTAGCTTTCCGAAACTTCAAACGGATCGTATTTCTGTGTCCGGAAGCTCCCAAAATTGCAAAAATACCAAAATGCGTTCGTCTTTCGTACAGCTGACACTCAAATAATTCTACAGAAATTTCCAGAAAGAACTTGGCTTATTAAAAATATATTTGGAAAGCTAACTTCGATATGATTCTTTTAAAAAAATAGGAGATTAATCGGAGTTCTAAGATAAAAGTTATGACATTTATAATTCGCTTTGATTAATAAAAACGTGGATGAATATTATGACGAATTTGAGTTGTTTTGGACAAAAGAAACACATGTAGGCCAAGATACTTGGATACCAACACAGGTATCCAAATGAAACTCATTCTAACCATCCTAACTAAGATAAATCCACTCTCTAACCATTCTAAAACTGAATTTAAATATCTATATAAACTATTATCATACATACATACACATGGGATGTCCTAATTGGGGATCTATCAAGTAGGACACAAGACACATATCTAAAATCCTCAAGAGAGCTCCAAATGGCCTCAAATTTGAATCTAAATGGGGTACATGCATGGGGGTGGATCCTATGGGTTCAAAACTAACTAATATGCATAGAAAATTAATTTAGAGGGCTTGTTTTACCTATTGAGAGTGAAATCTCAACGATACTCCAAAGGACACGGCTCCGACACGAAGACCTTCCAAAAAGGACACTCCTTCTTGTACTTTGCTCCAAATCTTTGCTATCACCCTTCCTTGGTAGTATGAGAAGGACGGATTGAAGTTTTGGTGGAGGGATGTAAGGATTTGGAGATCAAATCAAAGAGGAAAGCTATCTAATTTGGGGAAGAACACTTTGTGAAGGAAAAGAGCAAGATGCAAAGAAATGAAAGGAATGGAGGATAACCTACCTATAGTGCTACCCTTAGATGAATTAGGGTTAGGTTTTAGATGTAGATGAGTGGCTATGGCTTGTCCACCCAATTCTAAGCCTTCCTATTGGTTCAACTAGTCATAAGGCTTTCTTTTTCACAAATATCCTAAGAGAAATATCCTTCCTAGAAATATCTAGATATTATTAATCTTGTCATTACTAGGTTAACCTAATCAAGACTCTAAGCTCAAGGCTAATCTAGATTAGGCTAAAATTCTAGGTCAAGTCTCAACCTAACAATTAGCACATATTTAATTAATATAATTTAAAATCACCAAAAAGTCAAAATGACTAAAATACCCTCAAGCCAAAAAGTTGTAATTAGTCATCCTAATCACATGAATAGGCTCCCTTGGTCATGGTTAGTCTCTAGGCTCAGCAAAACTAGGGTTTAACTAGTTAACCATCAAAATCACAATTCAATGTTTTAAATAGTTTTAAATTGATTAAAAATCACCAAAAATCACAACATGAGTTAAATCTTATTATTGATTAATCAAAATTATAAAAGTTCAAAATTACCCTCATTTTAGAAAAGTGGGTGTTACACTTATACAAAACCAAAGTCTTATCAAAGCATATACAGAACCAAAAGTCCAGCGTAGACAGAACCCAACCCGTTATGTGTTATCAGTATAAATTTAGTTATCATAAACCAGAATTAGTCAACTATTAAGAAAACCAATCTTTCCAAACCACCCAATCCCTGCTACATCCACAGGCAATTCCACTGCCTTGGGACAAACAAACATCACTTAACATTACACAGTTTTGAACCCAAGTCAAATGGCTACTCTTCCCAGCATAGTAGCAATCTCATCAGCAGACCAAGCCCAATTATAATTTACCCAAGCTTTATCACAAGCCTAGTTGTTACAATTGAAACTTCAAGTCCAACTCCTGTTAATCTACAGACCATTACATCTATATTTAAATTAAAGATAACGGCTGGTTTTGAATTCAAACCAACAACAAATAAAATCCTTTCCCGCACAAGTTTCGATCTCGACACTGACACCCTCTTCGATACACTACTGTATCCATCACTGTAGTATGCGTCCATCCCAGACACGTCTCACTAACCCACACCAAAATGCTTAGATATTATACCTGTGAAGATTTGGACCCGATCCGAAGTGACGACGCGATCCAAGAAGTCAAAAACGGTCTCCTCGTGTCCAGTTAAGGTTCGTGATCCTGTTGAGACATTTTATAAAACAGGTTCTAAGCACACATAGAAAAATAGAGTCTCAGATAAATTATAATCCAATCTTTAAGAAATTTTGAGAAATTTATTAAGAAAATCAGAAACAACAAAGGATCTTGGATCCAGATACTCACAAATGATTTCAATCTCAAACAATCTGCTGCGATCTCGAATTGTTCAATCGTTCTTCCAACCCAACCTCATGTTAGAATTTTTAACCAGAAATGAAAGCCAAAACACAACCGATCATCAAGAATACAATGAATCCATTCCAGATCTGAACAAAATTTGAGATCGAGACTCACCATTACTTCGTTGTTCATCAGAATATTGATCAATCAAGCTAGAAACAAATAAGCTGATCCCGATCTGTGCTCACGACTTCAATTATCGATCATACAGGAATTAGAAACTAAACAAGCATTCCTTAAAGAAAATTGAAATCAAAACTCACCTAGATTGCTAAATCGAAAGGTATAAAGTGAGGAATTCACGGTAGAGGATCGCCGAGGAAGATGAAGAACTATCGACGGAGGAAGATAACGAATCTACGGTGGAGGAAGGAGTATGATGTCAGAGTAGACTGTCGTGTGCGCCGAGGCTCATCTCGATGATCCACTGGAGAAGAAGTAGCCGGGAAGGAACTGCGCCTATCCACCGCTCGTCGTCGCCGAAAGACAATCGCGCACTGTCGTCGAGAAGAAGCACCTAGCTACAGTTGATGGTGGAGGTGGTCAAATTCTAGAAGTTTGGGTTAGGAAAGTCTTGAGGAAGAAGCAAGAAAAAGAGATGGAGGATGGGCTCAATCAGAACAGAGCTCTGTTCTTCACAGTGGAATCAAACAGAGAGAGAGTGTGAGATAGGTCCTTAAATAGAGCTGGGAGTATAAATTAAGAAATTACAAAAAGGAAATAGTTTTATTACAAAATCATTTGTTTTTATTACAAACTGTGAGAAAAGTTTGTTATAGGTTGTTAGAGTTTGTTAGAAGGTTGTTAGAAAAAGGGAAGTTTGCTAGGATTAGTAATAGGAATATTCTAGATTACTTTAGTCTTGATTAATTAAGTAATTAACTATATGACTAAAATTACTAGAATCTTCTCCCTCATTAATCCTTAAGTAATTATTAAACCAACATTTCCTAAAAAAACATAATAAGGCTATTATTAATCAAAAAAATTAGTATTCAACAAAATAAATTAAATTTTTTTTCTAAAAAATTTAGGCTATCAGAAAAAAGGCTAAACTTTATTAATTCAGATAAGGTGGTATTACAAATCTCCCCTCTTAGTAAATTTCGTCCTCGAAATTTAGAGAACAACTATGCTTTATTGAAATTCAACCTTCACAAAACTGTTTACCACAATCAAACAAAAGACTATTATTGAAATTCAAAACATTTATTGAAATACAACAATCAAACAAAAAGACTAGGGTAGGACTCCCGCATTCATCCTCGCGCTCCCAGGTAGACTCTCCAGGAGAGTGGTGCCTCCACATAACTCTGACCAAAGGAATTGTCTGATTCCTTAGCTGATTCTCCCGGTGGTTGATGATCTCCTTGGGCTTCTCCACGTATAAAATGCTCGATCCCACCTCCAGCTCTAAGTAATCGACTATGTGGCTCAGATCAGCAATATATCGACGAAGCTGAGATACATGGATTGTGTACCCCATCCAAGCTAGTGGAAAGTGCTAGCTGGTACGCAATGTCCCTGATCCTCTCAGTCACCTCGAAAGAACCGATGTATCTAGGGCTAAGTTTATCGTTCCTTCAAAATCTGATAGTTCCTCTGGTAGGAGAATTAATCTTCAAGAACACCATGTCTCCTACGGCAAACTCCAACGGTCTTCTGCTGCTATCGGCCTAGTGCTTCTGCCTGTCCTGGGCAACTCTGAGGCGCTCCCTGATCAACTTGACCTTCTCAGCTGGTCAAGTACCATCTCGGGTCCAAGCAAAGTCCTCTCTCCAACATCATCCCAAGGTAGAGACATACGACACCGATGGCCATAAAGAGCCTCAAAAGGTGTCAAACCTATACTGGCCTGGTAGCTGTTTTTATAAGCAAACTCTACCAGGTGTAAGTGATCCTCCCAGGATCCTCCAAAGTCCAGAGCACAGACCCAAAACATATCTTCTAGGGTCTGGATAGTCCTTTCTGACTGCCCATCAGTCTGTGGATGATAAGTTGTGCTTAATATCAACTGAGTGTCTAAACTTTATTGTACTCTTCCAAAAATATAAAGTGAACCTGCTGTTCCTGTCTGAAATGATGCAGACTGGTACTTTATGAATCTGCATAATCTACCTCATGTATAGCTCTATTAACTTCTCTGTCGACAGCTCTACCTTGAACAGAATGAAGTGAGATAATTTTGTCAGTCTATCTATGATAATCCAAATAGTGTCTTACCGTCGGGTGTTTATGGTAAACTTGAGACAAAATCCATTGTGATATGTTCCTACTTCCATTCTGAAATAGGTAAAGGTTGGAGGATTCCACCTTGTCTCTGTCTCTCTGTCTTAACTTGTTGGCAAACTAGACATCTCGAGAGAAATCGAGAAACTTTTCATTTTATCCCATACCACCAAACATAATCCCATAGATCCTTGTACATCTTCGTGGCTCCTGGATGGATAGAATACTACGACTGATGTGTTTCCTGCATGATCTCTTCTCTCAAACTACCCTTAGGTACACATAACCTGGTTCCATGCCTTAGGCACTGCTATGACGAAGTCCTCCAACAATCTTGCGTCCACCCATGCCTTAAGATAACGGCCCTCATCTAAAAACTGGGCCTCCTTGATCTTCTCTATCAACCCTGACTGAATCTGCAGGTTCATCAGCTGTCCCTCAACTTCTGGAATAATGACTTCAATTCCCAAACTCTCAAAGTCATCAAGAAGATGTCGGTCTATGGTACGAAACATAGCCACAGGATATCGACTGAGAGCATCTGCTACCATATTAGTCTTTCTTGGGTGGTACTTTCTAACTATAGCGAGTCTCTATCATAGCCTTGAATAGTGCTCCCGAGTCGAGAGTGCTCAAGTGGCCAATCCTAGTATCGGTCGAGGGCCAAGTCAAATTAATATGGAATACGTGATTGATTCAAAGTATTATGGCACACGTGATCAAGTCAAGTCACTTAAGTAAACAACACTATCGAAGTCATGTTTGAAAAAATAACTAATGATGAAAGTAAATGATAACAGGTAAGAGATATAGAAATAAATTAGGGCAAGAATGCAAATATCGATTAGAAAATGAGATATGAACAACAAAGAATAATAAGAACATGCATGTAAGTAAACTGTATAAAATTGACAAGGTATACTTGACTAGTGGTAGCACGCAAAACCAATAATATCCAATCACTTAGTGAGCCACAAAAGTTAAACTCCTGCAAATGTTTCTGGATGGTGGAACAGATATCACCAACGTGTTTGGCATAAGAAAAATGTCTAAGTTTGACTACCCATAAGTCCAATTTTGGATAGAGGGGTAAAACGATAATTTTGGGTCAAAATAGTATCCGTCGTTGGACCCGCTTTATATCGAAACATATGCCAGAACCTATGGTCTCTAAAGTCAACAAATTATATATGTACGAGTCCAATTTTTCATACAAACTCAACGATATGTCCAGAATTGGATTTCGATGAGCCGTACACAAATCGCCCGTTGAGTCGAATCATAGGCCCGCCAAAATATCGTTCCAGTCGACCATCTCAGAATCGGACCAAAATTGGCTCATAGGACCAGAAAAATGATATGAACCAGTGGTACAAGTTTCATTGCAATGTGACGAACATGCACAAAGTAATTGAGATTTTTACAAAGGGGCCGATATGGTTTACCTCGACTGATACGCCTCGAATTCCTCGCACACACACAACCAATTCGAGTTTTGTCATAGCCCATACGTCCGCAACATCTGTACGCAACTTTTGATGCTCTCGGGTTGTGACCAAGTTGCCTGAATTGTCGGGACGGACCCCATGTTGGGAAAAATTCTAAGTTTTGAAAATTGTTTTATCATAATTTTTGTTACCTTTGAACAGGTTTTATTCGATGAATACATCCAGTTAATTAAAACTAAAAGAAAGGTTTTGTTGTCCTATATGTTTTAAGTACACGCCTTCAAATAGATTCTAAGAATTTTGTGTGGTTAGCACAAACAGGGATACTTGAATTATTTTCAATATTATTTTCAAAATAGTTTTTTTCCTGAATTTGCGTCGAACTTTTTTTTCAAACCAGGGCACCAAAAATCATTCTACTTGACGAGTTTTCTAGGGGTTATGTTGTGAGCGTGTACGAAGAAATGGAACAAAAAATTCTATGAAGATGAAGAAGATATAATACTTAGAAGTTGGGTGATTGCAGCGACTGCTGCTGATGCACGCTGTGCGATTCTCAGGTGATCATCGGCATTTTTCTGGCAGTGCAGGCGTTCGGGGCGGCACGCAGGGTGGCAAAGAGGTGCGAGCGAGGCCGGGCTTCTTGTATAAATAGGGTTAGGTTTCTATTCTTCTTCTCTCTCATTTTCTCTCATTTATATAAGAACAGGGGGCTGTTCTATTGCGTGGGTTTGGGCTTTTCCAACTCGTAAGATATTCCCTTTCTTTTCTTTTTTTCTTTTTTTCTTTTCTTCTTTCTATATATATATATATATATATATATATATATATATATATATATATATATATAATATATATATATATATATATATATATATATATATATATATATATATATGGGGTACCCCCATGGAATATTTATAATAAAATAAGACCAAGTGAAATATTATTCATAAATATTTTTACTAAAATTAAAAACAAACATAAAATACATATTCTTTTAATTATATATATTTATATATAAAACCTAGTATATATAGTAGTAAAAATATATTTCTATACACATATGCACTCCTAGAACTTCTAAAAATCAAATAAATATTCTTGGCAATTATTATCACATTTTCAAAATAAAATAACAATTTTTTAATATAAAATAACACTTATATTATATATATATATATATATATATATATATATATATATATATATATATATATATATATATATATATATATATATTATATCAAATATTTGGAAAAATATTTACTTAGCCCACTAGTACAAAACATATATGTATACAATAATATACACCTACATGGACGTCTCTGGACTCACTACATGCCTACATGGGCTTAGGTTGGGTTCGGGTCAAGTAACTAAATTGGTACAACCAGGTCTCCTAAAAGTCAATAATTTTATAATAAATAATTAAATCATTTATAGGGGTCGAGTCACAACTTTGACTAGTTTTTCTAGTAGGGATACTGCTATGGCTAGGCCTTTCCTAGTATGGATAATACACTAGTTAAAGCACATGACTATATTATCCATGCCAAAATTCTTGGTCATCTTGTACTCCGAAACATAACCATGACTAAGGTCTTCTATAATAATAACTATTTAATTAAAATAATTATAAAATTCCAAAAATCACAATTTAAGTCAAATAAATAAATAAAAATTCAAAAATTCAGGGGTGTTACATTCTACCCCCCTTAAAAGAATTTTATCCTCGAAATTAAAATAACCCACTATGGTAAAGGAAAATATGTCAATGTTTCTAAGATGTCTCTAAAGGTGTGCTATATTTCTATGGTTGATCCTAATCAAACATGTAACAATAAAGCGTAAACTAATATTTTACTTACTATCATTATCACAAAATCAAGTTATTACCTTCAGTTGTTTCTTGTGTTGCTACTCCGGTTTCAACTATCATGGTAAAGGCCTGTCCTGGTCATTGTGCTGCCTATTGTTTAGCTTGCACAAACTGTATCGTCTGGTCGGGAAGCGGTCCACGCGGAAATCCTCCTTGTATTACGGGTTGAGCTGGTACTATTAGTGTTGGTTGTGCTCGTATAGCATCACTCCTTGGGCAAGCACGATGTTGATGCTGATCTGATCCACAAATTAAATATAGGCCTAGTCTTCGACGACAATCCTTTTCGACATGTCCTATTTTTCTACAGTACTGGCAGGTTTGAAGTTCTCGATTCAGATATGGGGCGATTCTTGGTTGTTGATGTGCGATGATGCATCTTTCTGGTACTCCTGTCGATGCTTTTGTTGACGGTGTCATTGGCTGCGGTCGCTTCTGGCTGGTCTCATTTCATTGGACTTGTTCTAAACGTCGTGCTGCAGTAAGAACTCCAGAGTAAGTGGTAGGTGCAGCGGCTTCGATAAGTTCCGATAGCCTATAGCTTAGCCCGGCATAAATTTTTTTTCCTTTTCTTCTTTAGTCTGGATCAATGTAGGTGCGAATCGGCTGAGTCGTAGAAACTCGGCATTGTACTCTTCCATTGTCATGCTGTCCTGGATAAGGTAAAAAAATTTGTCTCACAGCTCCGCTTTGAAAGTGGCCGAGATATACATCTCTTGGAAGAGTTTAGAAAACTCCTCCCAAGTGACATTATCTTGCCCAAGTCATCCTTCCTCTGTAAACCACCAGTGGTGCGTATTGCTGGTCAGCTGTATCCTGACGACAATCATCCAACGATCCTTTGGTAACTCGACTGCCTTCAACTGCTGCTGAATGTTGGTGAGCTATTCATGAACTTCGGTGGGATCTTCCTTGCCCGAGAACTTTGCTGGCTTCAGCTGGCAAAAGTTTGCGATAGTTTTCGTAGTCGTCTGGGGAACTGGTGGAGTCATCCGCTCTAGTGCTGACACGATACAATCCTCGATGTGCTCTATCTGTCTCTTTTGGGCCTCAAATTGGATCTCCTACTCTGCTTGCATTATCACGTAGAAGGTCTGGAACAGCTGCTGGGGATCTATTGCCTGTCCAAGCTGGAGAAACATTATCAGAGGCATCGGTGGTGCTGGCATCTGTGGTGGAAACTGCGGTGGTGGTGGAAGATCGTCCCTCTTGAAGCGCGATGCCGTCTGATTATCTGGCTGAGCAGAAGTGCCTCCAACCGGTAATGGGGTCGTGTTGACGTAAGTCACTACAGCATTCTGCAGGGTAACCGCCGGGTTCTCGTCATCGGCTTACGGGTCTATTACACTGTACGTAAACGAAACTTATAAACTAAGAGCAAATGATATCAAGCATGATGTATAAAATTTTGAAGTCAATTTATGGAGGTCAAGGACGTGAAACAATATAAAGTGTGGATGAGATCCTATGGGTCTTTTCTATCCTATTCGCAGGCTCACATCAGTAAAGTATCGTTACCGAAGTGATTAGCATAGACCTGCATGAGCCACCACAAAAATATGTAACGTTCCAATCCCAAAATATATAGGACCAGAAATACGGTATATGCCAGCAACACTTTACCAATGGGCCAAACCTCATAACAAGCCCATTAGCGAAATGCTTAAGTTGTAAATCATGATAACAACCTAGAATATAATACAAGTCACAGGTACACAACTAATCTCATCTACACAGTATAATAAAACACAAGATATCAATTCTAATAAAATAATACTGATGAAAATGATCTGTCCAGCAGAAAATAAAAATAATAACTGAAACGGGTAAGACATCCTAAAACCACAATAAAAGAAAATAAGTAATCATCAACTACAAGTCTGCTGATATAAAAGGAAATAAGGTAGCAAGTCTTAATAAAGAGACATGTCTCAAGGGAAATCCCTGGGCACTATCTCATCTTCCTGTGAAGGTACGTCTCCAGTCTCAACTCCAAAACCGTAGACCTCTGGGTAGTTCTCCTCTCTAACTAAGCCTGGAGAGATTACCAGGTCCTCAGGGGACTAGCAAGATACATAAAATATGCCTACTATGACAGTTTATAACATGCTAGAAAAAATAGGAAACAAATGCTACAATAAGAATAAAGATCACATGGAAGGATTTATAGATAATGACATGTCATATAAAAAGTAATACTAAGTATGGCTACAAATAAATCGAATGACCGTAGTCCTGCATGGTTCTCCCGGTCCTATAGCTAGTACTCCTGCATGGTACTCCCTAACTATAGTGAGTCTCTATCGTAGCCCTACGTGGTGCTTCCGAGTCGAGGGTGGTCAAGTAGCCAATCATAGTATCGGTCAAGGGCTAAGTCAAAGTAACATGGAACATGTGATCGAGTCAAAGTATCATGGCACATATGATCAAATCAAGTCATTCAAGTAAACAACACTATCGAAGTCATGTGTGAAAATATAACTAATGATGAAAGTAAATGATAACAGGTAAGAGACATGGAAATAAATCATGGCAAGAATGCAAATATAGGATAAAAAATGAGACATGAATAAGAAAGAATAATAAGAACATTCATGTAAGTAAACTGTACAAAGTTGGCAAGGTATATTTGCCAGGTAGTAGCACGTAAAACCAACAATATCTAATCACTCAGTGAGCCACAAAAGTCAAAGTTCTGCAAATGTCTCTGGATGCTGAAACAGACATCACCAACGTGTTTGGCATAAGAAGAATGTCTAAGTTTGACTACCCATAATTCTAATTCTGGACACAGGAAAAAAATGATAATTTTGGGTCAAAACAGTGTATGTCATTGGACCCGCTTTGCACTAAAAAATGTGCCAGAACCTATGGCCTCTAAAGTTAACAAGTTATATAACTACAAGTCCAATTTTTTGATACGAACTCAATGGTATGTCCATATTTGGATTCCGATGAGCCGTGAATAAAATTGTCCATTGAGTCAGATTGTGGGCCTGCCAAAATAGCATTCCGGTCGACCTTTTTAGAATCGGACCAAACTTGGCTCACGGGACCAGAAAAATGATACGAGTACAGTGGCGTAAGTTTAGTCACGATGTGATGAATGTGCACAACGTAATTATAATTTTTACAAAGGGGTCGATACGGTGTACCTCGACCGATACGTCTCGAATTCGTCGCGCATACACAAAAAATTCGAGTTTCGTCAAAGCCCACACATCTGCAACATCCGTACACACCTTTCGATGCTCTCAGCTTGTGCTCAAGTCGCCCGGATTGTCGGGACGGACCCCATTTCAGAAAAAATTCTAAGTTTTAAAAATTGTTTTATCATGATTTTTGGTCACCTTTGAACAGGTTTTATTCGATGAATACATCGAGTTAATTAAAACTAAAAGAAAGGTTTTATTGTCCTATATGTTGTCAATACACGCCTTCAAATAGATTCTAAGAATTTTGCATGATTTGGAAGAAAACTGCGGACAAACAGGGATACTTGAATTATTTTCCATACTATTTTCAGAATAATTTTTTCCTGACTTTGCGTCAATTTTTCTTCCAAACCCGGGCACCAAAAATCATTCAACTTAAAGGGTTTTCTAGAGGGTTATGTTGTGAGCGTGTACGAAGAAACGGAACAAAAAATGCTATGAAGATGAAGGAGATATAATACCTCGAACTTGGGTGTTTGTAGCGACTGATGTTGATACATGTTGTGCGATTCTCAGGCGATCGTCGGCGTTCTTTCGACGGTGCAGGCATTTGTGGCGGTGCGCAGGGTGGCAGAGAAGTGCGAACGAGGTCCGGGGTGCTAGGGTTAAGATAGGGTTAAGGTTTTTTTACCTTTACTTTCGCTCTCTCTCGTTTATATAAGAACATGGGGGCTATTCTGTTGCGCGGGTTTGGGGCTTTCCCATCTCGTGAGATCTGAAGATCTGGCGAGATATTCCCTTTTTTTTTCCTTTTCTCTTTTCTTCTTTATATATATTGTTTTTGGGTGTCCGACCAACTCGGGACCATGGCCTGAAGCCACCCAGCCATCCCGGGTAGGGGAAAGCGGCCACGAGCCTAGCCCTTCCATGGGGGAGCCCCCCATCCTAACCAACTGGGCTACGGCTATCAGACTTCTTTTTTTATATATTTTTCCTTATATATATATATATATATATATTATTCATATATATATATATATATATATATATATATATATATATATATATAATATATATATATATATATATATTATTCATATATATATTCTTCATATATATATATTATTATATATGTATATATTCATATATTATTATTCATTAAATATATATATATATATATAATTATATATATATATATATATATATATATATAATATATATGAAGAAAAATATATATATATATATATATATATATGAATAATATTTACTTTGTCTTATTTTATTATAAATATTCCATGGAGGGGTACCTCATATGTGTATATATATATATAATATATATATATCTATATATATATATATATATATATATATATATATATAATATATATATATAATATATATATATATATATATATATATATATATATAATATATATATATATATATATATATATATATATATTATATATAGGTATAGATAATTATATACACATATGAGGTACCCCCCATAGAATATTATAATAAAAAAAGACCAAGTGAAATATTATTCATAAATATTATTTACTAAAATTACAAATAAGCATGAATAACCTATTCTTTTAATTGTATATATTTATATATAAAACCTAGTATATATAGTAGTAAAAATACATTTCTACACACGCATGCACTCCTATAACTTCTAAACAACTAAAAAAATAGTCTTGGCAATTATTATCACATTTTCAAAATAAAATAACAATTTTAATATAAAATAACACTTATTATATATATATCAAATATTTGGAAAAATATTTACTTAGCCCACTAGTACAAAACATATATGTATACAATAATATACACCTATATGGACGTCTCTGGACTCACTACATGCCTACATGGGCTTAGGTTGGGTTCTGGTCAAGTTCAAACTAAATTGATACAACCGGATCTCCTAAAAGTCAATAATCTCAAATAAATAATTAAAACATTTATAGGGGTCAAGTCACAACTTTGATTGATTTTCCTAGTAGGGATAATATTATAGCTAAGCCTTCCCTAACATGACTAATACACTAGTCAAAGCACACGACTATAATATAATATCAAAATTCTTGGTCATCTTGCACTCCAAACCTTAACCATGACTAAGGCCTTGTACAATAATAACTATTTAATTAAATAATTATAAAATTTCAAAAATCACTATTTAAGTCAAATAAATAAATAATAAAAATTCAAAAATTTAGAGATGTTACACAATGACAACTTAACTCGAGAGACTTTCGGATCAGTGGATTACAAACCTTATACTCTTATATATGTTAGATAATGTTTTGGAGGAATTAGAGGAAACATATAATAGGATTTTAGAGATTAGTTACAGTTTTCTACTAGAAGTGATAGTCACCTGGGAAAGACTAGTTGGAAGGGGCCAAAGGGTCTCATTATGAATAGAATGATTCATCGAACATCTTCTAGCGTTAACTTCTACCTTTACTCAATAGATATGTGTAAGTGGGTAGGCATATTCGTGAGTGCTAGATGGCAGACCAGAAAGAGCCAATTGTAATCTATCGTTTAAGGAAGGTTGATAGGTGATCTATGGAAGTATGGCTTAAAGTTTAAGAAATAGATTCAGTATTTATATCCTTTGAGATTAGACCTACCTAGAAACTCGAGGATGAAATTGAAAACCTTACCTTAAGAAGACCAGTGGATCATACACATTGATGTAGGATAGTAGGAATTCTAGAGCACCTTGTAGATAGAATAGTAGTATTAGACTAAGTTACATGTAGTGGTCATGAAGAAGGACTACGGATAGGCGAAAATAACTAATAGAGATCAAAGAGGGATTGGATCTAGCGGAGTGCATTCTTAGAATGTAATACCATGTTATTGAAGGAAACAACTGAGAAGACCATGTCATAACGTGAGCAAAAAAATTGGAGATAAGAAGTTCTAGGGTACTACAAGTTAGGTCATGACCTTCATCGATTAGTTAGCCATAGCCTCAAGAATTAAATGCTATCCTAGGAAACCTTGATAGAAAAGACAATATTCTAGTAGGAGTAGAAGCTCGACACCCTTCGTCTGACTGACCATCCGAAGCTCAGGATTATTCTAGAACCTCAGGTAGGGTTCGTCCATGATCATGCCACTACCCCTTCAATTATGAATATGTTTTGCAAATTTTTGTCCCAATATTTTTATCATAACTAGTCGTCTCATTAGGTGAATGAGTGTGGCCTATTTCCTATCCTAAATCAAGCCATGCTAAATCTTTACTCCTCTATACCTCCGTAAATATAACATCTATATCACGATAGGTATCAGTCCTTACCTACTTAAATTTTCTTGATCTAGTCACTATGACTAAATGCTCCTTACATGTAGTCATCTTCTTCTAAGAATGACTTCTTTATACTTTTATGTAGTGCTATCGTTTAGTTTCAAGAACCCATGGTTCCATGGTAGCTAGATTGTAGTAATTTCAGGATTTTCCTATAATTGAGAGTGATTGGGGAGAATCCTCATTCCAAATAAACTAATAAGTTAGTAGTTTATGACACCCACTTTCTAATCGGCGTCCGCTATCGTGAGTTTGATATTTGGAGCGCAAGACTAGTTATTACCTTTAGACATTTCATATGGTCGACGTAGACGGGTCTACCTTCATTTATGTCTATCGTGTCTCACTCAAATGTGTCTCCTCGTGCACTATTTTAAGGCACAACATTCGGGCCTAGGGTCGCAACCTTAGCCACTTCCGCGATACCGTTGACCATTTCAACCTAAATTGGAGGCTCAATGTCGACTCAACCCTCTTAACCCACCATATGATTTTGGAAGTCATGTTGTTAAACTTGATGTTAGCTATAGCGCCTTAAGAAAACATGACCCCCTTGTGGAAGATTTTAGGGACTTTGTTATGAATAGAATGGCTTAATAAGCTATGTATTTAAGGCTGGACCTAAGCCTGTGTAGAACCATTATTGTAGAAATTTTTATTTGAAGAAAATAGGAATCTATGCTTTACAGGACTAGGTAAATAGTTAAGGTGGGTAGAATTTCATAGATACTTTCCCAAACAATAAGTTAGGATATAGTACGGTATAAGGCCTTATCTTAACCAGCAACCCTAGAATCAATAAACTAAAACTTGCTATCTTTGGCCTAAGATATGGCTTAGATTAGAAGTACTAGAGGAATTACTGTCTAATGATAGTGTCAAGATAGTTAGTAATCTAAGAGTGCTAGATAGAGTAAGATGATCTAAGTAGAATGGACGATCATCTCTACACATGGTAAGACTAGTCTTGAAATGACCTATAAAAGGATAGGGCTTGAAGGATGACCAATAGGTTTATGTAGCCGTCTAATTCAGCCTCGAACTTTACCCCAAATAGGTACCAATGGTTAGGCTTACTTGTAAGAATTGTATAGATTGCTTGTAGGTAGAAGGAGTGGATCCCTAATTGAACTACTATAGAAGTTTGTGAGATAACTTATAAGAATATAGTATATAGTTTAAAGAATAATAGAGTTACGGAGGAATTGTGATTTTTCTATGGTTAATCATAGATAAAGGTATAAGAGCAAGCTAGAAGCCTTACCTATAGTATTGTAACCCATCGGTCATATAGAGCGTGTTAGGGATGTGGTATATCGTCTTATAGTGCCCCCATCATTAGAGGAAGTGCATGATGTGTTCCATGTCTCACAGTTAAGGAGGTATATGACTGATCCCAGTCATGTGGTCGATCACTCTGAGATCACTGTGGGACCTAGTTTATCATACGCGGAGCAGCTAGTTGGTATCCTGGATACTAGTGAGAAGATGCTTAGAGGGCAGACGATTAGATTGGTTCAGTTACATGAAAGCATCATTCTCCGAAAGAATCTACTTGGGAGCAAAAAGATTCCATACGGGAGCGATATCCCTGTCTATTTGCGGATTCCGGTAAGATCTAGCTTAATTATTCCTATGTTATCGATTTTGCATTGCAGTGTTATTTTTAATTCGGATGACGAAATTTTCTAAGGTGGGTAGGTTGTAAGCCGCCTGATTTTTTGATATCATTTAATTTATTTTTGCTTATTTAATATAGATATTTAAATTTTAAACTAGATTTTTAGTCAATAATGACTATAGTAGTACTTTGTCGTAGTTTTAATTTTTGAAGCACAACAAATATCGATTTCTCCAATCTATTTCTATATTTGAATTCTAGACACATCCCCTTCAATTTGATATATCATGTGTTAAGGACCCTGAGTCAATAATGACTATAGTAGTACTGTATCGGCCCCTTTGCAAAAATTTCAAATTACTTTGTGCACATTCGTCACATCATGATAAAACTTGTGCCACTAGACTCGTATCATTTTTTGGTCCTATGAGCCAAGTTTGATCTGATTCTGAGAAGGTCGACCGGAACGCTATTTTGGCGGGCCCACGATCTGACTCAACGGGCAATTTTGTGCATGGCTCGTTGGAATCCAAATATGGACATATCGCTGAGTTCGTATCCAAAAACTAGACTTATTGGTATATAATTTGTTAACTTTAGAGACCATAGGCTCTGACACGTTTTCGGTGCAAAGCGTCCAATGACGGATACTATTTTGGCACAAATTACCGTTTTGCCCCTGTGTCCAGAATTGGACATATAGGTAGTCAAACTTAGACATTTTTATGCTAAACACGTTGGTGATGTCTGTTTCAACATCCGGAGTCATTTACAGGAGTTGGACTTTTGTGGCTCACCTACTGATTGGATGTTGTTGGTTCTACGCACGATCACCAGGCAAGTATACCTTGTCGAACTTATATAATATTGACATGTTTCCTTCCTATTATATTTCTTTCCATATGATTACATGCTTCTCATATTTACTTGGTCTATCATCTACTGCTTTACTTGTCTATAGATTTGCGTGCACGTATAGGATATTAGTCGTTTTCATTGCTTGTTAATTGGTCTTCTTCATATTCATCGTATCTTGATAGAGTTGTCAGTTCTACGCCATGTTTTCTTGACTTGACTTGACTAGATATTGATTGATTGACATAGACTTGACTTGAGTACGACTTGACCTGACTTGTGACATTCTATAAATTGGGAGTATCTTTCACTTACTACAGTCTATAGGATTTTACTGGACCTTTGTCTTCCTTTAAGAGAGAAGGTTGATACTAGGATCGGCTACTTGACCATTCTCGATTGGGAGTATCTTGCATTGTACTACAATTGAGACATACTATAGAGTGGGAGTATCTTTTATTGTACTACAGTCTATAGAATTTATTTGATTGATTGTTAGCCAAGGCTAGTACTACACTTTTCTATGACACGTTGTTTCTTAAATGTCCTTCTTGTACTGTTCTTGTTTTCCATACATGTTATATACTGTCATAATAGGCATATTTATATGTATTTTGCTAGTCTCCTAAGGACCTGGTGATCTCTCTAGGTCATTGATGAGCGGATCCGTAGAATATGAAGGTGGTTGATGATTGTCTGCAGGATCAGGTATCAACAGTGGTACTCTTTATCATTCTTCCGTATGTATCTTTATTACCATGTCTCTTACTGCTATTATAGCCTAGCTTCATAGACCTATCATGTTCTTCAGGTCTAATCGAACATATATGTTAGTGGGCTGCAGACTATGAACCATAATGTTCCTTCTTGTTGTTTATTATTTTACATGGATTGAGATTTAGTTTTGACTTTCTATGATTAGACTTATTACGACAGACTAGACAGCTTATACATATTCGAGCGGGGCTGGAGTCCGCTCCATGTGTAGCTGGCATATATACAATCTCCTAGTCCTACGTATTTTGGGACTGGGGCATTACATGTCACATCCAAATCTTTTATGCTACATTTTTCATGTACAACTTTACGGGTAAATAGTCATTTTATTCTCTACCGTAAAATTTGACTAGTTTTTCAAATAGCAATAATGGCCCAATTTTGATTCAAATTATTTGACCCACTTTATAGTTTTGACACATCTCGAGCCTACTACACACATACCAATGGTGTCCGCTCAATTGAGTTTCCATGTGCTATTTAATCTTAAGTGGCATATAAGTCGAAACTGTAGACATATTAGACTCAAATCGATCACAAAAATTCCACCGACCCAAAACTAGTCCGAGTAGGGTTAGTAGAGCCTATTCTAGGGTGCCCAAGCCTCTTAAACCTATTTTAGATTTATTTTTTATAAATTAATGGCAGCCGTATTGGCTTAAATCTATTTTTTAATCAACTCTATAACTACTTTCCTAATTTGGACCCAATTAAATCTCTTTGAGATACACCTTTGATTTAAACCATCAAATCTCAACCAAATCCCCTTAAACCAAATCCAAACCAATCCCCACCTCCTCTTTCTCACGTAGACCCCTTCACTCTATGATGATCGAATATACTTTATATATTTATGCTCTAAAACTCGAGCCCCTTAAATTTATTTTTCTATTTTTGCACTTTTCTTTCCACCCAACAGAAACTCATTATCCCGACCTCTTTCAACCCTCCTACCACCTTCATCTCAACCCTACGACACCCCCTAACACCCCGACACCTTTCTGAGTAGCCTCAGCCCTTAATTTGGTCGATACAAGGCACAGAAGACACCCAAAGTCGACTGAACTTGTGCTAAATTTGTCATAGCAGTTACAGATGGTTTGGTCAGGGCGTCCGTTCTTCGACAGGGTGTCCAGAACATACCAGATTTGTTGCAAGTGGATTTTTTCCTATTTTTGATTAGATTCATTCTTTCTAATAATTTTTATCAGAATATAGACATCAAGAGTTTTCCAACGCATATCTTTTGAGTTCGTTTAATATTTATTAAAATTCTTGACATTTGTCATAATATCATAACTTCAAAAATCATATGTTCTTTGTATCCAAAATCCTTGATACTTTATATATCCTTACTAAATTATTTTTTGTGCAAGGTTTGATGTTAAAAACACTATTTTAACTAAATTATGTAAATTGTCCAAAATTTATATTTTTAATTATATATTGTTTCTGGACTCAATTGGTAGGCCAATTGTGGTATTAGTGATGTAGTATCGACATAAGGCTATTGTGATTGAGTTTCCACCCTTAAAATAATATTATTAGTGATATAAAACTATTTATAAGTATTTTCCAGAAATTATATTATTATCTTATATTAGTTATAAATTATTTTTATAATAAAGTTTGGTACTTTATATGCTTTATGTTGTGGTATCGACCTTATGACCAATTTTAAAGTATAGATAATTAATGTAGTTCATATATAAAAATTATATATATATAGTAAGTCAAGATAGTGTATTAATAATAGTGTATTATTATAGGTGAAATTGGAGGAAGTAACGAAGACGTTGGAGTTGGTCAGACGTACACACAGACAGAGGCTACCGGCAAGTGTACCTTACCAATGTTCTACTATACTATTATTATTATTTTCTTTATTGTTGTATTTTATTTTTTGTTATAGAATTTGTGGACGTAGGATCAGTTGGTACTTAGCGTCCGAGGGTTACTCGTGTCACGACCCGCACCCAGTGTAGGGGCACGAGAAGTGGGTACGTCCAGCCTACGCCGCTGTGTCGGTGGTAGAACGATGTTCTATGTCACTATCTAAACAACAACTCACGCAATTATATAATGTACTTGTCAAAATCTCAACTTCGAACGGAGGACAAGTATAGATATAATGAAATCTCAATCACAGTCTAAGCACGATATGATAACACAGAAGTTTATAACTAAGACTAAATAACAACAACAAAACCCACTACTAAATAATAATAATCTCAAACAATCTCAAAACAAAACAATATCTCAACTTATTACAATTCAAGTTCTAAAACAAGAAAACTAAACCAAGTCTACTAGCTAGTCTCCCGATCACTCCTGAGTGTCGGGGCCGAAGGTAGCTAAGCCATCTCCTGCTCCCAGGCAAGTAGGGAAAATGTCCTTAGGGAAATCATCTGTAATATTTTCAATAGGTCCAGTTAGGACATGAACGAGCATAATTCATCTAGAAAACCCAAGTAAATGACAGAGAACTATAAATCAGTTATAGACAGTTTTATTGATGAACATGGTAGTTTATATTCAGGTGATGGTATAGAGAAACAGTTAAGATACAAGAAAAATAAGGTAAGTAAAATAAGAGAAGAATTATGGCAATATAGACTGTAAAATAAGATTCTAGCTGAACTAGAGTAACATGATAAGTCTAGACAGTAAATATAAGACAAGTGCAAATCCAATGTAAATCTAGTACGAGACGAATCTAATACAAGATGAATCCAGTACAAGATGATTCTAGTCAGTGATCAAGAATCCAGGTGAGACCAGCTATATTCTATCAGTGTGTTTTAAAATACCGAGATCGACAAGTAAACGGCTGTAGGTATCAGGCACATCGCACACTCGGCCAAGTGTGAGATGGCTATGCTTCCAGTAGATTCCAGTTTGGAGATTCCAGATTTGGGGTATGTCTACATGTCTTACTCAATTTTTCTCTGCCCCGTAATACAAGTGAATCTAGAATTCGACACAAGAATCAAGATGAGTCCAGCCAAACATGATGATACCAGTAATGATTCCAAAATGATTCCAGTAATAGAAGCCAGACATGATGATACCAACAAAGATTCTAGTAATAGAGGCCAGACAAGATGATATGTGTGTCGCATACATGAATCCAGAATATCCATATATTTTGTAATAGAGAATCACATAAAACTAACTAGAACTGAAGTACAGTAATTGGCAATTAAATGAGAGAACTATCAGAGAATGTACTCGCCTGATACTCTGAAAAGAGTAGTGTAATATCAGATGTCTGCACCGGAGTCACAATGTCCTAAATAGAGCAGTACAGGTTATAATGTATTCAAAAGGTAATAATTGAAGTATACAATACAATCTACATGATTTCTAGGCCAATCTAGGTCAAAGTCAAACTTGGTCAACTCTGGGTCAAACTAGGTCAAACTTTTAGAGTTTTGGGTTAACTCTAGTCTGTTGGCCCATTGGTCATAGTCGAACCTGATTTTAATAATTGATCAAACTCTGTCTCGATATAAATGCAAGTCAATTCAGATGTTTACCTACGACTTTTTGGACACTGCTCAACAATGCATATTTACTATGTTCAAGACCGAAGTTGTTTATGTTTCGAAGCTGTTGGCCATTCAGCATGTACTTCCAGTTAAGCTATGTATTTTTCATTTTATTAAGTCTAGGAATACATTGTACACCAAGTCGTACTGGCAAATAAACTATCCAAAATTTTTTTAAAAAAACCATCCTATTCTTTACAAATGACCTACGTTTTTGCAAAACATCCTTTTTTACCAAAAGCTTCTGAAGGACTTTTCAAAAAGCCAAAATTGATTTTTCTCAAAAATGAACTGGCAGAACCCTAGCAGAACTCGGTCCGAGTTCAGCCAGAGTTCGGCCAATTGGAACGTTAGTGAACGTTGGATTTTGAACTTGGTCATCCTTCAGTTGCGGTTTGTTATAAAGAGTTCTGTCCGAATTCTGTCCGAATTCTGTCGGAGTCTGTCTTTGGAAAAACTATAAATAGAGAAGTATTTCGATCATTTCAAATCACCAATTCACTTTCAATCTCTTCTCTTCCTGAGCTTAAATTCTTCCAAAGAGTTTTAAAAAGCTTACATTTTCAAATCTCAAGCCAGTTACAATCCTCTAGTCGATTTGCCAGTGCGGTGCGGTCTAGAAGTTTTAGAGAGATTGTAATCAGAGGCTTGATAGAAGATACAACTCTTCACAATTAAAGTTGGTCGAGTTCTTCGTATCAAAGCTCGCGTCTGTAGCAGTTGCAAGGACTTCGTATAAAAACTTGCGGGATTTTCCAATAGTGGATTCAATTGGAAGCTAGAGTTCTTCCGACTGGACTAGTCCTCACAAGAGGGAAACCAGTATAAATTTTGATGTTTGCATTTGCTTTCTGATCACTTTTAATTTCTGTCATTTACTTTGTGATTATTATTATATCTGGGATCTAACTGCTAATAAGATTTTTAATTAGCAATATTCCGCTGCCTACTCTATTCACCCCCCTCTAGAGTATTCTGCTTTACGATTTCGTTTCTACAATTGGTATCAGAGCAGATCATACAGGTAAAGCAAGGTAAATTTGCAGTTATATTTAATTTTTATATAGATCATAGCATTACACATGGCAACTGTGAAATTCACAAGTGAAGGCCAAGCCACAAACAGACCTCCACTGTTTGACGGCACAAACTACACTTATTGGAAAACACGTATGAGTTTCTTTCTGAAATCTCTTGATTTTGACTTATGGTCTGTAGTTATTGATGGCTATAAAAAGCAATCTCGTATTAATATTGATGGTGTTTTAGTTGAAAAACCCTATGACAAATATACAGAGGAAGAAAAAAGAAGGCCAGTCTTGACGTACGTGCTATTAACGCTTTATTTTGTGCCTTAGACAGAACTGAATTCAACAGGGTGTCTATAGGGGTACAACTCTGGCGGGCTAAATTCGAACCCGATCGGATAAACCCGTTAATGGGTTGGGTTAGGGTTGAAGATATTCGGGTTCGGGCTTGGGCTCGGGTTAAAATATTTGAACCTAATCAAAAATCGGATTGGGCTTGGGTTCATGTGTTGGGTAACCCGAAGAACCCGAAACCCGACATACATATAATTTATATATATATTGTTTTATACTACTTAAATAAAAGCCTAAACTATAATTTTTTTTACCCGAACTCTTCAATTCCTTGTCCTAAATATCATTTCAGTTTATTTTGTAACGATTGAGGCTTGATTGCTATTTGATTATGCATTTAATATTACTCTTGTTTAAAATTATTTCAAATATCATATTAGAGTCCAATAAACCCGATGGACCCGATCCAACCCGAGCCTAACCCGATCCTCCGGACTTGGTCTTGGGCTTCATATGTTGAAGCCGAAGTCGGGTCGGGCTTGGGCTTGGGCTTGGGCTTGGGCTAGGCTTATGATCTATCGGGTTGGGCTCGGGTTGACCTCAAACCCGGCCCAACCCGTCCGAGTTGCACCCCTAGGTGTCTACTTGCACAACATCAAATAAAGTGTGGAAACTTCTCGAAGTAACCCACGAAGGAACAACACAAGTCAAGGAGTCAAAGATAATCAGAGTTACTCAGGAGTACGAAGCGGTCAAAATGAAGCCAAGTGAATCAGTCACTCAGATGTTTACAAGATTCTTGGATATTGTAAATCCTCTGTCTTCACTAGGTAAGGATTACAGTAACTATGAGAAGATTCACAAACTTCTACGAGCCCTTACAAAGAACTGGATTCTAAAGGCTACTGCAATCATTGAAGGGAACGACCTCTCAAAAATGTCTCTAGAAACACTCATGGGTAAGCTACTCACTCACGAGTTAGAACTTCAAGACTTTGAAGATGTATACCAAAGGAGAAGTCAGAGAAGACGATCGCTCTCAAGGCTCAATATAGAAGAACCATCGAAGATGATTCTGACGACAGCGACTCCGACTCTGAAGATCAAGCTCTTCTGGTAAGAAAATTCAAGAAGTTCATAAGATTTAACAGGAGAACAAAGGATAGCAAAGACAACAACAACAATGAGAAAGATCCTATTTGCTACGGATGTAAGAAGAAAGGACACATGAAGAAAAATTGTCCCTCAGCATCATCATCAAAGAAAAATAGCAAATATGACAAAGGCTACCTGAAGAAATCTACATCAAGGAAGTACGCCAACACAAGCATATGGCATAAAAGTGAAGCCAGCGACTCAGAAGATGAACAATCAGACGACGCTGTAAATGTATGCTTGATGGCTTGTGATCAGGTAATTACTAATCCTCTATTTGATCCTTATGATGATTTCACCTTTGAGCAACTAGGAGAGGCTTTCAGTGAACTGTTAGATGATTACAGGAAACTACGTAGCAAATATGAAACCTCTAAGAAGGTGAAGAATAGTTTGGCAACTCTAGAGGGGGGTGAATAGAGTTTATATAGAAAAAATAGCCAATTAAAAATAACTCTTTCACCAACAATAAATAATCAGAGTAAAGTGCGGAAAATAAATGAAGAGCAGAAGAGCATACGCAAACACAGCGATTTTAACCTGGTTTCCCTCGTGGAGGACTAGTCCAGGCCTGAGAACTCTAGCTCAGGATTAAATCCACTATTTGTGAAATAGTAGCTTACAACCCGTGCCTTTACTTCAGAAGAGCACGTCAACTTCTTACAGAGAATCGCAGTGGCGATTGCTTGGAATTGTCCAAGCGACTTCTTCACTCTTGCACAAGAATCCTAACTGAGAGATGCTGAGCACTCGAGACTTAGGAGGCTTGTGGCTAGTAGATAGGAAGGGTATGGCTTATTGAGCTTGTAGGAGAGAAGAGAAGAGAAGATTGAGTGAGTTAAAAAGAGAGAATTCATGCCCTATTTATAGTGTTT
The DNA here is from genome assembly GCA_029216955.1 of Iris pallida. Classification (NCBI taxonomy): domain Eukaryota; kingdom Viridiplantae; phylum Streptophyta; class Magnoliopsida; order Asparagales; family Iridaceae; genus Iris; species Iris pallida. Next base: position 7,472,858 of record JANAVB010001799.1, read on the forward strand.
TTAGAGGCAGAATTCGGCCAGAATTCGGGTAGGAAAATTCAAAAATTTGGCCGTTGGACAGCTAGCAACCAGCTAACCCTAAAATTAGGGTTCCTGATTTCTAGGGGACAGAGTTCGGCCCGAACTCTGTGTGGAGGCAGAGTTCGGCCCGAACTCTGTCTCCAGAGCACAGAGTGGTTCTAAGTGGGACTTGTGGGCAATTTTTGTTTTGGTGGAGCTTGGGATTTTGGGTAGGCTTATAGACTAAGTTCCAAGAGCTCAGCATAACTCAGAGTATATACTTCTAGACTCAATAAAATGTAAAAGTACAGACTCGAAAATACACTGAGAGTCGGAAACTGAGCTGTTGTCTGTCCTGAACTGAATGCAGACGTCGTTTGTGTCATATTGAATTTATACAGATATTATTTAGTCAATGTAGTCAATATTTGGTTGACTGTGACTTTGTGTCAACAATCTCCCCCATATTGATAATTGACAAAATAATAAATGTATATTTCAATATTCATACCTGGACACAGTTGGTTAAAACACAGCTCCCCCATAAACAATGCCGAGCTAGAATAAGATAGCTCCCCCGTAATCAGTGAACGGTGCCGAGCTAGAATCAATAGCTCTCCCCCGTAAATAATGCATAGAACCTGTGGCCTGATAAAAATATTTTCCCAAAAGCAAACACAAGCACAGACAGATATACATTTGAAATATACATATTTCTCCCCCTTTTGGCAGTTAGCAATATAAGAAAAAGCATGGAAATAGCAGTATAGACAATGAAAAGTAATCCAACCACACCAAGCAGAGAAGAAACAGTATAATACTAATAAAACAAGTCACTGACATAAAGTAAAACTACGAAAAATAGCATAAAATGTTATCCACCAACCAGAATGTCAAGCACATCATCAGGGTGTGAAGACAGAAATCCAGTACATAAATCCATAACAAACTGAAATAACTAAAATCAAAAGGCAACTAAGACCATCAGCAGTGGCAGCAGCATATCAAGCCAATCTCCATCATGGAGCACGAGAAGGTCCTGGAACATCTGAAGGACCAGGGAATGAGCGAACGAAAAGGTCCTGGAACATCTGAAGGTCCACAAAAGCATCATCCGGATCCATATACCTCATGACCCACGGATCGTCTATACGATGACCCGCGCGATCTGGATCCCGCTCAATAGGCACATGCAGATCAGGATGACGAGCAAGCGAATACCGCATATCATGCAGAGAGTTCCCAAGGGCACTGATCTGCAAGGTGGTACGGTAATCCTGCTGCGTCCAGCGATCATCCTCAATGGCAAAACGATCTCGAAGCATAGTCTGAAGAGAATCCAGGTTGGCAGGAGGAGGAGGTGCATCCTGACCGAGTGGAGGGGCGTCAGGCTCCTCATCAGCAGAATGCTCAGATGACTCAGAAGCAGCGACAGGCTGAAGGCGTCGTGCCTTGGATAGAAAGGCAGGTGCAGGCATGAACGGACAAGCATCAAGTGGTATATGAAAAGCACGAAAGATCAAAGGAAGATACAGAGGATAAACCAAAGCTCGTGGTTTCCTCCTACAACGAATCATCCAGTCCATCATGGTACGTGGAAGATTGAAAGGAATTCCAAAATGAAGATGATAAAGAGCAGATATTTCAAGATAAGTGATGTCATCATGGGAACCTGTTTTGGGTAGAATGGTGTTAGAAATAATCCAATGAAGGTTAGAAAAATATGGGTTGAGATATTTAGCCGTGAGCTTGCGAGGACGTGTGTATGGAGTACACAAATCGTCCTTGAAGCTCTCAAGGGAAATTCCGTCGGGAAAACGGAACGAGCGAGCGTCAACTAGCTTTTCCCAAGAATTGGGCTCTTGAAGATCAAGATATTCGGCTAAGTCAAAGTCATCAAAAGATATATTGATACCTGCAACTCGTGAATAAATATGAAGGTCATCAAAGGTTAAGTTGCAGTAGAACATTTGAACGGCATGACGATAGATAGCAGAAGTTGTAGTAACTAGTTCATCAAGATAGAGGTCATGGAATAAAGAATCATATTGAGAGAATATGGAAAAATTAATAGGATGTCCTGTGAATACCTGACGATTCCGAAAGTCACTAAACCAGTTGTTTGATGCATCTAGTGAGACAAAAAGTCTGTTGTCATAGGTGGAAGGATTTTGAGGACGAGGTGGATTGAACAAAGGATGAGGTGGTTGAAGTTGTTCAATGATTTGTTCAATCGGAGGAGGAGGAACCGAAGAGGAAGCACCCTCATGTCGAGTCCTTCTCCCTCATTTGGACAAGCGAGATGCCATTTGAAATAAAAGAGGAGAACTTGGAAATGATAGAAAAAGAGAGATATACCTGAAAAGAATACCAAACAGTTGAAGAGAATGTTGAAAAACCCCTTTCCCTTGATTTTGAGAAGAAATAGAGCCCTCTATATCAAGAACTAGGGTTAGGGTTTGGAAGGAAGAAGATGGAAGAGGTGGAGAAGAAGGAAATATGGGAGAAAAGAAAGGGAATCCCGAAATAAAGTAGGGCTTGGTCTTTGGTCGGGTGAAATATTGACCATTGGATTAGAATTGATCCAACGGCAGAGCCAGATCCCGACCCTGGAACCTAAGAACCGAACTCGGCCCGAACTCTGATAGGGGCAGAGTTCGGCCCGAGTTCTGGATCAATGGTCCAGAACTGAAAACAGGCAAAGAACATGAAGAAAATGTTTAAGAGTTAAACAAAAGATAGTTGAGGACAACAAAGAGTGTTGAATTTAAAAAAAATAGATAGAGAGGTACTCAGAAAACAGAATGAACTTTAGAAAATATCAATTAGGCAATATTAAATCGAAAACGAGCCATATAATAAATAAGGACATATACTGTGGTTCAATAGTCCAAATTTGCCATGGGTTAGCTGCAGGGGCCGGATCCCAGCTAGCGGTAGTCCTGAGGACTAGTGCACCGTGTCGCTTAGGCTTTTACGCCTTGTTGTCAGAAGGACCCTTTCGGCTTGTACCCATACCAAATTCTTCGTAAAAGAATCACAATATACTCGATATTTACGCAGGTGAGTTTCAATTTATAACTGCTTCATCTAAAATTCCAAGTTCATGACAAAGAAAATTGAAGCGCTCTTCGGATAGTGGCTTAGTAAATAAATCTGCCAGCTGATGATCAGTGTCAATAAATTCTAAGTTAATCGTGCCATTTTGCTGATGATCACGCAAAAAGTGGTGTCTGATTTCAATGTGTTTAGTGCGTGAGTGGCAGACAGGGTTCTTAGTCAAATTGATTGCACTAGTATTGTCACAGAATATAGGAATATGCATGAAAGATAACTTATAGTCTTCAAGGGTTTGCTTCATCCACAGAATTTGTGCACAACAACGCCCAGCTGCTATATATTCAGCTTCTGTTGTGGATAGTGCAACAGAGTTCTGCTTCTTGCTAAACCAGGAGACTAAAGCTTTTCCTAATAAATGACACGTGCCGCTCATACTTTTACGGTCGACCTTGCATCCAGCGAAGTCAGCATCGGAGTAACCAATAAGATCAAATGATGTTGACTTGGGATACCATAGGCCCACTGTAACCGTACCCTTAAGGTATCTAAAGATACGCTTAACCACGGTCATGTGTGATTCCTTAGGATTAGCTTGATATCTAGCACATAGACAAACACTGAACATGATATCGGGACGACTAGCAGTTAAATAAAGTAAGCTGCCTATCATACCTCGATACTTACGTTGATCAACAGGTTTGCCACTCTCATCTGGTTCGAGTTTGGTTGAAGTAGCCATTGGCGTGCTGATTGGTTTGATGTTGTCAAGATCGAACTTCTTCAGCATGTCCTTGGTGTACTTTGATTGGCAGATGAAAGTTCCATTAGCCAGTTATTTTACTTGCAGACCAAGAAAATAGTTGAGCTCTCCCATCAAGCTCATCTCAAATTCCGTCTGCATACACTTGGCAAATTCTTGACAAAGAGTTTCATCAGTAGACCCAAAAATAATATCATCAACATAAATCTGAATTAATAGAATGGTGTCTTTGAAAGATTTGATAAACAGTGTAGTGTCAATTTTCCCTTTTGAAAAACCTTTCTCAAGCAAGAAACTGCTTAGCCTTTCATACCAAGCTCTGGGGGCTTGTTTAAGGCCATAAAGCGCTTTCTTCAGCTTGAACACGTGGTCGGGAAATTTGTGATTTTCAAAGCCAGGGGGTTGTTTGACATAAACTTCCTCCTTAATAAAGCCATTCAAGAAAGCTCTTTTAACATCCATTTGAAATAATTTAAAGTTCTGATGATTGGCAAAAGCACAAAGCATCCGAATGGATTCTAGTCTAGCAACAGGAGCATATGTCTCATCGTAGTCGATACCTTCCTCTTGATTGTATCCTTGAGCTACTAGACGGGCTTTGTTACGAGTGACTGAACCATCTTCATTTACTTTGTTTCTAAACACCCATTTGGTACCAATTATTGAGTGATTAGCCGGTCTAGGAACTAGTTCCCATACTTGGCTCCTCTCAAATTGGTTGAGTTCTTCTTGCATAGCAGAAATCTAAAATTCATCATTAAAAGCTTCAGAAATGTTTTTAGGCTCTACTTGTGAAATGAAGGCAGTGCTAGCAACGGAGTCTCTTAGTGATGATCTAGTAGTTACTCCACGTGAAACTTCTCCTATAACTAAATTTTCTGGATGAGAAGGTTTGAAAGAGAATTTCTTAGGCAAACCCTCCAGAGAATTAGTTTCAGTTGAAGTGTTCATTGGAGTAGAAATTGATGGCTCAACATCATCATCAAGAGCGCTTACTGCACTGTTATCTTCATCAAAAGTCACATTAGTTGACTCCTCCACAATAAGTGAGCGTTTGTTGAAAACTCTATATCCCTTACTCTTGGTGGCATAACCAAGAAAGATACCATCGTCAGCTTTGGCATCAAATTTGCCTAAGTTGTCTTTGGTGTTAAGGATAAAACATCTACAACCAAAAACTTTAAAATACGAAACATTGGGGGTTCTCCCAAACCAAAGCTCATAGGGTGTTTTCTTCGTAATGGGACGAATAAGCACCCTATTCAAAATGTGGCATGCTGTACTTACAGCCTCTGCCCAAAAATATTTCGGAAGAGAAAATTTATTCAACATGACTCTAGCCATATCGCCAAGAGTCCTATTCTTCCGCTCCACAATACCATTTTGTTGAGGAGTTCTAGGACAAGAAAATTCATGATCAAAACCATTTGCATTACAAAAACTTTCAAAATCTGAATTTACGAATTCGCCTCCATGATCACTTCGGATTCGAGTAATCATGTAGCCTTTTTTGTTTTGAACTTTATTTACAAAAACTTTGAAAACAGAAATAGCATCGCTCTTATTAGCGAGAAAGAAAACCCAAGTAAATCTCGAAAAATCATCAACAACAACAAATGCATAAAGTTTGCCACCAAGGCTAGCTATTCTACTAGGACCAAATAAATCCATATGAAGTAATTGCAAGGGTCTAGTAGTACTTACAGAGTTGATGGAATGAAATGAGGATTTAGTTGCCTTGTTTAGTTCACATTCGGCACATACCGTGTCCTTTTTGAATGTGATGTCAGGCAATCCTCTTACTAGCTTCTTGGTAGAAAGCCTGGATATAGCATTCATGTTGGCATGACCAAGACGCTGGTGCCAAAGCAGTCGTTCGTCTTTGTGGGCATATAAACATCTACCTGCATGGTTAGTATTTATAGAGAGATAGAAAATATAGATATTGTCCTCTCTTTTCCCTTCAAAAGCAATGTCTCCTGTTGACCTATCGTAGATATAGCAATGGTTTTGTCCAAAGTTAATATCATATCCATGATCAGCAAGATGGCTAATGCTGAGCAGGTTATGCTTTAACTCGGTCACTAGGCAGACATCCTTTATAACAGGAGAAGGAGGATGACCAATGATACCGTTACCTATTATGTGCCCTTTGAGATTGTTACCGAAGGATACGTATCCTTCTCTTTTCATCGATAGTGATGCAAAAAGATTTGCGTCTCCCGTCATATGTCGCGAGCATCCACTATCGAGAATCCACTTACTCTCAGTTGAGGAGGGAAGGTCCACCTACATCACGAGTAGATGTGACCTTTGGTACCCATTTTCTTGAGGGTCCTGAAAAGTTAGTTTTTGGAAACCAAGCATATATTTTCTTGTCTACCAGTCTTCTAACTCTATACTGTGGTGAGATGTGTCCATGTGTTCCACAGTAAGTACAGATAGCATTTTTATTTATACTGGGAGCATGAGAATGATATCTATAAGCAACAGGATGAGGATGATATGGAGAGTTAGCATGGTAATGATGACTATGCATAGAGTGAGTGGCATGATGATGATGTCTGTGTGGCATAGCATGATAATATTGACTGTAAGGAGTGGCATGCTGAAATTGTCTATATGGCATAGTGTAATGTTGTGGCATAACATGATAATTTTGCCTACGTGGCATGGTATGTTGATGTGTCATAGTATGATGAGAGTGATATTGATTGTGTCTTTGTGCAGTATGATGAGTATGAGAAGTATTCTTACGTGCACGTAGTTTGTGAAAGTTTGTGTATATAAATGCATGGTTGTGTGCTGCATGAGAATGATGTGGTTGACTAGCATGAGTGGTGTTGTGCCCATGTGATTGGGTTTGAGGTTGAACAACCTGTTTACCCAATTTGGTTTCTAATCTTTTAGACATAGCTTGCAGTTCATCAATCTTAATATCTAAGCCATAAATCTTAGTCATGGAAATCTTGTGTCTACTCTTTTCTTCAGCAAGCAACGTGTTGAGAGTAGTGATTTCTTGAGTTTGTTGCTCAATACGTGCTTCAGCATCATGTAAGCTTAATTTAAGCTTGGATACTTCATCAGTGTCATTAGTGGGTGATGTATTTCTAACATTATCAAGAAGTAAAGAAATTCTTTGTATCTCATCTTCTAGACTTTTGATTTTGTCCTTGGCATGCTTGTATTTACCGATGACCTTTTTGTGATCATCAAGTAAATCAGTGAAGGCATCGCCAAGTTCATCAAAAGAGAAGTCATCTAAAGTTTCGTTTGATACCTTGGTAGAGGTTGCCATTAAGCACACATTTGCTTTGTCTTGAGGAGAGTTCTTTTCTTCCTCGGAGTCACTTGCTTCGCTTTCATGCCAAATGCTTGTGTTGGCATACCTTTTTGATGAGTTCTTCTTGTAGGGCTTCTCATAGCGGTTGCTCTTCTTTAAGAATGGACAGTCTCTTCGGACGTGTCCAGTCTTTTTGCAGCCATAGCAGGTTGGCTCTTCTTCATCGTCTTCTTATGGCTCCTTCTTTCTTTGATTGAAGCGAAGGAATTTCTTGAAGTTACGAACCATGAGAGCTTGGTCTTCATCATCTGAGTTGTCGTCTTCGGTCTCATCATGATCAACCTTTCGTCGATGAACTTTGAGTGCGATCTCCCTGGTCTTCGGAGCAGGCTCTTCGAAGTCCTTGAGGTCAAGCTCGTGAGTCATGAGCTTGCCCATCAAGGTCTCCATAGACATAGTTGTGAGATCGTTCCCTTCTATGATGGATGTCACCTTAGGGTTCCAAATCTTTGGTAACCCTCTGAGTAGCTTGCGGATCTTCTCATGGTTTGAATACTGCTTACCAAGCGAGGATAACGGGTTGATGATGTCGAGGAATCTTGTAAACATTTGAGTGATCGTCTCATTTGGCTTCATCTTGAAGGCTTCATATTCTTGAGTGAGACGGCTTATCTTCGATTCCTTGACTTGAGTGGTTCCTTCATGCGTTACTTCTAGAAGTCTCCATACTTCATGAGCAGTGGTGCATGTAGAGACCCTGTTAAACTCGTTCCTGTCTATAGCACAGAATAAAGCATTAATAGCCCTAGCATCTAGACTTGCCTGTTTCTTCTCCTCGACAGAATATTTGTCGTGTGGTTTCTCAATGAGGTCACCATCGACGACTATTCTGGCGGGCTTTTTGTAACCGTCAGTTACGACAGTCCACAGGTCAAAGTCTAGAGACTTCAGATAAAAACTCATCCTTGTTTTCCAATATGTGTAGTTAGTCCCATCAAATAGAGGAGGCCTATGAGTGGACTGACCTTCACCATGATTGGAGATCAAGGATTGTGTGGTTGCCATGGATCAGCTCTTAGGATGTTAGTCCTTATAAAGAGAACAGAGCTCTGATACCAATTGAAGAATAGTTTGGCAACTCTAGAGGGGGGTGAATAGAGTTTATATAGAAAAAATAGCCAATTAAAAATAACTCTTTCACCAACAATAAATAATCAGAGTAAAGTACGGAAAATAAATGAAGAGCAGAAGAGCATACGCAAACACAGCGATTTTAACCTGGTTTCCCTCGTGGAGGACTAGTCCAGGCCTGAGAACTCTAGCTCAGGATTAAATCCACTATTTGTGAAATAGTAGCTTACAACCCGTGCTTTAACTTCAGAAGAGCACGTCAACTTCTTACAGAGAATCGCAGTGGCGATTGCTTGGAATTGTCCAAGCGACTTCTTCACTCTTACACAAGAATCCTAACTGAGAGATGCTGAGCACTCGAGACTTAGGAGGCTTGTGGCTAGTAGATAGGAAGGGTATGGCTTATTGAGCTTGTAGGAGAGAAGAGAAGAGAAGAGAAGATTGAGTGAGTTAAAAAGAGAGAATTCATGCCCTATTTATAGTGTTTTTAGAGGCAGAATTCGGCCAGAATTCGGGTAGGAAAATTCAAAAATTTGGCCGTTGGACAGCTAGCAACCAGCTAACCCTAAAATTAGGGTTCCTGATTTCTAGGGGACAGAGTTCGGCCCGAACTCTGTGTGGAGGCAGAGTTCGGCCCGAACTCTGTCTCCAGAGCACAGAGTGGTTCTAAGTGGGACTTGTGGGCAATTTTTGTTTTGGTGGAGCTTGGGATTTTGGGTAGGCTTATAGACTAAGTTCCAAGAGCTCAGCATAACTCAGAGTACATACTTCTAGACTCAATAAAATATAAAAGTACAGACTCGAAAATACACTGAGAGTCGGAAACTGAGCTGTTGTCTGTCCTGAACTGAATGCAGACGTCGTTTGTGTCGTATTGAATTTATACAGATATTATTTAGTCAATGTAGTCAATATTTGGTTGACTGTGACTTTGTGTCAACAGAAGGTACTCAAAGAATACAAAGGTAAAATAGGAAGACTTACCGACCTACTATATCATGTTAGAGATAATGACTCTTCAAATGAGTCTGGTGAGCTTTCTTCTATTAAATTGTTGTTACACGAGACTGTTAAGCTATCCAAAGAAAAAGACCAAACTATAATCCAGTTAAAGGAAGACCTATCTAAGGAGAGAAAGAGTCTCCAGTGTGCACAGGTCAGATTAGAATCACTCACATCTGACTATACTAGAGATTATATGACACTTACAAAAAGTTAGAAATTAGTTTAGGAAAACGTCCTGAAGTTGCTGCTTCCTATTCTAACACGTGTCAATTACCGAATCATCGGAACACGCCCAACACTGTCAGACCAAACCATACCAAGACAATGCCCAAGAAGACTAATAGGCATGCATTCTTCTATACTAGAAAACCAAAACCTACTAATCATGCACCTCACACTACTTTCAACACTCAATATGCTAAATGGCATTATTGTGGCCTCATTGGTCATATATCTTCTGCATGTAGAATCAGAAAGTTAGTAGATTTAAATATTTATGCATGGATACCGAAAACTAACCAGTTAGGACCCTACAAGAAATGGGTACCAAAAGTTTCATCTGCAAATTGTTTTATAGGTGGGATGCCCTTCACATGCTAGGAGCAAATGGATCCTCGACAGCGGTTGCTCACGGCACATGACCGATGATGCTTCATTATTCGCAACACTGTCGAAGAGGAATAAAGAAAGATATGTCTCCTTCGGTAATAATTTAAGAGGGTACATAATCGGTATCGGTGACATTGGTAAGGCTCCCTATCCAGTGATTGAAGATGTTTGTCTAGTTACTGAGTTAAAACATAATCCGCTCAGCATAAGCCATTTAGCTGATCACGGTTATGGTATTAACTTCGTAAAATATAAATGTACTATAATTGATAGTTCAACTGGTAGCACTATATTTGAAGGTATTAGGGAAGACAATATATATGTATTCTATTTGTTGGAAGATGCTAACACAGCTGGTAGATGTTTGATGGCAAAAAGCGTTGAGAGTCAACTATGGCATATAAAACTCGATCATGCAAACATGGATACAATTTCAAGATTATCTACGAAGAAGTTGGTACGCGACTTACCGGACATTTCTTTCAAGAAGGATACGGTATGTAGTGAATGTGAAAAGAACAAAGCTACCAAATCTGCATTCAAATCCAAGAACGTTGTAAGTACCACTAGACCTTTACAACTGTTGCATATTGACTTATTTGGACCCAGTAGAATTGCCAGTCTTGGTGGTAAGTTATATGCATTTGTCATTATAGATGACTTCTCTAGATATACATGGGTTTATTTTCTTGCACGCAAGAATGATGCATTATCAGAATTCGTCTCCATTTGCAAGAAAGTATAGAATGAAAAAGGGTTCATAATTACTCGTATTCGTAGTGATCGTGGCGACAAATTTGAGAATGCAGAATTCAAGCAATTTTGTGACACACACGGTTATTTGCATAAATTCTCTTGCCCTAGGACTCCGCAACAAAATGGAGTTGTGGAACGTAAGAAAAGAACTCTATCTGAAATGTCTAGAGTAATGTTAAACCAGTTTAGTCTACCAAGATACTTATGGGCTGAAGCTGTAAATACAGCATGCTATATTCTCAATAGGGTTCTAATTCGACCTATATCGAAGAAGACTCCATATGAATTATTGTTTGATAGAACACCAAATGTTTCTTATTTCAAAATCTTTGGTTGTAAATGCTTTATTCTTAATACTAAAGATAATTTGAGTAAATTTGATGAAAAGGCCGATGAAGGTATATTTTTAGGTTATGCAGCAAAGAGCAAAGGATATAGAGTCTTCAACAAAAGAACCATGATCATTGAAGAATCTATCAACGTCAAGTTTGATGAGCTAAATCAACACTTAGACGATGATGACAATGAACATAATCGCACCAAGTACAGCTACTGTAAAACCTTCACACAAAGATACAGAACCATCACATCAGGCATCAGATGAACCTCCAAACAAAGAAGTCGGAACTAGCAATCCTGAGACTACACCAAAAGAGATGAGATTCTTGGCTAATCATCCAAAGGACTTGGTAATTGGTGAGATTACCAAGGATGTAAGTACTCGTTCCTCTAATAAAGATATAGCTTCTTGTGTTGCTTTTGTCTAGCAGTTTGAACCCAAAAATATTGATGAAGCATGTAGTGATAACTTTTGGTTAGATGCTATGCAAGAGTAATTAAACCAATTCGAACGGAATCAAGTTTGGGAACTTGTTCCCAAGCCCATTGATCATCCGGTCATTGGCACCCGATGGATATTCCGAAATAAACTAAACCAGAATGGTTTAGTGACTCGTAATAAGGCTCGACTCGTAGCTCAAGGATGCAATCAGGAAGAAGGTATCGACTACGATGAGACTTATGCCCCAGTTACAAAATTAGAATCCATTCGCATGTTATGTGCATTTGTATGTTTTCATAATTTTAAGTCATTTCAAATGGATGTCAAAAGCACATTTTTAAATGGTTTTATAAAAGAAGAGGTTTATGTAGCTCAACCACCCGGTTTTAATGATTTTAAATTTCCTGAATATGTTTTCAAGTTGAAAAAAGCTTTATACGGCTTGAAACAAGCCCTTCGTGCTTGGTACGATCGTCTAAGCACTTTTCTACTTGATAACGGTTTTTCAAAGGGAAAGGTTGACACTACTTTGTTTATAAAATCTTTGAATAATAATATTCTTTTGATTCAAGTCTATGTAGATGATATTATCTTTGGATCTACTGATGAATCTCTTTGTCAAGAATTTTCAAAGTGTATACAAAATGAGTTTGAGATGAGCATGATGGGAGAGCTGAAATTCTTTCTCGGATTGCAAATCAAACAAACCAGCGATGGGACACAAAGGATCTATTAAAGAAGTTCGACATGGAAGCAGTCAAGCCACTTAGCACTCCAATGGCGACTTCAACCAAGCTTGATATTGATGAACAAGGCAAACCTGTTGACATACATAAGTATCGAGGTATGATCGGTAGCTTACTGTATTTAACTGCTAGTCGACCAGACATTATGTTTAGTGTTTGTTTATGTGCACGCTTTCAAGCTAATCCTAAGGAATCACATTTGTGGGCAGTTAAGCGTATCTTTCGATACCTTAAAGAAACTTCTTCTGTCGGCTTATGGTATCCCAAAACCACATCATTTGACCTAACCGGTTAGTCTGATGCTGATTTTGCTAGATGCAAAGTAGATAGAAAAAGTACTAGCGGTACATGTCATTTCCTAGGAAAAGCTCTAGTCCCTTGGTTTAGTAAAAAGCAAAATTCTGTTGCATTATCAACAACCGAGGCTGAGTATATCGCCGCAGGACGTTGTTGTGCACAAATTTTGTGGATAAAACAAACCTTAGAAGACTATGGATTGCATTTTACACACATACTCATTTTCTGTGACAACACTAGCTCTACTAATTTGACTAAGAAACTAGTATGTCACTCTCGTACTAAACATATGGAGATTCGACATCACTTTCTTAGAGATCATCAACAAAATGGAGATATAGACCTTGTATACATAGACACACAGAATCAATTAGCTGATATACTCACAAAACCTCTAGCGGAAGATCGTTTTAATTATTTACGTCGAGAATTAGGCATTTTAGATGTCAATAATATTAATTAATTTTGTTTTATTAATTAATTTATTTGATACTCATAAATTGTTTTTGAGACAAGCCTAAAAAGAGTCTGTCTGTCACCACGACTACGGTCGAAGCGAAACGGTACTTAAGAGTTCTCCGGTGAACCTCCGTTAGCTGGGACAGTACTCCTACAGCTAATCTGAGATAGATGCTAAGTAAAGAATATTAATTTATAAAATAATATTAATTATATTACTTTGAGATTTAAAATTACTAAACTTTGAATTAAACACTTGAAACGAATTAATGAAAAAGATGTGGCCCCGTTTCTATTATTTTATATATATATATATATATATATATATATATATATATATATATATATATATATATATATATGGAAGCGGATCAAAAGCCCCCCTTAGAAAGCCCCCCAACAACCCCCCTCACTCTAATCCGTAATATAATGTTAATATTAATGTTAATATTAATGTTAATATTAATATTAATGTTAATATTAACATTAAATACTAAAACTAACATTAAATTTAACATTAAAATTAATATTAACATTAATATTAACATTAACATTAATATTAACATTAATATTACGAATTAGAGTGAGGGGGGTTTTTGGGGGGCTTTCTAAGGGGGGCTTTTGATCCGCTTATATATATATATATATATATATATATATATATATATTTATATTTTTATATATATATATATATATAAAAAATATATATATATAATATATATATATATATATATATATATATTTTAATATATATATATATATATATATATATATATATATATATATATATATATATATATAGCCAGAAAAAAAAAAATATATATATATATAGCCAGGCAACCCTTGGCGAATTCGGCCCGAGTTTGGTCCGAATTCGGCCAGAGTTCGGCTGGATATATATATATGTACCAGCCAGAATCCGAGGCCCCCATCTTCTCCATTCTTCCAAACTACATCAAACAGCAGCTGCCGTGCCTCCAAACCCTAGTTTTTCTCCATCCTTGTTCTTCCAATCTGAGTGGAGATTCTCGTCCAAACTTTGGATTCGTGCGGAGAACTTCGTCCTCATCAGCATATCCAATTCTTGGAAGGTATAATCCCTTCTCTCCTCCACTTTTCAATACTTAGGGTTTCTAGAAATTTTTGGGAAAGAATGCCTAAGTTCAATTCCTTCAAGAGAAAAAAGACTAATGCCAGTGAAGAGGCATCGTCTTCAGATCCGCATACGAATTGCCTCTTTTCTCCGGTCCAATCAGACGATGGTGCGTCAGACGAGTTTTACTTTAAAACTTTCGATTAAGCTTTATTGTGGTACGCCGATTTTATCATACGTACTATTTGTACCGGATCGCCGATTAAATGGACTGTCTTTCCGGATCATCGCCCTTACTTTGAGGTATTAGGGTTACAACACTTTGTTACCTTACAATTCCCCATTGCCACTAATGCCATTAGATTATTCTATTGTAATTTCGTGTTAGACACTTTTATCGCGAGGACACGTGTCGGAGGAATCGATGTCGAATTCACTGATGAAACGTTAGCGAAAATTCTTGGTATCCCAAACGAAGGTGCCCCGCTCGATGACATCACTGATTTTGATTTTCCCGATGGCAAGACACTCGTTAGTTTCAAGAATGAGCTTTGTGTGCCCGCACGCACTCGTCCTGGAAAGTTCAAGGCTAATAACTTGAACTTGTTTAACTACGAATTACATCGCATCATCTATTCCACCTTACTTCAAAAATTCGCTTCCAAAGATGATGTCACTGCACTTGAGCTTTCTGCTCTTTATCATATTCTTAAGGGGATTCCTTTTTCTGCCCCTAAGACTATCATCCAGATGATGGGTAGATGTCGCGGGAGAGACCGCAACCTATCTTATGCGATGCTTATTCCTCGTATCTTTCAGATATTTGATATTGACCTATCTACTTGTGATGTCGACCCCGAGCCCAAGTTCCTCAAACTCTCTCGTCGCAGCATTGCCACTGTTCGTCCACCTACTGCACCTACTCCTCCTGCACCTACTCCCACAGCAACTGTTCCTCCTCATTCTTACCCTATGACATTTAAGGGTATTCATTAGCACTTATCAGATCTACAATCATTTTATGTTGAGACTTCTAGGGAACACGAGTTTCGTGATATGACTCGGTTCCAGCGATTGTTAACTCCTTCGCCGATCTGAGGTTTGCGCAGACGGGTCATTCTGCTAGCTTTCTACCTCGAGACCCTTCTGTTTCTCGCTACCGTATTGACGATGAGGTGGTCCACTCTCTGTTCCTGCCAGGGAACGCCTATGATTGGTATCGTACTGCTCGTGCCCCTCCACAAGACTATGTCGGTGAGTTTTACGCTGGTGCTACTCCTCGCACTTCTGGCGCTGGTACTTCTAGAGCTGGTCCTTCTGGTCACGTCCGTAATGGGCTGCACTCATTGTGGGAAGCCAGGACACGTTGTTTCGGAGTGTCGCAGAGCGCAAGGATTGTATTTGGCTTGTGGGACACCGGACCACAAGATAGGGTCCTGTCCGAATAGAGCAGGTTCCTCCTCATTGGCCCAGACTAGTCCCTCGGTAAGGGGACCAACCCCAGTCCAGCAGCAGCAGTATCCATTGTCGAGGCCATTGTCGCCTCAGGCCCAAGTGTTTTAGCAACAGTACCAGCCTCCGAGGCCATTGCCGCCTCAGGCCCTAGCCTTCCAGCTACAAAGACCCCAGCAGTATGTCCAGGTCCAAGCTCAGATCCAGAACCGGTAGAGAGGTTCTAGCGGGATATATTCTCTCTTTCTCGTGCCTTCAATTTCCTTGTTTATATACATGATTGCATGATTGATTGCTTAGTATAGCGTGTCCATGCATCTCTAGCCACTTGATTAAATTCCGAGGAAGAAATTCTTTTAAGGTGGGTAGAGTTATAATGCCCATATCTCGTATTACGTATTGGAAATACGTATACGTATTTCGGGCTCGTATTTTTGGTTTGCAATAATTAGTTAGCCTTGGGTTTTATTTTGTATGTTGCATTAGCATGGTTCATCATGGCATTGCATTGGCTTGGTTTGGTTCGGTTTAGTGGGTTTGGCTTGGTTTGGTTTTATGTGGAGAACCACTCCCATCTACCACCACTCCCACCATAAATATCAATCCCACTCTCTCTCTTCCATTATTACTCATTACTCATTTCTTCTTCTCCATCTTTACTCTTCACCTACCAGGAGAGAGGGAGAGAGAGAGAGAGAGAGCTTTGGCAAGTACATCTTGCTTCATGGAGAAAGTCCATTTTTATTGTTCCATTGTCTTCCTCATGAGTTTTTAACCCACTTTAGTACTTGGCATTTTTCATTTCCATGGTTAAATTCTTATAGATCTAGCTTTGTGGTATTTTCGGTTTCTAGAATTTTGGATCTATCAAACTTGCATTTTGCTAGTTGATGATCCCATGTTGCAGAGAATTTCGTTTGGTCCAAATTTGATCTACGGAATTTTGCTAGCCGCATGGCCGTTAAATACTTGTACAAGCAACGGTGCTTAGCCGCATATGGGCTTGGACAGTTGCATGAGCATTAATTAATAGTATTCAATAATTTAGCAGCATACAATTAATTGCATGGCATTCCTGGCCGCATGGCCCTTCACTAAATGAGTCGCATATGCATCATTTGAAATTGCTTTAGAATTAAATGTATTCTCACAAACGCATTCACACCTGCATCAATAAGCATTTAATATAAATGCTTCCATCATTTGTATTCCAAGCATTTATAAATAGTGTTTTCCAAGCATTTTAGCATGCTTGGCAATTAATGCATTAAATGCACTAACCTGAGCTCATGCATGCATGCTTGGCAAGCCTTCACGTGGGCTTGGAAATAAAGTCCAGCCGCATAAGGCATGAAATCATGCATGCATTTTTGCATGCTTGGCAAGCATTCATGTGTGCTTGGCAACTAAAGCCAACCGCATATGGCCCTCGAATGAGCCGCATATGTCCTTCCGCAAGGCTTTCCATCATTATCAATAAATGCATTAACCCATGAATGCATTATATAATGCTTTAATACAAGCATTAGAGAGTACTGCAGAGACGCATGCTTTAGCTAAGTGGGGGTTTCCATTGCAGCCGCATGAATCAAAATGGAGCCGCATAAGGAAATTATTTAGTTGCTTGTTTGCATTTTCATGCAAGCAAACCGCATGGCCATTATTTATTTATTTGTTTGTATTTTTATGCAAGCAAATGTGAGGGTGAGCCGCATGGATATTTACAGCATTAATAATTGCTTGATGCAGAGCCGCATGGCCTTTGGCCATTAAATATTATTATTTGCATGTTGCATTTTTGTATGAAATCTAAGGTGAGCCGCATAGGCTCCCTTCCCCCACTATCTAATATTTTGGCCACGTGAGCCACTCTTTTACTGGCAGTCATCATTTTATTGTTTGGCCACGTGCCCTTCCCTTGTTTAAGTGGAAGCTCGCATTTATTGTCTTCCCCACTCTCTGTCTTTTCTGACTGCATGAATATTTCTTGTTAGCATTTACTCTTGGCCGCATGGCCCCCATCAGCTATTTTTCTGGCCGCATAAGCTTTGGCTGGCCGCATGGGTGGCCTCCCACTCTCTTTGGCCGCATGTATGTTTTCCCACTTTTGGGCCGCATGGGGTCCACTTTGATTGTTTAAATGTTTTATTTGTCTGAATTGTGGTCAGAATTTCTTTCCACTCCCAACATAAAAGTTGTATAGTTTCTCCTTGGCTTCAAGAATATATATTATATATTATATTATTATTTTAATTGTGCAAGTTTCTTCCCTTCTTGACAAATGACATGACCTGACAGTGACCCATGGTGGTGCACTCTTGACAATTAACTTGACATGATAACTTGACATTATAAACATGACTTAATAGTGGCCCGACGTGGCGCACTCCTGACAGTAGATATCACATGATATATATATTTCTCAAATTACTGTTGACAGCCAACACGGTATGACAAAAATTGAATGGTCTGGACACCGTGGGCGATTGTGCTTGTACAAATGAACCCGCCTTGCCTTGCATCATGTCTAGGACAGGGACCCCTGAGTACCATGGTCAGGGATACCTACGGTAAATTAAATAAGGTTAATAACTAGAATAACACGGTAGTCATGAAGAGAATTCTCAGCTACAGGCAATTCCGTTATCTGGGCGCCCCACTTGGGATCTGTAGCCTGCCGTCGAGTATGGCACATTTCCAGCACACTGTCATGTGTTGCACCCTCTAAGTCACCTAAGGGTACATACATTTCCTGGACGATGTACCCACTTGAATTCAATCCCTAATTGCGTCCGGATAGCCTGGATGGTCTGCAGGGCTTGTGGCTGTAGAATAATCTCACTTCATCTTGCTAGTAATTAGGCCTGTGATAACCCTAGTTAGTTAAACTATCAAGACGTACTCTTTGCTTGGCCGTGATTGATTGGATGGAGTCTAGTCCAGCTTTGTCTCGTCCCGATCCTGTATAAGGTTATGACATAACATGATTATTTATTCTTTACTTTAATATCAAGATTATTACATGTCCTGATTTCTTAATTTATCCTGCCGATAAATGGTGGAAGAATTCCAAGTTCTGTTCAGACGAAGGGTTACAACCCCGGTCCTTATTTGGTTTACGAGTTATAACCTGGTTATCTGAATAGTCCTATGGATTACCTCATCGTATATCATCCTGTCATACTTTTCCATATTTTTTGTCTTTTATTTATAATTGTACTCTTGTGCTGATTGCTGGTTTTAGTTCCTAAGGGAAGCCTCCTTTGTGGCACTTGCTCTTTCTGGGGTCTGACCCAGCTGGTTTTGTATGGCCAGATACCGGAGCAGTACCAGAGGATCTACCGACCTTCCTGCCACATGGTGACCACTAGACGGAATCCTGGCAACGAGTGGGTTTATTTTGGCTCTCCCACTTTATTGTAAAATTATTCTTTTGAGGCGTTTAGCCGCCGAGCAAGTGTTAGCTCGTGTACATTTTACTTACTGTCTGTCTACGGGCTGTAACATGATTGGCAACCTAGGGTTGATCATGTATGACTAAACTCTCGCTAGTCCTCACATTTTGTAACGACTAGCTTCATAATCAGCTGAATATGTAATGTTTGGGATGCCTTACTATTGTATATTTGGTGATCTTACATCTTATAACATTTACTTACTTACTAGTGATTGAGACACTAGGCTTGTTATTGACCTTAAGAGACTGATGGATTGTAGATAAACCCTTATATATCTAGACAGCCGTGACCGTATAATGGGGTGGATTCCATTTCATTATACGTAGCTGGCTATGTCTGCCCCCGCTCTCCAGTGTTCTGGTTCTGGGGCGTGACATTGTTTAAGTGGTGGCCCATACAGGTCTTGTAAATCAAGATATGTGAGGGTTTACCGAATAGATGTCTCAATCAGTACTCGCCCTTGATCTCTACTCGTATCCTCTGGATTCCTGAAATTCTTGCCCTGATCACATGCTTGTAATCGTTGATCTGTCCTGGTCCTTCCTTATTGTTCCATATGTCGTCTTCTTCAGTGGCATTGTTCCTGGACCTGCCGATCAGCAAGACAAAGTACCTCCCGTGGACCAGTAACAACCAGAAGATCAGGCCCAGCACTCAGGAGCAGCCTCCCGAGTCATGCCTACCGGGAATCTCGAGCCACCGATTCAGTCCGTCCAGCCTGCAGAGCCCGATGATGGTACTTTGGTGGGTCTCATCAGATTATTGTTAGCTTCCCAAGATCACCGAGGAGATGCCTTGCAACATGCAGTGGCAGATGCTCTGAACAGAGGTGGAGATCATGGGAACCGTGCAGCGAACAGTTTCAAGCGTCTGAACCCTCCATTCTTCAACGGTAGCGAAGATGCTATTGCTGCTGATGCATGGCTCCAGGATACTGAAGTCATTCTAGAGGCAGCCAGAACCTCGGAGGACGAGAAGGTGGCCGTGGTGCGTCTACAGTTATTGGATTTTGTCCGTAGCTGGTAGGCAGCACAGGCCATGGGATTAGTAGCCCCTATTCCATGGGCACTATTCAGAGAGAGATTCCAGACTAAGTACTTCGATGCGGTGGCTCGGTATGATCTTCAGACCAAGTTCACCAATCTGAAGCAAGAAGGCAGGACGATCGATGGATATGCGGCCGAGTTCTCCAGGCTTAGTCGGTTTGCTCCCACCTTGGTAGCAATCGAGTATGATAGAGCCCAGCGGTTCCAACAGGGGATCCACCTCGAGATTTTGTTGGCAGTGGAACAGTTTGAGCATCAGACTTTTGATGAAGTATTGAGGGCAGCTAGGAGGCATGAGTATACCTCCCACAGGATCATGGACAGGACTGGAGGTCGAAAGCGATCTCATGGCCAGATGACCCAGTCGACAGCACCAGCCCCGGTAGTCAGGGCTTTGACAATTGCAACTCCGAGGGAGGCGGCCTCAGTGACGTTGGTCACGTCTCCTCAGCAGCAGAAGCAGAAGCAGTCTTCCGCAATGGGCTGCACTCATTGTGGGAAGCCAGGACACGTTGTTTCGGAGTGTCGCAGAGCACAAGGATTGTGTTTGGCTTGTGGGGCACCGGACCACAAGATAGGGTCCTGTCCGAATAGAGCAGGTTCCTCCTCATCGGCCCAGACTAGTCCCTCGGTAAGGGGACCAGCCCCAGTCTAGCAGCAGCAGCAGTATCCATTGCCGAGGCCATTGCCGCCTCAGGCCCAAGTATTTTAGCAACAGTACCAGCCTCCGAGGCCATTACCGCCTCAGGCCCTAGCCTTCCAGCTACAAAGACCCCAGCAGTATGCCCAGGTCCAAGCTCAGATCCAGAACCGGTAGAGAGGTTCTAGCGGGATATCTTCTCTCTTTCTCGTGCCTTCGATTTCCTTGTTTATATACATGATTGCATGATTGATTGCTTAGTATAGCTTGTTCCTGTATCTCTAGCCATTTGATTAAATTTCGAGGACGAAATTCTTTTAAGGTGGGTAGAGTTGTAATGCCCAAATCTCGTATTACGTATTGGGAATACGTGTACGTATTTTGGGCTCGTATTTTTGGTTTGTCATAATTAGTTAGCCTTGGGTTTTATTTTGCATGTTGCATTAGCATGGTTCATCATGGCATTGCATTGGCTTGGTTTGGTTCGGTTTAGTGGGTTTGGCTTGGTTTGGTTTTATGTGGAGAACCACTCCCACCTACCACCACTCCCACCATAAATATCAATCCCACACTCTCTCTTCCATTATTACTCATTACTCATTTCTTCTTCTCCATCTTTACTCTTCACCTACCAGGAGAGAGGGAGAGAGAGAGAGAGAGCTTAGGCAAGTGCATCTTGATTCATGGAGAAAGTCTATTTTTATTGTTCCATTGTCTTCCTCATGAGTTTTTAACCCACTTTAGTACTTGGCATTTTTCTTTTCCATGGTTAAATTCTTATAGATCTAGCTTTGTGGTATTTTCGGTTTCTAGAATTTTGGATCTATCAAACTTGCATTTTGCTAGTTGATGATCCCATGTTGCAGAGAATTTCGTTTGGTCCAAATTTGATCTACGAAATTTTGCTAGCCGTATGGCCGTTAAATACTTGTACAAGCAACGGTGCTTAGCCGCATATGGGCTTGGACAGTTGTGTAACGCCCCAGTCCCAAAATACGTAGGACTAGAAACGTAGACATGCCAGCTGTATTCATACGAAGTATACTCCAATATATGGAAGCCTCGTATAAATACATAAGCTGTAATTGCAGTAAAATCACAACTAATCTCATCCACAAAGAATAAATGAATAAAAGATCATATAATGAGAATAAATTTGTCTCGATACAATATGTTGGGCGGAGACAAATCCACTACCAACAAAATAAGGAAATAAAATACATGGAAAATGAAATGAGCGGCGAGCGAAGCGAAGACGATCCAAGTGCAATCATCCTCGAAAAATAGCAACGAACACGGCTAGAGCTAAAGCACCTGCGAAAGACAATAGCACACACCTGACAAGACAACCAGGTCCTCAGAGGGACGTAACAAGACACATCATAGCATGCCATATAAACCGAATAAATATTGCTCAATAAATAAGTAAATCGAATTCATAACATAGTCCAATACGCACCTACTGAACGAGCGTACCATCCCCCCAACCAAACAAGGACAGGAGATGGTAAACTAATTCACGGCGACGTATCTTTCCATGCTAAGAATTCGATATGGTATCCGGACCCCAACAAGGTTCAATACCTTCTCATCGAAGTAGTAAGTCGCACCTACAACCAAACAAGGACAAGATGTGACAAACTAATCCGCGACAAGTTATTGTTCCAAGTCGCGGTCAGATACAAGTACCCAAACCAAAAGTACTCGTACCTAACGGATAGGGTAGCCTACCATTCTAAGTGAAATGTTGTTAAGAACAATCCTTCCTACGCATGGGCCCTGGCTGAATAGGATCGGCATAGTCCCCTCTTGGGCACCAGAGGCCCCAGCAGTAGGAGCATGACGTTCCGCAGAATCGTCAGTGGCCGTCAGTAATCATGGGTAATCTGACCCGCGTCTCCGACGGAGCTCACGGGTTACAAAAGGGAAAGTGCATCGAAGCCCATACGCTAAGGAATTGTCCTCCCCGCCCAATGCCTATTATACTGTATCCACAACATTAACCTCTATAACCGCTAAGTCAAACTAGCATGCAACCTCTATTAACGGTTATTCCTATCGCACGGCTTGTACGTACTGGTGGCCAGCCAATCACGCACTTCCGTATTCTACATACGACACACAACTTCGTGTTTACAACGTGTCAAGGCCAATGTATGCGACACACAAGGTGGTCCCTTAAATCTAGGTTTAATTTGTAAGAAAAATAATACACAGCAGGAAATATAAAAGAACAGTTATGCCATGTATCACAGTTTATTTTGCATAAAGAAAATAAGTAATGCATGAAATATGAGCTAAAAATAATTAAACAGCTAATGGCAAGGTGTCTTGCCTGGTAGTACGCCTGGTGTGCTGCGAGTATCACTGTGGCACGAACTGCAAATTTCGGTGTAACAACTGTACAAAGGAGACCTCGGATGGTGACACGGTCGGTTCCATTGGGTCCAGAAGGGTCAACTTGGTTAGGGTGGACATAAGGTAGACTTTGAATTGGCGAAGGAATAGTAATAATGGGCCTAGTCACGGGTTGGAGAAAGATCGAAGGAATTTGGAAGAATAACATATATATAATTTTAGGAAAGTATTTCTAAATGAGAAGTTATATTTACTAACAAAATACTATTTGAAAAATAGAGAAATAACTCGATTTAGACTAGAAGTCAAAGTCTGTAAAAATAGATAATAACTATACGTCATAAAATATTTTAAATAAATCTTTTAAACACATTAATACTCATTTAGGTCAAAGCTATATATTTAAATTAGCTAGAAAAATAATATAGTAATAATTTTATGGTTCCAAAAATCCATTTTGAAAATAAGTATAGGGTCAAGCTCTAAAATCGTATTTTTGTTACAAAAATAAATTCCAAAAATTTATTAGTAAAATTATTCATACGTAGTTAAAAACAATATAATATTGATAATCCCTATATCCTATTATCCATACTACATAATACATATATATAATAACTAGCATTAAAATAATAATAATAAACAACAACAGTACCTGTGTTGTACTGCTGTAGAAAAAATATTCAAATAAATAATTAAATAAGTAAAATAAAAATTTGGACAGAAGAGGCATATGTGTTCTCCTCTTTCGAGGAGAACCTCTCAAACTAAGAAAATAAAAATTCGAGAGGGGCCTTCTCATCTGTACGAAACCAAGGAAAGAGACATGAAGTGAAAAACCAAAACAAAAATATCAGAACACACAAAAGAAAACATCTGCCAACAACAAAGAAATAAAGAATAAAAATATAAAGATCAATTAAGTACACTAGTAACACTACTTCGGAAGGGCTGCTCTCTCTTGGGAAGGGAGAGTGAAGGAGAGAGAGAGAGAGGCACAAAAAGGAAAATGAGAGGAAAGCGAGGGAGAGAAGCTAGAGGGAGAGGGGGGTTCTCAGCGGGGACTCGGTGAGGCGGCGCGCGGCGCTGGAAGAAGAAGGGGGCGACGGGGCGGAGGCTGGACAGTGATGGCGGGAAGCGGCGGAGGTTGGGGGTCAGTGCTGGCGCTGCTCGCGGGGCGGAGCGGACGCGCGGCAGGCGAGGAGATCGGCGGAGCATACGAAGAGGGCGGCGCTAGTAGGTGTCTCACCGGCGGCGTGGGGCCTGTCGTCGGGACAGGGTTTTTGGAGGTTTTTCATCGGCGGGGCAGGCGGCCAAGCGGGTGGCGACGGCGAGGTCGCGGCGGTCGGTGGTTGCAAAGGGCAGCGGGTCAGGCGGGTGACGCTGGTCGCCGGAAAAAGGAGGAGTCGGCGGTCAGCGGAGAGGTGGATGGAGCGGGGTTTTGGTCGAAGGTGGTTTGGGCGAAGGGTTTCGCCGGGACGGAGCAAGAGGTGGTGAGGGCGACGCTGGCTGGGGGCAAGCGCGCTGCTCCGGCGCAGTGGGCCGGACACGACGGAGCGCGGCTCATCGGCGAGGTATGGGTTAGGGTTTTCTACTTTTCTTTCCCTATTTTCTATTTGCTTGTGGGTTTCCTTGGGTCGCCGACGGTTTGCGCCGGTGACGGTGGTGGTTTTGGTGGTTGGGTTAGCCGGGGCGGTGGTGGTGGTGTTGTCCACTGGTGGCCGGGATATGGTGGCGGTGACGGCGGCTGTGGTGATGACGATGTTGTGGTTAGGGCGTCGATTATGGTATTGGCGGTGGTGGTTTTGATGGTGTGGCTGGGGGTTGCAGGTGGCGAGGGTGCCGGGATTGGGTGTGCGGCGTGTTGGCCGAGAGGGGCTGGATATAGTTAGAATAGGCTCTAGATTAGGAATTGGTATATAGTGTCGGGTTTGTCGACACGTAGAAATAATGTATGTGTAAAGATGGAATAAGAATTTGGGACGTGGAACACGGACACGAGGCACGCAAAATTTGTGGAGAAATTTGTGGAAGATGAATAATGTGGAGGAGTACCTGCCTATTTATAGGATGTGGGAATTCCCACTTAGATATGGACTAGGAATATTTGAAACCCAAGTAGATAAATCATCTACTAATTTAAATCAAACTAATAAATCTAAATCCAAATAAAATCTAAATTTAAATCTAATTCCAAATCCAAATCAAATCTAAATCCAATTAAATCAAATCAATTAATCAAATTCCAAATATAGATATTAGCTTAATATATTTAAATGTTTCCATGGAATCAAATCAAATTTAAACTGTCACAATATTTCAAAAATATGTTTTCCAAAAATACTATAATAATTCAAAAATAATAAATCTTTTTGAATAATAAAATATTAATATTAAATAATTTTGAAAATACCTTATAATTAAATATTTATGAAATAAATATTTTTGCACGAAGAATTTTATTATTAATAACTGCTAAAAATAATAGGCTTTTTATGGCAAGAATAATAATTCTACATAATAAAATAAAAAAATAATTGTTTTTCTAAAATATGTACGCTCGCACATATTCGCACTCGTTGACCAAATTCGAAAAAGAAATAAAAGGTCGTGTGCGACGTATAATACGACTACGCGACGTACAATACAAAAAAATTTAAATCGGTACTAATTTTAAATAAAAAAATAGTAGAAATTTAGGGGTTTTACATCCTACCCAACTTAAAAGAAATTTCGTCCTCGAAATTAAGAATTAGTAGGGGGGTGAGAGGACACAAGGGGTATCAATGGGGATTCAATGACGACAATGTTTTTCGTAAAATCCTGTCGTAAGGAATCGCGATCTAGATCGTAGAAAATAATATAAGTATGGTCGGGGGTAGGTTGAGGATATGATTAAGAGACGATTGTAATCACTCTTAAATTCAAGTGATTAGAAAGTCAAGATGGTAGAATTTGGGTCAAGGGAAAGGACCAAAGAAATAGTCATATTGAGTGTTAATGGTCACAAGAGATAGGATAGCTAGAGAAATTTCTAGCACAACGCTTCCGTCCTCCTAAAATAGGTGAAGACGAAATCAATATAGAGTTCGAAGGAGGCGTTTATCGAATACGAATACGTGATTCAAAAACTATTGAATAATTTCAAAAGAATTGTCAAGGCAGTCGTGGATGGGACTATAGAGGACAAGTTTAGCTATGTCCCGTCCACGTAGAATAATAGACAAAAGCGAACCAAAGTGCACTCGGTTGATCAGACCATTATGCACCGGTTCTGATTAGACAACATGTTAGTGGGATATCTTCCAATAACATATGTCGTGAACAAGCTCGATAAAACATAAGCTTGCAAAAACTAGGCTACATTAGCATCATTTAGTCAAATGGTAAATACATAGGCACGAGAGATTAAGATTTAAGAAGGGAGAATGATTCTAGGGCATACAGTCGTCCTATAGTCTTCTTATCCAAGTCCTTGGTTGGCTAGACGGGTTAGGTCCTCTAGATTTTAGGATCTAAATAAGCTTGCTACTATAGGTCACTAGGTCAAAGGGGTTGCTAGTTCATAAGGTATTCTACCCAACTTAATTTAAACTAATGGTGTTTTGGGACAACTAGCTAGTAGGGTCAATCTCTAGCAAGCACGAAGGGAAGATAAGAATAGGGATGGAAGGACGCAAGCAAGATGCAATTGATGAGTCAAACGGTAGATAAAATCAAGAAAAGAGGTCAAGTATGTGGATGACATCCTAGACTTCTAATCCTATACGCAGGCTTGCTTGGTACGGTGAAGTAACCAAACAATTTATGTTGACCTGCATGGGCCACCACAAAAACATGTAACGCCCCAGTCCCAAAATACGTAGGACTAGAAACGTAGACATGCCAGCTGTATTCATACGAAGTATACTCCAATATATGGAAGCCTCGTATAAATACATAAGCTGTAAATGCAGTAAAATCACAACTAATCTCATCCACAAAGAATAAATGAATAAAAGATCATATAATGAGAATAAATTTGTCTCGATACAATATGTTGGGCGGAGACAAATCCACTACCAACAAAATAAGGAAATAAAATACATAAAAATAAAATGAGCGACGAGCGAAGCGAAGACGATCCAAATGCAATCATCCTCGAGAAATAGCAACGAACACGGCTAGAGCTAAAGCACCTGCGAAAGACAATAGCACACACCTGGCAAGACAACCAGGTCCTCAGAGGGACGTAACAAGACACATCATAGCATGCCATATAAACTGAATAAATATTGCTCAATAAATAAGTAAATCGAATT
This sequence comes from Iris pallida, assembly GCA_029216955.1. Taxonomy (NCBI): domain Eukaryota; kingdom Viridiplantae; phylum Streptophyta; class Magnoliopsida; order Asparagales; family Iridaceae; genus Iris; species Iris pallida. The sequence continues at coordinate 7,500,093 of JANAVB010001799.1, forward strand.
CATGACATAGTCCAATACGCACCTACTGAACGAGCGTACCATCCCCCCAACCAAACAAGGACAGGAGATGGTAAACTAATTCACGGCGACGTATCTTTCCATGCTAAGAATTCGATATGGTATCCGGACCCCAACAAGGTTCAATACCTTCTCATCGAAGTAGTAAGTCGCACCTACAACCAAACAAGGACAAGATGTGACAAACTAATCCGCGACAAGTTATTGTTCCAAGTCGCGGTCAGATACAAGTACCCAAACCAAAAGTACTTGTACCTAACGGATAGGGTAGCCTACCATTCTAAGTGAAATGTTGTTAAGAACAATCCTTCCTACGCATGGGCCCTGGCTGAATAGGATCGGCATAGTCCCCTCTTGGGCACCAGAGGCCCCAGCAGTAAGAGCATGACGTTTCGCAGAATCGTTAGTGGCCGTCAGTAATCATGGGTAATCTGACCCGCGTCTCCGGCGGAGCTCACGGGTTACAAAAGGGAAAGTGCATCGAAGCCCATACGCTAAGGAATTGTCCTCCCCGCCCAATGCCTATTATGCTGTATCCACAACATTAACCTCTATAACCGCTAAGTCAAACTAGCATGCAACCTCTATTAACGGTTATTCCTATCGTACGGCTTGTACGTACTGGTGGCCAGCCAATCACGCACTTCCGTGTTCTACATGCGACACACAACTTCGTGTTTACAACGTGTCAAGGCCAATGTATGCGACACACAAGGTGGTCCCTTAAATCTAGGTTTAATTTGTAAGAAAAATAATACACAGCAGGAAATATAAATGAACAGTTATGCCATGTATCACAGTTTATTTTGCATAAAGAAAATAAGTAATGCATGAAATATGAGCTAAAAATAATTAAACAGCTAATGGCAAGGTGTCTTGCCTGGTAGTACGCCTGGTGTGCTGCGAGTATCACTGTGGCACGAACTGCAAATTTTGGTGTAACAACTGTACAAAGGAGACCTCGGATGGTGACACGGTCGGTTCCATTGGGTCCAGAAGGGTCAACTTGGTTAGGGTGGACATAAGGTAGACTTTGAATTGGCGAAGGAATAGTAATAATGGGCCTAGTGACGGGTTGGAGAAAGATCGAAGGAATTTGGAAGAATAATATATATATAATTTTAGGAAAGTATTTCTAAATGAGAAGTTATATTTACTAACAAAATACTATTTGAAAAATAGAGAAATAACTCGATTTAGACTAGAAGTCAAAGTCTGTAAAAATAGATAATAACTATACGTCATAAAATATTTTAAATAAATCTTTTAAAAACATTAATACTCATTTAGGTCAAAGCTATATATTTAAATTAGCTAGAAAAATAATATAGTAATAATTTTATGGTTCCAAAAATCCATTTTGAAAATAAGTATAGGGTCAAGCTCTAAAATCGTATTTTTGTTACAAAAATAAATTCCAAAAATTTATTAGTAAAATTATTCATACGTAGTTAAAAACAATATAATATTGATAATCCCTATATCCTATTATCCATACTACATAATACATATATATAATAACTAGCATTAAAATAATAATAATAATAATAATAAATCATAATAATAATACACAACAACAACAGTACCTGTGTTGTACTGCTGTAGAAAAAAATATTCAAATAAATAATTAAATAAGTAAAATAAAAATTTGGACAGAAGAGGCATATGTGTTCTCCTCTTTCGAGGAGAACCTCTCAAACTAAGAAAATAAAAATTCGAGAGGGGCCTTCTCATCTGTACGAAACCAAGGAAAGAGACATGAAGTGAAAAACCAAAACAAAAATATCAGAACACACAAAAGAAAACATCTGCCAACAACAAAGAAATAAAGAATAAAAATATAAAGATCAATTAAGTACACTAGTAACACTACTTCGGAAGGGCTGCTCTCTCTTGGGAAGGGAGAGTGAAGGAGAGAGAGAGAGAGGCACGAAAAGAAAAATGAGGGGAAAGCGAGGGAGAGAAGCTAGAGGGAGGGGGGTTCTCAGCGGGGACTCGGTGAGGCGGCGCGCGGCGCTGGAAGAAGAAGGAGGCGACGGGGCGGAGCTGACGGTCGGGGCGGAGGCTGGACAGTGATGGCGGGAAGCGGCGGAGGTTGAGGGTCAGTGCCGGCGCTGCTCGCGGGGCGGAGCGGACGCGCGGCGGGCGAGGAGATCGGCGGAGCATACGAAGAGGGCGGCGCTAGTAGGCGTCTCGCCGACGGCGTGGGGCCTGTCGTCGGGACGGGGTTTTTGGAGGTTTTTCATCGGCGGGGCAGGCGGCCAAGCGGGTGGCGACGGCGAGGTCGCGGCGGTCGGTGGTTGCAAAGGGCGGCGGGTCAGGCGGATGACGCTGGTCGCCGAAAAAAGGAGGAGTCGGCGGTCAGCGGAGAGGTGGATGGAGCGGGGTTTTGGTCGAAGGTGGTTTGGGCGAAGGGTTTCGCCGGGACGGAGCAAGAGGTGGTGAGGGCGACGCTGGCTGGGGGCGAGCGCGCTGCTCCGGCGCAGTGGGCCGGACACGGCGGAGCGCGGCTCATCGGCGAGGTATGGGTTAGGGTTTTCTACTTTCCTTTCCCTATTTTCTATTTGCTTGTGGGTTTCCTTGGGTCGTCGGCGGTTTGCGCCGGTGACGGTGGTGGTTTTGGTGGTTGGGTTAGCCGGGGCGGTGGTGGTGGTGTTGTCCACTGGTGGCCGGGATATGGTGGCGGTGACGGCGGCTGTGGTGATGACGATGTTGTGGTTAGGGCGTCGATTATGGTATTGGCGGTGGTGGTTTTGATGGTGTGGCTGGGGGTTGCAGGTGGCGAGGGTGCCGGGATTGGGTGTGCGGCGTGTTGGCTGAGAGGGGCTGGATATAGTTAGAATAGGCTCTAGATTAGGAATTGGTATATAGTGTCGGGTTTGTCGACACGTAGAAATAATGTATGTGTAAAGATGGAATAAGAATTTGGGACGTGGAACACGGACACGAGGCACGCAAAATTTGTGGAGAAATTTGTGGAAGATGAATAATGTGGAGGAGTACCTGCCTATTTATAGGATGTGGGAATTCTCACTTAGATATGGACTAGGAATATTTGAAACCCAAGTAGATAAATCATCTACTAATTTAAATCAAACTAATAAATCTAAATCCAAATAAAATCTAAATTTAAATCTAATTCCAAATCCAAATCAAATCTAAATCCAATTAAATCAAATCAATTAATCAAATTCCAAATATAGATATTAGCTTAATATATTTAAATGTTTCCATGGAATCAAATCAAATTTAAACTGTCACAATATTTCAAAAATATGTTTTCCAAAAATACTATAATAATTCAAAAATAATAAATCTTTTTGAATAATAAAATATTAATATTAAATAATTTCAAAAATACCTTATAATTAAATATTTATGAAATAAATATTTTTGCACGAAGAATTTTATTATTAATAACTGCTAAAAATAATAGGCTTTTTATGGCAAGAATAATAATTCTACATAATAAAATAAAAAAATAATTGTTTTTCTAAAATATGTACGCTCGCACATATTCGCACTCGTCGAGCAAATTCGAAAAAGAAATAAAAGATCGTGTGCGACGTATAATACGACTACGCGACGTACAATACAAAAAAATTTAAATCGGTACTAATTTTAAATAAAAAAATAGTAGAAATTTAGGGGTTTTACAAGTTGTATGAGCATTAATTAATAGTACTCAGCAATTTAGCAGCATGCAATTAATTGCATGGCATTGCTGGCCGCATGGCCCTTCACTAAATGAGCCGCATATGCATCGTTTGAAATTGCTTTAGAATTAAATGCATTCTCACAAACGCATTCACACTTGCATCAATAAGCATTTAATATAAATGCTTCCATCATTTGTATTCCAAGCATTTATAAATAGTATTTTCCAAGCTTTTTAGCATGCTTGGCAATTAATGCCTTAAAGGCACTAACCTGAGCTCATGCATGCATGCTTCGCAAGCCTTCACGTGGGCTTGGAAATAAAGTCCAGCCGCATAAGGCATGAAATCATGCATGCATTTTTGCATGCTTGGCAAGCATTCATGTGTGCTTGGCAACTAAAGCCAACCGCATATGGCCCTCGAATGAGCCGCATATGGCCTTCCGCAAGGCTTTCCATCATTATCAATAAATGCATTAACCCATGAATGCATTATTTAATGCTTAAATACAAGCATTAGAGAGTACTGCAGAGCCGCATGCTTTAGCTAAGTGGGGGGTTCTATTGCAGCCGCATGAATCAAAATGGAGCCGTATAAGGAAATTATGCTTGTTTGCATTTTCATGCAAGCAAACCGCATTGCCATTATTTATTTATTTATTTATTTGTATTTTCATGCAAGCAAATGTGAGGGTGAGCCGCATGGATATTTACAGCATTAATAATTGCTTGATGCAGAGACGCATGGCCTTTGGCCATTAAATATTATTATTTGTATGTTACATTTTTGCATGAAATCTAAGGTGAGCCGTATAGGCTCCCTTTCTCCACTATCTAATATTTTGACCACGTGAGCCACTCTTTTACTGGCAGTCATCATTTCATTGTTTGGCCATGTGCCCTTCCCTTGTTTAAGTGGAAGCTCATATTTATTGTCTTCCCCACTCTCTGTCTTTTCTGACTGCATGAATATTTCTTGTTAGCATTTACTCTTGGCCGCATGGCCCCCTTCAGCTATTTTTCTGGCCGCACAAGCTTTGGCTGGCCGCATGGGTGGCCTCCCACTCTCTTTGCCCGCATGTATGTTTTCCCACTTTTGGGCCGCATGGGGTCCACTTTGATTGTTTAAATATTTTATTTGCCTAAATTGTGGTCAGAATTTCTTCCCACTCCCAACATGAAAGTTGTAGAGTTTCTCCTTGGCTTCAAGAATATATATATATTATATATTATATTATTATTTTAATTGTGCAAGTTTCTTCCCTTCTTGACAAATGACATGACCTGACAATGACCCATGGTGGTACACTCTTGACAATTAACTTGACATGATAACTTGACATGATAAACATGACTTGATATTGGCCCGACGTGGCGCACTCTTGACAGTGGACATGACATGATATATATTTATTTCTCGAATTACTGTTGACGGCCAACACGGTATGACAAAAATTGAATGGTCTGGACACCGTGGACGATTGTGCTTGTACAAATGAACCCGCCTTGTCTTGCATCATGTCTAGGACAGGGACTCCTGAGTACCACGGTCAGGGGTACCTACGGTAAATTAACTAAGGTTAATAACTAGAATAACACGGTAGTCATGAAGAGAATTCCCAGCTATAGGCAATCCCGTTATCTGGGCGCCCCACTTGGGATCTGTAGCCTGCCGTCGAGTAGGGCACATTTCCAGCACACTATCATGTGTTGCACCCTCTAAGTCACCTAAGGGTACATGCGTTTCCTGGACGATGTACCCACTTGAATTCAATCCCTAATTGCGTTCGGATAGCCTGGATGGTCTGCAGGGCTTGTGGCTGTGGAATAATCTTACTGCATCTTGCTAGTAATTAGGCCTGTGATAACCCTAGTTAGTTAAACTATCAAGCCGTACTCTTTGCTTGGCCGTGATTGATTGGATGGAGTCTAGTCCAGCTTTGTCTCGTCCCGATCCTGTATAAGGTTATGACATGACATGATTACTTGTGCTTTACTTTAATATCAAGATTATTACATGTCCTGATTTCTTAATTTATCCTGTCAATAAATGGTGGGAGAATTCCATGTTCTGTTCAGACGAAGGGTTACAACCCCGGTCCTTGTTTGGTTTACGGGTTGTAACCTGGTTATCTAAATAGTCTCATGGATTACCTCATCGTATATCATCCTGTCATACTTTTCCATATTTTATGTCTTTTATTTATAATTGTACTCTTGTACTGATTGCTGGTTTTAGTTCCTAAGTGAAGCCTCCTTTGTGGCACTTGCTCTTTCTGGGGTCTGACCCAGCTGGTTTTGTATGGCCAGATACCGGAGCAGCACCAGAGGATCTACCGACCTTCCTGCCACATGGTGACCACTAGACGGAATCCTGGCAACGAGTGGATTTATTTTGGCTCTCCCACTTTATTGTAAAATTATTCTTTTGAGGTATTTAGCCGCCGAGCAAGTGTTAGCTCGTGTACATTTTACTTACTGTCTACCTACGGGCTGCAACATGATTGGCAACCTAGGGTTGATCATGTATGACTAAACTCTCGTTAGTCCTCACATTTTGTAACGACTAGCTTCATGATCAGCTGAATATGTAATGTTTGGGATGCCTTACTATTGTTTATTTGGTGATCTTACATCTTGTAACATTTACTTACTTACTGGTGATTGAGACACTAGGCTTGTTATTGACCTTAAGAGACTAATGGATTGTAGATAAACCCTCATATATCTAGATAGCCGTAACCGTATAATGGGGTGGATTCTATTTCATTATACGTAGCTGGCTATGTCTGCCCCCGCTCTCCAGTGTTCTGGTTCTGGGACGTGACAGTTTTTAAACATCCTTTTTTACCAAAAGCTTCTGAAGGACTTTTCAAAAAACCAAAATTGATTTTTCTCAAAAATGAACTGGCAGAACCCTAGCAGAACTCGGTCCGAGTTCGGCCAAAGTTCGGCCAATTGGAATGTTAGTGAACGTTGGATTTTGAACTTGGTCATCCTTCAGTTGCGGTTTGTTACAAAGAGTTCTGTCCAAATTCTGCCCGAATTCTGTCAGAGTTCTGTCTTTGGAAAAACTATAAATAGAGAAGTATTTCGATCATTTCAAATCACCAATTCACTTTCAATCTCTTCTCTTCCTGAGCTTACATTCTTCCAAAGAGTTTTCAAAAAGCTTACATTTTTAAATCCCAAGCCAGTTACAATCCTCTAGTCGATTTGTCAGTACGGTGCGGTCTAGAAGTTTCAGAGCGATTATAATCAGAGGCTTGATAGAAGATACAACTCTTTACAATTGAAGTTGGTCGAGTTCTTCGTATCAAAGCTCACGTTTGTAGAAGTTGCAAGGACTTCGTATGAAAACTTGCAGGATTTTCCAATAGTGGATTCAACTGGAAGCTAGAGTTCTTCCGACTGGCCTAGTCCTCACAAGAGGAAAACCAGTATAAATCTCGGTGTTTGCGTTTGCTTTCTGTTCACTTTTAATTTCTGTCATTTACTTTGTGATTATTATTATATCTGTGATCTAACTGCTAACAAGATTTTTAATTAGCAATATTCCGCTGCCTACTCTATTCACCCCCCCTCTAGAGTATTCTGCTTTACGATTTCGTTCCTACATAGTCAAGCTAGGTCAATTGGTCACATTTAGGCTTAATGTTGACTTTTGGTCAACTCTAGTCAATCTCGAACTATTGGGTCAAACCTTGGTCAATTTTAGGGTTTGGTCAAACTAAGTCAAATTAAGTCACACTAGGTCAAGGGTTGACTTACAATTGACTTTTGGTAAACTGGTCAACTCTGGTCAACTGTCCAGGTCAAACTAGAATAAAGTCAACACTTGGTCAACTCTAGTCAACCGCACTAATCAAACTAGGTCAAGTCTAAGTCAAATATCATATTCCTAGCCATTACCTACCAAGATAACGTATACCTTAGCCTTATTGGTATCCCAATACCAATACCTTAGTCTAGGTAACAAATACCTTAATAATATCCCACCCTTAGGCTATAGGTAATGCCCATTACCTTACCAATACCTTAGATATCTAGTATCTATTATCTACCCTAAGTTATTAGATAACAAAACCTTAATATCTATACCTTAGTTACCTGGGTAATACCATATCCTAGTAGGTAAATCTCATTACCTTAGCTATCTTAGGATATACCCCATACCTTAGCTAATACCTTACCCTTATTAGGTAACCCTCAAGATATCCTAAAATACTACTATAGGTATCACAAGATACCAACTATCTATAGACACTAACTCCTAAGATATCTAATCTCTATTCTAGACATTTACTTACCCTATATATCACCACTACATGTACTTGATTTCTGAGACCAAAACATATCTCAAAATCTAGGATATTACCTAGACTACCTATATTACCCTCATGACAGTCCAGTTCAATCTATACTGAACTTTAACCCTCAAGCTCAGTCCTGTCCAAGGACTCTGAACTCCCATCCAAGCATCCCTTCATATTCATCTAAGTGTCCATCTATTTATGTATATATCCTTCCATCTATGACTATACACACATCCATAAATAATTTATCTACAAAACCCTATGGAGACCCCTGTCACTGTTGCTACTTCTATTTCCCACACAAACCTCCAATTTCCTGATACTCATACTCTCTAGGTAATCCTCGTTACCTTACATTGCCTATACTACACTCTTAAACTATTATTACTCTACCATATATCCGTCACCAAACTACCACTGATACCTTACACTTACTTACCTACATATGAGTCCTAACCCACACACCCTCATCTATTTCTCAAGCAACATCCAACCTATTCCAAAAAGAGCCCTTGCCCTCCCTCTGTTCAGTCCAAACTGAACTCCAAAACCCCAATGTCTGATACCCTTAAACCCCTGCTTCAAAACCTAATGCTATTATCATTTGATGCATAAATGATATTCCCACATCGGTCCCTATGGATTGATCTCAAAATCAGTCTAATGAATGAATCTCTCCCTTATAGTCAAAAGATGACACACATATGAGTATACTCACATGCTAAACTGACACTCTCTAATACCTATAGACACACCACACACATATGCAGTGTATCAGAACAAGAGTACAATGTGTCAGGGATGTGTCAATGTGATGAAAGGTGTCCATTAAGTAATGTAAAGTGGCAAATAAAGTGGGTGTGAAGTGTCACCAAGTTTAGAAGTATCAAGAAGTGGAGTGAGTGAATGTGTCAAACAAATGAGTGTCAAGTGTGGCAACAAAAGTGTATAGTGTAGTGTCAAGGTGTCATGGTGAGTGTCAGCATGTCATCATGTGTCAATGTGTCCTAGAGTATCCATTAGGTGTCCACGAAGTGTCCAAGGCTGTGTCCAGAGGTGTCAACCTATGTATCAGTATATGTGCACAACATGGTTGAAATATCAATTTGAAACCCAGGTTCCATTGTTCAGTTGAACAATCTGAACAAACTAAAACCCACATATGTATACCAGCATCTAACCTACATCTCAATTCAAAATCTATACTTAAACTTCATAAATTAGCATTTTTAAAACTCACGAAACAGTGAGCACATACACAGGTATCAGCAAAACTCATGTACACCACTGAAATCCCAAATTTGAATATCAATTTCTAATTAATACACAATTTCAATGTGCTGTAACACCCAGTTTTCTGAAATTGGGATATTTTTTGAAAATTTATTATTTTTATTATTTATTAATGGTGTTTTAGGCATAATATGATTTTTTGGTGATTTCTAGTGTAATTAAAACCATTTTCTAAGTCATGACTTATGACTTTGTGACTTACTAGTATAACCCTAGTGTAAACCCTAGTTATTCCTTAACCTAAAAGTTGCCATGACCATGTGAGCCTAGCCATAGGCTTAGAACATCAAATTAGTGATTGTAGCCTAAAAGGGTATTTTGGTAATTTTCTAGGATTTATTTGGAATTATTGCATTTATGTGATTTATTATTATTTAATTAATTGATTAGTATCATGAGAGCCCCTAACCAAGTTTAGCCTAATCTAGAGATTAGTTACTAACCTAGAATGCTAAGGGGATAGATATTTACATTGGTTAAAGTAGGGAAAATATCTTGATATTTACCTTATTAGATATTTTCCACAAAACACTCAAAATATCAACCCTTTGGCACCAAAGTCCTTGCCTTCACCTTGAAGGAAGGCCAAGGACACCCTCCCTTGCCATGGCCGGCCAAGGGCACCCCCTACACTACCCCCCTTCCTATATTAACCTATCATTTCATTCATGATCAATTTACATGAATTTTAAACCTAGAAATTCCATTTCCTTCACAAGACCATAACTTGATCATTCTTGAGCCAAATCACCTCTAGTTTCTTGCATTGGACTCCCTTACACTAGAGGATACTAGTTAGGGCCTGCTATCAAGGATTTGTGGAACTTTGGGCATCACCAAGAGAAGTGGACACCCCCCTATTCTAGGCTTTTTCATTGATTTTGCACTCATAGGTAAATGTCCTCAAACCTAGTTAATATTCTGATTTTTCTTCATAAATGCATGCATATAGGTATACCCCAACTGTAGGTCAAGTTTGGTAGAAAATAGATTTGGTTTGGTGTCCGTATCGGACACGTATCTGTGTTTAAATAACTGTGTTTGATAAAATGCCACTTAGGAATAAAAGTTGTTGTTTTCTAAAACAAATTACACATTTGGGTAACCCTTGGCATGCTGATCACGAAACCCTATGACTGAGCACAAATCCGAGTCGTGTCCGTGTCCAAAACGGACACGAACTCACTGTACGATACACACACACAGTGCCCTGCTACCCCGCTGCTCGTGCTCACTGCACAGAGCACGTGGACACGCCAAAATTGGCATAGACACGGGGGCAATGTCTGCGAATATGCCTCCAAAGTTTCACGTCGTGTCGTTTCGTATCGGACACGAAATCGGGGCCGCACTGGCCACACACGCGTGCGGTTCAGTCAAAAAATCGACTTAGACACGGCCTTCGTGTCGGGTGGACACGAGTCGAGGACACCTCGTGGTGACACGAGTGTGTAGCCCAACACGTAGGTTACACGTGGACATGACCACGAGGCCCCACGTGGCTCGTGTCGTGTCCACGAGGTGCGCGCACCGCTACACGACGCAGTATAAACCGCGTGTATCAGTCGAGTTTTCTCGACTGATACGGGCTTCGTGCCGTGTCCTGGTGACACTTGGACATGGTGCAGGAACCTAGACACCTAGCCTAACCCTAGGCGAACCTAGACACGTGTGCACAAGACACTTGGACACCTGTGTCGTGTCCTACATGCGTGTGCATCTCTGTACGACGCTGTGATACTGTACAGTGTCTGAAACTTACCCGATTTGGGTTTTTGACATTTGGACACGTTGTGTCGTGTCGTGGAGGACACCTATGGACACCTATGACACGTACACATATGGGGGCATGATTACCAACCATTAGATTAGGGTATTAGCTTGATTTTTGGTTTCGATTTGGGTTTTCCCCCATTGTTCAGTGGTGAACAGTATTTCCTGTATTTTCTAGTTTGTAAAATCCAATTTCAAAATGATTTTTATGTATATATATATATGTATATTTATGTGTATATATATTGTATATACATGTATGTATGTATGTGAGTGTGTAGGTGTGTGTCTTAGAGTATATGGATGTGTATATATGTAGATATGTGTGTGTATATAAATAGGTATATATGTATAATGTGTGTGTGTGTGTTGTGTATCCCCTTCTCAGAAATCTGAGACAGAGAACCCCCCCCTTCTCAGAAATCTGAGACAGAGAACCCCCCCTCTCCTTCACTGTCAACACACACACCCCACACACACACTCCTATATCTCTCTCACTCTTTCACTCTCTCTATTCTCTCTCTCACTTTCCTCTCTCTCTATGTATATGTATTATATATAAGTTGTATATAAATATATATATATATATATATATATATATATATATATATATATGTTATATATATATATATATATATATATATATATATATATATATATATATATATATATATATATATATATATATATATATTTATATACATATATAAAATATATATATATATATATATATATATATATATATATATATATATATATATATATATATATATATGTTATATATATATATTTGTGTTAGATTATATATATTGTATATATATATATATATATATATATATATATATATATATTATATGGCATAGGAGTATTACATAGGCTGTAGGCCTATGTAGTAATATTGTATATATATATATATATATATATATATATATATATATATATATATATAAGTTATATCTATGTGTATATATATATATATTATATAAGGTAGATACCTATATGATATTAGCCTATGGAACCTAGATATACTAGCCTATGGCTAATAGGGGGTTGCCCTATACTTGGCCTAATTAGCTCTTGAATGGTTGACCTAGGTAGCCTTGTTGACCATGGTTGACTAAAGTCAACTATAGGTCAAACCTTGACCTAATTGACCTAGAATGACTTGGATGAACATAGAAGGACTATTTGACTAAGGTTTGACTAAACCCTAACTAGATGATTAGGTTAACCATATGGATTATGAGGATAGTCCTATGTAGATTAAGATATGTATGGGGTTAAGTGGAATACTTAGAGGTTGTGTCATGGTTTGAGTTAGTCTTATGGAGTATTGACTAGAAGTTGACCATTAGTCAAGATTGACCTAATTACCTTGTTGACTAGTCTTTGTTTGACCCAAAACCTTAGTTAGTCTAAATTTGACCTAGACTTGACCTAGATTGATCATGTTGACTAGTATTTGACTAGTTTGATTAGAATGTTGACCAAGAGTTGACTTTAACCTAAATTTGACTAACCTTGACTTGTTTGACCTTGTTTGACTTTATTTAACTTATTTGATTCCCTGTGACCTAGTATGACTTCCTGTGATCTAGTTTGACTGTTGAGTTGACCAAGAGTTGACTTTTGACCAGATTGACCTAGAATCATGTAGTATGCATTGTATACTATATTTTTACCATTGTGGATACATTGTGACTTGTGTTGCTCTGATTATGAGCCATACATCTCTCCTCAGGCAGTATATCCTCTTTAGACATTCAGTTATCAGGCGAGTATATTCTCTGACCGTTTCATACTTGCCAGGATTTATATTCTTGCTCTAGATTACTTTACTTAATGCTGACACGATTGTTATCACGGATTGGTACTATATGGATCTTTTCATGAGATGTTATCCCCCTCGGGAGCATCAGATACTTTTGTCACGTGTGTTTCACTTACATCATGTATCTCATGCTTCTATTATCATGTATCTTCATATATCAGCTAGTGACTCGTGTACTCTCATGATCACCGAGCCTTCATGAATCTTCATAAATCACTCACGTATCACCCAATTATGGGCTTATCATGAATCTTAACGTAACCTGAATGGATCCTTGTGTATTGATTGGGGAAACGGGGGAGTAGAAGTGGACATGTGAATAATTCTAAAGTAGTGTAATCATGTGCAAACTCAGTAGTGTAATCATGTATAAATTCTAGCCATTCACATGCCTATCTTGTACTCTACATCACTAGCCACTTACAGTTCTCTATATACAGTAGATATTTCCTTTATAGCTATCTCTTTTACTACATGTATCTTCCTTCAGCAGTTCCTATATTTTACTCTATTGCATGCTTTATATTTCCTATCATACTATGCACTGTGTGAGATGTATTGTGCTCGTTCCTGTCCTGACTGGACCTGTTGAAAATATTACAAAGGATGAGGATGAGGCCCTGGTGTCTACCTATTACGGAGCAGGACTAAATGATACTTATGTTGTGGACCCTCAGCAGGATCCACCTACAGCTGAGGATGTTGCCCCAGTAGTCTAGGCTAGTTTAGCTAGACAGTCTTTTCTATATTATCATTTTGTCTCACATCTGAGTTGTATTTTGAGATGTTGAGATATATAGACTCTTAGACTTATTTGTATTATGAGTTGACATTCTGGACGTTATGTTATGCTAGACACTTAGACTTATTGTATCTATTGTACTGTCTCTTGAGTTACCATCTGTCTATCTATCTATCTTTCATTCTTCTACCTAGATGTGATTGAGATTGTATTCTGTTATGCCACATCCATTCGGAGAGTATAAACTGGCATGTACTTTTATATTGTTAGATGATTGACTTAGGACAACGTTCTACCGCCGACACTGCGGCGTAGGCTGGACATACCCACTTCTCGTGCCCTTACTTAGGGTGCGGGTCGTGACATGTGCAGATGTGTCGAACATATCAAACATGTCGTAGGGGGGTACTCGTGTCCAAAAAATAGGACATGAGGTGGCCAAGTCGTGCCAAATATGCGTGTCACTGCTCTGTGTACAGGACTGCCTCGCACAGGCAGTACTCGCCCTCGTAGACACGACACAGGGTGCCATTGGCCACGTGCTCGTGTCCACGTGTTCGCCAAGTATAGGGCTACATTCCTATGCCCCTGTATCGTGTCCCAGTGTCGCCGTGTCCAAGTTATACGCGCATGTCAGGACATGTTTTTACGTGTGTGCAGTGACAGTGTGAGTCAGTGTGAGGGGGATAACTCCTCGAATACTCCACCAACCTGCCCCAAATTTTGGGAGGATGGTGACAGAGATTGCGCCCTTGTGTCCACCAAAAATCGTGTCACAAGAGGCCATGTCGTGTCCTCTGTCAAGCCCGAACAGCAGGGGACTGCACGGGCACAGTGCGGTACCTCGTGCACGTGGTGCGTGTCCATTTTGGACACAAATATAACCCCAAATTGTGCTCAGTGTTTAACATACTTAATCTAAACATTAATAGCTTCAAAAACATGTAATTAGTTTTGGAATACGAAAATCCATTTCTATGTGGTATTTTATCGAACACCCATTTAAATATACCAATACGTGTCCGATACGGACACGAATTGGACACAATTTCCTACTAAACTTGGGCTACACCTAGGAGAACCCTAAATAAATGCATTTATGGGAAGAAATCAGGAATTTATTAGGGTTTGTAGGGTTTTACCTATTGAGAGTTCAAACTCAATGTAAATAGCCTCGACTTGACATCTTTCTCGATTTGCTACGGTTTAAATGTCCTCAAACCTCGCTAGCAAGCACCCACAAGTCTCCTCTACTGTTGGGGATGATGATGCAATTAATCTGACTCAATTTGGACTCAATTTGGATTAATTGGGAGAAGTTTAGGGAAGAACAAAGTAGGGTTCTTTCTAGGTATTTAAAAAGAGGCAATGGCTACTAGATGAAACTTTATAGATGGGAGGGAGGCTTGTTTGGCTGCCATAATAGTGAATTAGGGTTAGGGTTAGATGTAGATGAGTGGCTAGGGCTTGTCCACCCAATTCCAAGCCTTCATATTGGTTCAAGGCTTTCTTTTTCACAAATATCCTAAGGAAAATATCCTACTACTATAATATCTGGATATTACTAACCTTGGCACTTAGTAAGAATGTTCTAACCATGATTCTAACCTCAAGACTAATCTAGATTACGTTAAACTTCTAGGTTAAGGCTTAACTAAAGGATTAACACAATGTTTAATTAATAAAAATCATTTTCATTAAAAGTCAAAAATGACCAAAATACCCTAGGCTAAAAATTGGTAATTTGAATTTCTAATCACGTGACTAGGCTCCCATGATCATGGTTAGTCTCTAGGCTTAGCAATTCTAGGGTTACATTAGTTAATCATCCAAATCATAATTTAATATTTTAACTAGTTTTAAATTGATTAAAAATCATCAAAAATAACAATATAATTTAAATATCATTATTAAATGATTATAATCACAAAAATTCAAAATTACCCTCATTTGGAAAACTGGGTGTTACAAGTCTACCCCCCCTTAGAAGAATTTTGTCCTCGAAATTAAGATGATCGTACTCCTCCTAGGTCAAACCCCCTATCAAATAAGGTCGAAAGATAACATGCAAACTCAGTCCTACTGGTCGTGATTCCATAGTCTCGATCAGGGTAACTACGCTATCTAACATATCACAAGCATATCAAGACAGGTACTAATGGAAATCACATATGAAGGTGGGGAAGAAGAACAAGAAGGACAAACCTGCTAACCCATCACCTGTAGCGTCGGTCTCCTCGACCGCCATCGTAAAATCTCCACCCCTCTGGTGCTGAGCTACAGGTGTCCTAGCTCCCTCAAAAGGAGGTACAACGGGACAATCGATCTTCTAGTGGGCTTTAGACCCAAAGAAATAGCAAACCTTCAGCCTCTTCCTACACTGCTCCCTGGTGTGTCCCAACTTCCTGCAGTAGGAACAACTGATCATCTTCGGGTCCTAACCCCGATACTGATGCTGCACTTGTTGAACCATCACTGGTGCCTATGTCTGCTGAATCTGTACATGAGGCCTTTTGGCCTGGCCTCCACTGCTGCTGGTACCGTGAGCGTCCCGTCTTCTCTTGAGCCTCAGCTCAAGGTCATCCTCCGCTGCTAGGGATCTTACCAGGATCTCCTCAAAAGTGGCACAGCGGGCACTCTTGCTGTAGGACTTCACCTCCTTGACTAGCCCCTTCCAGAACCTTCGGGCCTTCGTTGCCTCAGATAACCCCTCAACAAACCTGTCCAGACGGCAGAACTCCCCGGCGTACTCCTCGACAGTCTGACTGCCCTGTACTAAAGCCTAGAACTGCGTCTCGAGGGCACCAAGCGCTGCGTCGGAGAAAAACTTCTCCTTGAACAGCTTCTTGAAGGCTACCCAGGTCTGCCCAACTGTACCAACCCTCCGGTCTGTCTGGTACCATGTGCGAGCCAAATCCTGCATCATACTGGACGTTACCTCGATCTGTAGCCTCGCTGGAATCTCTGCCAGCCTGAAGATCTCCTCAATATGCTCAATCCACTCATCTGCGTATAGGATGCCCTTTGTACCCCTAAAATCCTGCGGGTGCATCTTCTGGAAATCCTGGATGCCCTTCTCCTTCGGCTGATGCGGCTGCTGAACTGCCGAAGGCTGAGCTGCTGTCCTCTCAACTACCATCAGGGCCAGATCGATGCCCCGACTGAACTCTACCGTCTGAAGCTGCTGCTGGGCCTGCTGGGCCTCCATGAACTGCTGGATAAAAGTAAACAGCTGGACTACGTCAACGGATCCCGAAGGTAGCTGCTGCTGCTGGAGCATCTCTGGAATAACTGGTGTCGTCCTCCGAACAGGTGGAGGAATACCCCCAATGGCTGCAGTCGTTCATGTCTGATCAGGAACAGAAGGTGCTACAGTCCCAGCATCCTGTTGCACTAGACGAGAGGTGGCAGACCCCTCTCCAGCGACCGTTGTACCAGAGTGATGTAATCGTGTCTCTACCATCCTGAAGACAAATCGAACAAGAAAGTCAATACTGAGCAGGAATCGATATAATCAAAGGAGGACAGTTTATTTCAAAGAAGGCAAATCAGTAAGATGTGTAGATGGCATGAATTGAAGCAGAATTTTCCTAAATATGATTGAGTACCTCTCCGTTTAAGCCTATCTCTCAATCCTATCACAGGCTATAGTGGTACTCTAGTTCGAATACCACTATATAAACTCATCCTGTATGGGCCTCCACTAAAAATGTGTCATGACCCACACCCAGTGTAGGGGCACGAGAAGTGGGTACGTCCAGTCTACGCTGCAGTGTCGACGGTAGAACGCTTTTCTAGGTCACTATCTAAACAACAACTCACACAATTATATAATGTACTTGTCAAAATCGTAACTCTGAACGGAGGACAAGTATAAATATAATAAAATCTCAATCACAGTCTAAGCACGATATGATAACACGGAAGTTTATAACTAAGACTAAATAACAACAACAAAACCAACTACTAAATAATAATAATCTCAAACAATCTCAAAATAAAACAATATCTTAACTTATTACAATTCAAGTTCTAAAACATGAAAACTAAACCAAGTCTACTAGCTAGTCTTCCGATCACTCCTGAGTGTCGGGGCCAAAGGTAGCTAAGCCATCTTCTGCTCCAAGGCAAGTAGAAAAAATATCCTCAAGGAAATCATCTGTAATATTTTCAACAGGTACAGTCAGGAGAGGAACGAGCACAATTCATGTAGAAAACCCAAGTAAATGACAAGGACAATAAAACAGTTATAGACAGTTTTATTGATGAACATGGTAGTTTATATTCAGGTGATGGTATAGAGAAATAGTTAAGATACAAGGAAAATAAGGTAAGTAAAAAAGAGAATAATCATGGCAATGTAGACTGTAAAATAAGATTCTAGCTGAACTAGAGTAACATGATAAGTTCAGAAGTAAATGTAAGATGTTTGCAAAAACAAAAGTGTTCTTTTTATTTCACAAACTTTGTAAGAAGATTACAATAGAATTCTGGGAAAGTACAACTATAGGAATCCGATCTGAAGACGATCGCTTTATCCCTTGGACGATGTGAACTTTGAAGACGATAGCCTCTGAAGAATGCAGCAGCACTTGGACAAGAACTCCTGATCTCTCTGATGATCGTGAATGATCTGATCTTGACAATGAAGGACTTGAAACTCTATTTATATAGTTCTAGAAAATAACTAATTAGTAGTTATTTCTGGATTGCAGGCTAGATTGCACAGGCATTGGACTGTGCAGACAGCGAACTGCACTGGCAGTTACTCGATCGTGGCTCAACTGTATTAGATGCGTGGCATTGTTTGATTGAAATGCGCATGGTCGTGTACAGACGGTTGCCACGTGGTGAGCAATTGATGGCATGTAGGCCACGTATAAAATGTCAGTTATCTTGATGGATTGCGCCGTTTGAAATGCGCTAGCTTCAGACTGTGCTGGGATCGAACTGCGCTGACAAGGATCTGGCAGACTACGCTTCAGTTGGGCTGGCAGACTGCGCTGGCTTTTGGCAGCTGGATCGCGCTAGACAGCTGTCATGGCGACGTGGTACAAGAAATGAACAGTTTCCTCGTTCTTTGGGCTGTCAGTTGTCAGAAGATCTGATTTTGTGTCAGGTAATAATGACGTTGCTACGTCAGCTAGCGCGCTTGGATGTTACCGCGGTTAGGCCTCGTACGGTTGATTTGTTGTGCAGTCTGTCTCCTGCGCAGTTCATTTGAAGGGTGTGCAATTTTGATTTTTATTGCTTTTTTGATGGGTGCAACTTGATTTTTGGACCTACAAGACCCCCTTCAAAGTTTTCAAAATTTAAAAATATTCAAAGTTTCGAAATACTTTGAATTTCGAATTTAAAATCAAGTTATGCAAGTGGCACTTTGACTGCGCGTTTGGAGGAATCAGCTCTGACTTTTGTGGCACAATCTGAGGTGACTGTTACACTTCTAAAAACTATAAATAGTTTCCATTCTCATTCTGTCAAGCTTTACTTGCTTTCGATTTTCTGAAGAGATAAAAGATTCCCTCCTACTCTGACTTCCTTCTTCTTCTTCCCGCCGTCGATTGCAATGGCACGCAAGCGTATAGCTACTGAGAAGGGCAAGGCCCCGCCGAGACTTCGACTCGGGTTGCGCCCCGAATCTCTCGTCATGAAATTGGCCACCCAGCGCTGCAAGGTAGATGACAAACTCTATCGAAACCCTTTTTAGGGTTCTTGACATTTTCGAACCTTCATACCTCTCTCTTTTTAGAGATTAATGGTATTGCGCCACCCTGTTTAGGGTTTTGGTTGCGCACACAATAGTTTTATTTTTATGAAAACTATACTCTTGCACAATCGGTTGGAAAGCGCTGGCAGATGTTCGGTGCAATCCATCGATTTGCGTAAGTAGGTTGAGCCAGCGCAAACTGATGCCTTACGCAAGTGGGTTAGCGCAACCTGATATCTTGCGCAAGTGGATGTGTTGGCGCAATTGGATACTTTGTGCATGTGGGATGTATTGGCACAATTTGATGCTTTATACATAGCGCAATTTGATGAACTCTTTTTAAAGAAACTTTGTGATTTTGCATGTACTGATCTTTATCTCTTTATTTGATGCAGTTAACCTCAGGGAAGATCCCTATTATGAGGTCTTTATAGGGACTTTGTCTGAACCTGAATTCAAGGAGGATCTTTTCCATGTGACATATCCTCAATATGCCTTACCATGATCTCGGCAAGCCATCCAGATGACACAAGATAATGAAACTCTACTGAGTCTATTGAACGGTCAGTCTTTGCAAACTGTTGATGCCATCATCCATAAGAAGCCTTTGTTTCTGTTCGGTGAGGCTCTTGACAAGAGCTCTCAGCCTAGACCTCGCATGGAACAGAGACTTTTTCAAAGAGGCGAGAAGATAATACCTCTATCGGAGATTTCTAGATGCCTTCTCCTATCTCGTTATGCTTTTGCGAGTTATCCCAGGAGGATGGAATGGGATATAACTCCACTTCAGCAAGCCCGAACGGGGAATATTTGTGTAAAGAAGGGGCCAAACAACAAAGACATGTTCTACAGTTCCTCTGAGCATCACAGCACCCTGCTTAGAGGGCTGAAACCCGGTTGCATCCCACCGGAAAACTCTTCCCTGCTGCTACCAGTCACAACGCCGATATTCGTAAATAAGTTTGCGAAGGTTGAAGGAAGGTATCCAGATCAAGATCTCCGATTGATAGGTCTTGTGAATCCAGATAACAAGAGATGGAGCTGTATTTGGATATTGGCTTAATTTGAAGACAGGCTCAAAAAGATTGAGCTGTACCAAGCGGTGTATGCCACCTTTTATGGTTTTCTGCCTAATCCGTATCTATTCCTTGTATTGGCGGAGAAATACAACTACAGGACAGGGACTTTTATGACGCCATACGGAGAGATCGGATTGGCTTTGCACGAGATGAAGTACATCTCCAGCCTACCAATGGGGGATATCTTCTATGAAGAATTTGTCCCGACCAATGACGAGTTGGACAAACTTCGTCAGGAGAATGCTGACATGGTGGCCGTCTTTGAAGAGCTGCTATGCCACTACAAGATTTGTTCCTTGTACTACAAGAGTGATACATCCGGCACCTGCTACTCGACCAAATGGTTGCCATATCTCTTTCTCAACCATATCATTGAGAAGAAGACCAAGGAGCACGATAACTGCAAACCCACCTTCTTCAGACCACTTAGCAGCAGCGAAGTGATAGGGTTGATGGAGGAGAACAAGGATATGGATATCAAGATCGATGATGATCTTCAATGTCCTTCTTTCAAGGAAGGAGACATTATTGAAAGCTATATGAGGCTGGGCTACAGGCCCATGTCGAAGGAAGCCCAGCTGGCGGGTTTTCTCACTTATTGGCTTCGACGATACGTCGTCCCTGGAGCCAGCACCGTCGATCGCTTTTATCGCGGTGTGCTGTTTGCTGATGTCCGCTTAGTCTTTGGCTATCGGATGGATCTATTGTCAGCGATGACTTGCAGAGTGAATGCTGGCCTCCGTCTTTTCGTCGATCAAATGCTTCGAGGGAAGGGTGAGAAAGGAAGCTTTTCTCGGCTGGAGCTACCCTACATATATCTGTTCGGATGGCTGCTTCTGCACTATCCTTCACTGATGAACCCCGATACGAGGGCTGTGAGCGGCAGTTTCTTGAGGAGATTCTCCAAAAGCAAGTGGATATGTACCACATTAAGAGATTACAGGCGTGCTCTGAATCTCGAAAAGGGATAGAACTTCTATTGTGTTCCCCCTCCAGCTGGCTACGAGCATATGTCCACCAACCTTGTCGACTCTGGAAGGGCACAGCCTCTGGGCCACACAACTTTCGACTGGTTGAAGATGATCCGGCCATCTCACTTGGTGTACCGGTTTGAAGATGAGTGCTATCTAGAGCCTTATCTTCCTAGCCGCTTTGCACGCCAATTTGGCTATGACCAGTTTGTAACACCCAATTTCTAAAATGAGGGTAATTTTGAAATTTTGTATTTTAATTTATTTTATTATGATATTTAAATAATAATATGATTTTTGGTTTTTAATCATTTTTAAAACTATTAAATATGATGACTTGTGAATTGGTGTGCAGCTAGTGAAACCGTAGAGACTGTCTGCCCTAGAGTCTAGCCATGTGATTAGGGTGTTTTAATTATCATTTTAGCCTAGAGGGTATTTTGGTCATTTTAGGATTTATTTGAATTTATTATGATTTATGGGAAATTCTGTGAATTTAATATTAATTAAATATTGCTATGTGTTATGTTAGTCTTGACTAGTTTGAGACTTGTAGACTAGCCTAGAACCTAACCTTAGCTATGGTAACCCTAGAACAACTAGAGTTAACCCATTTTAGTCATTAGAGATTGGTTTTAGAATGAGGGGATTTGGTTTAGTGAAATTAAGTCATGACTTATGGTTTAATGCAATGACTTATGATTTAATGACTTATGAATTGAACCATAGGCCCATGACTTAAGCCCAAACCCAATAAGCCTACCCATGGCAGCCAACCTAGGGTTCTACACCCTATTTAATGCCTCTTCCATTTGTTCTTGCCTCTTTTATTAATTTCTCCAAGTTTTGAAGAAAGAGGTTTGTCCATTCTTCCCCAACCCATAGATTATTCATTTTAATTCCTTTTCCACTCTAGTCTTTTGCATTAGTTCCTAATCCAGCTCTATTTCATGTCCATGGAGAGAAATCTTAGGTTTGGACCAATTTGGAGCACTTGGCCATCAAGAAAAAACCCTCCTTTTGAAGCTTTTTCTTGCAAATTGAACATATAGGTAAATCCCTATTCCCTCCACTAAATTTTGTTTTCTTTGCATGGTTAGGAAGCCCTAGGTGTCCTCTCTGTGTTGGTATAGGTTTTGCAAAGTTTTGTGTCCGTTTGGTGTCCGTATCGGACACGTATCAATGTATCTATATAAGTGTTTGATGAAATGCCACACTCATATTTATTTCTTTATTTTTGAAAAGTGTTTGAAGGGTTTTGTAGATGTATATGAGTACTTTAATTTTCATGAAGAGGTGATAGTATTTTTGTGTCTGTGTCGGGTGCACGAGGGGTTGGACACACTGTACACTGACTCGGTTTAGTGTCCTGCATCTCGGGCACAATATTTCACTGTATGGGACACGTCGGGACACGAAATTTTATGGGAAGGTTGGGGCTATCACTGACACTATGCTCCCAAAATTTGGGAGCATATGGTTCACTACACGCGGAGAAATCACACGCGCACGGATTCGACACTGTCGCATGCACTGTGCAGTCACACGAAATTTTGCACTGATACGTGGCTAGACACGACACAACACGTGGCGTGGACACGGTGCAAGGTGTCGAACGTGTAGCCCTACACGTGGGCTACACGTGTGCATGGCCACGTGTCCCCACGTGGCCTGTGTCATGTGTTCGACATGCGTGCACGTGTGCACGACACTGTTGGTACACAGTTTTGAATCTATGTTCGTGTAATGGTTTGGACATGATTCGTATCCAGTTCTGGGACACGAATGAACTTTATAACACGTGTATACATACTTTAGAAATTACCAACTCTTAGTTTACCATATTAATGTGTTTTCATGTTCGAAATTTGAATTTCCCAATAGGACTGATACATGTTTCTAGTTTCTGTTAGTACTGAGTTTAATTTCATTTGTTAATTGTTTAATTAATGATTAATTGCCACACACTTGTTGTCACTCATGTACACACACATGGACTGATAATTCCTGAGAACATATGCATTGCACTGTTTTACTGGGAACCACTTGAAACCTGATATTTTGGCTTGGTTTAGTTGATTTCTTGATTTACATTGTACTATTCTCCCTGTGATGTAAGTTTGTTATGGAAATTGTTTTAAGATTTTATGCATGAGGGGTTCGTGAGATTTTGTGTGTATCAAGATGGGGAATTCGAATATGGGTTGGACTGTGAGTGTGTTGACTGATACTTCCTGTTTTCATCCTGATTTAATTTCCTATTTTTAACTGAACTTGGTATTTAAATTTCCATGTTTAAATTCATTTAACAAGTATTAGATCACTGTTATTCTCAGTTGCATGATAGGTTGTGATTTGCATGGACTTTTGGTTTTCGAAATTGGCATTTGGTGGATTGAACTGTCATGTGACTGATGCATTACATTAGTTTTAATTGATTTTCATTCTATTAGAAGCTGAAAATTGTAACTTAGACTCTATGTTAAGTTCACTGTCATGGGTCTTAACCTGAGAATTTTTTTCCTTTGTGAAAAGAATGAAAACTTAACTGTTATTGACAGCCACAAAATCTGAGAAATTGTTGATGTAGTTGATCCTTGATTTGGTTGATATGGTGGTTTAGGTTGATTGGTAAACTAAGTTTCCTATTGACTGAAACCTGGAAATGGATTATTCATGTTGAGGTTGCAACACGCTGATACATGCCACACACTTTAACTCTATTGACACTCATATACACACCACACCCTATCACATTCTCTGTTAATTAGACCCTGTTAGATAATCTGGAACACCCAGGAACCTATGAACACACTGTTGTGAACATGAACCTGGAACCCCCTGCCTTGTTCTGAACACCTGAACACAGACACTTGAATACCTGAGAGACACTAAACACATACCCCTGTTTTATATTTCCTACACACCCATATTGCTATGTACCACTCCTCTCATGCATACACATAAACAGGACACCACTCTATTGAGCTATGTCAAACACTCACACACATTATTTCAATGTTAAAATGAATACACTGCCACTTGTTCTAAAACTGTAACAGCCTGAGATACCACAAACACACACATGTTTACACACACAAAATCTGAAACTGGAAAAAATGGGAATGGCTAGGCACTATGCAACTGATTCCAGTGCCTAACATTCCTATCTAAAGTCTGAGAACCACATTGGTTCTTGACCACACACAAACTGATTCTTTCCTTTACTGTCACACATGTATAAGCCCTCATTCCTATTCCCTATTACACACCATGTACACACACATATAACATGACACCCCATCTTCACATGTGCCCTATACAAATTGACACACACATTTCACCCTTTCCTTTTTTTCACTCCTATATATATGGTATATATATATATATATATATATATATATATATATATATATATATATATATATATATATATATATACACACACAAGCATGATGGTATGCATAATGTATAGATGCCTTGTGTATTGATTGGGATATGGGAATGTATATGTGTATGCATGTGTGATGTGAAATGCAATATACATATATGTATTATAGAGTGCTATGTACTTATATATATATGCTTGTGTGGTCCTTGATCTTGTGTTTGTGTGTGAATGCTAGCCTAGCTTGATTTGGCTTGTGTTTGTATTTGGTTTCTAGACTAGGTTGTGTAACGCCCCAGTCCCAAAATACGTAGGACTAGAAAAGTAGACATGCCAGCTGTATTCATACGAAGTACACTCCAATATATGAAAATTTTGTATGAATACATAAGCTGTAAAATGCAGTAGAAACCATAACAACTAATCTCATCCACAAATAAAGGAAAATAAAGAATTCATATAATCATCTATGGAAATATATTTGTACAATATGTTGGGCGGAGACAAATCCACTACCAACAATGAAAAGAAATACATAACAAAGGAAAGATTTTGGTGAGTGAAGCGAAGACGATCCAAGCGCAACCATCCTCGAAGAAATAGCAATGGTCACGGCTAGAGCTAGAACACCTGCGAAAGACAATAGCACACACCTGGCGAGATAACCAGGTCCTCAGAGGGACGTAACAAGACACATAATATCATGCCAATAACTGAATAAATAAAGCTCAACAGAAAACTACACAAATAAAGGTTCTTAACCATTCTATGTGAATATGCATTTGAAGACAACGTTCCACACAAGGGCTCCCGAAGCTAGAAAAATGACACGTTAGCGTTTCAACCAAGGCACTAGTGGCGTCTAAAGAAAAGTAAATGCACGGCCCATTAGCACTCGAGCGAGAACTAAGGGGCAGCTAGAGAAAAATAAATGCACGGCCATTAGCTCTTGGGTGAGTCACTAACGGCAGCTAGAGGAAAGTAAATGCACGGCATATTTGTGTTTCAACCGAGGCACTAGTGGCATCTAGAGAAAAGTAAATAAATGCACGGCCACTAGCTCTCGAGTGAGTCACAAATGGCAGCAAGAGAAAAGTAAAGGTGTGAAAGCCCCTGCGCCTAGTAACTGTCTTCACCCTCCCCATTTACTACTCGTGCTGAATCTACATCACGACATTCCTAATAACTGCTAAGTCGCTAAGTCTTCTATACAACTATAACTATTTGGCAGTTATCGCCTATCACACGGTATGTGCTCACCGATGGCCAGTCGATACGTACATCCGAGATCTATATGAGACTCGTGACTCGTGATACACAAGTGTCGGGCCAATGAATGCAACACAAACAAAGGTGGTCCCTTAACTCTAAGCCATATGCAAATAAAATATAATAATTTGTAAGTACAATTTATACTTTCTAGAATAAGTAAAAACATGCATGATATTGAGCAAGAAATTAAATAGTAAAGGTAAGGTGTCTTGCCTGATAGTACGCCTGGTGTGCTGCAATAATGAATGTGGCACGATCCACAACTTTGGTGCAAAAACTATGCAAGGTGACCTATGATGGTGGCATGGACCATGTCATTGAGTCTAGAATAGTCAAATTGGCTAGGGACGATATAAGGAAGTTCGAGATTTGCAAGAAGATAGGAATATGACTAGCCACGGTCATGAATTGTTGATCGAAGAAATTCATATAAATAAATATATAACAATTTTAAGAAATATTTATAATATATGAAAATTATATTCTTATTAATAAAAATATTTTAGATAAGTACTTTGGAAATCTAGAATATCTTTTAGGCTAAAAATTAAATTTGTCAAATTACAATCTTATGTCAAAACTATATTTTAAAAATAGCTAGAAATACTATACTAATATTTTTTTGGTAATCTAGTTTTGAATGTAGATGTAGGTCAAGCCAAAAACGATAGTTTAGTTATAATATAATTTAGAAAATACAAATAAATAGTTTTCAAAGTATATGATAATTTTAATAATAATAATAATAGCAACATCAATGTTTGTAATAATACATATATACATGTACCTATATACTTGATATAAAAAAAATATTAACAAAATAATAACTCAATTACCATTTTCCAACACATACTTAATTAGTAGTAATAATAAAAATAGTGGCAATAATAATAATAATGATACTAATAATAATAATAATAATGATACTAATAATAATAATGATGATAAACTAATATCAATAATAAGAAATAGCAAAACCAAAAATTATAATAAATAGATAATAATAATAATAATAATAATAATAATAATAATATTAATAATAATAATAATAATTATAATAATAATAAAATAATAATAACAAACGACAGTACACCATTACTGCCGTTCTCCTCGAAACAATCAGCGAAGAAAATAAAAAAAGTACTGGTATCAAGAGGGAGGGAGAGAAGAGTCGGAGGGAGTTCGGCGTCGGCGGAGCTGGTGGAAAGGAGAGGCGGTCGGAAAGATCGGGAGGCGGAGGATCGGAGAAGGTCGGAGAAGGGGGCTTAGGAGAGGAGGCCGCGAGCGGTGCTAGGGCGGACGGTGGAGGAACGGGGATGTTGGGGCGAAGACGGAAGGGGTGACTCGGCCGAGGAGCGGTGACGGGTTTCGCCAGGATCCGTCGGCTGCGGTGGTATAGACGTGGTATGGGAGGAGGGAGTTCGGGGTGCTCTCGGCGACACGGCGGCGGTCGCAGGCGGGGTGCTCGGCTGATATGGGCGGCTCAGAAGGGGAAGGGCGGACGGCGGTCACGGTGCGGGCTTGTTCGAGCGAGCGGTCGGCGTGGGTCGCCGCCGGGCGGGATGTTGGCAGCGGCGGTCGGCGCCAGATCCATGGTGGGGGGATCGGCTCGAGGGGTCAGTCGCGGTAGAACCGGAGTGCGGCGAAGGAGGCAGCGGAGGCGCTGGTGCTCCGGCGCGGCGGGGAGGACCCCGGTCGCCGACTCGCCACGGCGGAGGATCGGCGTGCGGCCGGGTAAGGGTATTATATTTGGGGATGGTTTTTCTTGTTTTGGTTTTGGGAATTTTTTGGTGATGATGGTTTTGGGGCGGCGCCGTTGGTGGCGGTGGCCACCAGAGGGATTTGGGGGGTCCGGCTGGGCGCTAGTGACGGCGGCGTCGTCTTGGTGTCAGGGGTGATGGGAATAGTAGTGGTGGTGGTAGGGTCTGGCGGCGACTGTCGGAACGCCGACGATGGCAGGGTTGCTGGAGTAGCGGGAAGATGTTGGTAGGGCTGTGCGGCTCGAGGCCGGGGATGATGCTGGCAGAAGGCAGGGCGATCGGCGTCTGGTTGTGTTTGTTGACGGACGACTTTGGTGATGGATGATGGCGAACATGGGGACATCGACGGACGATAGAAATTAGGTTTAGGGTTAGAGAATTGGGGATCAAAAATTAGGGTTTAGGGATTGGAGGGTTAGAGAATTGGGGATCAAAAATTAGGGTTTAGGGATTGGAGATAGTGTCGGGATTGTCGACACGAAAAGGAGAAATCATGTATTTGTAAAAAAAACGTGGAATAAGATTATGGATTGGGAGGGAACACGGACACGATGCACGGACTTTTGGGTGGTAGAAATTGTGGAAGATGAATGATAGAAATTTGGAGGAGTACCTGCCTATTTATAGGATGTGGGAATTCCCAATTGGATAGGAATTAGGAATATTTAAAACCCAAGTAGATAATTCATAATTTAATTTAAAATCAAATCCAAATCTAAATGTAAATCTAATTTAAATCAAATTAAAATTTTAGTTTAAAATCAATGTGATAAATCAAATTTTAAATGTTTCACTATTTAAATAAATCCATAAATTTAAGTCAAGATTTAAATCGCCACAAAAATTTTGAAATATATTTTCCAAAATACCAATAATAATAATTTCGAAAATAATAAATATTTTTAAATATCTATTTTGAATAATAAAATATTAATATTAATAAATCTCGAAAATTATATTTTTATTAAAAATAGACTAATAAATAATTATGAAATATATGTATGTACGAATAATGCATACATGATTATGCTTTTCCTAGTATACCATAAAATATTATTTATGATTAATAAGGCTTTATAAATAAAAATAACAAACTTGAACATGTTGGAACGATAATAAAATAATTAGTATGTATATTATTTTGAAACTATAAAATAGAAAAATAATATTTTTTAAAAATATGTACGTTCGCACATAATCGCACTCGTTGAGCAATTTCGAAAAATTAAATTTTCGTATGCGACGTACAATACGACTACGTGACGTACAATAATAAAATTTTAAATCAGTATCAAAATCGATAAAAATATAGTAGAAATTTAAGGGTTTTATATCCTACCCAACTTAAAAGAATTTTGTCCTCAAAATTAAGAATTCGTAGGGGGTGAGAAGGCACAACGGTAGATAGAAGGGTTCGAAGTTTATATGGTCGTAGTCTAGGTTGGGGATATGATTAAGAGACGATTGTAATCACTTCTTAAATTCAAGTGATTAGAAAGTCAAGATTGTAGATTTAGGGTCGAGGGAAAGGTCGAGTAGTTCAAGACAAAGATATGGCAACATCGAGTGATAATGGTCATAGGTGATAGGATAGCTAGAGGAAGTGCTAGTATAACGCTTTCGTCCTCCTAAAATAGGTGAAGGCGAAGCAATATAGAGTTCGAAGGAGACGTTATCGAATACGAATACGAATACGTGATTCAAAGACGATCGAATAATTTCAAAAGAATTGTCAAGGCAGTCGTGGATGGTATTGTAAGGGCCAAGTTTAATTATGTTCCCATCTACGTAGAGTAATAGACAAAAGCGGACCAAAGTGCACTTGGTTGATCAGACCATTATGCACCGGTTCTGATTAGACAATAGGCTAGTGAGCGCTCAATAGCGTATGTCATGGACAAACTCGATAAAGAATAAGCTTGCAAAAACTAGGCTATATTATCATCATTAGTCAAAACGGTAAATACATAGGTACGAGAGGATAAGATTTAAAGAAGGTAGAATGATTCTAAGTCATACAGTCGTCCTATAGTCTTCTTGTCCAAGTCCTTGGTTGGCTAGACGGGTTAGGTCCTCTAGATTCTAGGATCTAAATAAGCTTGCTAATATAGGTCACTAGGTCAAAGGGGTTACTAGTTCATAAGGTATTCTACCCAACTTAAAGAATTAAACTAATAGTGTTTTGGGACAACTAACTAATAGGGTCAATCTCTAGCAAGCACGAAGGGAAGATGAGAATAGGGATGGAAGAAAGCAAGCAAGATGCAATTGATGAGCCAAACGGTAGATAAAATCTAGGAAAGAGGTCATGTATGTGGATGAGATCCTATACTCTAATCCTATACGCAGGCTTGCTTGGTACGGTAAAGTAACAAAATAATTTATCTTAACCTGCATGGGCCACCACAAAAATATGTAACGCCCCAGTCCCAAAATACGTAGGACTAGGAAAGTAGACATGCCAGCTGTATTCATACGAAGTACACTCTAATATATGGAAATTTCGTATGAATACATAAGCTGTAAAATGCAGTAGAAACCATAACAACTAATCTCATCCACAAATAAAAGAAAATAAAGAATTCATATAATCATCTATGGAAATATATTTGTACAATATGTTGGGCGGAGACAAATCCACTACCAACAATGAAAAGAAATACATAACAAAGGAAAGATTTTGGCAAGTGAAGCGAAGACGACCCAAGCGTAACTATCCTCGAAGAAATATCAATGGTCACGGCTAGAGCTAGAACACCTGCGAAAGACAATAGCACACACCTGGCAAGATAACCAGGTCCTCAGAGGGACGTAACAAGACACATAATATCATGCCAATAACTGAATAAATAAAGCTCAACAGAAAACTACACAAATAAAGGTTCTTAACCATTCTATGTGAATATGCATTTGAAGACAACGTTCCACACAAGGGCTCCCGAAGCTAGAAACACGGCACGTTAGCGTTTCAACCAAGGTACTAGTGGCGTCTAGAGAAAAGTAAATGCACGGCCTATTAGCACTCAAGCGAGAACTAAGGGGCAGCTAGAGAAAAAAAAATGCATGGCCACTAGCTCTTGGGTGAGTCACTAATGGCAGCTAGAGGAAAGTAAATGCACGGCACATTTGTGTTTCAACCGAGGCACTAGTGGCATCTAGAGAAAAATAAATAAATGCACGGCCACTAGCTCTCGACTGAGTCACAAATGGCAGCTAGAAAAAAGTAAAGGTGTGAAAGCCCCTGCGCCTAGTAACTGTCTTCACCCTCTCCATGCACTACTCGTGCTGAATCCACATCACGACATTCCTAATAACTGGTAAGTCGCTAAGTCTTCTAGACAACCATAACTATTTAGCAGTTATTGCCTATCGCACGGCATGTGCGCACCGATGGCCCGTCGATACGTACGTTCGAGATCTATATGAGACTCGTGACTCGTGATACACAAGTGTCGGGCCAATGAATGCGACACAAACAAAGGTGGTCCCTTAACTCTAAGCCATATGCAACTAAAATATAATAATTTGCAAGTACAATTTATATTTTCTAGAATAAGTAAAAACCTGCATGATATTGAGCAAGAAATTAAACAGTGAAGGCAAGGTGTCTTGTCTGGTAGTACGCCTGGTGTGCTGCAATAATGAATGTGGCACGATCTACAACTTTGGTGCAAAAACTATGCAAGGTGACCTCTGATGGTGGCATGGACCATGTCATTGAGTCTAGAATAGTCAAATTGGCTAGGGACGATATAAGAAAGTTCGAGATTTGCAAGAAGATAGGAATATGACTAGCCACGGTCATGAATTGTTAATCGAAGAAATTCATATAAATAAATATATAACAATTTTAAGAAATATTTATAATATATGAAAATTATATTCTTATTAATAAAAATATTTTAGATAAGTACTTTGGAAATCTAGAAATATCTTTTAGGCTAAAAATTAAATTTGTCAAAATACAATCTTATGTCAAAACTATATTTTAAAAATAGCTAGAAATACTATACTAATATTTTTATGGTAATCTAGTTTTGAATGTAGATGTAGGTCAAGCCAAAAACTATAGTTTAGTTATAATATAATTTAGAAAATACAAATAAATAGTTTTCAAAGTATATGATAATTTTAATAATAATAATAATAGCAACATCAATGTTTGTAATAATACATATATACATGTACCTATATACTTGATATAAAAAAAATATTAACAAAATAACAACTCGATTACCATTTTCCAACACATACTTAATTAGTAGTAAAAATAAAAATAGTGGCAATAATAATAATAATGATACTAATAATAATAATAATGATAGCAATAATAATAATGATGATAAACTAATAATAATAAGAAGAAATAGCAAAACCAAAAATTATAATAAATAGATAATAATAATAATAATAATAATAATAATAATATTAATAATAATAATAATAATAATAATAAAATAATAATAATAATAATAATAATAACAAACGACAGTACACCATTACTGCCGTTCTCCTCGAAACAATCAGTGAACAAAATAAAAAAAAGCACTGGTATCAAGAGGGAGGGAGAGAAGAGTCGGAGGGAGTTCGGCGTCGGCGGAGCTGGTGGGAAGGAGAGGCGATCGGAAAGATCGGGAGGCGGAGGATCGGAGAAGGTCGAAGAAGGGGGCTTAGGAGAGGAGGCCGCGAGCGGTGCTAGGGCGGACGGTGAAGGAACGGGGAGAAGGGGGTTTGGCCACGCGGCTCGCCGGCGGACGCGTGACGGTGGAGAGAGGAAGAAGAGAGTCGGGGGAAGTTGGGGCAAAGACGGAAGGGGTGACTCGGCCGAGGAGCGGTGACGGGTTTCGCCAGGATCCATCGGCTGCGGTGGTTTAGGCGTGGTGCGGGAGGAGGGAGTTCGGGGTGCTCTCGGCGACACGGCGGCGGTCATAGGCGGGGAGTTCGGCTGATATGGACGGCTAAGAAGGGGAAGGGCTGGCGGCGGTCACGGCGCGGGCTTGTTCGAGCGGGCGGTCAACGTGGGTCTCCGCCGGGCGGGATGTTGGCAGCGGTGGTCGGCGCCAGATCCGTGGTGGAGGGATCGGCTCGAGGGGTCAGTCGCGGTAGAACCGGAGTGCGGCGAAGGAGCCAGCGGAGGCGCTGGTGCTCCGGCGCGACGGGGAGGACCCCGGTCGCCGACTTGCCACGGCGGAGGATCGGCGCGCGACCGGGTAAGGATTTTATATTTGGGGATGGTTTTGCTTGTTTTGATTTTGGGAAATTTTTGGTGATGATGGTTTTGGGGCGGCACCGTTGGTGGCGGTGGCCACCAGAGGGATTTGGGGGGTCCGGCTGGGCGCTAGTGACGGCGGCGTCGTCTTAGTGTCAGGGGTGATGGGAATGGTAGTGGTGGTGGTAGGGTCTGGCGGCGACTGTCGGAATGCCGACGATGGCAGGGTTGCTGGAGTAGCGAAAAGATGTTGGTAGGGCTGTGCGGCTCGAGGCCGGGGATGTTGCTAGCGGAAGGCAGGGCGATCGGGGTCTGGTTGTGTTTGTTGACGGACGACTTTGGTGATGGGTGATGGCGGACATGGGGACATCGACGGACGGCAGGAATTAGGTTTAGGGTTAGAGAATTAGGGATCAAAAATTAGGGTTTAGGGATTGGAGATAGTGTCGGGATTGTCGACACGAAAAGGAGAAATCATGTATTTGTAAAAAAACGTGGAATAAGATTATGAACTGGGAGGAAACACGGACACGATGCACGGACTTTTGGGTGGTAGAAATTGTGGAAGATGAATGATAGAAATTTGGAGGAGTACCTGCCTATTTATAGGATGTGGGAATTCCGAATTGGATAGGAATTAGGAATATTTAAAACCCAAGTAGATAATTCATAATTTAATTTAAAATCAAATCCAAATCTAAATGTAAATCTAATTTAAATCAAATTAAATTTTTAGTTTAAATCAATGTGATAAATCAAATTTTAAATGTTTCACTATTTAAATAAATCCATAAATTTAAATCAAGATTTAAATCGCCACAAAAATTTTGAAATATATTTTCCAAAATACCAATAATAATAATTTTGAAAATAATAAATATTTTTAAATATCTATTTTGAATAATAAAATATTAATATTAATAAATCTCAAAAATTACATTTTTATTAAAAATAGACTAATAAATAATTACGAAATATATGTATGTACGAATAATGCATACATGATTATGCTTTTCCTAATATACCATAAAATATTATTTATGATTAATAAGGATTTATAAATAAAAATAACAAACTTGAACATGTTGGAACGATAATAAAATAATTAGTATGTATATTATTTTGAAACTATAAAAATAGAAAAATAATATTTTTTAAAAATATGTACGTTTGCACATAATCGCACTCGTCGAACAATTTCGAAAAATTAAATTTTTGTACGCGGCGTACAATACGACTACGTGACGTACAATAATAAAATTTTAAATCAGTTTCAAAATCGATAAAAATATAGTAGAAATTTAGGGGTTTTACAGGTTGGTTAGGCCTAGTGAGACTTGTTAAACTTGTTTGGGCTAGAACTTGACCTAGTTTGACTAGTATGGTTGACTAGAGTTGACCAAGTGTCGACTTTAGCCTAGTTTGACCTAGACAGCATGCATATGCATTGTAGATTACATTTATCATCCCCTGTATACATCTTGACTTGTGTTGCTCTAACTAGGAGTTAGGTACCTCATCTCGGACAGTATATTTACTTCAGACATTCAGATACCAGGCGAGTACATTCTCTGATCATTTTATATCCTGCTTAGAATTATTTCCTGTATTAAATTACTTTACTTGATACTGTCACGTTGGTCACACGGATTAGTACTATATGGATCCCTTCTTGAGATGTTATCCCTTCAGGAAGCATCGGGTACTACATGTTCTGTGCGTTTCACTTACATGACGTATCACTATGCTTCTTTGGTTCTTTGATCACTTGTGACATATACTCATATGATCACAGAGTCTTCTTTGAATGCTTATCCCATTTATTGGGTTTCCTAAAATCCCTATTTATGGGACTACTATGTACCACCCTTCGGGGGCTTACCACCCTTCGGTGCCGTTACATAGAATCATAACATAACCTGGTTGGATCCTTGTGTACTGATTGGGGGTACGGGGGAGTATAAATAGCCATATGAACAATTCCAAAGTAGAATAGCCATGTATGCCTCTTTAGTATAGCCATGTGCAAATCAAGCCCTTCACATGTCGACTTTGTACTCTAAATCACTAGTCACTGGTAGCTCTCTACTTATAGTAGATATTTCTATTACAGTTCTCTCTCTGTTTACATACTGCATTTCCTTCAGTATCTATATCTTACTTTATTGCATGATTATATTTTCTAACCTGCAATGAACTGTTGAGATGTACCGTGCTCGCTTCCGTCCTGACTGGACCTGTTGAACATTTTACAGAGGATGATGAGGAACCCTGCACCCCTTACTTTGGAGCTTGCCTAGATGACACTCGCGACCTGGACCCCTGGGAAGGTTCAGGCAGCTGCTGAGGACGATACCTTGTATAGTGTAGATAGATAGCTTAGACTGTTCTTTCTTTTCATGTTTAGTTGTTGTCCTTATTTTCAGAGTTATATATTTTAGAGATGTTGAGACTTTGTTAGTTCTTTCTGCTGTACCTCAGTTGAAGATTTCTTATCTATTTCCATCATGCTACATTCTACCTCAGATTGTGATTGAGTTGTACCTCTATTTTGGCCTCCTTTTTGGAGAGTATATTTATGTTAGTTAGTCATAGTTCATGACCTAGAGCAGCGTTCTACCACCGACACTGCGGCGTAGGCTGGGCGCTGTTACGTACTCGTACCCTCACGATGGGTACGGGTCGTGACACGTTTTTAGTGGTGGCCCATGCAGGTCGAGTTTGTGTAGTGGTATTCGAATTAGAGTATCACTACAGCCTGCAGTAGGATTAGGATTATTTTTGAGGTACTCAATCACATTAAGAAAAACTCTTAACTGGATTCTTGCCATCTAAATTCATGTCAAAGATTGCTTTCTTGAATAACTGTCCTCCATTGAATTACCGTTTCTATCTCAGTATTGATTCCTTGTTTGATATGTCTCCAGGATGGTGATCGAGACACGATCGCTTCGTTCTGGCTCAGCAGACGCTGGTGAGAGGCCTACCACTGTAATGCCCCGCTCCGTATGAGGCATTTGGTTGGCTTATTGGATGGGATCAGAATATTGGACCGTGACTTATGTTGGGAATGAGAAGAATTGAGACTGATACAGTCTCTCTTAGCTGGCTAGACGGAATGGGTATTGGAACATAGCTCGGTGGTGGAGCTACGCTTAGTAGAATTTTTGGTGAGTGGAACTGTCCTTCCTCCTCCTTACTCCTTCATGCTTAATAAATGAAGTATTGAAATGCCATGAACTATCCCTAAATGTCCCATATGTTAGTTGCTGAATAATAAAGATGCTTATGCTGTGAATTATTGAAATGTACAACTCATTGAACTGCAAATGTGATTCCATGCCTGAGATTGAATTGATAACATTGTTCCTTATGTTTAATGCTGCTGAAACGACAAAATACTTGAATATTGAGATGCCTTGTGAATGATAGAATAAGAAATAAACTGGCTTTGCTATCGACCCAATGAACTGAATGAAACACTAGAATCATGTACTCACTGATACAACTGATTACAATGTTCCATACATTATGCCCTTTATAAACAGAAGACATCATCTTGTACAAGGAGAGCTTCTGTATGCCCAACAAATCTTCGATGCCGCGGGACCAATCAAGCCAATCTTCGTGTGTAGAACATTCCAAGCACGAACACCTGCCCACAAAACGTGGGTCAGCACATCATCTATGTACTGGCGAGCAGAATCCAACCCACTCGCATAAACCAACATTAAAGTGATCATTTAAGCAAGCATTTCTTAGAGTGATCTTTCTACTTGGGGCCTAACATCAGTTTACAGTTCATGGGCAATAATCAGAGTGAAGCATGTAAAGTATGGCTTCAAGTTACTCTTTTTCTTCGCTGCTATAAAGAAGTGATGTACTTCTATTCAATAAGAAAGATTGTCCTCATTAAATTCAATTTATCTGCTTCTGCCGCTGCGATGTGTTCCTATTTGAAGAATAATCGATTATGTACCATCTTTGCCTTGTACAAGTGCAATACCAGACTTGTACGGCATCACGCCCAAGCGAGGACGATCGATTCCAAGAGATAAAATATGTAAATAAATGACTCTATGAATCGGGGCGTGACAAATTGGTATCAGAGCACGGCTTTACGTCCTTGGTCTCTTCTTTGGTTCGTTTCAAATCAAAGTTGCATCGATGATTGACCAAAGTTGCTTCCGCGATCACTCAACGTTGCTTCCGCGATTAAATCAAAGATTGCTTCCGCGATTATATTATTGTTGTTCTGTAATCATCCTATGTTGTTCGTGTCTGAAAGATGATTGACCCTCTTGGCTGCTCACTGGATGTTCCATACAATAAGTCTATATACATTGTGATGCCCCTGAAAGAATGATTGTTGTTGGTTTGGACACAAATAACCCAACAATGACTCGATGCCATAGTATGCTATATTGTGAATGCTGTTAGAAATGTGGGAATATAGAAAAGTGGCTGGGTATGCTGTAACAAGTTGAGAAATGCATGTGATGCAGAAAGATTTGGGAATGAATAATTGATGAATGAGTTCAGCAGAATTGGTGAATTGACTCATGCGTGCTGGCTACTGCTTTCTAGACCCTAAGAATGTTGGCTTGTGATATTGAGACCCTGAGATGTTGGTTAAGTATTATGATCATTATAAGATCATGAATGTCCGGAATAGATTGAGTTGGTATTGTTTAAGGATGGCTTCGTTTCTGAGTGGTATATTGCCTCTACCACCTCAGAACGAGATGTATGTTGACCTTTCCATAGAATAGCAATGAGACTATCTGTGGGTACTGGGTAGTGCCGAGACTTAGCTGGGAGTCATGTATTATTGTTAGATGACTCGAGTGTCCCCTGACAGTGATGCTATATTGGGTAGCGAGATTGTAGAAATGATAACGGTTGGCTGGGTTAGAAATTGTTTAGTCGAGTGATGACTCGAGCTAGTAAGACAGTTAGTATGCTACGGGTAAATAGACTTGACTAGAGAATATTGTGGCTTAGAACATCTGAATGTTGACTTCGATTGGTTGGATACAAATCAAATGTGGCTAATACAAAGTTGGTTGCTAAGCTGAAAGTTTAAAAATATTGTCGGTGAATCAAAGGGATATTAGAAATCTGTGCCTTGATCCTAAGGTGTAATAGATGTCAATCCATCTTGATCACCAAAGGATAGTCATTGCATAGATGCATGATGCTGAAGAATTGAATTGTACTAGAAAAAATAACAAGTAGTGACTCAGAATACTGTTGTTGCCTAGAGGATGGTTAAGTGATACATAAATTGTCGGATTAAATGGGATGAACTACTTGACCATTACTGCATGAGATTAAGAATGCCGTAAGATAGTTTGATGATTGAGAAACAAATGGAAACGAGAAATTACAAACATGTTGGATAATGTCGGTATAGGTAATTGTTGGTTGGGATATAGATTGTTGGCTTAGGACTTTGTGGTTTGACTCTGTCATACGGACCGAATAGTATGATTCCATAATTATGTTAAGACTATCAGAATCGATGACCCTTGAATAGTTAGCATTGGCTTATGGGTTCGTGTGGGTACAAAGGAATTTGAATAGAAATGTGGATCATTAGGAATTTACTTGATGGATTATTAGAACGATGGGAATCGTATGTCGGGTTGGAATTTGACCGTAATGTTGACAGATCGATCTTAGTCGATCGTTGGGTAAGTCTAGAGTGAGCCTCTGTGGGAATTATTCCTTGAGGAAGACACTAGATAGATAGACTTGACCCTAGAAACTGTGGGCTGCATGACCAATTGTTGGCATAACCAACAATGGCGATTAGTTATTCAGACTGAGTTAAAACCCATAGGTTTGGGTAGAGTTCCTTAGAACTGTTGGTTGCTTGTTGGCCTTAAGAATAAGAAACTAGTATAACCCTAGTAGCCGTCCACTCTAGGAAAGTCACCTGAACGATTAAGTTTAGCTATCAGTGTAGCTAACCTTAGAGACTGGCTGAATAATAGGTGACTATTGGAGACCCGTAGGATGACCTTGTGGCATTGAATGAGAGACAATGATAATGAGTATTGACCTAAAGGAATGTATGCTTCAACTTGAGCCTTAAGAGATGTTTGACCCTTGAGGATTATATGTCGGCTATAAGTGGGAATTGCAACCGTAAGGTAAGGCTTGAGTATACCTATAGTCGGGTAGCTAAGTTAACCTTGACTGTTGCATAGAATTATACCCTGAGTCGGGTAATCGATAGTGGGTGACGTCGGATTGTGTCTTATAGAAAAGATGAGTTGCCTCGGTGAAAAATATTGTTGGATTTGGGAAGGAATATGATTGCATGTTGTGAACTCTTGATATGGTTGGCTCTAAGTTAGACCCTTGATCGAATGTTAGAAATGTTATGCTTGGGTATAGAGTTTAACCAAGTTGTCCCTGATATTAAGTATTGTAGCCTGGAAGATAGTGATTGTGGCAAAGTGAATAAAGCAATAAGTCAATTGAAAGGATGCTAAGTTGGATTTAGAAAAGAGAGTTATATTGTGGCTGATCGAATCGCACTAACATGGAAGTTGGCTGAAGTACATATGTTTTGGGGACGCCTAAAATATGTGTATGGATCCAGCAGAAGTGATTGGTTGTGACTGAAATAACATTATGGGAAGAATTTATCGCACTAGCACGGACTTTGGCTGAAATGCATATATTTTGGGGACGCCTAAAATATGTGTATGGATCCAAACGAAGTGATATGTTGCGACCAAGATAGAATGCAAGGAAAATGTTAGTGAATCAATGAGAAGTTACAAGTAATTGAAAAAGAGATAGACAGATCGAATCGTTGATAGATTTAAATGGTACAGTTGGATAGCTATTTTGAGATGACCGAGTGTGCTGAAATGAATATTGAATTGAAGCTGAATGAATAACTCATGGTGATTAAGTGAATCTTGTGGAAGACTTGTTCCTTAAGTTTCGAGGACGAAACTTTTTCTGAGTGGTATATTATGTAATGCCCCGCTCCGTACGAGGCATTTGGTTGGCTTATTGGATGGGATCAGAATATTGACCGTGACTTATGTTGGGAATGAGAAGAATTGAGACTGATACAGTCTCTCTTAGCTAGCTAGACGGAATGGGTATTGGAACATAGCTCGGTGGTGGAGCTACGCTTAGTAGAATTTTGGGTGAGTGGAACTGTCCTTCCTCCTCCTTACTCCTTTATGCTTAATAAATGAAGTATTGAAATGCCATGAACTGTCCCTAAATGTCCCATATGTTAGTTGCTGAATAATAAAGATGCTTATGCTGTGAATTATTGAAATGTACAACTCATTGAACTGCAAATGTGATTCCATGCCTGAGATTGAATTGATAACATTGTTCCTTATGTTTAATGCTGCTGAAACGACAAAACACTTGAATATTGAGATGCCTTGTGAATGATAGAATAAGAAATGAACTGGCTGTGCTATCGACCCAATGAACTGAATGAAACACTAGAATCATGTACTCTCTCTATAACTGTTACAAGAATATGAAATGCTACCTGTCCCTTATAAGAAATGAATGTATGTTAAGTTCCTCTTAAGAAAGGAATGATATGAGATACATTACAATGAAGCAATGAATGAGATATGATAAAGCTGGGATCATTGAGATCACCAAATGAAATGATGGTAATGATGAAATGAATAAGTCATTGAATATGACTAATGATGCACTGTTGCCTTTACTTTCCTTATATGTTTTACCATGCAATTTTGTTCACAATCGAGTCGGATACGCATTCGCATGGTCATGGACAACTTGTATACAAGGTTTGAGTAATAATTTCCTCGAATGGTTCCTAGGGCCCTGGGGACCGATTCGGCCTAGGAGGAAATAATGATGAGTGCTATGGGAGCACGGATAAGGCGGGGTGGCATAGAGGCTCGCCACCTACTATGCTGACCGCATTATCTTAAAATGAAATGAAATGAAAAAGAGTCCATATGGTTTAACAACACCAGTGACCATGTAGTCAGGATGCATGCTAATGAATGTTTTGTGCAGGCAGAGTAAGTATATCGAATAACCTGTATTTGATGCAGGTATGAGAAGTCGGCTATCGGTA
Source organism: Iris pallida (assembly GCA_029216955.1). Classification (NCBI taxonomy): domain Eukaryota; kingdom Viridiplantae; phylum Streptophyta; class Magnoliopsida; order Asparagales; family Iridaceae; genus Iris; species Iris pallida. The sequence continues at coordinate 7,541,218 of JANAVB010001799.1, forward strand.
AGAAATCACATAATTGTGATATTATATAAGTTGGTTTAACTTGCCTGCTTAACATGTTCAATTCAGTATGCTAGAAAGATGCCTTGTTATAAATGGTGCTCAAACATAACATCTATGCTAAGTGATGCTTGAAGTGAGAACTGTTATAACATGTTTAAAATGTTAATGTTAACGATGCCTCAATGATGCCTTTTTAAGATAACACCTAGTATGCCTCAATGATGCCTTTGCATGATAACACCAAGAAGGATAAATGATATATCCACATGAATGCTACTAAGAATATGTTTACATGCTTCACTCTGATTATTGCCCATGAACTGTAAACTGATGTTAGGCCCCAAGTAGAAAGATCACTCTAAGAAATGCTTGCTTAAATGATCACTTTAATGTTGGTTTATGCGAGTGGGTTGGATTCTGCTCGCCAGTACATAGATGATGTGCTGACCCACGTTTTGTGGGCAGGTGTTCGTGCTTGGAATGTTCTACACACGAAGATTGGCTTGATTGGTCCCGCGGCATCGAAGATTTGTTGGGCATATAGAAGCTCTCCTTGTACAAGATGATGTCTTCTGTTTATAAAGGGCATAATGTATGGAACATTGTAATCAGTTGTATCAGTGAGATTGTAAGCCAAGTCAGTATATCGAGTGGTAATCCAATGTATCCAAATATCAAATGTAAGTTGTATAGCATTGTCAGTTGGTTTCCAATGTAAAGTGAGATGTGCTGTAATCATTGTACTTTAATACAAGTCTTGTACTCTTTTTCAATTATCAATAAAGAGAATAAAGTTCTACATATCTCTGTGTGGCTTCAAGTTACTCTTTTTCTCCGCTGCTATAAAGAAGTGATGTACTTCTATTCAATAAGAAAGATTGTCCTCATTAAATTCAATTTATCTGCTTCTGCCGCTGCGATGTGTTCCTATTTGAAGAATAATCGATTATGTACCATTTTTGCCTTGTACAAGTGCAATACCAGACTTGTACGGCATCACGCCCAAGCGAGGACGATCGATTCCAAGAGATAAAATATGTGAATAAATGACTCTATGAATCGGGGCGTGACAACCACCCCTCGCCTGATTGTGGACGCTGGGATCACAGCACCCCCTATTTCTGCTCACATAGGAGCTTCTGCAGCTGTTGGGAGTGCACCTCCACCTGTCCGGAGGTCTTCCCCCGTCATTCCAGATATGTACCAGCAGCAGTTACCTTCAGGGACAGTAGATGCGGCTCAGATGTTTACCCTCTTCCAGCGATTCTTGGAGTTTCAGCAGCAGATACAACAGAGCAAGTCTGCTGATATCCGACAGAGCATACAAGATACTCACCAGTTGGTCAGGATGACAGTAGCGCTTGTGGCTGCTCAGCCACATGGAGGCCAGATGCAGCCGTATCAGCCAAAGACTCCAGACATCCAATCCTTTAAGAAGATGGGACCCCGAGACTTCAAGGGTACAGAGGGCATCATATACGCTGACGATTGGATAGAGCATATCGAGGAGATATTCCGATTGGCACAGATACCAACAGGATTACAGATCGAGGCAGCCGCAAGTCAGATGCAGGACTTGGCCCGTACCTGGTACCAGACGGACCCGAGGGTTGGTATAGCCGGTCAGACTTGGGCAGCGTTCAAGAAACTATCCAAGGAGAAATTATTTCCCGATACCGCACTCCGTGCTTTGGAGGCGCAGTTCGAGAGTTTGGTTCAGGAGAACCAGACCGTTGAGGAGTATGCTAGAGAGTTCATCCGTTTGAGCAGATTTATCGAGGATCTTACCGAGGTCAGGAAGGCGAGGAGGTTCCGCAGGGGTTTGATCAAGGAGATCAAGTCATATACCAAGAACGGCCGCGACGCCACTTTCGAGCAGATTCTAGTAGGAGCCATGACAGCGGAGGACGATCTTGGGCTGAAGGAGACGAGGATGCGAGACACTCAGGGAGCTAGTGGCAGTACGGGCCCGGCCAAGAGGCCCCACCTGCAGATTCAGCAGCAGTATCCACATCAGATGCCCTGTTTGCAGATTCAGCCACAATATCCACAGCAGATGCCACCCCTACAGTTTCAGCAGCAGTATCCGCAGCAGATGCTACCTCTACAGTTTCTGTCACGACCCGCACCCTAGAGTTAGGGCACGAGAACGTAACAACGCCCAGCCTACGCCGCAGTGTCGGCGGTAGAACGCTGTCCTAGGTCTCAATGCATCTAACAGTATAAGACTAAACAGTTTATACTCCCCGAATGGGGGTGACATAGCAGATACAACTCAATCACATCTAAGGTAGAGCATGATAAGAATAGATAAAACATGAAATCCAAAATAAATACAGGAGATAGAAGTCTAAGTGTCTAAGATACATGAACCCAGAAGTACATCTCAAAACTCAAATAAAGATACAGTAATCCACAAAGTAAATACAACTCCAGACAAAAATGAAATAACTACCTAAACAAATCCTACTGTGTCTCCTCTAGGCTAGCAGGCACCTCCAGGCTATCTGTAAAATTTATCAACAGGTCCAGTCAGGACTGGAGCGAGCACAGTACATCTCAACAGTTCATAGCAGGTTAGAAAACATATAACATGCAGTAAAGTAAGATACAGGTACTGAAGAAATGCTGTATGTAAACAGGAAGAGAACTGTAATGTAAATATCTACTATACATAGAGAACTAACAGTGGCCAGTGAGTCTGAGTACGAGATAGCACATGTGAACAGGACAGATTTGCACAGGATGTCGAGGTGCACAGGAATCTACACTACAAAGGAATTGTTCACACGACTACTAGCACTCCCCCGTATCCCCAATCAATGCACAAGGATCTAAACAGGTTATGTTATTGCACAGGATATCACATGGGGGCCCATATAGGGTGCACATGATAGTATACATGGGGCTCCGTGAACATGAGAGTACAAGATTCACAGGAGTGCACATGTAATGAAAGCACAGGAGTACATGATGTAAGTGAAACGCACAAGCACAATGTACCCGATGCTCCCGAGGGGGATAACATCGCATGTAGAGATCCATATAGTACCAATCCGTGTGACCAACGTGACAGTACAAGTAAAGTAATCTACTGCAGGTAATAATTCTAAGCAGGATATGAAATGATCAGAGAATGTACTCGCCTCGATAACCTGAACAGCTGATAAGTATAGGGGGTCCCACTGAAGCCACAGAGTCCTATTTAAAGAAACACAGGTTACAAGGGGTTCAAGTTGAAATAAATAAAACTATACTAGCCATCTATATTATTCTAGGTTCTTCTAAGTCAAAACATCTCTAGGTCGACTCCGGTCAATAATCTAGTCAAACTAGGTCAAGTGTTGACTTACAGTTGACTTTGGGTCAACTGGTCAACTCTGGTCAAACAGGGTCAATTCTAGTCTAAAATAAAGTGTACTTCGTTATTTGTACGTCGAAACTTACGACATGCAATCGAGATAAGAAGATTATCGGTAAGGTTGATAATCTTATTATAGTGATCCACGTATCCAACTTGTCAATTTCAGCGATGTGAGATCACTGGAATTGGCTGATCTCAGTTTCGTTGTACTAATCCCGAAATACGAACATTATATGATTTAATTATTAATTAATTATAAAAAGGTTAAACTTAGAGAAATTATCAACAAACATTGTCGGACGATGAAATGAACATCGCCAACGTGTCCAGAATAGTCAAATCAGCTAGGATAGCCTACCCAACGGTCCAATTTGGACACAAGGGCAAAAAGGTAATTTCGGGTCAAAACGGTGTCCGTGTCGGAGCCGTTTTGCACCGAAAAACGTACAAGAAAACAAGTCTATAAAATATAACAAATTATATGTCCACGCAACCAGAATGTCGATACGAACCCAACGGTCTCTCCAGAATTGGATTCCGTTGTCCCGATCTCATTTTGGCCCGTTGACCAGAACTTGGAATTCCGATTTGCACGAAAATGCGTGCCGGAGCCAAAGTTCTCAAAACTTAGCAAACTACTTGTCAACGAGTCCAGAATGATGATACGAACTCAACGGTATCTCCGGAATTGGATTCCGATGAGCCGATCTCAAAAAGTCCCGTTGACCCAGAAAGTGGGACCCGCTTTGCACCGAAATGCGTGCCCGGGCCCACGTTCTCCAAATCTAACAAATTTTATATGAAAACATGCCAGAACGACGCCACAAGTCTAATGGTGGTGTCAGAAATGAAATCTGGAGTCCCGTGTTCAAAAATGGAATTTTACAAGTTGGAAATTACGAATTCGGACGGCCAACTTTGGCGTCGAATTCAACCAATCAAACAAGCTCACAATGAAACGAAACTGAAGGGGTAGCAAGAGGGTTATACCAGCTTCGCACCGGAACTAGTAGCACGCCAAACGGAGCTGCGGTGGATGAGATACAAGCTGACGAAGTTGGCCCCGCAAAACTGTCCAAATTTAATACAATTTAAACGGTCAACTTGGTGGCCGATTTTTATGTATCAAACGATAAAATTAACGGACGAAAATTGACAGGGGTGAAGGTGGATATACCGAGATTGCGACGGAGTGAAGAAATCGCCGATCCAACGGTCGGATCTCCGGGAAAATGCACGCGAAGTCGCTGCGACGGAGCGCCAAAACGGACTCAATCTCGCGCGCGTCACGACGGGACGTCGTGCAAAACGCACGAATCGCCTCGACGTCGCGTCCCGGGGGACGTTGGCCGCCATGGGGCCTACCCCAGTGGTGCGCCCGAGGGAGGGGGCCACCCACGACGGGTCGCCGGAGCACGGTGGACGACGGCGGTCACGCGGCCAGCGCGCGCGCGCGGATCTGTGCGCGCTGTACGCGCGTTCACTGTACGCCGCTGCTGCCGTGTTGCGCCAGCGCGCGCGCGGCGGTGCGACGAACACGGCGGTGGCACGGCGGCGAGATGGCCAGCGTGGCGGAGGGGTGGTGACAGCCATGGTGGTGCGGCTGTGCGGTGGTGCAAGATGGTGGCGGTTTGAGTTTGATGGTGGTGATGGTGATGAAGGAGGAGATGAGGAGGAGAAGTTGATGTGGATGTGGCTGATGGTGGAGGCCGACGGCCAGGCCAGGGGGTGGTCGTCCGTCGGGGGAGGAAAGTGTGTTCGTGGTGTTGGTCGGTAAATGGATGGGTGGTGGAGTTAATGGAGTGGAGGTGGAATGGTGAAGAAGGAGAAGGAAGTTGGGATGGTGGAGATGGTCGGCTGACCACGGCGATGGTCGGCCAGTGGCCGAAGCCAAGCCAGGGGAGGAGAGGTGGTCGGACTAGGAGAGAGAGTGGTCGGTTTTCCATGGAGTTGTGATGGAGTTGCTGTGTAGTGCATGGTTTTGTTGTGTTTGAAAAGGTGAAAGAGAGAGAGAGATAAGGATAATCATGTGAGAGGAAGAGAGAGAAAAAGTTATCCTATCTCAAATTTAGGGCCGGCCACATAGGTTGGCTGTGAATGTGAGGGGAGTTGGAAATGAATGGGTAGGATTGATTTGAGGAATCAAGGGCTAAGATTAATTAGAGAGAAAATTGCCATTCCAAAAAAGAATTAAATAATTAGAATTCTCCAATAAAATATAGAAAAATATATAGGAGATTACTTGATATTTTTGGGCAATAAATATGAGGGTGTCCCGATGGAGGGCAACATGGAGCTGGACTGGACTCGGTGGAGCTGGATTGGGTCAAAACTGGACATTGTGCAAAAATAGAATTAAAATTAGGTGTTGATGATCATGTGTAAATAAGTAACACATGGGGATTCCAATAAATGGGACACAAGTGGCGGACGGGTAGTAGGCTCAAAGTGGGCCATGTCCATAATTGAGGCTGACAGGTTTTAGCCGACAGGGGACCCACAAATCAAGTTGGAAGATGAATGTGACGCCGCGGCGTGAAATAAAATCGGGTCACGTGTCGGAAAGTTGTGCGAATCAAATGGAGCTCAAAATGACGTATCTGAGGGGGACACAAAGGTCATGGGTGACGAGCGTCTCGAGTAGATCATCAATGAGGAGTTGGTTTCAAGAAACTGACTGGTCTGGCGCTCCCAATTTAAATGTCATGGTAACGCGCTGGAAATGATCAAGAAAATAGTGGGAAAATAAATAATACTCAAATGGTCTAAATCGACCCGAAGTTCAGCGAAGCAGAAAGAGCACAAGGGAACAAGTTTGGGTGGGACACCATATACCGTCATGAAGGTAATCGTGTCCACTCCAAAACTCGTGAAGAAGATTTCCAGAGTTGAACATCCCTGATACTCCAAATTTCAATGGCACGGGAAAGTACACTTAAGGGAAAAATAACAAAATTAATTATTCATCGAAATTAAAATCAATCAGAAAAAAAAAAAAAAAAAAAACAACCCGAATTTCAGGGTGCTCACATCCTACCCACCTTATAAAAATTTCGTCCTCGAAATTAAAATATCCCTACTCCCTCTAGGTCAAACCCCCAAAATCAAAGTCCCAGAACTTAAACAAATCATACCATCAAATAAAAGACAATATCCAGGGTCATGGTAACGGTGACAGTGAAGTCTCATCTAGGTTTACTAGTCATGCTAACCAACGGTCATAGGGTATCAAACACACAAGCAATCCAGGGTGCTAAAATAGAAAGATACAAAAATAACAACCATCAAAACTATAAAGTTGTCTACCACCCCATGTGAAAACTAGTACTCATCAAAAATAAAGAAGGTAACCACCAATTATCTAAAAGGGTACAGAAAATCAAATTAAAAATTAAGGAATTGAAAATCACTTGCATTGAAATCCAATCACAATATATATACAGAGAGAGCGTTAGAGAGGGAAAACTAGCATCATGTGTATGGGGACATGTTCATACGGTTAGATAGTAGGTGTGTGTGTACGTGAATACATATAAAATTGTATATGAGAAATTGAGTTCCAAATCAACAGCTATCAAGTTACACTAATCATGGCATATTGGTTAACAATTTACAATACGCAACCTATTTAATCATAACATGCATAGCTAACCATATATATAAAAAAAAGTAGAGACTTAGTTATGTATCTATACAAATTATAACATGGATGTATAAACGCTATATATATCTATATAGATATATAATCCTAACATAGAGGGGAAGGGTAAGGTTAAATGACAGTATATAATATGTTAGAGTGTGTGTGGGTGTGTCCTTGTACAGGGTTATAACTTAGTATTGAAAGGTTAAATCCAGGTTTAGTTCAACATTTACATATAAAATCTGAAAACAAGCTAACATTTAAACCATGGAAAATATGAACATAATGCAATTTCAAATTTTAGGAGTTTGAAACATCGTAACTAACTCAATGCTCCCAATACATCCTATCATGATAGAAATGAAACCTTAATCATATTACTAATACATTTATCTACGCATACAGTTCAATATTACATATTAAATCTGAAATTTAACTAAACATGGAAATCAATGTAAAAATGTTAACATGTAACTAGTTTTCAGGATTTTGGAGACCCTACGTATAACTTACATGTGCAGTGATGTAAACCTAAATAATAACATGAAATTTATATTTAAATTACGACTTTAACTGGAAAAGCAGGAAACCATAAATATTATAGTTTTGAAAATTTAACATTAATGACATTTCAATATTATCTAGATATGTGAAAAAATCAAGTGTAGCATGCATACGTGTTAGGCAGATGTCTGCTATATATATTCATATACATATTCTCATGTCCCAATAAAATTAATTTTACGTTAAGACTAACATTTAGATTCCTACCAAGATTGCAAGCAGGTGATTGACGAAATCAAGACAGATTTATTATCATTATTATTTAATACAAGAATAATAGCAAGAAAGAAATAACGAGAAAATCTGTTCTGCTTATCAGTTTAAAGAAGGAACCGTTTTGAAATCCAGACTTAAATATCAAATTCAAGATAAAATCTAGCAAAATCATCGATTCATTGTATTAAGAAAAACTCATAGCAAGAAGTTACACAAAGGTTTATGAAAACAACTAAACATACTCTTAAGTTAAATGACAAGAAACTAGGCAAAAAATCAAACAATAATTTTTTTTTTTTTGAATGACTGAGAAAAAGTAGAGAAAACATGTTCAAAATATTTTAAGGTGCAATCCGATAATCATATGCGTCTATCCAAAATCATGGTACTCTAAATCCTCGTCATATTAGTAAGCAAGGCTACGATAATCACAGAGCCCTTGACTTATGCACATATCTCTAGAATCATGGTATTTAACATTTTCGCGGTGCCGCATGCTTGGCTGCGAAAACCTTAAATTCCCACACCCGAGAAATACATCCAGAGTCAGACTATATGTCCTCACCATGCTGGCTAATGTGACTATAGAAGACTAGATTCCATAACATAGATGACCTAGCCCATATAATTTCATCTTGCCAAAAATCAAATTAAATCAACAATGAATACTCAAAAATCAAATCAAAATTTATTAACGAACATCAAAATTCAAAAGTGAACACAATCCATCAAAATGCAAACTCGAATGCAACAGCTATCATCAAAATTCAAAATCTTCCATCAAAATAAATACAAACTCAAATTCAACAATAATCCATAAAAAAAAAAATCAAATTTAACAACAAAAGTAAAATAAATTAAATCAAGGGAAAAAAAAAAGAGAGTTTTCAAATCGAAGTTAAATAAGATTCTCCAGGGTCGTCCCAGGAATCTCTCAAGGGTTCCTATCTGTGATTGAGTACCTTCAAAATATATCCTAATCCTACTGCAGGCTGTAGTGGTACTCTAGTTCGAATACCACTACACTTTAGTCTCGACCTGCATGGGCCACCACTAAAAATGTGTCACGACCCGTACCCTAGAGTTAGGGTACGAGAACGTAACAACGCCCAGCCTACGCCGCAGTGTCGGCGATAGAACGCTGTCCTAGGTCTCAATGCATCTAACAGTATAAGACTAAACAGTTTATACTCCCCGAATGGGGGTGACATAGCAGATACAACTCAATCACATCTAAGGTAGAGCATGATAAGAATAGATAAAACATGAAATCCAAAATAAATACAGGAGATAGAAGTCTAAGTGTCTAAGATACATGAACCCAGAAGTACATCTCAAAACTCAAATAAAGATACAGTAATCCACAAAGTAAATACAACTCCAGACAAAAATGAAATAACTACCTAAACAAATCCTACTGTGTCTCCTCTAGGCTAGCAGGCACCTCCAGGCTATCTGTAAAATTTATCAACAGGTCCAGTCAGGACTGGAGCGAGCACAGTACATCTCAACAGTTCATAGCAGGTTAGAAAACATATAACATGCAGTAAAGTAAGATACAGGTACTGAAGAAATGCTGTATGTAAACAGGAAGAGAACTGTAATGTAAATATCTACTATACATAGAGAACTAACAGTGGCTAGTGAGTCAGAGTACGAGATAGCACATGTGAACAGGACAGATTTGCACAGGATGTCGAGGTGCACAGGAATCTACACTACAAAGGAATTGTTCACACGACTACTAGCACTCCCCCGTATCCCCAATCAATGCACAAGGATCTAAACAGGTTATGTTATTGCACAGGATATCACATGGGGGCCCATATAGGGTGCACATGATAGTATACATGGGGCTCCGTGAACATGAGAGTACAAGATTCACAGGAGTGCACATGTAATGAAAGCACAGGAGTACATGATGTAAGTGAAACGCACAAGCACAATGTACCCGATGCTCCCGAGGGGGATAACATCGCATGTAGAGATCCATATAGTACCAATCCGTGTGACCAACGTGACAGTACAAGTAAAGTAATCTACTGCAGGTAATAATTCTAAGCAGGATATGAAATGATCAGAGAATGTACTCGCCTCGATAACCTGAACAGCTGATAAGTATAGGGGGTCCCACTGAAGCCACAGAGTCCTATTTAAAGAAACACAGGTTACAAGGGGTTCAAGTTGAAATAAATAAAACTATACTAGCCATCTATATTATTCTAGGTTCTTCTAAGTCAAAACATCTCTAGGTCGACTCCGGTCAATAATCTAGTCAAACTAGGTCAAGTGTTGACTTACAGTTGACTTTGGGTCAACTGGTCAACTCTGGTCAAACAGGGTCAATTCTAGTCTAAAATAAAGTGTACTTCGTTATTTGTACGTCGAAACTTACGACACGCAATCGAGATAAGAAGATTATCGGTAAGGTTGATAATCTTATTATAGTGATCCACGTATCCAACTTGTCAATTTCAGCGATGTGAGATCACTGGAATTGGCTGATCTCAGTTTCGTTGTACTAATCCCGAAATACGAACATTATATGATTTAATTATTAATTAATTATAAAAAGGTTAAACTTAGAGAAATTATCAACAAACATTGTCGGACGATGAAATGAACATCGCCAACGTGTCCAGAATAGTCAAATCAGCTAGGATAGCCTACCCAACGGTCCAATTTGGACACAAGGGCAAAAAGGTAATTTCGGGTCAAAACGGTGTCCGTGTCGGAGCCGTTTTGCACCGAAAAATGTGCAAGAAAACAAGTCTATAAAATATAACAAATTATATGTCCACGTAACAAGAATGTCGATACGAACCCAACGGTATCTCCAGAATTGGATTCCGTTGTCCCGATCTCATTTTGGCCCGTTGACCAGAACTTGGAATTCCGATTTGCACGGAAATGCGTGCCGGAGCCAAAGTTCTCAAAACTTAGCAAACTACTTGTCAACGAGTCCAGAATGATGATACGAACTCAACGGTATCTCCGGAATTGGATTCCGATGAGCCGATCTCAAAAAGTCCCGTTGACCCAAAAAGTGGGACCCGCTTTGCACCGAAATGCGAGCCCGGGCCCACGTTCTCCAAATCTAACAAATTTTATATGAAAACATGCCAGAACGATGCCACAAGTCTAATGGTGGTGTCAGAAATGAAATCTGGAGTCCCGTGTTCAAAAATGGAATTTTACAAGTTGGAAATTACGAATTCGGACGGCCAACTTTGGCGTCGAATTCAACCAATCAAACGAGCTCACAATAAAACGAAACTGAAGGGGTAGCAAGAGGGTTATACCAGCTTCGCACCGGAACTAGTAGCACGCCAAACGGAGCTGCGGTGGATGAGATACAAGCTGACGAAGTTGGCCCCGCAAAACTGTCCAAATTTAATACAATTTAAACGGTCAACTTGGTGGCCGGTTTTCATGTATCAAACGATAAAATTAACGGACGAAAATTGACAGGGGTGAAGGTGGATATACCGAGATTGCGACGGAGTGAAGAAATCGCCGATCCAACGGTCGAATCTCCGGGAAAATGCGCGCGAAGTCGCTGCGATGGAGCGCCAAAACGGACTCAATCTCGCGCGCGTCACGACGGGACGTCGTGCAAAACGTACGAATCGCCTCGACGGCGCATCCCGGGGGACGTTGGCCGCCATGGGGCCTACCCCAGTGGTGCGCCCGAGGGAGGGGGCCACCCACGACGGGTCGCCGGAGCACGGTGGACGACGGCGGTCACGCGGCCAGCGCGCACGCGCGGATCTGTGCGCGCTGTACGCGCGTTCACTGTACGCCGCTGCTGCCGTGTTGCGCCAGCGCGCGCGCGGCGGTGCGGCGAACACGGCGGTGGCGCGGCGACGAGATGGCCAGCGTGGCGGAGGGGTGGTGACAGCCATGGTGGTGCGGCTGTGCGGTGGTGCAAGATGGTGGCGGTTTGAGTTTGATGGTGGTGATGGTGATGAAGGAGGAGATGAGGAGGAGAAGTTGATATGGATGTGGCTGATGGTGGAGGCCGACGGCCAGGCCAGGGGGTGGTCGTCCGTCGGGGGAGAAAAGTGTGTTCGTGGTGTTGGTCGGTAAATGGATGGGTGGTGGAGTTAATGGAGTGGAGGTGGAATGGTGAAGAAGGAGAAGGAAGTTGGGATGGTGGAGATGGTCGGCTGACCACGGCGATGGTCGGCCAGTGGCCGGAGCCAAGCCAGGGGAGGAGAGGTGGTCGGACTAGGAGAGAGAGTGGTCGGTTTTCCATGGAGTTGTGATGGAGTTGCTGTGTAGTGCATGGTTTTGTTGTGTTTGAAAAGGTGAAAGAGAGAGAGAGATAAGGATAATCATGTGAGAGGAAGAGAGAGAAAAAGTTATCCTATCTCAAATTTAGGGCCGGCCACATAGGTTGGCTGTGAATGTGAGGGGAGTTGGAAATGAATGGGTAGGATTGATTTGAGGAATCAAGGGCTAAGATTAATTAGAGAGAAAATTGCCATTCCAAAAAGGAATTAAATAATTAGAATTCTCCAATAAAATATAGAAAAATATATAGGAGATTACTTGATATTTTTGGGCAATAAATATGAGGGTGTCCCGATGGAGGGCAACATGGAGCTGGACTGGACTCGGTGGAGCTGGATTGGGTCAAAACTGGACATTGTGCAAAAATAGAATTAAAATTAGGTGTTGATGATCATGTGTAAATAAGTAACACATGGGGATTCCAATAAATGGGACACAAGTGGCGGACGGGTAGTAGGCTCAAAGTGGGCCATGTCCATAATTGGGGCTGACAGGTTTTAGCCGACAGGGGACCCACAAATCAAGTTGGAAGATGAATGTGACGCCGCGGCGTGAAATAAAATCGGGTCACGTGTCGGAAAGTTGTGCGAATCAAATGGAGCTCAAAATGACGTATCTGAGGGGGACACAAAGGTCATGGGTGACGAGCGTCTCGAGTAGATCATCAATGAGGAGTTGGTTTCAAGAAACTGACTGGTCTGGCGCTCCCAATTTAAATGTCATGGTAACGCGCTGGAAATGATCAAGAAAATAGTGGGAAAATAAATAATACTCAAATGGTCTAAATCGACCCGAAGTTCAGCGAAGCAGAAAGAGCACAAGGGAACAAGTTTGGGTGGGACACCATATACCGTCATGAAGGTAATCGTGTCCACTCCAAAACTCGTGAAGAAGATTTCCAGAGTTGAACATCCCTGATACTCCAAATATCAATGGCACGGGAAAGTACACTTAAGGGAAAAATAACAAAATTAATTATTCATCGAAATTAAAATCAATCAGGAAATAAATAAAATAAAAAAAAACAACCCGAATTTCAGGGTGCTCACAGTTTCAGCAGCAGATGCTACCTCTACAGTTTTAGCAGCAGTACCAGCAGCCGAGGATCTACCTTCAGTAGCGACAGTTTTAGGACCGTGTACCCTTTCAGCAGGCGCAGCAGGCGCAGAGGCAGCAGCAGACTCCGGGACAGCAGCTTGTTATCATTTGCCCTTTTTACAAGAGACCAGGGCACGATTGGGGCGAATGTCGGAAGAGGCTGGGCAGATGTTTGCTTTGCGGAGGATCCGATCATCGTCTGCGAGAGTGTCCTGAGTCATCGGGACATACGGTTCAGGAAGCAGGAGCTAGGGCTCCGGTAGGCCAGCAGAGGGGATTACCCTTACCGACTCAACAACAGAGGTACATGCAGCATCACCAGCGGGCCAGGGGAGGCCAGCAGGAGAGAGCTTTCGCCAGGACAGTCGAGGATGCTCAGGCAGTTGGAGATCTAGTTGCAGGTTCCATTCTTTTGATTCCATTCCGCAATTGCCTCTTATACTGCCTTGAAAATTTTGATTCTCTCTGTTCCTTGTTAGTTGATTAATTCTGTCCTGTTGTTCTTTGTTTTGTTTAATTTTTCTTCTGAGATGAATCATATGGGCTAGGTCACCTTGGTTATGGAATCTAGAATCTTCGATGGTCGTGTTTAGCTGGCATAGTGAGTACATATAGTCAGATTTAGGACGTATTTCTCAGGTGTGGGAATTTAAGATTTTTGCTGCGAAGCATGCGGCAATGCGAAAATTTTAAATACCATGATTCTAGAGATATGTGCCTTAGTCGAGGACTCTGTGATTATCATAGCCTTACTCACTAGCACGATGAAGATTCTGAGTATCATAATTTTGGACAGACGCATATGATTATCTGACGGTATGTTTGAGACTTTGATTGTGGGGTGTTTGACCTAGAAGGACTACTACCATTTTAATTTTGAGAACAAAATTTTTCTAAGGTGGGTAGACTTGTAACACCCAGTTTCTAAAATAAGGGTAATTTTGAAATTTTGTATTTTAATTTATTTTATTATGATATTTAAATAATAATATAATTTTTGGTGGTTTTTAATCATTTTTAAAACTATTAAATATGATGACTTGTGAATTGGTGTGCAGCTAGTGAAATCGTAGAGACTGTCTGCCCTAGAGCCTAGCCATGTGATTAGGGTGTTTTAATTATCATTTTAGCCTAGAGGGTATTTTGGTCATTTTAGGATTTATTTGAATTTATTATGATTTATGGAAAATTCTGTGAATTTAATATTAATTAAATATTGCTATGTGTTATGTTAGTCTTGACTAGTTTGAGACTTGTAGACTAGCCTAGAACCTAACCCTAGCTATGGTAACCCTAACACAACTAGAGTTAACCCATTTTAGTCATTAGAGATTGGTTTTAGAATGAGGGGATTTGGTTTAGTAAAATTAAGTCATGATTTATGGTTTAATGCAATGACTTATGATTTAATGACTTGTGAATTGAACCATAGGCCCATGACTTAAGCCCAAACCCCAATAAGCCCACCCATGGCAGCCAACCTAGGGTTCCACACCCTATTTAATGCCTCTTCCATTTGTTCTTGTCTCTTTTATTAATTTCTCCAAGTTTTGAAGAAAGAGGTTTGTCCATTCTTTCCCAACCCATAGATTATTCATTTTAATTCATTTTCCACTCTAGTGTTTGGCATTAGTTCCTAATCCAGCTCTATTTCATGTCCATAGAGAGAAATCTCATGTTTGGACCAATTTGGAGCACTTGGTCATCAAGAAGAAACCCCCCTTTTGAAGCTTTTTTATACAAATTGAACATATAGGTAAATCCCTATTCCCTCCACAAAATTTTGTTTTCTTTGTATGGTTAGGAAGCCCTAGGTGTCCTCTCTCTGTTGGTATAGGTTTTGCAAAGTTTTGTGTCCGTTTGGTGTCCGTATCGGACACGTATCAATGTATCTATATAGGTGTTTGATGAAATGCCACACTCATATTTATTTCTTTATTTTTGAAAAGTGTTTGAAGGGTTTTGTAGATGTATATGAGTACTTTAATTTTCGTGAAGAGGTGATAGTGTTTTTGTGTCTGTGTCGGGTGCACGAGGGGTTGGACACGCTGCGCACTGACTCGGTTCAGTGTCCTGCATCTCGGGCACAATATTTCACTGTATGGGACACGTCGGGACACGAAATTTTGTGGGAAGGTTGGGGCTATCACTGACACTATGCTCCCAAATTTTGGGAGCATATGGTTCACTACATGCAGAGAAATCACACGCGCACGGATTCGACACTGTCGCACGCACTGTGCAGTCACACGAAATTTTGCCACTGATACATGGCTAGACACGACACAACACGTGGCGTGGACATGGTGCACGGTGTCGAACGTGTAGCCCTACACGTGGGCTACACGTGTGCACGGCCACGTGTCCCCACGTGGCCTGTGTCATGTGTTTGACACGCGTGCACGCGTGCACGACACTGTTGGTACACAATTTTGAGTCTATGTTTGTGTAATGGTTTGGACACGATTCGTGTCCAGTTCTGGGACATGAATGACCTGTACAACACGTGTACACATACTTTGGAAATTACCAACTCTTAGTTTACCATATTAATGTGTTTTCATGTTCAAAATTTGAATTTTCCAATAGGACTGATATATGTTTCCAGTTTCTGTTAGTACTGAGTTCAATTCCATTTGTTAATTGTTTAATTAATGATTAATTGCCACACACTTGTTGTCACTCATGTACACACACATGGACTGATAATTCCTGAGAACATATGTATTGCACTGTTTTACTGAGAACCACTTGAAACCTGAGATTTTGGCTTGGTTTAGTTGATTTCTTGATTTACATTGTACTATTCTCCCTGTGATGTAAGTTTGTTATGGAAATTGTTTTAAGATTTTATGCATGAGGGGTTCGTGAGATTTTGTGGGAATTCGAATATGGATTGGACTGTGAGTGTGTTGACTGATACTTCCTGTTTTCATCCTGATTTAATTTTCTATTTTTAACTGAACTTGGTATTTAAATTTCCATGTTTAAATTCATTTACACAAGTATTAGATCACTGTTATTCTCAGTTGCATGATAGGTTGTGATTTGCATGGACTTTTGGTTTTCGAAATTGGCATTTGGTGGATTGAACTGTCATGTGACTGATGCATTACATTAGTTTTAATTGATTTTCATTCTATTAGAAGCTGAAAATTGTAACTTAGACTCTATGTTAAGTTCACTGTCATGGGTCTTAACCTGAGAATTTCTTCCCTTTTTGAAAAGCATGAAAACTTAACTGTCATTGACAGCCACAAAATCTGAGAAATTGTTGATGTAGTTGATCCTTAATTTGGTTGATATGGTGGTTTGGGTTGATTGGTAAACTAAGTTTCCTATTGACTGAAACCTGGAAATGGATTACTCACGTTGAGGTTGCAACACACTAAAACATGCCACACACTTTAACTCTATTGACACTCATATACACACCACACCCTATCACATTCTCTGTAATTTAGACCCTGTTAGATAATCTGGAACACCCATGAACCTATGAACACACTGTTGTGAACATGAACCTGGAACCCCCTGCCTTGTTCTGAACACCTGAACATAGACACTTGAATACCTGTGAGACACTACACACATACCCCTGTTTTATATTTTTTACACACCCACATTGCTATGTACCACTCCTCTCATGCATACACATACACAGGACACCACTCTATTGAGCTATGTCAAACACTCACACACATTATTTCAATGTTAAAATGAATGCACTGCCACTTGTTCTAAAACTGTAACAGCCTGAGATACCACAAACACACACATGTTTAAACACACAAAATCTGAAACTGGAAAAAAATGGGAATGGCTAGGCACTATGCAACTGATTCCAGTGCCTAACATTCCTATCTGAAGTCTGAGAACCACATTGGTTCATGACCACACACAAAACAGATTCTTCCCTTTACTGTCACACATGTATAAGCCCTCATTCCTATTCGCTATTACACACCATGTACACACACATATAATATGATACCCCATCTTCACATGTGCCCTATAAAATTCACACACACATTTTACCCTTTCCTTTTTTTCACTCCTATATATATGGTATATATATATATACACACACAAGCATGATGGTATGCATAATGTATAGATGCCTTGTGTATTTATTGGGATATGGAAATGCCTATGTGTATGCATGTGTGATGTGAAATGCAATATACATATATGTATTATAGAGTGCTATGTACTTATATATATATATATGCTTGTGTGGTCCTTGATCTTGTGTTTGTGTGTGAATGCTAGCCTAGCTTGATTTGGCTTGTGTTTGTATTTGGTTTCTAGACTAGGTTGGTTAGGCCTAATGAGACTTTTTAGACTTGTTTGGGCTAGAACTTGACCTAGTTTGACTAGTGTGGTTGACTAGAGTTGACCAAGTATCGACTTTAGCCTCGTTTGACCTAGACAGCATGCAGATGCATTGTAGATTACATTTATCATCCCCTGTATACATCTTGACTTGTGTTGCTCTAACTAGGAGTCAGGTAACTCATCTCAGACAGTACATTTACTTCAGACATTCAGATACCAGGCGAGTACATTCTCTGATCATTTCATATCCTGCTTAGAATTATTTCCTACATTAAATTACTTTACTTGATACTGTCACGTTGGTCACACGGATTAGTACTATATGGATCCCTTCTTGAGATGTTATCCCTTCAGGGAGCATCGGGTACTACATGTTTTGTGTGTTTCACTTACATGGCGTATCACTATGCTTCTTTGGTTCTTTGATCACTTGTGACATATACTCATATGATCACGGAGTCTTCTTTGAATCCTTATCCCATTTATTGGGTTTCCCAAAATCTCTATTTATGGGACTACTATGTACCACCCTTCGGGGGCTTACCACCCTTCGGGGGCATACCACCCTTCGGAGGCTTACCACCCTTCGGGGGCCGTTACATAGAATCATAACATAACCTGGTTGGATCCTTGTGTACTGATTGGGGGTACGGGGGTTTATAAATAGCCATGTGAACAATTCCAAAGTAGAATAGCCATGTACGCCTCTTTAGTATAGCCATGTACAAATCAAGCCGTTCACATGTCGACTTTGTACTCTAAATCACTAGTCACTGGTAGCTATCTACTTATAGTAGATATTTCTATTACATTTCTCTCTCTGTTTACATACTGCATTTCCTTCAGTATCTATATCTTATTTTACTACATGATTATATTTTCTAACCTGCTATGAACTGTTGAGATGTACTGTGCTCGCTCCCGTCCTGACTGGACCTGTTAAAATTTTTACAGAAGATGATGAGGAACCCTGTACCCCTTAATTTGGAGCTTGCCTAGATGACACTCATGACCTGGACCCCTGGGGAGGTTCAGGCAGCTGCTGAGGACGATACCTTGCATAGTGCAGATAGATAGCTTAGACTGTTCTTTCTTTTCATGTTTAGTTGTTGTCCTTATTTTCAGAGTTGTATATTTTAGAGATGTTGAGACTTTGTTATTTCTTTCTGCTGTACCTCAGTTGAGGATTTCTTATCTATTTCCATCGTGCTACATTCTACCTCAGATTGTTATTGAGTTGTACCTCTGTGTTGGCCTCCTTTTTGGAGAGTATATTCATGTTAGTTAGTCATAGTTCATGACCTAGAACAGCGTTCTACCGTCGACACTGTGGTGTAGGCTGGACGCTGTTACGTACTCGTACCCTCACGATAGGTGTGGGTCGTGACACAGTTTTATGTAGGCAACCCCATATCGTGCCTACAGGGAAAAGGTTACTTGATCGATGGAGCCCGGGCTTGGGCTTACTATAATGCTCGGGACACGTGGACGACGTTCTCGATGCCGCTAAAGAGCGGTCATGGTCCTCGCATGCTATATACGTATTCGCTCTTCTACACATCAGCGAATACCTTTGCTGAGAATTTTAACTTAGCAGATAGCTTTGCGACAGCAACACGATTAAAGAAGGGAGCATCTGTTGTATTGGCTCCTGGTAATGACAAAGAGGATGAGCCAGTTGATGCACCGTTGGAAGCTTCGAGGGAATCCAACTTCCCTGAAGAAGTCAACGAGCCGCTGCACGTCTCCTTGAAGGTTGTCAGATCTCCAATCAAGGAGAGGAAGAAGAGAAAGGCGAATGAACCTTCTTCTCCAGTTGCTAAGAGGAAGATTGTCTTAGAATCCTCAGAAAGGGTCACTACCCGGTCGCAATCTCGGCAGCAGGCTGAGTCGACTCAGAGAGAAGAGGCGACGACTCCGACCTCTCTTTAAAGACAAGTAGATGTTGTAGATGTAGAGAGTCCGGAGAGACCTCTACGTAGAAAGAAAATAGTTTTCAGAAGGAAAGTGGCAACTCCTCCAAGACCTATCCTATCATCAGTCGTGATCAATGATGTTGCCGGACTCATGATGTTGTCTCCTACACCTGCCCTTGAACCCAGGCTGGAAGCTTTCAGTCCAGAGAAGAGGGACGAGGCTGTAGAGACCAGGGAGGAAATCGCGGAGACAGCAGATGAGTCTGTGAAGCCAAATGAGCCAGAAACATCTCCCAAAGCACTGTAGTCTCCAACACTTACAACAGAAACCGTCCACCTTCCAGCTTCTCCTCGATCACTACGTGCCGAAGAAGATCAGTTAATGATTGAGCTACTGAATGACTGTGACTTCGGCCTCCACAATGATGTAGATCCAGTTGTCACAACTGATAGTGAAGAAGCACGAGAAGCGAGTGCAAGTGATGAAGATGCATCAGCAGAGGCTGTTGATGACACTCTGAATCCAGAAGAAGATGCTGATGTACATGCATCCCCAGAGAAGAATGCGGTTAAAGAAGTAGCACCGGAGGGAGCTACTGTCACCCATCAAGGAGGTATTGATATTGACTGATATTAATACCCTTCTTTTATCGATTAAATGGCTGACATCTTAATTTTTATCCATGCAGAAATTAAACTTTCTCCGATTCCTCCAATATGCACTGATATAGTACAAATAAAAGTGATAGCCAGCAGTAGCCATCATTTATCAGACGGTTCTGAAGCGGGTAGTAGCCAGGCAGTAATGTCTGAAGATACTTCTACGAGGCTACAACCCATGTCAGAAAATGACAAACTTGTCACTGGACCCAGCAATGGTAAGATCACCCATACTTTTGATCCTTTTCGATAGTTGCTAATGACAGCAAACTGATGGGGTTTATTTGATTTTGCAGAGGAACATCTGGGAGGAGCAACCAGCTCTACCATGGCTCCCTTGTCGAAAGAGACCTCAACTCACGTTTAAGAAGCTGAACGTCCACCTGTATAGGCACCTGCTGCTTCGATGTCTATGGGAGTAGCTGCTACACCCGGTGCAATAGCTACTAACAGATTTATAATTGGCTCCTTCACCAACCTTTTCTTTAATTCATTGGGACCTTTAGTAGAAAGGGTAATAGAGAAAGAAGATGTTGGTTTCATCACTGTTAGAGGTCCAACCTCTTATCTGATCAGTGCCATCCAAAATCAAGGTGACGAAGCTCAAGCTGTTTATCTTGAACACATCCTGGATGAGCTGGAGGAATCAGTTAAGATCTACAAAGATCTTAATCGGGGGGAAGTAGAGCCCTTGGTACATGCTGAGTTTGAGAGGATGTCTCGAGAGGCTGCAGTTACGAAAGCTGATTTCCAGGTTTTCTTGGACACTTTCACTGCCAAGTCTTCAGAGTATAACTCCCAGATGGAAATAATAGAATCTGCTGCTGGGGAGAAGGAAAAAAAGTTGCTGAGCTGAAAGCAGAGTTCGATCGACTTCAAGAAGAGCTGAGAATTGTTCAACTTGCTCTGGAAGAAGAAACAACTCAACATCAAGCTGCAGTCCAGCAACTGGACATCCTGACCCACGAAAGAAATGAGTATGTCAGGACTCATCAAGCTGAAATCTCCCGTCGACTAGTAACCTTGCCGTCTTTTAATGATAAATATGGAATGGAGGAAGCTAGAAGGCGGGTGATAGATTTTCGTGAGGAGCGACTTCAAACTTTAAAGCAGCAGATGGCTAGTTTGATGACCCCACCAGCGGAATAGGAAGACTTTTTGTATCTTCTGTTTTGTGACATGTCTTTTTGTAATGCCTTTTAATTTTAATCAATAAAAAGACATTTTCTTTGTGGCTCTATTATTTATTGTATATCTCATTCGGATATAAATAATAGCGATAGAAAATATATTCAGAGGTCCAGGACATGATATATTTCTTGATTTAGAAAATAATTATATTCATTATATCTGCTCAGAGGTAATGTGGACATGGCAGAATATAATTTGTTGAATATCATTATTTCAGTAGACAACTTAATCAAAGGTAACAAATACATGACAAGTTGCTGATGTGAATGAAATGGATGAAATAAACGGGTGAATCGTCAAAATGTGTGAACGAAATGACTCGTCGGGATGAACGGATGGACCGTCGGATAAATGGAATGAACGGGTAAACCGTCAGATGAATGGAATGAACGGATGAACCGTCGAATAGATGTAATGAACAGGCGAACCGTTAGATGAATGTCATGAACAGGCCAACCGTCAGATGAATGTAATAAACAGGCAAACCGTCAGATGAATGTAATGAACGGGCGAACCGTCGGATGAATGTGTCGCTTCGTTGTTTCACGAATCTCTGTTTATAAATAGAACAGAAGATTAGATGGAATGATCACTTTTACTTTTCAACACAAAGATGTCGTCTGGAAATGCATCCAAGAAGGCTGAGATCGTCCCAAAGATTGAAGCGGGCACTGAGGAACATCCAATTGAGCCGGCCCAGCCAAAACAGACAGAGGCGGGCGAAGGTTCGTCTGCACCCAAGCCGCCAAGAGACATCTTGGACTTCCTACTTGAACCAGGGACAACGGAGGAAGAAGAGGCCATGAGGATGGCTGCTTGCAAGTTTCTGGTGGGTTCGAGCAAGGATGTTCTCGTCTCATTTGCCGATTATGTTTTTGAAAAGGAGGTCCTCGTCCTGTCTATAAGAAGGATGATAGCGATCCTCGTCCATGATATTATGTAACGTCATTCATGATGAAATAAAATCAAACTTTATTTATGAACTGTCTTATTGTATTTACATAAAATCCTTGTTACATTCATACATAGTATTTCTTAAGGAATTTTTCATTGACAGGTATCATATCAACTCGACCGTCCAGCTCTGAGAGTTGATAGGCTCCATTTGAAAAGACTTTGCTTACAATATATGGACCTTCCCACTTTGCGTCGAATTTGCCCTTGCTCATATGAGTCATAGTCATGGGACGTCTGACTGTTAGAACGAGTTCTCCTTTCTGAAAAGCTCTGACCTTAATTTTACAATTGAAAGCTTTTGAGATTCGGGCTTGATATAACTCAATATGCTGTTGAGCCAATAGCCGCTTCTCGTCGAGCGCTTCTAATTCTTGAAGTCGAAGAAGGTCGTTATTCTCTGTAGTGAGCTCATTGGCGATGGCAATCCACAGGGATGGGATCTGAAGTTCCAGGGGTAGAACTGCTTCGCAACCATACACCAGAGAGAAAGGTGTACAGCCTGTGGGGTTGCGGACCGTAGTACGATAGGCCCATAGACATTCTCTAAGATTTTCACTCCAGTTTTGTTTGTTAGTAGATACAAACTTCTTAAGGAGCTTGATGATAGTCTTGTTGAATGCTTCAGCTAAACTATTAGCAGCAGGATTGTAAGCTGTCGAAGCGATATTGTCAATTCGATGATCGTCACAAAACTTGGTGAACTTTTGACTAATGAACTGAGGTCCATTGTCATGAATGATTCGTCGAACTACACCAAATCTATAGATGACATGGTGTTTGACGAAGTTGATGACACTACTAGTCTTGACTTCAGCCAGAGGTATAGCTTTAGCCCATTTGGAGAAGTAGTCGGCTATTGCTAGTATGAACCGATGTCCTCTAGAAGAAGAGGGATTGATGGGACCAATAATATCCATGCCCCAAGCTTTGAAAGGCCAGGAAGCAGCAGTTGGATGAAGGAATTCTGACGGTTGATGGATGAAATCTGTATGGATTTGACAGGCTCGATATTTCCTTGCATATTCGATGGCATCAGATACCATAGAGGGCCAATAGTAATCCATTCGTCGGATGCGATCCTGTAGCTTAGGACCGGGTTGATGCGCTCCACAAATACCATCGTGAGCTTCACGTAATACTTGCTTTATTTTATCACCAGCAAGACAGCGCAAGAGAAGGCCGTCATAAGTCCGTCGGTAGAGAGTTTTGGTGGTCTGATTGTAGTAGAATCGCAGAGACCGTCGACGAATACTCGTAGCCTCTTTAGGATCTTCAGGAAGTATATCATGGACCACAAAATCGATGAAGGAAGCCCTCTAATCTTCACTGATAACATTGGCTTCAGTAAGATTACTGAATTTAATATTACGATTGTTTTTGATGCAGAATAATTCCCGATTAGAGACAACCACCACTTGCTGTCTTTTGATAGGAATGGCTAAGACTGCTGCAAGATTGGCCAAAGCATCTGCCTCAGTATTGCAAGCTCGACAGACATATTCGATGAAGAAGGCTTTGAATGATGTAGTCATGCTGATTGTCGCTTCATGATAAGGTACTAGATCTTGATGACGAACTTCATAGGTTCCTCTAACCTGGTTAACAACTAGCTTGGAGTCGCCATAGACTTCAAGATATTTGACGTCCAGTTGCTTAGCTAATTGAAGGCCAATGAGTAGAGCATTGTACTCTGCTACACGTTTGGAGCAAGGTTCATCTAGGGAGTAGGCTCTTTGGATAGTTGAACCGTCTGGAGAAATAAGAACTACTCCAACTCCTGCGACAATGGTACCATTTGGTCCGATCCTGGATGCACCGTCGAAGAATAGACGCCAAGTAGGGAATTCTTCGGAGATCAAATTTGATTCCAATGTCTCGTCTGGAATTTTATCATAGAGCTTGGATGTCTCTGGTATAGGATGAGCCGCTAAGAAGTCCGCCAGCGCTTGACCTTTGACAAACTTTTATGGAACATAAACCATGTCATATTGGGCTAGCAGAATGGCCCATGTAGCTAACCGAGAATTGAGTGTGCTGGGTTTCTTCATCAGTACCCGAAGAGGATTAACTCGGGATATGACATGAATAGTTTGTCCAATGATGTAATGCCTTGTCTTTTGAACAGCAAACATAAGAGCTAGGCATTCTTTTTCGATCGGACTATAACGGTGTTCAGCACCAATCATAGTACGACTGAGATAGTAGATGGCTTGTTCATGGCCTTCCTTGTTCTTTTGGGCAAGTAGAGCACCCAATAAATGATCCATAGCACGGACATACATTAAGAATGGTATGCCTGAGATCGGTGGCACCAAGACAGGTGGGTTCATGAGATATCGCTTTATGTCATCGAATGCTTGTTGACATTCTTTGGTCCAAATGAAAGATACACCCTTCTTCATTAGTTGAGTAAACGGTCTGCAGCGTCCAGACAGATTCTAAATGAACCTTCTGATGTACGCAAGTCGACCTTGGAATCCTCGTAGCTCTTTTAGGTTGCGTGGAGGACGCATCTCTTGAATGGCTTTGATTTTCTCGGGATCTACGTGTATACCCTTAGAGGTAATGACGAAGCCGAGAAATTTGCCACTAGAGACACCCAAGAATGACTTGGTGGGATTCATTTTGAGTTGATGTTGGCGCATCAGATTGAAGATTGTTCTTAAGTCTTGGATGTGATCTTCCTTTAGACGACTCTTGACGGCAATATCGTCGACATAACATTCAACAGTCTTGCAAAGATGATCTCGAAAAATGGTACTCATAGCTCGTTGGTAAGTTGTACCAGCGTTCTTAAGACCAAATGGCATCACGGTATAGCAGTGGACTCCGTGAGGAGTACGGAAAGAAGTATGTTTTTTATCTTCAGGATTCATCCGAATCTGATTGTATCCGGAGAATCCATCCATGAAGGATATTCGCTCGAACACACAAGTATTGTCGATCATGACATCTGTGATAGGGAGAGGAAACTCATCTTTTGGACAGGCTTTATTAAGATCTCGGAAGTCGATACAGACTCGAACTTTGCTAGTTTTCTTCAAAACTGGGACAACATTGGCTACCCAATCAGGATGTTGTTCTTCTCGAATAAAGCCACAAGCGATGAGCTTCTTGACTTCATTGTCGATTGCGTCCATCATTTCTGGCTTGAATCGCCTTTGATGTTGTTTGACTGGCTTTGCATTAGACAAGATATTCAATTTATGGGTAGCAACTTTAGGATCTAAACCTGGCATGTCTTCATAACTCCAAGCAAAGACATCAATATATTCTCGAATAAGAAGAATTAATTCTTGCTTATCTGCCTTTGGAAGGTTCTTGCTAATGAATATTGGACGAGGCGACCCGCTCTCTCCCACATAAATTTGAACTAATTGATCTTCGGTAGGAGGTTCTCGTTGTTCGAATCGGAGTTTCCATTGGGTATCCATTCGTTGAGCCCAAGGATCTGTTTCAGGAATTTCTTCGATGTCTTCTTCATAATCTTCTAGAAGTTCGGCGGAGACCATGTTAGAAGATACGACCAATCGATGAATTTGACCGATGCCCGAGGCCTCTTTTTGTCCTGTTGTAGTATATCTCTGATTTTCCTTTCGGAACAACCGTACGGATAGGAGTTCTTCTACCCTTACCGTAGTTGAGGCCATTCTTGAAGTCATAACCCATCTTTCGGATGTTATCTTTTGATTGTTGACTGTAACGATGAAGTTGGAGATGTCCCGTGTCGTTACTTTTGCTATCATCCGTATAGCTGAATTTTTGTTCTGGTCCTTTACTAAAAAGTATTGGACTTTCGCCTATTTTTTGAGAAGGGACAACAAAGTATGAATCATCTGGGTGTTCGAGTAAGACTTCTGTTTAAAGAGACTGTACAACTCCCATTGTAAATGACTAAAAGTTATCTAACATATCCAAATAGCACTTAGTATGATAAATGACATCAGTATACTGCAAAGGAGATGTTTTTTTATTGATTTGTACATCTGTATTTACAACAGGACCTTTAGCCTTAGCAGGCTTGGTCAGATTGATTACAAGAGGTGGAGAAGAAGTACGTGGAGGAGGATTGGACTTGTTACGACGAAGGTCGATAACAAGTGGCTCAGAGGAGGTGAGCTCCCTTTTATCCTTGTTATGAGATAAATCAATAACAAGTGGCTCAGAAGAGGTGAGCTATCTTTTATCCTTGTTACGACGTAGGTCGATAACAAGTGGCTCAGAAGAGGTGAGCTCCCTTTGATTTTGACCACCATCAGTTGGTTGCTTCTGGACTGACAAGTGAATAGCCAGTGGTTTGGAGGACTGAGGATGAGAAACATGCCCTTTAACAGGTATGATGAGGGTGTCATTGGGCACTGCTTCTTGTTCTTCTTCAGTGTCCAGAGCCAGTACTACCTTCATGAACTCATCCTTTTACATGCGAGCATCGTTACAATATGCTTCGACACCTTTGAAAGGGTAGAGATCCGCAACCTCTTTTTGAACCTCTCCATTGTTATCAACATATTTGAAATATTGATGGAGAGTCGAAGGAACAATGTTATGTTCATACAGGAATGGTCTCCCCAAAAGAGCATTGTAAGAGCAACCATGGTTGTCTATAATATAAAAGGTCACCTTTGTACGGAGATTGCCTATTTGAAGTTTTAGGCGAATCTTGCCCAGAGGCTCACTTCTTCCTTGGTTGAACCCCAGGATGGTGGTGATTGTACCAGAAAGACTATGTACTGGGATCTTCAGTGCATCTAGCATTGTCTTTGGCATGATGCTGAGTGCTGACCCTGGATCTATCAGAATATGATCGACTTTCATCGAGTCGACATATCCTGTATAGTATAGAGGACGGTCATGCCTATTGTCTTCTAACAGCATATCATCCTGTGTGAAGGTAATATTTGGAATTAATTCCAACGACAGGTTCTGCTTTCGGCTTCTTTAGAAGGGTTAGACAGGTTTCTGCCTGCATTAGAGCTTCACTCAGAGTTTCTCGAGTCTCTTTGGAAAGGCGCAAGAGCTCGAAGATTGACAGCCTGGCCGGTATATTGGCTAGTTGGGCCAAAATATCAAAGTTGTATGGCTTCTCAAGTACAGAAGGAGATGACTTCTTCAAAGGTTTGTCGAAGCGGACTTGTTGTTTGCTTTTGTCGGTTGCTGTCGGGATAGGGATGACACCATGCTGTACCATCTGTGGAGGGAAGTTACCGAACTGTACTGAGACCATGTTCGCGGTAACAGTCTTCTCATCTTGTTGAAGAGTGACAACACCGGTGTTGACTAGCTCTTAAATTTTGCCTTTGAGCACGTAACATGCTCGAGTGGGATGCCCAATGAACCTGTGATAAACACAATATTTGGGATGATCAGTCTTACCGACCTCATCAGGCTTCTTTGGGTCTGGGAGTTGGAGCTTATTGCTTTTGATTAAGCAATCAAAGATGCTCACGGTGTCATTCTCTTCAAAGGAGTACTCTACTTTCGGACGAGGTTCCCTTGGTGGAGGTACAGAAGGAGTAGAAGTAGACGTAGGTGGAGTTACGTTGACCGCCAGAGATTCTTTGTTCTTCAAGTTGATATTCATAGTTTCTTTACCCTTGCGGTTGTTCTGGCGATTACCGCTACCATATGTAGGATGTTCATCGCGGTCGGGGTTAGACATGTGTACCCCCAACTGCTTGAACTTATCAGCGCTAACTTCAGCTGCTTTAGCGTTGACAATGAATGATGGCCAGTCTTGAAATTGAGTTGACCCCCTCCACATGCTGATAATAGGCAAAAGATTTGCCTTGCAGGTATCTATAGTGACAGCAGCCGGAGTTCCAGGAGGCATCTTTAATGCTTCTCGGCAGAATCTTTCAATAAAACTCTCAGCAGTTTTATTATGTCTTTGTTTGATCTTGTTGAGGGCCGACATGGTCATGTCGTTGATTCCCTCATAGAATCGTTCCAAGAAGATTTGTTTAAGACCCGAGAAAGAAGTGATACAGCCATCAGACAAGCTTCTATACCAATCGTATGCCACACCGGCTAAACAGCAGACGAATACCCTGGTAAGAAGAGCGTCATTTGGCTAAAGTTGAACAGTCATTACCTCAAAGTGGTTAATGAACTGACTCGAGGATGTGCTGTCGTCAAACAGCGAAATTGTGGAAATCTTGTACTTTGGAGGGAATGGGACTTCCTTCCATTCAACCGGATAGGGTTATTTGATCCCCAATCTTTGTAAATTGTCCTTCTCCTTAAAAGCCTCGAATTGAGTACGCAAGAGTTTGACAGCTTCATTAGCATCCTCCGGTAATGAAGAAGGAGCAGGCTGAATTACAGTGTTAGAGGGAGGAACAGCGTGGTAAGTACTACCCCCAGCTCCTGACTGACTGGGTGTGGGTTGAATTTGTATTTGAGGAGATACTACCCCCAGCCCTGCATTGACAGGTACCGACGATGCTATAATCTCAGGATTTGTAGCAGGTGTTGTCGGTGGTACTGTATATTAGGCCACGATGATAGAATGCATACTGGCGACCATTTCAGCCATGGTCTTCCGCTTGTCCTCCAGTACAGCTATTCATTGTTCTTGATTTGCTGAACTAGAAGCATCCGGGTCTTTAGTGACAACATAAGCTGTCACTTCTCTAGGTACAGTAGAAGATACTGTCTGTTCAGAACTCTCACTGTATGTATCATAATCAGAGAAAGAATCATCTCCTGAATGAGAAGTAGGAAGATGACTAGAAGGATCTTAGAGAAGATTCCTTTGACCGATTGTGTCTCGGCTTCGGGATCGGGTGTGTCGAAATACTCCTTCAGAAGATTCTTGGAGTAAATCTAAATACCGCTGGCTGGGCCTACGAGGATTGTCGTGTTTAGAGCATTTTCTACCCCCAGTGTCTCGAGAAGCCATGTTGACGGAAGCATACAACACTTCATCTTCATCTTCTGACATAGGTTCAGGAGTTGCAAAATTTAGACGATCGAAGACAGATCGTTTTGTTGTCTGGCAACAACACTGGATGACAACCTTGTGATTACAATGGTGTTCAAGTGGTGGAACTGGAGGTGCTGAAATATTGTCTCGTTTTTGCTTGAGATGCTCTCGAAGATCAGGAATAATGACGGGACGAGAAGAAGTTTGAGGGATATGTTCT
Organism: Iris pallida; assembly: GCA_029216955.1. Taxonomy (NCBI): domain Eukaryota; kingdom Viridiplantae; phylum Streptophyta; class Magnoliopsida; order Asparagales; family Iridaceae; genus Iris; species Iris pallida. Next base: position 7,570,606 of record JANAVB010001799.1, read on the forward strand.
TTGACCACATTCAAAACATGGTTCCGGTTCTTCAGACATTTTGTCCCATGAGTATACAGGGAAGTACTCACTTCGTTAGCATAGGTATCAGGATTTTTCATCCTGGAAGTTTGCCCCTGATGCAGGTTCATTTTCGGCATTGGCTGCTTGCGTTTCGCCGAAGTTGATATAGACCGAGGTCTATTGAGATAATCCCGTAGATCAGCAAATTCACCCCAGGGGTTTCTGTCTTAGATACAAGTAATTTTCCTTACTGTGAGCGGGATATCCGGAGAGTTGGGAGATCATGGAATTCTGCTATCGGAGTAGGCAGAATACCTCTTTGATTAATACATTTCCCTTTGGCAGGAAGAGAAGAACTCTTGTTTGAGAGAGTTCCTGTACTGATTGGTGCCGAGGCACGTTCAGATTGATCTTCCGAGGTAAAAACCGGGGAAGACTGAAAAAAGACCAAAGGACCTTCACTACACCAAATAAGTGCATTTACGGCCTCTCATTTACGGTATACAAAAGATGCATGCCATAAATGATATAAAATTATGGCATACTTGAAATGCGAGCCATAAATCCTCTTTTTTTGCCTTTTATTACGGCGTGCATTTTTAGTGCTGTGAAATGTTATCAACTACGGCGTGTATTTATACGGGCCATAAACTATAAGGTTCTCATGGCCTGCTACGGAAGGCCGTAAATCATAATGCATTTTTATGGCATGCAATGGCAGGCAATAAAATTAATGGACTTTCACAGCCACCTTTAGCACGCTGTAAATAGAAACCCACCAAATTAATCCCAGATAAATTTAGCATCATGCCCGCGAATCCTCACTGCTCACAAAATTTCATATCGCTCTCTCACCAAACCCCCAAACCCAAAAATTAGGGTTCGAGTTCTCTTACCAAACCACAAAACCCAAAACTTAGGGTTCGATTTCTCTCACCAAACCCAAAAAATCCATATCCTCATCTCCTTCACTCTCTATTTTCTCACGAAACCTAAAACGGAGAAGCCTAGCATTCTAGCAAAGAGAGGAACTCGAACGTTGAAGGCCAACGTTCGACCAAATCGACTATTGTATGTATATTGGCTTCTCTACATCTATTTTATTATCAACAATAGTTCTTTAGTTGTCGCGAGCTACAGTTATTTTTCTGTCCCCGATCTTTGTTTTTATTTGTGTGTTTGTTATTGTTTATTTTATTTGATTCTTATTAAATTCCAAAGTCTTTTTTCAAGACATCGAGTTTGTGAATAATCCTCCAGTCATTTATTTCGTATAGATATGTTGTTCGATTCCTTTTTTTTGGTTTTTTCGTAATCATGTGTTGTCTATGTCTCGATTGTCTGATGGGTCTCGTGATTTTTTTAGTTTCCCTCTTTTTTTTCTGTTTGTTTACGTAGAGAATACTGGATTTGAAGTGAAATTTTATTTCTATATTTTCTATTTTTTGTGATTTTTTTCTTTATGTAGAGAAGACCAGATTTTGCTCGAAAATTATATTTTCTTTATGTAGATAACACAATATTAGCATAGGTTTCATGCCAAAAAGGTTTTCTAGCTCACTCAGTAGGATCTATTTGTATAGTCTCTAAATAGACACAAATGTCTGGATGCAATCGCTTAGAAAACATTAATGTGAGTGACAAGTGTATTTCAGTAAATTTGGTCGACTCTGCACCAGATGGACAAGGGAACCCTCGAAGGGTATAAAATGTTTGAATAACCCCAATATTGAATTTGCTTGAGAAGTAGATCAAGAACATGTGTCTCATATGCCTTCTCAATTAGATGAGAGTTTCAGTGAGTTAGAACAAGCAGCCGAAACAACTCAAGTATTGATGAATGTGTTAAAGGAAACTGCCATGTTAAAGGTTCAGATAGAATTTTTTTTCCAGAACAACTCAAAGAACTTGGTGATTTAATCCAACCGAATGTGTGAGTTGAATAATCAAATATCAGAAGTACATGCCCAACTACCTTGGCCAAACATAATACCTAATACTCCCTCGAGATGGTTAGGAAAATCCCTTATGGAGGGGTACCAATACAATATATATGACAAATACGATATATAATCCTTGTTCTGTAGTCCGCGAGTCTAGTAGAGTAGATGAATGTCATGATAGTGATATGTTGTACCAACCAATCTAAAATTCACTCCGAATTGTATCATTTAATATCTTTTTTATACATGTTTATTGTTAAACGTTATCTATTAATAAAGGTTTTATGATTTTTTTTGAATTGAACAAAGATTATGATGAAGCTACAGTGAATACTATTACTATATATCTAGGATCATACAGAAATAGAAAGAGGGGGAGTTTACAATCCAATTAATGTAGGGATCTTGTAGTTTGCAAGCATCATGGCTTACCGTGAAGTCAAGTTACAGCCTCTAAACCAGTATATTAAGGATTTAATTAATTTTGAGTTAGAAAATAACAAATCCACCATCATAGAGGCAGCTAACCTGATTACCAAAACAATATTTATCTAGATTTTATTTCAAGATATACATGTGTCTCCATTATTTAGGGAGTGGCAATGATCTTGATAGCAATTAGGAGAATGACAGACAAAAGAACGTATAACACTTATACAACATAAGTATGTCAATCATGTAAACCTGGAAGTGGGTAAAATTGCTTATGTTGCACCGACACGAATATAACACGGCACTATATGGATACGACGTGGATATATCATTAATGTTGGCATGTCTCACTGTATTTTGGAATGTCTATGTCATGTCCGATACATATTCGACACAAACATTTATCTATTGTTGTAACTTGTAAGTGCTTTCTAGACTTGTGGACCTGTTTGGTCTTTGTAAAAGGCATGTTTGGTGATGTTTTGAAGCTTTTGTAGCCCAAATAATTTATAATCATTCCAGTATGTAGTCACTGCTTGTATGTTTGGTATATGTTGAACATGGACGCAATTTATTCAGAGACATGTCATCAGTGACAATAGTGAAACCAATTTCGTGCAAACTTATATATCTTAAAGAACCTTTTTTCTTCTTCTGAATTTCTTCTAATATTTGCAAGGAGACTTAAAATTCTTATTGATCTCTCCAAAGCAGGTTACGTTCTATGTTGCACTTGCACGAATGCTCCTCAATGATACCTTATATTTGTGTCCATTCCACATCAGACATGCACTGGAAACAATAATCACTTACACGATTGCTCCAAATGGACCCAAAACATAGTTGAAAGTTATTTGCCATGATTTTTATCACGCTGAACCTAGTTGAGATATGAGAAAGTAACATTTCCTTCTAGTGAGTCCTTTCCAGATCTTAAGGGAACATATTTACCATTCAAAATATGCTTAAATATTAATATTACTAAGATTTAATAATTTTTGACTTAATTCAATAGTCATGATCTTGTTGGATTAACTTCTTCTGTTCTTTCTTTAGCCCTTATCATCTGAAATTTGCATGGAAGAAAGTATTTATATGTAGCCAAAGAGAACTGAATAATCCCTTGGAGAGATGTGGCAGTCTTATTGCCACATCTCTCCATCTACGGGTCTTGGGAACGGTCCCCAATTTATGGAAGTTTTCGAGATTTGAACTAGCAATCTCCAGTCCAATAAGCTTGTGTCTGGGTTATTGATAGGCCTGAAGTCAATATAGTTCGTTAGATTCTCTTATGAGGCATTTTTTTTCTTTTTCTACTAATGGCTCTAATCCAACAAGCTTCTTGGCTACCTTTATGTTGGATAACTTTTTAGAGTTTTTCTATAACTGCTAATTAATGCTGGTTTTAAGAACCATAAAATAAAGGCAGCAAAATATGTGTTGTTTTTGGCAATGCAAACTGTACATAGGTATGTAGTAGCTATTCTTATTTGTGTTTAAACTATTGTTCAGGGATTGATGAAAATATTATATTTTATGGTTGAAGGAAAATTTAGGATTTAATGAAAGTATAAACTTGAGCTACTTATAGTGTTGGGCATTTTTTTTCTATACTTGAAGTGAGGATCAGTGAGCTCCTTTGCATGTAGTTTGTCAATAATAGCATATTGGCATATATTATTTGCTAACTGTAGGTGATAAAGAGAGATTGAATGTTGTAGCTTGAGGACAAGAGATGAACATTCTTTTGTGCAATCTAGTAAGCATATATAAGAACTAGAGTGGCTGATCAAGTCAGCTAATGGAAAGTAGTGTAGAGGAATATTTTTCCTCATAAGCAACTATTTGAAATATTTTACGTACTAATATGTGCTAAGGATTTTCTACAAGTCTTGATTATGAATAATATTATTTTTTGCATTCAATATGCATGTTTTGGTTGGCTCTTTTACCACTATACTTTATGTTAAGCTCGTTTTTATCTTTATTCAGGTAAAGAGAAGAGGGGAGCAAGTTTCCAGAAAATGAGTCATCTACTTATGCGCTTGAAGACATGAAATCTTGTTTGAAGCTCTTGAAGTATCCGGTTGTAGTGAGAAAGTGATTTTTAATTTGAGTCTTGCTCGAGGTCTTCATTATTATATAGAGTCAGATTTGAAGTTATTTAGATTGTATCATGTATAAAAAAAAATTGGTTGTTCATGAACACTAGCAGTACAAGAACAGTTGAACATTATAAATAGATAATTTTTTATTTTGATATGATGTTGTCAATGAAAGATTGACTCTTTTTTTCTATCATGTTGGATCATCTTAAATGTTGTGACTTTAGTCCAACTTGCAGCTCCACTTGTTGGAAGAAAATACTCTCAATTCATGTGCAATTAGTTTGATTTCTGTTGAAAATACTGTGAGAACCAAATTATAGTTATATTTGATTTTTGGTTGATTAATTTGTATTTGTAGCTATTCAGATGTGGATTTAATTTTAAAAAAAAAGCATAATCACGGTACGTGTTGTGAGCCACAAAATTAAACTAACCACCCCTTTAACGACATTCACTTCGAGTCGTAAATGTTCAACATTTACGGCCTGCATTTTGGGTCGTAAAACAGATCCATAAACTTCCAGCAACTTCTTTTATGGCGTGCATTTAGCAATGTTACGGCCTATTAATGCACGTCGTAATTACGAGTACCCTTTTACGGCCGGAGCTTTTACGGCACGATCCTATGAGCCGTAAAATTAGATTTACGGCACATTTTGCGGGCCATAAAAGCCCTGATTTGTTGTAGTGCTTTTCCCTTGATTTGTGAAGAAGGGTTGGCTAAAAAGTGTTTCCCTCTGTTGTCTTCCAAGTCATGGAACGAGGAAGTTTGAGAAAAGACCAACGGGCCTTTTCCTTTGTTCTGAGGAGGAGGAGGTATAGTCAACAGACTACCCCCAGTGGATTGCGCTGGAGCAACATGGTACTTGGGAAGAGGAGCAGAGTTTTTCCCTTTGCTGTGAGAAGAAGGGAGATTAGCCAAAGGGCTACCCCTATTAGACTGCGCTGGAACAGCTTGCGCAGAAGTTGAAGTGGCAAGGTGCATTGGCTGATTGCGCATAGGAAGTTTTGACAGATGGATTTTTGGTCACAGAAACTGTAGTTTGCGCAGCAAGAGTTCTGGCTTCAGTGGATTGCGCAGGAGGGAAGGAGGCCAACAACTGCGCCAGGGGGTGAGGAGTCTTGGACTTTGCTATAGCAGCATAGGAAGTGGCTTACGCGGCAGCAAGAGGAGCAGTACACTGCACAGGAGCTCTGGCTTGCACTTTGGTAGCGCGGGTGGTGTTTTGCACAAGAGCAGAAGTGGCCAGTGGCTCCTTAGCAGCAGAGACAGCAGGTTGCACAGATGATTGCGCAGAGGACTGCACAGAGGGCTGCGTAGAGGACTTTGGAGTCCACACTTAACGAATTTTGCCCTTGGTAGAGGTTGCAGTACGACGAGTAGCCCCGGAATTGATCATTGCCTCGTAGGCAGTCTGGTTGACCTTTAAAACCAGCGTCTTCTGCGTCTTTTCGATAGACGCAACGTCACATTGAGTTGTCACTTCCTCGTCGGAGGAGAAAGTCATCCCCAGTAGAGTCGCCATTTTGTTTGCAAAAACAAAAGTGTTTTTTTTATTTCATAAACTTTGTAAGAAGATTACAATAGAATTCTGGGAAAGTACAACTATAGGAATCCGATCTGAAGACGATCGCTTTATCCCTTGGACGATGTGAACTTTGAAGACGATAGCCTCTGAAGAATGCAGCAGCACTTGGGCAAGAACTCCAGATCTCTCTGATGATCGTGAATGATCTGATCTTGATAATGAAGGACTTGAAACTCTATTTATAGAGTTCTGGAAAATAACTAATTAGTAGTTATTTCTGGATTGCACAAGCTGGATTGCACAGGCATTGGACTGCGCAGACAGCGAACTGCGCTGGCAGTTACTCGATCGTGTCTCAACTGTATTAGATGCGTGGCATTATTTGATTAAAATGTGCATGGTCGTGTACAGACGATTGCCACGTGGTGAACAATTGATGGCATGTAGGCCACGTATAAAATGTCAGTTATCTTGATGGATTGTGCCGTTTGAACTGCGCTAGCTTCAGACTGCGCTGGGATCGAACTGTGCTAACGAGGATCTGGCAGACTGTGCATCAGTTGGGCTGGCAGACTGAGCTGGCTTTTGGCAGCTGGACTGCGCTAGACAGCTGTCATGGCGGCGTGCCACAAGAAACGAACAATTTCCTCGTTCTTCGGGCTGTCAGTTGTCAGAAGATCTGGTTTTGTGTCAGGTAATGATGACGTTGCCACATCAGCTAGCACGCTTGGATGTTACCACGGTTAGGCCTCGTACGGTTGATTTGTTGTGCAGTCTGTCTCCTGCGCAGTTTATTTGAAAGGTATGCAATTTTGATTTTTATTGCTTTTTTGATGGGTGCAACTTGATTTTTAGGACCTACATAAGACAAGTGCAAATCCAATGTAAATCTAGTACGAGACGAATCTAATACAAGATGAATCCAGTACAAGATAATTCTAGTCAGTGATCAGGAATCCAGGTGAGACCAGCTATATTCTATCAGTGTGTTTTAAAATACCGAGATCGACATGTAAACGGCTGTTGGTATCAGGCACATCGCACACTCGGCCAAGTGTGGGATGGCTATGCTTCCAGTAGATTCCAGTTTGGAGATTCCAGATTTGGGGTATGTCTACATGTCTTACTCAATATTTTCCCGCCCCGCAATACAAGTGAATCCAGAATTCGACACGAAAATCGAGATGAGTCCAGCCAAACATGATGATACCAGCAATGATTCCAGAATGATTCCAGTAATAGAAGCCAGGCATGATGATACCAACAATGATTGCAGTAATAGAGGCCAGATAAGATGATATGTGTGTCGCATATATGAATCCAGAATATCTATACATGTTGTAATAGAGAATCACATAAAACTAACTAGAACTGATGTACAGTAATTGACAATTAAATAAGAGAACTATCAGAGAATGTACTTGTCTGATACTCTGAAAAGAGTAGTGTAATATCAGATGTCTGCACCGGAGTCACAATGTCCTAAATAGAGCAATACAGGTTATAATGTATTCAAAAGGTAATAATTGAAGTATACAATATAATCTACATGATTTTTAGGCCAATCTAGGTTAAAGTCAAACTTGGTGAACTCTGGGTCAAACAAGGTCAAACTTTTAGAGTTTTGGGTTAACTCTAGTCAAGCTAGGTCAATTGGTCACATTTAGGCTTAATGTTGACTTTTGGTCAACTCTAGTCAATCTCGAACTATTGGGTCAAACCTTGGTCAATTTTAGGGTTTGGTCAAACTAAGTCAAATTAAGTCACACTAGGTCAAGGGTTGACTTATAGTTGACTTTCGGTCAACTGGTCAACTCTGGTCAATTGTCCAGGTCAAACTAGACTAAAGTCAACACTTGGTCAACTTTAGTCAACCGCACTAGTCAAACTAGGTCAACTAGGTCAAGTCTAAGTTAAATATCATATTCCTAGCCATTATCTACCAAGATAACATATACCTTAGCCTTATTGGTATTCCAATACCAATACCTTAGTCTAGGTAACTAATACCTTAATAATATCCCACCCTTAGGCTATAGGTAATGCCCATTACCATACCAATACCTTAGATATCTAGTATCTACTATCTACCCTAAGTTATTAGATAACAAAACCTTAATATCTATACCTTAGTTACCTGGGTAATACCGTATCCTAGTAGGTAAATTGTCATTTGATGCATAAATGATATTCCCACATCCGTCAATTGTCCAGGTCAAAACCTGATGCCATTATCATTTGATACATAAATGATATTCCCACATCGGTCCCTATGGATTGATCTCAAAATCCGTCTAATGAATGAATCTATACCTTATAGTCAAAAGATGACACACATATGAGTATACTCACACGCTAAACTGACACTCTCTAATACCTATAGACGCACCACACACATATGCAGTGTATCAGAACAAGAGTACAATATGTCAGAGATGTGTCAAAGTGATGAAGGGTGTCCATTAAGTAATATAAATTGGCAAATAAAGTGGGTGTGAAGTGTCACCAAGTTCAGAAGTATCAAGAAGTGGAGTGAGTGAATGTGTCAAACAAATGAGTGTCAAGTGTGGCAACAAAAGTGTACAGTGTAGTGTCAACGTGTCATGGTGAGTGTCAGCATGTCATCATGTGTCAATGTGTCCTAGAGTGTCCATTAGGTGTCCACAAAGTGTCCAAGGCTGTGTCCAGAGGTGTCAACCTATGTATCAGTTATGTGCACAACATGGTTGAAATATCAATTCGAAACCCAGGTTCCATTGTTCAGTTGAACAATCTGAACAAACTAAAACCCACATATGTATACCAGCATCTAACCTACATCTCAATTCAAAATCTATACTAAAACTTCATAAATTAGCATTTTTAAAACTCACGAAACAGTGAGCACATACACAGGTATCAGCAAAACTCATGTGCACTACTGAAATCCCAAATTCGAATATCAATTTCTAATTAATCCATAATTTCAATGTGCAGATGTGTCGAACATATCAAACATGTCGTAGGGGGGTACTCGTGTCCAGAAAATAGGACACGAGGTGTCCAAGTCGTGCCAAACACGCGTGTCACTGCTCTGTGTACAGGACTGCCTCGTACAGGCAGTACTCGACCTCGTGGACACAACACAGGGTGCCATTGGCCACGTGCTCGTGTCCACGTGTTCGCCAAGTATAGGGATACATTCCTATGCCCCTGTACCATGTCCCAGTATCGTCGTGTCCAAGTAATACGTACATGTCAGGACACATTTTCACGTGTGTGCAGTGATAGTGCGAGTCAGTGCGAGGGGGATAACTCCTCGAATACTCCACCAACCCACCCCAAATTTTGGGAGGATGGTGACAAAGATTGCTCCCTCGCGTCCACCAAAAATCGTATCACGAGAGGCCGTGTCGTATCCTGTGTCAAGCCCGAATTACAGGGGACTGTACGGGTACAGTGCGGTGCCTCGTGCACGTAGTGCGTGTCCATTTTGGACACAAATATAACCCCAAATCGTGCTCAGTGTTTAACATACTTAATCTACACATTAAGAGCTTCAAAAACATGTAATTAGTTTTGGAAAATACGAAAATCCATTTTTATGTGGCATTTCATCGAACACCCATTTAAATACACCAATACGTGTCCGATACGGATACGAAATGGACATAATTTCCTACTAAACTTGGGCTACACCTAGGGGAACCCTTAATGAATGCATCTATTAGAAGAAATCAGGAATTTATTAGGGTTTGTAGGATTTTACCTATTGAGAGTTCAAACTCAATATAAAGAGCCTCGACTTGACGTCTTCCTCGATTTGCTACGGTTCAAACATCCTCAAACCTCGCTAGCAAGCACCCACAAGTCTTCTCTACTGTTGGGGATGATGATACAATTGATTTGACTCAATTTGGACTCAATTTGGATTAATTGGGAAAAGTTTAGGGAAGAACAAAGTAGGGTTCTTTCTAGGTATTTAAAAAGAGGCAATGGCTACTAGATGATACTTTATAAGAGGGGGGCTTGTATGGCTGCCACAATAGTGAATTATGGTTAGGGTTAGATGTAGATGAGTGGCTAGGGCTTGTCCACCTAATTCCAAGCCTTCCTATTGGTTCAAGGCTTTCTTTTTCACAAATATCCTAATAAAAATAGCCTACTACTATAATATCTATATATTACTAACCTTGGCACTTAGTAGGAATGTTCTAACTATGATTCTAACCTCAAGACTAATCTAGATTAGGTTAAACTTCTAGGTTAAGGCTTAAGAAAAGGATTAGCACAATATTTAATTAATACAAATCATTTTCATTAAAAGTCAAAAATGACCAAAATACCCTTAGGCTAAAAATTGGTAATTTGAATTTCTAATCACATGACTATGCTCCCATGGTCATGGTTAGTCTCTAGGCTTAGCAATTCTTGGGTTACACTAGTTAATCATCCAAATCACAATTCAATATTTTAACTAGTTATAAATTGATTAAAAATCACCAAAAATCACAATATGATTTGAATATCATTATTAAATGATTATAATCACAAAATTTCAAAATTTCCCTCATTTGAAAAACTGGGTGTTACAAGTCTACCCCCCTTAGAAGAATTTTGTCCTCGAAATTAAGATGATCGTACTCCTCCTAGGTCAAACCCCCAATCAAACAAGGTCAAAAGATAACATGCCAACTCAGTCCTACTGGTCGTGATTCCACGGTCTCGATCAGGGTAACCACGCTATCTAACATATCACAAGCATATCCTGACAGGTACTAATGGAAATCACACATGAAGGTGGGGAAGAAGAACAAGAAGGACACACCTACTAACCCATCACCTGCAGCGTCGGTCTCCTTGACCGCCATCGCAAAAGCTCTACCCCTCAGGTGCTGAGCTACAGGTGGCCTAGCTCCCTCAAAAGGAGGTGCAACGGGACAATTGATCTTCTGGTGGGGCTTCAGACCCACAGAAATAGCAAACCTTCATCCTCTTTCTATACTGCTCCCTGGTGTGTCCCAACTTCCTGCAGTAGGAACAACTGATCGTCTTCGGGTCATGACCCCGATACTGATGCTGCACCTGCTGAACCATCACTAGTGTCTGTGTCTGCTGAATCTGTACATGAGGCCTTTTGGCCTGGCCTCCACTGCTGCTGGTACCGTGAGCGTCCTGTCTCCTCTTGAGCCTCAGCTCAAGGTCATCCTCCACTGCTAGGGCTCCTACCAGGATCTCCTCAAAAGTGGCACAGCGGGCACTCTTGGTGTATGACTTCACCTCCTTAACTAGTACCTTCCTGAACCTCTGGGCCTTCTTCGCCTCAGATAACCCCTCAACAAACTTGCCCAGACGGCAGAACTCCCCGACGTAATCCTCGACAGTCTGACTGCCCTGTACGAAAGCCTCGAACTGTGTCTAGAGGGCACCAAGCGCTGCATCGGGGAAAAACTTCTTCTTGAAGGCTGCCCATGTCTGCCCAACTGTACCAACCCTCTGGTCTCTCTGGTACCATGTGCGAGCTAAATCCTACATCATACTAGCTGTCGTCTCGATCTATAGCCTCGCTAGAATCTCTGCCAGCCTGAAGATCTCCATGTGCTCAATCCACTCATCTGCATACAGGATGCCCTCTATACCCCTAAAATCCTGTAGGTGCATCTTCTAGAAATCCTGGATGCCCTTCTCCTTCGGCTGATGCGGCTGCTGAACTGCCGAAGGCTGAGCTGCTACCCTCTCAACTACCGTCAGGGCCAGATCGATGCCCCGACTGAACTCTACCGTCTGAAGCTGCTGCTGGGCCTGCTGGGCCTCCATGAACTGCTGGAAGAAAGTAAACAGCTGGACTGCGTCAACGGATCCCGAAGGTGGCTGCTGCTGCTGGAGCATCTCTGAAATGACTGGTGTCATCCTCCGAAAAGGTGGAGGCATACCCCCAATGACTGTAGTCGTTCCTGTCTGATCAGGAACAGAAGGTGCTACAGTCCTAGCATCCCGTTGTACTAAACGAGAGGTGGCAGACCCCTCTCATGCGGCTGCTGTACTAGAGCGATGTGATCGTGTCTCCACCATCCTGAAGATAAATCGAATAAGGAAGTCAATACTGAGCAGGAATCGATATAATCAAAGGAGGATAGTTTATTTCAAAGAAGGCAAATCAGTAAGATGTGTAGATGGCATGAATTGAAGCAAAATTTTCCTAACTGTGATTGAGTACCTCTCCGTTTAAGCCTATCTCTCAATCCTATCGCAGGCTGAAGTGATACTCTAGTTCGAATACCACTACATAAACTCGACCTGCATGGACCACCACTAAAAATGTGTCACGACCTGCACCCAGTGTAGGGGCACGAGAAGTGTGTACGTCCAGCCTACGTCGCAGTGTCGGCGATAGAACGCTTTTCTAGGTCACTATCTAAACAACAACTCACGTAATTATATAATATACTTGTCAAAATCTCAACTCCGAACGGAGGACAAGTATAGATATAATGAAATCTCAATCACAGTCTAAGCACGATATGATAACATAGAAGTTTATAACTAAGACTAAATAACAACAACAAAACCAACTACTAAATAATAATAATCTCAAACAATCTCAAAATAAGACAATATCTCAACTTATTGCAATTCAAGTTCTAAAACATGAAAACTAAACCAAGTCTACTAGCTGGTCTTCCGATCACTCCTGAGTGTCGGGGCCAAAGGTAGCTAAGCCATCTCCTGCTCCAAGGCAAGTAGGGAAAATGTCCTCAAGGCAATCATCTGTAATATTTTTAATAGGTCCAGTCAGGAGAGGAACGAGCACAATTCATGTAGAAGACCCAAGTAAATGACAGAGAACTATAAAGCAATTATAGACAGTTTTATTGATGAACATGGTAGTTTATATTCAGGTGATGGTATAGAGAAACAGTTAAGATACAAGAAAAATAAGATAAGTAAAGCAAGAGAAGAATTATGGCAATGTAGACTGTAAAATAAGATTCAAGCTGAACTAGAGTAACATGATAAGTTCAGAAGTAAATGTAAGACAAGTGCAAATCCAATGTAAATCTAGTACGAGACGAATCTAATACAAGATGAATCCAATACAAGATGATTCTAGTCAGTGATCAAGAATCCAGGTGAGACCAGCTATATTCTATCAGTATGTTTTAAAATACCGAGATCGACATGTAAACGGCTGTAGGTATCTGGTACATCGCACACTCGACCAAGTATGGGATGGCTATGCTTCCAGTAGATTCTAGTTTGGAGATTCCAGATTTAGGGTATGTCTACATATCTTACTTAATATTTTCCCGTCCCGTAATACAAGTGAATCCAGAATTCGATACGAGAATCGAGATGAGTCCAGTCAAACATGATAAAACCAGTAATGATTCTAGAATAATTCCAGTAATAGAAACCATACATGATGATACCAACAATGATTCCAGTAATAAAGACCAAATAAGATGGTATGTGTATCGCATACATGAATCCAGAATATCCATGCGTGTTGTAATAGAGAATCACATAAAACTAATTAACTAGAACTGAAAAATAGTAATTGACAATTAAATGAGAGAACTATCAGAGAATGTACTCGTCTGATACTCTGAAAAGAGTAGTGTAATATCAGATGTCTACACCGGAGTCATAATGTCCTAAATAGTTATAATGTATTCAAAAGGTAATAATTGAAATATACAATGCAATCTACATAATTTCTCGACAAATCTAGGTCAAAGTCAAACTTGGTCAACTATTGGTCAAACTAGGTCAAACTTTTAGAGTTTTGGGTTAACTCCAGTCAAGCTAGGTCAATTGGTCACATTTAGGCTTAATGTTGACTTTTGGTCAACTCTAGTCAATCTCGAACTATTGGGTCAAACCTTGGTCAATTTTAGGGTTTGGTCAAACTAAGTCAATCTTAGTCAAATTAAGTCACACTAGGTCAAGGGTTGACTTATATATGACTTTTGGTCAACTTGTCAACTCTGGTCAACTGTCCAGGTCAAACTAGACTAAAGTCAACACTTGGTCAACTTTAGTCAACTACACTAGTTAAACTAGGTCAACTAGGTCAAGTCTAAGTCAAATATCATATTCCTAGCCATTACCTACCAAGATAACATATACCTTAGCCTTATTGGTATCCCAATACCAATACCTTAGTCTAGGTAACTAATACCTTAATAATATCCCACCCTTAGGCTATAGGTAATGCCCATTACCTTACCAATACCTTAGATATCTAGTGTCTACTATCTACCCTAAGTTATTAGATAACAAAACCTTAATATCTATACCTTAGTTACCTGGGTAATACCATATCCTAGTAGGTAAATCTTATTACCTTAGCTATCTTAGGATATACCCCATACCTTAGCTAATACCTTACCCTTATTAGGTAACCCTCAAGATATCTTAAAATACTACTATAGGTATCTCAAGATACCAACTATCTATAGATACTAACTCCTAAGATATCTAATCTCTATTCTAGGCATTTACTTACCCTATATATCACCACTACCTGTACTTGATTTCTGAGACCAAAATATATCTCAAAATCTAGGATATTACCTAGACTACCTATATTACCCTCATGATAGTCCAGTTCAATCTATACTGAACTTTAATCCTTAAGCTCAGTCCTGTCCAAGGACTCTGAACTCCCATCCAAGCATCCCTTCCTATTCATCTAAGTGTCCATCTATTTATGTATATATCCTTCCATCTATGACTATACACACATCCATAAATAATTTATCTACAAAACCATATGGTGACCCCAGTCACCGCTGCTACTTCTATTTCCCACACAAACCTCCAATTTCCTGTTACTCATACTCTCTAGATAATCCTCGTTACCTTATATTGCCTATACTACACTTTTAAACTATTATTACACTACCATATATCCGTCACCAAACTACTACTGATACCATACACTTACTTACCTACATATGAGTTCTAACCCACACACCCTCTTATATTGCTCAGGCAACATCCAACCTATTCCAAAAAGAGCCCTTTCTCCCCCCTCTGGTCATTCCAAACTGAACTCCAAAACGCCAATGTCTGGTACCCTTAAACCCCTACTTCAAAACCTAATACAATTATCATTTGATGCCTAAATAATATTCCCACATCGGTCCCTATGGATTGATCTCAAAATCAGTCTAATGAATGAATCTCTCCCTTATAGTCAAAAGATGACACACATATGAGTATACTCACGCGCTAAACTGACACTCTCTAATACCTATAGACACACCACACATATGCAGTGTATCAGAACAAGAGTACAATGTGTCAGGGATGTGTCAATGTGATGAAGGGTGTCCATTAAGTAATGTAAAGTGGCAAATAAAGTGGGTGTGAAGTGTCACCAAGTTCAGAAGTACCAAGAAGTGGAGTGAGTGAATGTGTCAAACAAATGAGTGTCAAGTGTGGCAACAAAAGTGTACAGTGTAGTGTCAAGGTGTCATGGTGAGTGCCAGCATGTCATCATGTGTCAATGTGTCCTAGAGTATCCAGTTGGTGTCCACGAATTGTCCAAGGCAGTGTCCAGAGGTGTTAACCTATGCATCAGTGTATGTGCACAACGTGGTTGAAATATCAATTCGAAACCCAGGTTCCATTGTTCAGTTGAACAATCTGAACAAACTAAAACCCACATATATATACTAGCATCTAACCTACATCTCAATTCAAAATCTATACTTAAACTTCATAAATTAGCATTTTTAAAACTCACGAAACAGTAAGCACATACACAGGTATCAACAAAACTCATGTGCACCACTGAAATCCCAAATTCGAATATCAATTTCTAATTAATCCATAATTTTAATGTGCTGATGTGTCGAACATATCAAACATGTCGTAGGGGGGTACTCATGTCCAGAAAATAGGACACGAGGTATCCAAGTCGTGCCAAACACGCATGTCACTGCTCTGTGTACAGGACTGCCTCGTGCAGGAAGTACTCGACCTCGTGGACACAACACAGGGTGCCATTGGCCACGTGCTTGTGTCCACGTGTTCGCCAAGTATAGGGCTACATTCCTATGCCCCTGTACCGTGTCCCAGTGTCGCCGTGTCCAAGTTATACGTACGTGTCAGGACACGTTTTCATGTGTGTACAGTGACAGTGCGTGTCAGTGCGAGGGGGATAACTCCTCGAATACTCCACCAACCAATCCCAAATTTTAGGAGGATGGTGACAGAGATTGCCCCCTCGTGTCCACCAAAAATTGTGTCACGAGAGGTCGTATCGTGTCCTGTGTCAAGCTCGAACAGCAGGGGACTGTACGGGCACAGTGCGGTGCCTCATGCACGTGGTGCGTATCAATTTTGGACCCGAATATAATCCCAAATTGTGCTCAGTGTTTAACATACTTAATCTACACATCAAGAGCTTCAAAAACATGTAATTAGTTTTGGAAAATACGAAAATCCATTTCTATGTGGCATTTCATCGAACACCCATTTAAATACACCGATACGTATCCGATACGGACACGAAATGGACACGATTTTCTACCAAACATGGGCTACACCTAGGGGAACCCTAAATGAATGCATTTATGGGAAGAAATCTGGAATTTATTAGGGTTTGTAGGGTTTTACCTATTGAGAGTTCAAACTCAACGTAAAGAGCCTCGACTTGACGTCTTCCTCGATTTGCTACGGTTCAAACGTCCTCAAACCTCGCTAGAAAGCACCCACAAGTCTCCTCTACTGTTGGAAATGATGATGCAATTGATTTGACTCAATTTGGACTCAATTTGGATTAATTGGAAGAAGTTTAGGGAAGAACAAAGTAGGGTTCTTCCTAGGTATTTAAAAAGAGGCAATGGCTACTAGATGATACTTTTTATGAGGGGGGCTTGTATGGCTGCCACAATAGTGAATTAGGGTTAGGGTTAGATGTAGATGAGTGGCTAGGGATTGTCCATCCAATTCCAAGCCTTCCTATTGGTTCAAGGCTTTCTTTTTCACAAATATCCTAAGGAAAATATCCTACTACTATAATATCTAGATATTACTAACCTTGGCACTTAGTAGGAATGTTCTAACCATGATTCTAATATTAAAACTAATCTAGATTAGGTTAAACTTCTAGGTTAAGGCTTAACTAAAGGATTAGCACAATATTTAATTAATAAAAATCATTTTCATTAAAAGTCAAAAATGACCAAAATACCCTTAGGCTAAAAAATGGTAATTTGAATTTCTAATCACGTGACTAGGCTCCCATGGTCATAGTTAGTCTCTAGGCTTAGCAATTCTAGGGTTACACTAGTTAATCATCGAAATCACACTTCAAAATTTTAACTAGTTTTAAATTGATTAAAAATCACCAAAAATTACAATATAATTTAAATATCATTATTAAATAATTATAATCACAAAATTTCAAAATTACCCTTATTTGGAAAATTGGGTGTTATAACTCGGGTGCCGATGTCAGTTTACAGATATCGGGTATCAACACTAGGCGTGATATTGTATATTATTCGTGTCCATTGACATGATTGACTACAGGACACCGACACGTTCATGATGCGAGGTTTATATGATTATTCATGGTATTGACTTCATAGTAGTTTACTGGACTATTCCTTGTTATTGTTATTGTTATAGAGATGACTATATGGACTTGACCTTGATAGATACTAGACATGGGGTTGGGGAGAACTTGACTACAGTATCAGAATTATTGTCATGTGGCCTATTATTGTTGTGACCCTTCAGCTCTGTAGCAGATTAGAGGCTATACTATCGTGTTTGATTGATTATCCTTGGTCCCACGACACGGTACTGGGGACAATAGCCTGTTGAGGTACTTGTGAGCTTTAGTAGTAGAAGTCTGATATTAAAGTACATGTTCTCACATGTATATCACTTGGACTGGTTACGATAGATGCCCTTTGTACATTTATCTTTTTATTGTTACTGTTACTTTGCATTTTTTTGGTACCTTGCTAGTCCCCTGAGGACCAAATGATCTCTCCGGGTAGAGTCATACGGAGCTGGTCGGTTGTTCGTGGAGATATTGTTATGACCGACTCAAGTATTTTATCAGACTTACATATTCTTTCTTTTTCTTATACTCTGCTTTTAGCTTAGTTTTATAGACCCATATTATTCCTCGGGTCTAATCGAACATGTATGTTATTGGGCTGCAGACCATAGTATATATTATTTATTCCTGTTTTACTTATTCTGTGGATTAAGTTAGTTATATTCATAGTTGTTTGATAGATAGAACTAGAACACCAAGACAGCTTATACGTATTTGAGCAAGGTTGGAGTCCACTCGTTTCATAGATGGCATATATACGATCTCCTAGTCCTACGTATTTTGGGAATGGGGCGTTATACTTATCGTTATAGTGACCATGTTTACATGATTGTGAGGTATGGATATTAGAGGGGTACAATTACTAGGCACCTGGACAAAGCCTGATTGTATTGTTGGTAACCCTCTCGTTTACGAAGGTAGGCCTTTATATCCTCATCATTCGCCCAAGCCATCCACGTGTAGGAACATTGTACTTCTCATGACAGATGCACTTTTATTGTTTACATATGTCTCTGTCTTTTCATTCTTACTACTTATTTAGTTTACCATATTAAATGTTTTCTTGTCTATATTGTTCATATTTCCTTTGATCATTGCTTTCCATGTTTAGTGTTATATTACTTTATATTGTAATGTATCATATTGGCTTAAACTTGTACTTGTTCCAATCCTGACTAGATTATTTTTTTCAGTTGATAGATTCTGGATGACTTACTGTCTTGCTTTGGGTTCCTTCGGGTGGAGTTAGAGATATTTTGGAGGTTGAGCTTAGATTTTAAATAGATTAGATAGTTCATGAATTTAAATATTTAGCGTGTTTGTTCCCGAATATTATTTTGATGTATTATTGGATTTGTAAATTGAGTAGTTTTTATGAATGACCAAATAAATGATTTTTTGGAGTAAATATTATGTTGATGATTGTTATTGAGGTCTAGACAGCGTACTACCGCCGATGCTATGGCGTAGGTTGGACTTAGCCAAGAACTCGTATCCCAAAAGTGTGAGCCGGTTGTGACAAGTTTTTATGGTGGTCCATGTAGGTCTGGTTTTGCAAAAGATTGCAAACTCGTAGTAGTACCTATATTAGTCATACTACTGCGAGCCTACGACTAGGAAGTGCTCGTTCATAATTAGGATTGATTTAATTTTAGGAGAATGACTAGGACTAGATATAAAATAGGAAAGTCCTTATTCAATTTGACTGCTTGGGTAGTTAAGGTTGCTACATAATCTATGTGATTAAAGGAATAAACGTTGAAATTTGAGGTTTGATGAATTTGGGAGAAATTTTTATATTTAAGGAATGTTTATATAAGAATTTAATATTATGTTTTCATATGATGGTATGATCAAAGGTGTGTAGATTTGTCAATTGATAAATTAAATTATTCGAGGTTAATTAATTTTTGAATAATATAGTTGTTAAATTTTTGGTGTTTGAAGTTTAATTTTTTATGAAAATTGGTGAATATGAATTTATTGCTAAGGTTGAAATTTTTAAAATAGAATAATTTTAGAAAAATTGAGATAAGAAATTGAAAATTTATTAAATTTTAAATATTGAGGAGATTATGAAGGAATGAATTTCAAATTTACATTTTGTGGAGTTTTAATTTGAAGATTACGATTGGATATGAATTTGGAAACCTTGAGTATTGAACTATTTCATGATTGGAATTGAGAATATTTTTGAAATATCTTTGAGGATAATGATTTATAAGAAATAGGTTAAGTCATCGAGGGATATTATGCAGGTCAAGCTCCTCTAACTATCTTTTATTATTATTCCTATCCTAAACACTTCAGAACTTTCTAGGATTCAAGACCCTAATCAAGATTTTCTTCCATCCATCTTTGACCAATGATTTGATCAATATCTCTATTTTAAGAGTTGTATTTTTATTTTGCTATTCTTTTATCTGAGTTGTTCAATACTTCTCTATTATAATATTTTATTACTTATGTCTATTCTAGTTATTTCTTACAATTCAAGGACGACTTTCCTTTTAGGGGGTACATTTGTAACCCCCGTTACTGAAATTAAATTTTTTATTTATTTTTAATTATTATAGATAATTTGGGTTAGAAAATATATCATGTTTGAAATTCTATAAAAGGTAATATAAATATTTTTGGATGACAATGAGATTTGTCAAATTATTTTTTAATTAGATTTTTTGGAAATTATAAAAATATTGTTTAAATTGTTTTGTGATATTAATTATTAATTAAAATTATTCTTGTTATTAAATACTATATTTAGATTTGATTAATTTTAGTTTTAAATACTTATTTAATTTTGTAATTATAAAAATATATTGTTTAAATTAATTTGATAATACTAAGTATTATTATTATTATTGTTATGAAATATTATAGATTTGGTTATATGTTAATATTACTTACTTTAAATTACTTACATTAAATTATGGAAAGATTTGATCAAATCCTAAGCCTTCCCTTATTAGCAAAAAATTTCATCTAACGGAAAATACTTTGGTATATTTGCATAAAATAGGGAAAGTTTTGAGAATTTGCTGGTAAAGGGATCAAGCGCCACACAAAAAAAAATAGCTTGGTGCCATTGTGACTGTCTATATATATATATATATATATATATATATATATATTTGCATAAAATAGGGAAAGTTTTGAGAATTTGCTGGTAAAGGGATCAAGCGCCACACAAAAAAAAATAGCTTGGTGCCAGTGTGACTATATATATATATATATATATATATATATATATATATAGGGCGCCAGAGCAACTGGCGTCGAACATTAAAAAAATGTTGATGTTGGCTCAGTGCAACTGGCGCCTGGTTTGTTTGGGGTGGAGTGGGTGGGGGAGGGTGGGGCGTGTGGAGGGTTAGGGTGGTTTAGGTCTATTCTTATCTATTTACAAATTTATGTACAATCTAACCCCAATCTATTTAAATCTATTCTTATCTGATTAAAAATTTATTTAATTATGTAAGAATAGATTTATTTAAATAGATTGGGTTAGATTTTGAATTTGATTCTGTTAGATATCTAATTATGAATTCTAATAATTACTTGTTATATTAAGAGCCTACACCGTAATGTCAGATAAGAAATATTAAAATTTAACTAAAAGTAATATATAAACTATACTTATCTAATTACAAATTTATTTTAAATC
The DNA here is from genome assembly GCA_029216955.1 of Iris pallida. Taxonomy (NCBI): domain Eukaryota; kingdom Viridiplantae; phylum Streptophyta; class Magnoliopsida; order Asparagales; family Iridaceae; genus Iris; species Iris pallida. Next base: position 7,591,854 of record JANAVB010001799.1, read on the forward strand.
TATATTACGATGTAGGCTCCCCATCTAATATGAGATATGTTCAATGTTGTTAGAGGACTTATCTTTTGGATTAGATTATTATATTTTAAATGAGGATTACATAATTAAATAAATTTGTAATTAGATAAGAATAAATCTAAACCAACCCCATCCTCCCCACCCCACGCCAAAACAAATCTGGTGCCAGTTGCACTGGTGCCAACACCAATTTTTTAATGTTTGGCGCCAGTTGCTCTGGCGCCCGATTTTTGAAAAAAAATTATATAAAACCCAGTGCTAGTCACACTGCGCCAAGCTATTTTAAAAAAAATTATGTTCGGCACCAGTTTTACTGGTGCCTAATCCCTCTACCAGCAAATTCTCAAAACTTTTCCTATTCTACACAAATATACAAAACTATTTTCCGGTAGGTGAATTTTTTTGCCTAATTAGGAACTCCCACTCCTATATAAGGGAGTCCTTTTATTCTCCACAAACCAGCAAAATTTCTCCACAATCATAAACTATCTAGCCAACACTCAACATCAACCCATAAGTGTCCGTGTACCGTGCCCATATTTTTTTTCACTAAATCTATGACAAGTACATGTTCCTTTTCGTATCCGACAAGCCCGGACACCAACCCAAACCCTTCCTGTGTATGGTGTCATGTAGGACACGACACGCCAATCAAATCCTTAAACCTAACCTAATCGCTGACCACTGCTGTGAGCCCTGACTAGCGCTACCTTCTATCGCCGTGCCATCCTATTCCTGTCGGTAACTCCACCAGCCATCGACATCCCGCAACTAGCCACCGCCCTCGGCTCAGCCATCTCTGCCATGACCTCCTTCCCTGAGACTAGTCGACTCCACCACTATTGTCACTACTGCCCATCTCTACTGTGCGGCGAGCCCTCACCAACTCTTCTCAATCATCATCATCACCGCTACTGTCGTCGACCTACCTTACAACTTCTGCTTGCCTCCTTCTTCGTCCACGACAACAACCGTCATCGCCCCCAAACAACCGACACCACCGCCTCCAGCCTCTATCCTTGTCGAAGCCCCGATCTATCGCTCACCGATCAGATCTGCCCAACTTCGTCGAAGTTTGGCCACCGACCTCCACCGGAGCACACCCCTGCTCTGCTTCCTCTCTCCTTCGCTGCCGAAATTCGGCAACCCCGCGAGCCTGGCCACTTCACCACTCCGTCGTCGAAACTGTACCACCGCGGGAGAGCGCAGATCCGCCTATGGGGTACGGTGCTCCTCCGAGCGAGCCACCTCTGGCGCCATCCTTTCTTCTCCAGTGCGACCTTCGGGAAATGCTCTGCCGCCGAGTCCGGTGGAACCACCTCTCTCTCTCTTTCTCTCTCTCTCTCATTCTCTTTTTGGTTCTCTTTCCCCTCTCGTTCTCACTCACTTCCTCTTTCTCTTTATGTCTCTTTTGTCTCTCTCTTTCTAATTCCTCTCCCAGTTCTTCCTAGATAGAAAACAGCTGCAGTAGCTTTTAGATTTTTTTTCTTTTTTGGGTTTATGGACTGGGCTCAGCCCATGGGCTATGGGCTCTATTATATTTTTGGGTTACTTATTAAATATTTTCTTTGACTAAGGTTTGGACTGAATGGTTTTGGGCCGATTTCAATTTAAAGGATTTGGTCCAATTTGGTTATTACTACCATTACTATTATTATTTTGAATTATATGTATGTATGTATGTATGTATATATATATATATATATATATATATATATATATATATAAAATATATATATATATATATATATATATATATATATATATATATATATAATTTACCAAAAATTATATTATAACTTAACATTAGGCGTGACCCTACATGTAATTTCAAAAACGGGTTTATAATCTTAAATTATTATTATATATTTTATGGTATTTAAAATAATCTTTTGACCTAAAATATATTTATATTATTTTTATGGCATTAAATATGGTTGTAATATCACCTACCTAAGTAAATTATAGTTTAAATATAAAAATGATTTTTTGTTACTTTCGAGTATTTATCTAAAAACTATCTTACTAATAAAATATAGTTTTTAAATATAATAAATATTTTCAAACTTAGTTATCCCATCGATTATCAAATCTTGTCCGTGGCTAGCCATATTTTCTATTTCTTTCCGAAATTCAGACTTCCTTATATTGTCCCTAGCTAATTTTACTATTCTGTACTTAATGTCATGGTCTATCCCATCATTTGAGATCATCTTGCGTAGTTTTGACATCTGTAACTATTCTGTGCCAACAAGATCATATCATGCATATCGACTCCAATCAAATCGAGGCAAGTAATTGTTTATGCTTTCATGTGCATTTACTTTATATTGTTGTATTCACTTATACATGCTATTTCCTATGTCTTGACTGTTTACACACGAGAGACGAGTGATTGATTAATATTCATATTTTCTTATCATTATCGTGACCATGTTTACATGATTGTGAGGTATGGATATTAGAGGGGTACAATTACTAGGCACCTGGACAAAGCCTGATTATATTGTTGGCAACTCTCCCGTTTACCGGGCGGGCATTTATATCCTCATCATTCGCCCAAGCCGTCGTATAGGAATGTTGTACTTCTCATGACACGTGCATTATTATTGTTTACATAAGTCTCTGTCTTTTCATTCTTTCTATTTACTTATTTAGTTTACCATATTGTATGCTTTCTTGTTCATATTTGTTCTTATTTCCATTGATCATTGCTTTCCATGTTTAGTGTTATAGTGCTTTATATTGTACTTGTATCATGTTGGCTTAAACTTATACTTGTTCCAATCCTGACTATATAATTTTTTCAGTTGACAGATTCTTGATGACTTACTGTCTTGCTTTTGGTTCCTTCGAGTGGAGTTAGAGATATTTTGGAGACTGGGCTTAGATTTTAAATAGATTAGATAGTTCATGAATTTAAATATTTAGTGTGTTTGTTTCCGAATATTATTTGATGTATTATTGGATTTGTAATTTGAATAGTTATTGTGAATGAGCAAAGAAATAATTTTTGTGAGTAAATATTATGTTGATGATTGTTATTCAGGTCTAGACAGCATACTACCACCGATGTTGCGGCATAGGCTGGACTTGGCCACGAACTTGTATCCCAAAAGTGGGATCGGGTCATGACATCGACGGACTTCACCGCAAAATATAAATTTCTTATGACACCGCTAAGCCTTAACCTTAGTGTTAGCACGCCGTCGTGCACTCAACTACCTGCACACTTCAACAATAGAGACGAAATTATTTGCATCAAAGGTATGAAATTGTCTCTAGATGCGATAGTTCTAGATATTAAGTACTACAACATCATTTTGGGAATAGATTGGCTCGACGCTTGCTCGACTACCATCGATTGTGCAGAAAAGAATGTCACCTTCCGCCTACCTAGAGAGACCGAGTTTTGCTACTTGTAAGCACCCTAATTTTATATATTATTTTTATTTATTTAATATGACTTTATATTTATTAAATTATATTTTATTGTTAATTATGACTATAGATGTATTTTTTCGTAGCTTTGAATTTTGGGGATAAAAGAAATGCCAATCTTTTGAAATATCCTTTATGAGTTTTGAAGTAGACAAGTCTACATTCAACTTGATATATCATGTCTCATCCAAACTTATTCTCTAATATTCTTTTGACTTCGCACAACTTGGGATCAATTTAGGTCAATTGACTGATTACCGTAATTTTATACCTAACTTCCAACTTGGGTTCAGAACTCGACATCGATCAAAACCAATTGACCCAATATATGGGTTTCACCCATTTTGAGCCTACGACGCACATGTCAAGGTTGTGCCACTCAATCGAGTTCCCATGTGCTATTTATTTGCGAATGGCACAAGCGACTCATTTGTTGACTTTTCGGATTCGATTTGACTAGAAAATATGTTTGGACCCGCACCTAACCAAATTAGAGAGGGTAGAGCAAAACCTAGGTTGCCTAACCTTAGTATTGACCAATACTAATTGATTTTTTATTAGTTAGGAGCAGCTACCTATAGAAAATTGTAACTATTTAATATTTTAAATATATCTTATTTGTATAAATATTATTCGCAAAATATATACATATGCTTGTGGAATTGCTATATTTTCATGTAAGGTTTACTATACAACTTTCATAAATTGGAAATTATCTTATACATTGTCAAAAAGTTTTATTTAACGGTTTATATATGTATGAACATATCTATATAATTATATGAATACATTCATATACGATTTAAAATATATTAATATATACACATGTGTGTGTGTGTGTGTGTGTGTGTGTGCGTGTGTGTGTGATTAACCTAATTAAACCTAATACCTATTCTTTTTTTCCTCCCTCGAATAAGTAGTAGAAGCAGCGACGGGTGCAACAATAGGCCAATAGCAGCTGGCCGCCACCGTCGTCGCACACCTCGCAGCGTCGTCGCTCGATCCTCGGTGCGCCACCCGTACAGCCGCACGCGGCCAGGCAGTAATTAGCAACGGCAGCGGGCACACCACCAGCAGCAGCGATATTAACGGCAGCCGCAGCGGTGGCAACTCTGGCCAACCGACGTCACATAGTCCATGGGATGTATTACCCCGGCATGGCGGCAACATCCTCGACGCATGTTACGATCGATTCGTGTGTTTTGTACGAGATCCCGTAGTGACGCATGTAAAGCTGAAGTCAAAAGTATGCTTCATCACAACGACTTTGGACGTGTTTTGTGGAAAATCCTACCGTTGGATCGTTGATCCGATTCTTCTTTCTCACTCTTGGTATATAGCCCTTTGCTCTCCTAAAATTTCAACCATTAATTTGATCATTTGTTATATCAAAATCGGCCACCAAGTTGACCGTTTAAATCACGTTTATTTTGGACAGTTTCGTGGAGCCAACTTTGCGAATTTATTTCTCTTTCGTTGAAGCTCCATTTAAAGAACCCCTAAATCCGTTATACAGCTGGTATAACCACCTTCGAGGCATACAAATTTCAGTTCAGTAGGATGTCGTTTGGTTGATTAAAATCGACGCCAAAGTTGGCCTCTTAAAATCGTCACTTCCAACATGTAAAATTTAGATTTTGAACCCGGGACATCAGATTCCAAATCTGACACCACATAGGACTCGTGGTGTCGTTCTGGCCAAGATCGATATATAACTTATCAAATTTGGACTACCTTTGTCTTGGCACATTTTTCGGTACAAAGGAATCCGACGATATATACTATTTTGGTCCGAAATTACTGTTTTGACCCTATGTCCAGAATTGGACTTATGAGTAAGCTATCCTAGATAATTTGACTATTTTGGACATGTTGGTGATGTCTGTTTCATCATCTAATGACTTCTGTTAGATTTCTCCTTATGTAGTATTATTAAATTATAAATAATTTATATTATGTTCGTATTTTGGAATCTGTGCGTCGAAACTAAGATCAGTCAACTCCAGTGATCTTATACCGCTGAAATCGATAAAGTGGCTGTATGGATTGCCAAGATAAGTGTCACTCTCCGTTCCAAGAATACATATTTTTATACAATAATGCGTATTTTTATACATGTGCAATTCATGTATATTTATTTAGTATTTATCATGTATTATCCTGTATTTAAATTCCTTTAATTTCATGTTAATTAATTTTCTGCATTTTATTTCCGGTAAGTTTATTCCTTCATTTTATTTCCTGCATTTTATTTCCTGCTGTTATTCTCTGCTTTTAGTCTTGCTTTGTGGTTCGGGTTCATGGATGGTTCTTCTCGGGTTCATGGTGGTTCACATGAACCGAACCACCACAAACCCCCACCTACCACCACCCTTTCTATTTAAGCCCCCATCTCCTTCTCTCTCCTTATAACTCTTATTTTTCACCATTAATTCTTCTTCTTCCTCATCACTCTCTCCACCAACCCACCAGCAGGCAAGTACATCTTTCTTCTTGCTTGGATGAACCATTTTTATGGTTCATTATTCTTCCTCTCACAATCTTGAGAGAGTTTAGTACTTAGTATTTTTGATTTCGTTGGCTTGTTTCTTCCAGATCTAAGTGTTTGTGTTCTCGGTTGTTCATGGGTTTTGATCTCCCAACTTAGCGTGAGTTTTTAGTCACGCACACGTTCTTACGTGCCAGCATGAGTTTTTAGTCACGCACACGTCTTTACGTGTCTGCGTGAATTTTGAGTCACGCTCACGTTATTACGTGTCTGCGTGAATTTTGAGTCACGCACACGTCTTTACGTGTCTGCATGAATTTTGAGTCACGCTCACGTTATTACGTGTCTGCGTGAATTTTAGTCACGCTCACGTTCTTATATGAGTGCGTGAATTTTTAGTCACGCACACGTTCTTACGTGAGTGCGTGAATTCTTAGTCACGCACACGTTCTTGCGTGTCAACGTGAATTTTTAGTCACGCTCACACCTTTACGTGCCAGCGTGACATTTGAGTTACGCACCATCTTTGCATGCGTGTGTGAATTTCTTATCACTTTTCACGCTCCCTTTTCACGCTCCCTTTTCACGCTCACGTTATGAGTGCGTGCATCACTTTTTACGCTCACGCTGTGCGTGCATGAATTTCCCTTGCGTGAATTACTTTTCACGCTCACTCCTGCTAGACTTGGCGTGACTTATTGGCCTTAGCCTAGACTCGTTGGCGTGACTTTTGGCCTTAGCATAGACTTGTTGGCGTAACTTTCTAACCTGGGTGTTACTATTTGCTCTATAACTTATTCATTTAATGATGGCATGATAATTCTTCTATTATATCCTTACGCCTTTTTGCATGAACTTGATAAATCATGATATGTTAATATTGATAATACAGATTGTTATGTAGAATGCGCCTTGTGTCCTGATTGATCCATGGATACCCAGTAAGGCTGGAACTTAACCCTGAGAGTTATAGACTCGACCCCATGTAATACTAATTAATTTTCATGCCTTGTCACCATTGATAATGATTGTGACATTGACTAATAATTGATCATGTGTTCCTAGTTGGAACTAAGAGACTGGATAGTCGTCTTATTGAATTGATTGAATGAGACACGTTCATGTAATGAACTATTGCAATCGATTAGCCGATCCCGAATATTGGCATACGGGCACATGCAGGTTTCAAATTATTTATTTATTTATTTATTTATTTAGTTATTTATTTATCTTACAAAAATAGCATGTGTACTTTATGGTCAAGGCATGATTACTCCGTGGTTAGATTTGATTGTTGCATTACGCTATGTAAGACCTACAACATAGCCGCACGGGTATCGTTGTAGAGTTGCGCATATCGTACCCCATACAAAAGTACTCATTTGAATGACCATGATCTACGACATGGGACTTCACTCAACGTAGAGACTATTAAGTTAAATAAAATAATAATTGCATGGAGAGAATGGATTCCCGAGTTCTTACATGGCAGCCCTCTTGGGACTAGTAGTGCCCGACAGGCCGGCTGGTTCCCACAGATACTGTAAATCTGTCACACGGGCAGGGAACGGTATCTGCTTATATTATTAAATTGTACATGCTATATTAACGGCGGGCGTCCCGCTGGGACTCGTCTAATTACATGATTGGCGCAATTGATGGACTGGATAGACTAGCCTTGCTCGCACATAGTAAGAACTGAGGAATCCCTATTTGCATAATTTCAGGATAACTTGGGACTCACAATAGCAAGCCGTAGTAGTTGATTGGCCGTTCAAGATGATTTGTTTGTGTACTGTACCTACTCTGTTGCCTAACTGAGATGATCAGAATGTCAGGACATGACGGGCCAACTTCTGTCCTTGTTTGCTTGGGAGATTGGTTCGAAGTATCGTGATGTTATGTGAATCCTAGTAGGTAGCAGAGATCTATTATCATATTCTCTTACTGGTTTAATCCTTCATATCGTCCTTCCTTGTGGTACTTGCAATTAGAGGTCTAACCTCTCTGGTCTTGCATGGCCAGATTTAGAGCCAGTCCTCGAGGATCCAGCTTACTTCTACCTCCAAGATGGTCAATACTAGAGGAATGATCGCAGGAGGACTCGAGTGGGTTCCTTACTTCACCACTCGTTTTGTTATTTACTTTATACTTAGCCGTTTGGCACCGACATGTTAGTCGGATCGTCTTGTACTTACTTTTACATAATTGTAACTAAGTCAGACTGCAGCTGATAACAATTGTGTATATGTTACTATACCATCTGGCTATGTTTTGTAAAGCCAGATCTCAAAAACATTTTGACTAAGCGTTTGGGATGCCTTACTGCTTTATCTTACATGTTCTCTATTTTTTTTTCTTGTTTGAATGATTGAGACAATAGATGTGAAGTGACCATAGTAAGACTTTCATGTAGTATGCACCCCCTCGTCTGGTTAGACAGCATTGATCGTATTATACGATATTCATCTACCCGTAATACGTAGCTGGCTGAGTCATTCCTCCGCTCTCCAGTATTCTGGTTCTGGGGCGTGACAAGGTTTTAGTGGTAGCCCATGCAGGTCTGATTTCAGACTTGTGGGGTGTTTTGATTTATAGGATGTCTCAATCACACGTGTTTCCCCCTTGATCTCATGATTCGTTATTCTCAACCCTTGCTTGACATTCCAGTATCCTTTGACTTCATTGATCCTTCATGTCCGGTTGTTTGATTGTTCTCTTGTCCCTTTTCTTAGGGGCACTTCGTCCGCATCGGTCAGAGCTGGACAACAGCAGGGGCAACATGGACAACCTGACCCTGTTGGTCAACAACAAGGGCCAGTCTCACCTTAGGAGGCTACCCAGGAAGAAGTGATAGTGGAAGCAGCAGCTGGATCGCAGTATCCGGATGTTCCACCACTACCAACAGTTCCACCTACCCAAGTGGACACACCAGCCCTTCTGGAGATCATGAGAGGAATGATGGCTACTCAGCAATATCAGATGTTGGCCCAGCAACGCATGCACACTCAGCTATAAGAGCAGAATGTGTTGCTCAACCAAGGATTGCAGACGGCTTTGGAAAGAGGAGTGAGGACTGATTCAGGAGCATCAGCCAGGTTTTGCAAGTACCACCCCCGCCGTTTCGAGGGCACGGAGGATGCCATCTCAGCAGATGCATGGCTTAAGGATATTAAGGCTATTCTGACAGTAGCTAAGGTGCCGGCAGAAGAATGTATGGATCTAGTAAAGTTGTTACTTCAGGATCTCGCACGTGATTGGTGGGAATCAGAGAAAGTGGGCATCAGACGTCCTGTGGCTTGGGACGATTTCACTGCCAGGTTCAAGACGAAGTACTATGGAGTTGTGGCACAGTTTGAGCTACAACAGAAATTTATCAACCTCAGGCAGGCCGGCAAGACTGTAGATGCTTATGCAGCGGAGTTCTGCAGATTGAGTAGATTCGCCCCAGAGATGGTAGCAACAGAGAGCCAGAGGGCCATGAGGTTTCAGCAAGGGTTTCATCTTGAACTCTTGCAATTGATAGAGGGGCACAATTACCAAACTTTTGACGAAGTATTGATGGCAACTCGAAGGCATGAGATCACCATTCAGAGGCTTGTGGTGAGGACTGGGGGTCAGAAGAGATCCCACAGTCAGATTGAAGGAGGAGGGGGAGCAGCGCCCCGAACAACAGTACCATCCACTGGCATTCGTATCCACGATGTGGCGATACGAGGACCAGCACCACCACCCAGACAGCAGCAACAGCAACAGAGGAAGAACCAGAAACCCCCGGCGGGCTGCACTTATTATGGGAAGATGGGGCACACTAAAGATGTGTGTCCGACATTGAATGGACTGTGTCTGATATGTGGAAATCCAGACCATCGGGTTACCACATGTCCCATGAATTCGAGGTCAGGAGGACCAGGGCAACAGTTTCCTGCTCTGCCAGCACCAGGGACAGGGCAGTATCGAGGACCAGCGGTGGCAGTAAGGCCGTTGGCACAGCGTCCGTTACTGCCGCAGGCTCAGATGTTTCGGCAGCAGGGGCCGTCGATACAGCAACACCAGCATAGGCCACCCCAGCATCATCAAGGAAGGGGCCAGCAGCAGCATCAGGCTAGGCCGCAGCATGGAAACCAGCAAGGAGGTCGAGGGCAAGCATTCACTCTGTCCTTGGAGGAGGCATTGGCATCGAGAGATGTTGTGGCAGGTAACATTCTCGTCGCCTCATATCCTGCAGTAGCATTGTTTGATTCGGGAGCATCCTATTCATTTATATCTGCACAATTTGTGACACGACTAGGAATGGAGTTCGAGGCATTGCCAGGGAGGTTGAATATACTCACTGGTAATGGGCTCGTAGGAGTCAGTAGAGTTATTTTAGCATGTAGCGTTGTAGTTTGCGGACATTCCTTACCCGCCCGGTTGATAGAATTTCCTGTCGAAAATTTTGACGTTATCTTAGACATGGACTGGCTGAAAGACAGTCATACGACAATAGATTGTCGTAGAGGGAGTGTATCTTTTGATATTCCAGGCATGAAGCGGTTCACCTTAGTTAGATCAGAGGCAACTCAACAAGAGCAGGGAGTAGTAACGGCAATGGAAGAAGTTCAGATTTCGAAGGTAGTTGAAGAGTTTCTAGACGTATTTCCCGAAGAACTTCCAGGTCTACCACCGATTAGAGATATTGAGTTCAGTATAGAATTGGCACCTGGAACTAAACCGATATCAGATCGAGTTTACAGAATGGCGGATTCAGAGCAGGCCAAGGTATATCAGCACATAGAGGAACTGAAGGAGAAGAAGTTTATCCAAGCCAGCGTGTCACCATGGACAGCACCAGTGGTGCTTGTGGGAAAGAAGGATGGGTCATCCAGATTGTGCGTTGACTACAGGAAGCTTAACGCGGCAACAGTGAAGAACAAGTACCCATTACCCAGGATCGACGACTTATTTGATCAGTTGAGCAAAGCTAGAGTTTTCTCCAAGATAGATCTTCGTTCAGGATACCATCAGGTAAGGGTTCGGAAGGAAGATATTCCCAAGACAGCATTCAGGTCGAAGTATGGGCATTATGAATTCTTAGTAATGTCGTTTGGTTTGACCAATGCTCCAGCAATATTTATGGATTTGATGAATCGTATCTTTATGCCATACTTAGACCAGTTTGTCGTTGTATTTCTTGACAAAATTCTCGTATACTCTGCTAGTGAAGAGGAGCACGAAGACCACCTCAGGAAAGTGTTACAGGTTCTGAGAGAGAACCAGTTGTATGCCAAGCTCAGCAAGTGTGAGTTTTGGTCGGATCATATTTCATTTTTGGGTCATATCATATCAGGAGCTGGAGTAGCAGTAGATCCCAAGAAGATAGAAGCAGTAGAAAGCTGGCCAGTACCCAAGACCGTAGCAGATATGCAGAGTTTCTTGGGATTGGCAGGATATTATAGAAGGTTTGTGTCAGACTTTACAAGACTTTCAGCACCCATGACCCGCTTGACCCGGAAGGATGTACCGTTCGTTTGGTCGACAGAATGTCAGGCATCATTTGAGACTTTGAAACAGAAGTTGATATCAGCACCTATTCTTACATTGCCAGTTGGACCCGGAGGTTTTACAGTATATTATGATACGTCAGGTAAAGGACTTGGATGTGTCCTTATGCAGCATGGGAAGGTGATAACATATGCATCTAGGTAGCTTCGGGACCACGAGAAGAATTACCCAACTCATGACTTGGAGTTGGCGGCAGTAGTATTTGCTTTGAAGCTATGGAGGCATTACTTATATGGTGATCGAGTGGATATGTACATGGACCATAAAAGTCTGAAGTACATCTTTACTCAGAAGGAACTAAACATGAGGCAGAGAAGATGGTTGGAGTTGATCAAGGATTATGACGTGGAGCTTCAGTATCATCTAGGCAAGGCGAATGTAGTAGCAGACGCTCTCAGTAGGAGAGGCGGCGCATTTATGTTGACAACACAGAGGCATATCTTAGAAGACCTTCAGGAGATAGGCATCGAAGTTATACTTCCTAGTGATGTAAGAGTTCTAACAAGTCTGCAAGTTCAATCCGACTTGGTAGACAGGATCAAGGCAGCTCAGGCACAAGACCCAAGGATTCAGAAGCTTAGGGCAGAGTGTGAGTCAGGACTCAAGAAGGAGATGAGAATTCATGAAGATGGTACACTTAGGTTTGGATCACGTCTATGTGTGCCTAGTGGAGATATCAGACAGGAGGTTATGGCAGAAGCTCACAGTTCTCAGTATTCTATTCACCCTGGAGGGACCAAGATGTACCAAGATATCAAGCAGCATTTTTGGTAGAACGGGATGAAGAGGGAGATAGCTAGATTTGTTTCCCGTTGCTTGGTATGTCAGCAAGTGAAGGTAGAATAGCAGAGGCCAGCTGGGTTATTGCAACCACTTCCTATTCCGGAATGGAAATGGGAGCATATTACAATGGACTTTGTGACCGGTTTACCGAGATCACCAAGTGGTAAGGACGCTATTTGGGTAATAGTGGACCGACTTACAAAGGTAGCATACTTTCTTCCTTTCAGAGTAGGACAATCAACAGAAAAGTTGGCAGAGTTGTATATGCAACAGATAGTCAGGCAGCATGGAGTCCCTGTCAGTATTGTGTCGGACCGAGATACCCGCTTTACCTTACATTTTTGGAAGAGATTACATCATAGTCTGGGTACCAAGTTAAGGTTTAGCACGGCCTACCATCCGCAGACGAATGGGCAATCAGAAAGAACGATTCAGACTTTGGAAGATATGTTGCGAGCTTGCACTCTAGATTTTGGAGGGTCTTGGGAGAGTCACCTGCACTTAGTCGAGTTCTCATACAACAATAGTTATCAAGCAGTATCCAGATGGCGCTATTTAAAGCATTATATGGTAAGAAGTGCAGGTCACCGCTTGCATGGGATGATATCGGAGAGAGGAAGATGTTAGGCCCAGAAATGATTGTTCAGACGGTTAAAGTGGTTAAGGGAATTAGAGAGCGACTTCGAGTTGCGCAGGACCGGCATCGTCATTGGGCAGACCAGCATCGTAGGCCGTTAGAGTTCTCTGTTGGGGACTACGTATTCTTGTGGATCTTACCTACTCGTGGGGTCATTAGATTTGGCGTTCGCGAGAAATTGAGTCCGCGGTATGTGGGCCCATTTGTTATCCTTGATCGGATAGGCGATGTTGCTTATCGTTTATCCCTCCCGCCTTCATTACGAGAGGTGCATGACGTGTTTCATGTATCTCAATTACGTAGGTATGTATCGGACCCAAGTCATATCCTCGATCATTCTGAGCTGGTTGTTGGTACCAACCTGTCTTACGAGGAACAGCCTGTGTCCATTTTGGACCGAAGAGAGAAGATACTCAAGAACCGAATAATTAGTCTTGTCCGTGTTGCTTGGAGTCATCACTCCTTGGGAGAGTCAACGTGGGAACGTGAGGATGATATCCGATCACGGTATCCACACCTGTTTGACTCACAAGGTATATCTCTTTCTGTATACCTTGATTGTCCTGATTCTTCATGCTTGTCACCTTATGGGTAGAGCTACTTGATATCATGGATTGATGAATTTACATATACAGTACTTGCTTTTGATATGGTAAAATGATTGCTTGCTCACTAGAATTGCTTGTATTAGTTTAGCTCCGATATTTCTACCTGCTTGGATTTAAAATTCCGAGGATGGAATTTTTCTAAGGTGGGTAGAGATGTCACTCCCCGTTCCAAGAATGCGTATTTTTATACAAGAATGCGTATTTTTATTGTGCAATTCATGTATATTTATTTAGTATTTATCATGTATTATCCTGTATTTAAATTCCTTTAATTTTATGTTAATTAATTTTCTGTATTTTATTTTCTGCAATTTTATTCCTGCATTTTATTTCCTGTATTTTATTTTCTGCTGTTATTCTCTGCTTTTAGTCTTGCTTTGTGGTTCGGGTTCATGGATGGTTCTTCTCGGGTTCATGGTGGTTCACATGAACCGAACCACCACAAACCCCCACCTACCACCACCCTTTCTATTTAAGCCCCCATCTCCTTCTCTCTCCTCATAACTCCCATTCTTCACCATTACTTCTTCTTCTTCCTCATCACTCTCTCCACCAACCCTCCAGCAGGCAAGTACATCTTGCTTCTTGCTTGGATGAACCATTTTTATGGTTCATTATTCTTCCTCTCACGATCCTGAGAGAGTTTAGTACTTAGTATTTTTGATTTCGTTGGCTCGTTTCTCCCAGATCTAAGTGTTTGTGTTCTCGGTTGTTCATGGGTTTTGATCTCCCAACTTAGTGTGAGTTTTTAGTCACGCACACGTTCTTACGTGCCAGCGTGAGTTTTTAGTCACGCACACATCTTTATGTGTCTGCGTGAATTTTGAGTCACGCTCACGTTATTACGTGTCTGCGTAAATTTTTAGTCACGCACACGTTCTTACGTGAGTGCGTGAATTCTTAGTCACGCACACGTTCATGCGTGTCAGCATGAATTTTTAGTCACGCTCACACCTTTACGTGCCAACGTGACATTTGAGTTACGCACCATCTTTGCATAAGTACGTGAATTTCTTATCACTTTTCACGCTCCCTTTTCACGCCCCCTTTTCACGCTCACGTTATGAGTGCGTGCATCACTTTTCACGCTCACGCTGTGCGTGCGTGAATTTCCCTTGCGTGAATTACTTTTCACACTCACTCCTACTAGACTTGGCGTGACTTGTTGGCCTTAGCTTAGACTCGCTGGCGTGACTTTTGGCCTTAGCATAGACTTGTTGGCGTGACTTTCTAACCTGGGTGTTACTATTTGCTCTATAACTTATTCATTTAATGATGGCATGATAATTCTTCTATTATATCCTTACGCCTTTTTGCATGAACTTGATAAATCATGATATGTTAATATTGATAATACAGATTGTTATGTGGAATGCGCCTTGTGTCCTGATTGATCTATGGATACCCAGTAAGGCTGAAACTTAACCTTGAGAGTTATAGACTCGACCCCATGTAATACTAATTGATTTTCATGCCTTGTCACCATTGATAATGATTGTGACAATGACTAATAATTGATCATGCGTTCCTAGTTGGAACTAAGAGACTGGCTAGTCGTCTTATTGAATTGATTGAATAAGACACGTTCATGTAATGAACTATTGCAATCGATTAGCCGATCCCGAATATTGGCATACAGGCACATGCAGGTTTCAAATTATTTATTTATTTATTTAGTTATTTATTTATCTTACAAAAATAGCATGTGTACTTTATGGTCAAGGCATGATTACTCCGTGGTTAGATTTGATTGTTGCATTACGCTATGTAAGACCTACAACATAGCCGTACGGGTATCGTTGTAGAGTTGCGCATATCGTACCCCGTACAAAAGTACTCATTTGAATGACCATGATCCACGGCATGGGACTTCACTCAACGTAGAGACTATTAAGTTAAATAAAATAATGATTGCATGGAGAGAATGGATTCCCGAGTTCTTACATGGCAGCCCTCTTGGGACTAGTAGTGCCCGACAGGCCGGCTGGTTCCCACAGATACTGTAAATCTGTCACACGGGCAGGGAATGGTATCTGCTTATATTATTAAATTATACATGCTATATTAACGGCGGGCGTCCCGCTGGGACTCGTCTAATTACATGATTGGCGTAATTGATTGACTGGATAGACTAGCCTTGCTCGCACATAGTAAGAACTGAGGAATCCCTATTTGCATAATTCTAGGATAACTTGGGACTCACAATAGCAAGTCGTAGTAGTTGATTGGCCGTTCAAGATGATTTGTTTTTGTACTGTACCTACTCTGTTGCCTAACTAAGATGATCAGAATGTCAGGACATGACGGGCCAACTTCTGTCCTTGTTTGCTTGGGAGGTTGGTTCGAAGTATCGTGATGTTATGTGAATCCTAGTAGATAGCAGAGCTTTATTATCATATTCTCTTACTGGTTTAATCCTTCATATCGTCCTTCCTTGTGGTACTTGCTATTAGAGGTCTAACCTCTCTGGTTTTGCATGGCCAGATTTAGAGCCAGTCCTCGAGGATCCAGCTTACTTCTACCTCCAAGATGGTCAATACTAGAGGAATGATCGCAGGAGGACTCGAGTGGGTTCCTTACTTCACCACTCGTTTTGTTATTTACTTTATACTTAGCCGTTTGGCACCGACATGTTAGTCGGATCGTCTTGTACTTACTTTTACATAATTGTAACTAAGTCAGACTACAGCTGATAACAATTGTGTATATGTTACTATACCATCTGGCTATGTTTTGTAAAGCCAGATCTCAAGAACATTTTGACTAAGCGTTTGGGACGCCTTACTTCTTTATCTTACATGTTCTCTATTTTTGCTTCTTGTTTGAATGATTGAGACAATAGATGTGAAGTGACCATAGTAAGACTTTCATGTAGTATGCACCCCCTTGTCTGGTTAGACAGCATTGATCGTATTATACGGTATTCATCTTCCCGTAATACGTAGCTGGCTGAGTCATTCCTCCGCTCTCCAGTATTCTGGTTCTGGGGCGTGACAATAAGGTTGTTAACCTTGTGGTTGATTATCTTGTCTCGATTCGCGCATCGTAGGTTTTATGGTACGAATTACGAGATACAAACTTAATATTTAAACCTAGAATTTGTAATCCATATTATTAACGAATAATGATCATAGATATTAGTGTAACCTAGTTCTATATGGTATAATTAATAAATGGCTTAGGTAACATAGGTATAATACGACTTAGAACGACCCAAGCTCTCTAGTTAGGAAATTGATAGTCATATTTGTATTTAATGAATAATACATATTTGTTGTGATTTGGGGTTGATAGATATTGTATGGAGTATAATTCTTGGTTCATGGATAGTTCGGGTAAACTTTGGTGTTGCAGTCTCAGCACAGATTGGACAAAACTCCAAGCAAGTGTACCTCGCCAAATTGTACAGTGATTTATGCATTTTCTACATTGATGTTTCTTTTCTATCTTATTTGATTACATGCCTCTCATGTTTATGTCATTTTTATTTTCTCGTATATGTGCACATGTGTTTTTTATTCCATATATCACTGTTTTTCTTGTATAGATCCTGATATTGTTGCGTTGTCTTGTACTATGAATACTTGATATGCCTTGACCTATATTTGACTTGGACATGACTAGACATGATATACTTGACTTCCTAGTACCTTAGGAGAGAGTGTTTTATTAGCCGTGGCTATACTACTGTATTGTTAGTGCCTCACCGGGCTGCAGTAGAGAACTGTTATAGGACTGTTTGTAAAAAACCCTAAATTTCTACTATTTTTATTTATATTTTTTATTAAATTTGATACTGATTTAAAATTTTGTATTGTACGTCGCGTAGTCGTATTGTACGTCGCGCATGAAATTTTATTTTTCGCAATTGCTCGACGAGTGCGAATATGTGCGAGCGTACATATTTTTAAAAACATTTTTCCTATTTTTATAGTTTCAAGATATATATATATAATAATTATTTTTAGCTATCAAAATATCTAAATTTATGATTTTATTTATGAGAAACCTTTTTAGACAGTTATAATAATAAATAATATTCTTATAAAAATTGTATTTTAGGAAAATATATTTATGTAAATATTATTTGGTCATAGATATATATTTCGTAAGTATTTATTAGTTATTTTCGAAATTATTATATTTAGTATTTTTGGAAATCATATTTTGAAATGTTTATGGCAATTTAAAACCTCGATTTAAATTATTTTAAATAGTTTAAAATAAGGATGAAAGATTTATCTATGTTGAGTTTATTTGGGTTAAACTATATTTAGATTTGATTTTTTAATTGAATTGTTTAAATTAATATGGTATTATCTATTGAGGTTTTAAATAAATCCTAATCTTTATCAAACTGGGAATTCCCACATCCTATAAATAGGCAGGTACTCCTCCATAAATTCCTCACATCCACCAAATTTCCACCCTATCGTGCATCGTGTCCGTGTAGTGTTCCCTCCCCGTCTTATTCCATATTTACAAATATAAATTTTCCTCCGTGTCGACAACTCCGACACAAATAAATCCTAACCCTAAACCTAACTAAATTTGGTCGGACCGCCCCTGCATCCTTCTCCGACTCCCTCACTGCTTCCCCTCGCCTCCGTCGGAAACCAGCACAGCCTCTGCCACCATCAACTACACCACCACCATCCCCGATTCTTCACCACCGCACTCCTCCGCCAGCACCACCCTCGTCGTCCAGCCATCCCCGACCACGGGTTGCCCCGTCACCATCATCACCACCCTGTCCGCACCACAATAACCCCAACACCAGTCATCACCACCGAACCACCACAACATAACCCGACTTCGGCCAACTCTGGTCGGAGCCAGCCACCAAGCGGATCACCTCTCCGAACCACTCCCAAAACCCCAAAAAATTGAAAATAAAATCACCACGACCACCACTATCATCAACGTCCGCCACCACCCCTGGCAACCCAGACCCCAGCCCTCCGGCTGCCAGTACCACCAGTAAACACAAACCAAATCCTGTGTCCACGGGTCCAACCCCGAGGACACGACACAACGGGAAACAAATAAAAAAAAATTCCTAACCATCCCTCCGCTCTTCTCCCTGTCCGCTACCTCCCTCCACTCGTGTCCACCCTCGCTGTCCTCTGCGCTCGACGTTGAGCCGCTGTGACCGCATCCGCCTGGACTCGTCGACCGCCCACTCCGCGAACCGCCTCGATTGGGCGCCACGACCAAGTCCTCGACCCTCTCGCTCCAGCGCTCATCTGTCTTTCCTCCGCCGGCCGGATCTACCTGCCTCCAGCCGTGAGTAGCCTCCGCACCGTAGTCCTCCGGCGCCACCGTCGCCAGCATCGCCGACGCGCGAGGCTAGCACCCCCGCCGGCCTCTCCTACTTCCCTTCCGACATTTCGACCTTCCTTGGCTGCGCCAGCACCGGAACCCCCACGCCAGCGAAACCCCTTGCCGTGCCTAGAGCCCCGACTCCCGCTCCTCTCCACCGCCGTGCGCCAAGCCCGACGCCCTCGTCGTTCAACCGCCATGCCGAGCCCTATCACCGACTTCCTCTCTCTGCTCCTTGCTTCCCTTCCCCGTCCAGCTCGACCGTCGACGAGCTTCCGCCCACTCCCCTCGATTTTTCCTCTCTCCCATCTTCTCTCCCATCTTCTCTCCCTCTTTCCCTTCTCATTCTTTTTCTTCAATTATTTTTTGTCAGCTTCTTTTTCTCTCTCTGTGTTTTTGAAGTTGGGAAAAAAAAAGGCAGCAGTGCGTGTTCCTTAGTGTGTGTATTGCTTTAGTTTTAAAAGTTTATTATTATTAAAGTATTGCTATTTTTGTGGTTTTGTGTAATTAAATGTTTTTTTATTTTTATTATTTGTTTATTATTATTATTATTATTATTATTATTATTATTACAACCTATTAACTAGGATTAAGGATCAGTATTAGTTATTAATATTATTTTAATTAGCATATATATTATTACAAATAGTATCAGTATTACTGCTATCTCAAATTTGTATTAATTATTATGATACTAAAAATCATTTTTGTGGTTATCTTTATATATACATATTTTAAAGTTTTCTTGTATAAATAAATAAATACATATTTTTTAAAGTTTTCTTGTATAAATATATATACACATTTATATAAATATTATATTTGGCTTTTTTTTAAACGATATAATTTTCCAGATTATTAATATATGTCTAAACTATTTTTAGTAAAAAGGTATATTTTGTCTACAAAATATATGTTGACAAACTTAGAATTATTTTTGTTAAAATAATTTTTGAAGATTTTGTAGTTATATTTAGATTAACTAAAACTTTTTTTATAGTATAAATTATTTCTTTAAAATAATAGACGTATCTCTCACTCAAACTCTCTTCGATTATCGTCACTCATCATGACTAAATCTTGCTTCCCAAATTCCTTGTAACTTCGGACCTTTACACATCGAACATGACTATTTTGGACCCAATGGACCAGTCCTTGCCATCATCAGAATTCCCTTTGCAAAGTTGTAACACCGAAGTCGTATTTTGTACCACACCAGGCAGCTCACCAGGCGTCACAACAGGCAAGTATACCTTGCTAATTTACTGTCAATTATTTATTTTCTGTATTATTTATTTTGTTCATATTGTTAGTTTCCTTTGTTATAAACTGTGCGTCCAAGCCACACTTGGGTGCAAGAGACTTTATTAGTCGTTATTTTATTTTATACATGATGACTTAGTGTTAGCGGACTACCTTCTTGTTGGGGGATATCCTTATATCTCCTTTGGCTGTGACACTCTCACTACACGGTTTGAGACAGTTTGCTAGGGGCACGATTTATTGACTAGCTATCTCTAAAGTCGTGTGACGGATAGATGATCGTAACTGCTATGACTAGGGTTTTAAAGACTCAAGCAGTTACAAAACTGGACGAGCCATGGACATGACTTGAACAGTGTAGGAAATATTGGGGGAGGACAGTCGCTAGTGCGTATGGGAATCCAAACATGTAAACCACAGTCTCCGGATGGAACTGTGGCGATTTATTTGCAGATGCCCTCTGACGTTTTAGACATTACGGACGGATACAGATGACTGGATGCCAGTTACGTACACATAGCCTAAAATTCCACCCATGCGCATAAAAGTTGTCCTCTAAATTATACGTTAGGCGGTTAGAATCTTCTTTGCATATTTGTGTCTAGAATAGTATTTTATATGTTATATATTTATTCTGACAGTTCATATTAGCTTATTCTTCCTGTATCTTGCTACGTCCGTCTGAGGACCTGGTTTTTCCCCAGGTGTGTGTTCATGTCTTCCGCAGGTATCCTAGCCAAGGCCGTGGTCTTCTCCATTCCTTCGAAGACGATTGCGCTTGGTTCGTCTTGCCATTTTATGGATCGATTTCTTTTACATTTCTTTCATTGAGATAGTTGGTAGTGGACTTTGTCTCCGCCCAATGATTGTATCATAAATATTCAAGTTAATTTTCTATTATTATTAAATTCATTGTGGATGAGATTTAGTTTGTCTTGGATTACTGTATTTTACAGCTTATGTATTCATACGAGTCCTACGTACTTTGTATGAATACAGCTGGCATGTCTACGTTCCTAGTCCTACGTATTTTGGGACTGGGGCGTTACATGTTTTTGTGGTGGCCCATGCAGGTCTAGATAAATTGCTTGGTTACTTTACCATATCAAGCAAGCCTGCGTATAGGATTAGAGTCTAGGATCTCATCCACACACTTGACTGCCTTCTTGCTTGACTCCTCGATTTGCATCTTGCTTGATTCCCTCTACCGTTAATTTTTATCCTTCTTTCGTGCTTGATTTTGGTTAGAAAGGTAATCCATACTAGGTGGATTTGTCCCATTGTCTCATCACCCTACTAGTTTAACTCTTGTAAGTTGGGTAGAATGCCTTATGACCTAACAACCCCTTTGTCCTTGTGACCTATATTAGCAAGTTCACTTAGGTTCTAGAATTTAGAGGACCCTAACCCATCTAGTCAACCAAAGACTTGGACAAAAGAGACTATAGGACGACTGTATAGAGACCCACATAGGATATAACTTAGAGTCTTAAGGCGTGAACTAATTCTACTCTATTTCAATCTTAATCTCTCGTGCTTATGTTTTTTTTTACCATCTTAATTAAATGTTGCTACTATAGCCTAGTTTTGCAAGTTTAACCGTTATCAAACTTGTTCAAGACACATGCTATCGAGCGCGGGCTCACTAACATATTGTTTAGTCAGAACCGGTGCATGATGGTCTGATCAACCGAGTGCACTTTGGTTCACTTTTATTTACCGTTATACGTGGGTGGAGATATAGTTAAGCTTGCTCTCTAGAATCTCATCCACGTCTGCCTTGGCAGTCCTCTTTTGAATTTATTCAGTCGTCTTTGAACCACGTGTTCGTATTCAATAAACATCTCCTTTGAACTCTTATTTGTTTTGTCTTTCACTTAAATTAGAAAGACAGAACACTTGAATTTGATAGATAGACACTAAGTGTTCCCCTATGACCATAATAGTTATAGTGGCCATCAACCAAGCCACGTAATTATAACTTCGCCTCGAGTTATTCGCCCTATCCTTCGACTCCTGATCGTGATCTCTAATCATTTGAAATTTAGAAATTACTAGAATTATTTCCTTAACCACCCCTAAAACCTAGACGCGTAACTTCACTCTAAGAAACCATGTACTCTTGCTCTCTAATTACTTTACCTTCATTACCTAACCCTTAAATCCTTCTCTATCTTGCATTAGCTAGCGACCCTCATCCATTACCATATCCGTGCATTATTTTCGTATTTATCTAAATCACGATTTTCTAATGCATGTTTGTGTTAAATGTTAATTTCTTGCCTCGTCTAACGATTTGATCATACCCTTGCATCTTCTCACCCCCTACTTATTTTTAATTTCGAGGACGAAATTCTTATAAGTTGGGTAGGATGTAAAATCCCTAAATTTCTACTATTTTTATTTATATTTTTTTATTAAATTTGATACTGATTTAAAATTTTGTATTGTACGTCGCATAGTCGTATTGTACGTCGCGCATGAAATTTTATTTTTCACAATTGCTCGACGAGTGCGAATATGTGCGAGCGTACATATTTTTAAAAACATTTTTCCTATTTTTATAGTTTCAAGATATATATATATATAATAATTATTTTTAGCTATCAAAATTTCTAAATTTATGATTTTATTTGTGAGAAACCTTTTTAGACAGTTATAATAATAAATAATATTCTTATAAAAATTGTATTTTAGGAAAATATATTTATGTAAATATTATTTGGTCATAGATATATATTTCGTAAGTATTAATTAGTTATTTTCGAAATTATTATATTTAGTATTTTTGGAAATCATATTTTGAAATGTTTATGGCAATTTAAAACCTCGATTTAAATTATTTTAAATAGTTTAAAATAAGGATGAAAGATTTATCTATGTTGAGTTTATTTGGGTTAAACTATATTTAGATTTGATTTTTGAATTGAATTGTTTAAATTAATATGGTATTATCTATTGAGGTTTTAAATAAATCCTAATCTTTATCAAACTGGGAATTCCCACATCCTATAAATAGGCAGCTACTCCTCCATAAATTCCTCACATCCACCAAATTTCTACCCCATCGTGCATCGTGTCCGTGTAGTGTTCCCTCCCCGTCTTATTCTATATTTACAAATATAAATTTTCCTCCGTGTCGACAACTCCGACACAAATAAATCCTAACCCTAAACCTAGCTAAATTTGGTCGGACCGCCCCTGCATCCTTCTCTGACTCCCTCACTGCTTCCCTTCGCCTCCGTCGGGAACCAGCACAGCCTCGGCCACCATCAACTACACCACCACCATCCCCGATTCTTCACCACCGCACTCCTCCGCCAGCACCACCCTCGTCGTCCAGCCATCCCCGACCACGGGTTGCCCCGTCACCATCATCACCACCCTGTCCTCACCGCAATAACCCCAACACCAGTCATCACCACCGAACCACCACAACATAACCCGACTCCGGCCAACTCTCGCCGGAGCCAGCCACCAAGCGGTCCACCTCTCCGAACCACTCCCCAAACCCCCAAAAATCGAAACTAAAATCACCACGACCACCACTATCATCAACGTCCGCCACCACCGCTGGCATCCCAGACCCCAGCCCTCCGGCTGCCAGTACCACCAGTAAACACAAACCAAATCCTGTGTCCACGGGTCCAACCCCGAGGAAACGATACAACGGGAAACAAATCAAAAAAAATTTCCTAACCTTCCCTCCGCTCTTCTCCCTGTCCGCCACCTCCCTCCACTCGTGTCCACCCTCGCTGCCCTCTGCGCTCGGCGTTGAGCCGCTGTGACCGCATCCGCCTGGACTCGTCGACCGCCCACTCTGCGAACCACCTCGACTGGACGCCACGACCATGTCCCCGACCCTCTCGCTCTAGCGCTCATCTGTCTTTCCTCCGCCGGCCGGATCTACCTGTCTCCAGCCGTGAGTAGCCTCCGCACCGCAGTCCTCCGACGCCACCGTCGCCAGCATCGCCGACGCGCAAGGATAGCGCCCCGCCGGCCTCTCCTCCTCCCCTTCCGATATATCCGCCTTTCTTGGCCGTGCCAGCATCGGAACCCCCACGCCGGCGAAACCCCTTGCCGCGCCTAGAGCCCCGACTCTCGCTCCTCTCCACCGTTCACCACCCCTCTCCACCGCCGCGCGCCAAGCCCGACGCACTCGCCGTTCATCCGCGATGCCGAGCCCTATCACCGACTTCCTCTCTCTGCTCCTTGCTTCCCTTTCCTGTCCAGCTCGACCGCCGACGAGCTTCCGCCCACTCCCCTCGATTTTTTCTCTCTCCCATCTTCTCTCCCTCTTTCCCTTCTCATTCTTCTTCTTCAATTATTTTTGGTCAGCTTCTTTTCTCTCTCTGTGTTTTTAAAGTTGGGAAAAAAAAGGCAGCAGTGCGTGTTCCTTAGTGTGTGTATTGCTTTAGTTTAAAAGTTTATTATTATTAAAGTATTGCTATTTTTGTGGTTTTGTGTAATTAAATGTTTTTTTAATTTTTATTATTTGTTGTTTATTATTATTATTATTATTATTATTATTATTATCATTATTACAACATATTAACTAGGATTAAGGATCAGTATTAATTATTAATATTATTTTAATTAGTATATATATTATTGCAAATAATATCTGTTTTACTGCTATCTCAAATTTGTATTAATTATTATGATACTAAAAATCATTTTTGTGGTTATCTTTATTTATACATCTTTTAAAGTTTTCTTGTATAAATAAATAAATACATATTTTTTTAATGTTTTCTTGTATAAATATATATACACATTTATATAAATATTATATTTGGCTTGTTTTTTTTAAACGATATAATTTTCCAGCTTATTAATATCTGTCTAAACTATTTTTAGTAAAAAGGTATATTTTGTCTACAAAATATATGTTGACAAACTTAGAATTATTTTTGTTAAAATAATTTTCGTAGATTTTGTAGTTATATTTAGATTAACTAAAACTTTTTTTTAATAGTATAAATTATTTCTTTAAAATAATAGACGTATCTCTCACTTAAACTCTCTTCGATTATCGTCACTCATCATGACTAAATCTTGCTTCCCAAATTCCTTGTAACTTCGGACCTTTACACATCGAACATGACTATTTTGGACCCAATGGACCAGTCCTTGCCATCATCAAAATTCCCTTTGCATAGTTGTAACACCAAAGTCGTATTTTGTACCACACCAGGCAGCTCACCAGGCGTCACAACAGGCAAGTATACCTTGCTAATTTACTATCAATTATTTATTTTTTGTATTATTTATTTTGTTCATATTGATAGTTTTCTTTGTTATAAACTGCGCGTCCAAGCCACACTTGGGTGCAAGCGACTTTATTAGTCGTTATTTTATTTTATGCATGATGACTTAGTGTTAGCGGACTACCTTCTTGTTGGGGGATATCCTTATATCTCCTTTGGCTGTGACACTCATACTACACGGTTTGAGACAGTTTGCTAGGGGCACGATTTATAGACTAGCTATCTCTAAAGTCGTGTGACGGATAGATGATCGTAACTGCTATGACTAGGGTTTTAGAGACTCAAGCAGTTACAAAACTGGACGAGCCATGGACATGACTTGAACATTGTAGGAAATATTGGGGGAGGACAGTCACTAGTGCGTATGGGAATCCAAACAGGTAAACCACAGTCTCCGGATGGAACTGTGGCGATTTATTTGCAGATGCCCTCCGACGTTTTAGACGTTACGGACGGATACAGATGACTGCATGCCAGTTACGTACACATAGCCTAAAATCCCACCCATGCGCATGAAAGTTGTCCTGTAAATTGCACGTTAGGCGGTTAGAATCTCCTTTGCATATTTGTGTCTAGAATAGTATTTTATATGTTATATATTTATTCTGACAGTTCATATTAGCTTGTTCTTCCTGTATCTTGCTACGTCCGTCTGAGGACCTGGTTTTTCCTCAGGTGTGTGTTCATGTCTTCCGCATGTATCCTAGCCAAGGTCGTGGTCTTCTCCATTCCTTCGAAGACGATTGCGCTTGGTTCGTCTTGCCATTTTATGGATCGATTTCTTTTACATTTCTTTCATTGAGATAGTTGGTAGTGGACTTTGTCTCCGCCCAACGATTGTATCATAAATATTCAAGTTGATTTTATATTATTATTAAATTCATTATGGATGAGATTTAGTTTGTCTTGGATTACTGCATTTTACAGCTTATGTATTCATACGAGACCTATGTACTTTGTATGAATACAGCTGGCATATCTACGTTCCTAGTCCTACGTATTTTGGGACTGGGGCGTTACACTGTTAGTGCCTCAACAGACTGCAGTTTTTATCATATGTTTACTGATAGCCATGATTAATATTATATTCTCATGATATGTCATCATCTATAGATTTCTTCTATGTGTTCACTACAAGAAAAAACCATGTTATAACGTTTGAAAAGAGGTTATTACAACGGTTCATTTATAAGCGTTACAACATTTCAGAAACATCCCCTAACATGACGGTTTTGGGAGATTTTTGGCTTATCATAACATTTTTGTATACAAAACGTGATATAAAGTGCAAACTTCTATAACACTTAATTATATAAGAATTATAAATAGTTTTAAATTTTTCATTCTCCCCGCCCCCACCCCCACCCCCCCAAAACCCGATATCATCCTCCAGAAGAAACTCACTCTTCATTTTCTTCACATCTATTCCTTCTCCGTCTGCTCCTATCACTTCACTTCGCCCCCCCCTCTTCCTCCTCTCCCCTCCCTACAAACCCTAACCTCCTTCCCGTACCCTCCATCACCGAAGCGACTCCCCCTTTTCATTTTTCTGGCCCCTCTCTCCTCCCCCTCCTCCCCATCTCCTCATCTCCTTCTCGTCGATGAGCCGACCGCAGAGCCCACTGCTTCGGCTGTCTTCTGGTCGAAGACTGAAGGTGACAGCAGCATGAGTAGTAGAGCCGCCACAACATGAACGCCGGCAAGAAGTAAGCCTAGGTTTCCAAAAATTTCCTCCAAATTTTTTCTATATGCGTATAATTTTACTTCTGATTTCATTTTTTATAGAAATTAGGGCATCGGGAACGTATATCGAGGAATTGAATCATGGCTTCGTGGAGGGGCGGATCTTGAAAATAGGTTCTCTTGACACCCGGAGAGTGGCGGTCACATCCAATATTTGTGGTTAGTAAGAACTCCAAATTTTGCTTTAAAAACTTTCTTCTTCTTCTTCTTCTTCTTCTTCTTCTTCCTTGTACCAGACATGTTGAGTAATGACCAGAGAGATCACCACCCCACGTCGTCGATGTCTGCAACATCCACGCCCCGACCCCTCCGTTGTAGCCCTCGCCTGTCCGGGGTACTTGGCATGCCATGGTATGAATCCTTGACTCTACAGTAGGATCATTTGGGTTCTCTCATGTAATTGTTGAAGAAGACTAGGTTTTTGAATACATACTATTCATTTTTAGGATTGAATTATAAGTAAACTCTTATTTGATGTTCGTAATAGCTCAGAGTTTGCTGGATTTTGATGTTACCTTTCTGTTGGTAGTTATTAAGGGATGCAAATTTTGATTTTTAGTCGAAATTTGATATAAAAATAATAATATTTCTTGGTTGGGATGCTATGAATAGTTGGGGGATTATGTCAACCCCTGCGAGGAAAAGGCTAATGGGAGACTTTAAGAGGCTTCAGCAGGACCCCCTGCTAGTATCAGCGGCGCCCCCCATGACAATAACATCATACTTTGGAATGTTGTTATCTTTGGGTATGCTTGCAGTAGAGCAGTTGGTTTTAAATTTGATTTTGGATGGTTTTAATATCTTTTGTAGATCTTGCCGATTCTTCTACTCATTTGGATTGCATGCCTGATGACACACCATAGGATGGAGGTAATACAATTATACAGTCCATCTATTAGTTTGTATATCTCACTGATTTTGGTATGTCCTGGTATGTTTTGGAGTGCGCATGTTTTGTTCGTTCGATCAATATCTGACATGAATATGATACAATGTAGCACCAATTTTGGAGTATCCGGGCTTCCTACATTATTATGGACAGAGATATGATTAATCTGCTTACATCTAATTGTTGACTTTATTATTATGGGCAGAGATATGATTAATCTGCTTACATCGAATTATTGACTACCAACCATTAGATTGCTTATATTTATGTTAAAGTTTATCAACTATTTTTTCTTCATTCAATGCGAGTAAAAATCTCTGCTTACCTTTGCTTGCAAGAAATGGACCAACATTAGTATTTTGTGCAAATGTTTCTCTTTGAAAATGAGGTGGCTTAGGAGCTGATCGGTAGGGTAATTGTTCTCAAAACTAATTATTTTTTATTGTCTTGGACTAGAATGATGAATGTTTTCTCATCTGATTTGTGCCCGTAAATCAGCATTTATCAACATTACATTTTCTAATAGCTCTATATGTTCTGATATACTAGTTTATTCCTTTTCAAGGTTATTTGGTTGTCCCTGTTTACGTCATGTGTCATATGAGAAGAGATGTCAAGTTGTGACTTAGTTTGGAGTTGGATATATGCCAGTGAGCTGGCCAAAGAGTGATGCAATCAGTGAATACGTAGTCTTAAGTTTTTGTTCGAATTTTACATCATCTTTGCTATTCAACTTCAAGTTTTTTTTTGAGATAATTGATATTATTTTATTCCTTAATTTTTGTCTAAATAATACATCAGACATTCTTGAATCTTCCAGGTACGTTCAAGCTGACTCTCCAATTTTGTCTAAATAATACATCAGACATTTTTTTGTCTAAATAATATAAGTTATTTTGAATCTAATGATCTGATCCTGTTTTGAAATACTAGGCCGAATGATTCCTTGTGTTACTATATTGCAGTTGACAGCTTCGACTCTCTTCACATGTTTGAACGGGTAACATTCAATGTAGCATCAAGATTAGAGGAATATGACTTATGGTAATTTGGGTAACATTCAATGTAACATTCAATGTAGCTTGGTCTCTTTACGGGATGTGGGTACTGAGATGACCCCGATGGCGAGCCAAGGACACCATCGAGGACCCCTACTCTAATTAGAGCTACCACTCCGGTGATGACCTACCCTACCGAGTCAAGGACTTCAAGCCCGGGGAGCTTCCAGTGCCACCGCCAGGGCTCAGAAGAATGAATCGGTGATTGGTAATGCGTGGCCTACCAAAGGTAGGCCCTATTATTCAATTCTTCTCATACTAGGAAATTGTAGAAGCATGGAAAAGATAGAGTTTATGCGGATCAACACTACATGCAGCTAAGCGGACTCGGGCCGCAGAAGCAAGGCTCTCGAAGATCCCATGCGGCCAAGTAAAACCAAGCCGCAGAAGGAATGCTCCTGGAGACCCCATGCGGCTAAGAAGACTTGAGCCGCAGAAGCAAGGCTCTCAAAGACCCCATGCGGCTAAGTAGACTCGAGCCGCAGAAGGAATGCTCCCGAAGATCCCATGCGGCCAAGCGGATTCGAGCCGCAGAAGCAAGGCTCCTAAGGCCACTATGCGCCCAAAATGATTCAGGTTCTACTTTGTGGAGGAGAACATGTGGCAAGTTGACCAAGTCTCAACCACCCAGATTTGCTGCAACAAAGAAATCTTAACAAATCACTAGCTGGCAGCCAAAGATCGAGTTTTCATGTACTATTACAGCCACGTGGCCGCGTGGCCATTTATGCGGCCCAAAATCTGCTTCATCCCGAAATCATTATAAATAGCAGGGTACTACACCCATGCAAAAGGCTAGCAATTTCTTCAAGAGCAAAGACTGTGTCTGATAGTCCAAGGATTAAGGCAGAGTTGCTACACTTTTCCGACCCTCCACCGTTACCCCAGAATTAAAAATTTAAATAATTGTAGTTAGATCATTTCCTAGGATTTATTTCTAGGCTTTCTTCTGTACAAGCGAGTTTGCAATCAAGTTCAATTCATCTGTAATTTTTGTGATTGATATTTAATGGCAAACACGATGGCGACTCTGCTGGGGACTTCCTTCTTCTCTGATAAGAAGTTGGTGACGCAATCCGATGCATCCAAGCTCGGCTCTACGTAGCAAATGCTTCTGGTTCATTTTGACCAACAAGCATTCGAAGAAATGCTTTCTGAAGGGACTGCCAGTCCATCACAGAAGCAAGCCAATCCGAAGAGAACCCGCAGGACATCAAAGCGCAAAACTACTGCCCCTCGCCAGGTTCTCGAAGAAGCTCCTTCTGCGGCCCAAGACGGTGATCAAAGCTCTCCTATGACCTTGGTTAAGACTGTAGAGAACCCCATTGTCCCCAAATCTAGCAGAGGAAAACACTACGATGCTGAGCTTTTAGGGGCACAAGGGAAACCCATGCGGACGACGAAGAGGTCGTATAAGAAAAATGGACAGTCTGCCTATACGGCAGCCAACTCTGGCCGCAGGCAGATGGCCTATGCGGCAGCCAACTCTGGCCACAGGTAGATGGCCTATTCGGCAGCCAACTCTAGCCGCAGAAAGATGGCCTATGCGGCAGCCAATCCTGGCCGCAGACAGGCTGCCCCATGCGGCCCTGTTAGAAGCTCTATTCTCGACCGTCTCTCATGCGAACCCGACCGTATGTGGCCCATTGAGAATATAGAATGTTCCAATTTGGACTCTTCTTACTACGTGCCTTCGGATGCTAAGTCGAAGAAGTCTAGGGCAGTACGGGTCCAACAAGCCCAATCAACTGTCCAAACTGCTGACCGTCAGCAGGTACCGTTAACTGTTATGCGAGCTCCTGATGGAAAGTTGTACAAAACTACCATCGTCCAGTCCTCAGGGGCAAACAGACATGGTGGGTCCCAAAAGTCTTCCAATTATGAGCGAGAGCAAGTGCTTTTACTAGCCTCGGATCAGGGAGCAAACATGATACCTACACACCCGTGTGCTCGGGATACCCGAGTCCATAAATTGGATACAAA
Organism: Iris pallida; assembly: GCA_029216955.1. Classification (NCBI taxonomy): domain Eukaryota; kingdom Viridiplantae; phylum Streptophyta; class Magnoliopsida; order Asparagales; family Iridaceae; genus Iris; species Iris pallida. Next base: position 7,622,901 of record JANAVB010001799.1, read on the forward strand.
GGTAGATCAATTTGCTATCGACTTGCGAGAGGTGATTACTCACAAACGCAAGGAGAAATAAGCACCTTTGGCCTGTGATGAGCCCTTTTCAGGACATCATTGCACCCAAGTCATCATCAACTGCTGCGACAACAAGACGACAGCACCTGAAGATCGACAGTCCATTTTGCAATGATTGTACCAGCTAGCACCTGTTTGACAACAACTCGGTCTGGGAGACGAAGAGTTTTCCTTTGCCTCCTGTAATTCCACTCGAAAGGTTCCTGCCGACAAGGGAGGCAAGAAGATAGGCTCTTCTAGTTCGGCAACCTCAGCCAGCACGACATAGAAACTCTCATCTGGGGGGTTGCCGCCGACGATCACAGGGGGTGTCTACCTAGGCACCCGTTCAAGGGAGACACTTCCAACACCTGGGGGTTCATCCTCGACCTCCCTAGGGGTAGATGAAGCTGGGGGTAGCAGTCCCCTCAATGTATGCGATAACCCGGTATTTCAAAAGGATGGGCTGGAGCAACAATCCCTTAGGAAGACCTCAGAATACGGCAGCCGTATCCCGTTGTGTGGAGAGATATTCCTTTTCCGCCACGGTACAAACTATTTCACATTGATTCATATGACGGAAAGACCTCTGTTGCCGGTACATGACTTACTTTGAGGTCACAACAGACCTCTTGCCGCATAGTGACGCCATGCTCACACGATTATTTATCAGAGCATTGGAGGGAATCGTGTTCGACTAGTACCGCAACCTTCCAGACAACTGCATCCATTCCTTTGATGGCTTCAAACACATGTTCCTGGAAAGATTCTATGAAGTGGGGCATGATGTGACAATATCGTCTCTCATGGACGTCGTTCAGGGAGAAAGAGAGCTAACGAGAAACTACATCGAACGGTTTCGCCAAACCGCGATGAGATTGCCTCAAAGCAATCCTGAAAGCTCCTTGATCGAAATCTGCGAAAAGAAGTTGCTCCCTGCAATCAGCCTCTGGATGGGCGAAGATCAGTTCAGGGATTGGACGACCTTCATCATAAGCGCCACCAATACGGAGACGAAGTTAAAGAAGGCTCGCCGGCTGGGATTACACATTCCAGATGGAGAGGACAAAGGCAAACATCCTGGTACCACCTCCAATAACAACAATAGTAGCGGCACCACCAGTAACTGGGACACGAAAGGCAAACAGGCCATGGTCGCTGGTACGACCAAAAAGCCTGAACAAAAGCAAGCAGAAGTTCCGAAGCCCAAGGAGATGACATACTCTTTTGAAGATAGCCATGTCAAGCCTATCTTCGACATGCTCCTGAAGGCGGGTAGGATCCGGCTCCGTGATGTAGAGCGTGAGCCTCGACCAGCAGAGATCGAGGATTCGAAGTATTGTCACTTCCACCGCTATGTCCACCACCCTACGCAGGAGTGCTTCACATTAAAGCGGTACATCCAGAACCTCATCAACTCTAATGCTCTGTCATTAGATTTCAAAGAGGTTACTGTAGCTGCAAACATGGTATCAGTTCAGTTCGGCGACTTCCCCCCAACAAAAACTCAAGATGGGGTAGTACCTGCTCCCCGGGCAACGATGGAGGTTACTAATCTTCTACCTGCCCGAGACCAGACGACTGGGTTGGTGCCTCTCACCACGTCACGAGGAGAGGTCATGTGGGTGCACCCAGACTTAGTGCCCAAAGTTACCCAGGCGGTGCCATCTTCAACCAGTAAAAATAAGGACAGGAAGTCCAGATCCTACCACACAATCTCAGCCGAAGCTGAGGAGGCGGCGGCCGTTGTTACCAGGTCTGGCGCACAATTCTAGCCCACTCTGGGTAATTCAGTCGAAGACCCGCAGCCGACAACGCTGCCTGCTACAGATGCTCCGGGACCATCTCAACCTCCACCGGCGGACACATCCAAGCCGAAGAAAACCCGCTTTGACAGGCCGCTCCGTAAGGACATACCTCAGGGACTGGAGAGACCTTACAACTTTGACATACTAGCACAACTTGCTAATACGCCAGCAAAGTTGTCGTTATACGAGCTCCTAAGGCTCTCTAAGGATCTTCGTGTCGTATTGAGCAAAGCACTCTAGAATGTCGACGCCTACTTAGCCCAGGTCAAACCTACAGGGGAAGACTCGTCAGCAGATCTCCAGGGCAGCAATTGTACAGATGTAATGCCCAACATCGTATTCACCCCATAGGACTGTTTGCCATTGATTATCTAAGAATAGAACAGTTTTATGGGAGGACTGAACTTTGATTCACAAATACAAACTCGCTTGTACAAAAGAGAGCCTAGGAACAAAACCTAGGAAAAGCAATCTAAGTACAATTGTTTAATTTGGATTCTGGAGGTGACGGTAGAGGCTCGGGAAAGTGCTATCAACTCTGCCTTACTTCTTGGACGATCGAACGCAACCTCGGTTCCGACGAAGAAATGCTCTCTATATGTATATGTCTGTCCCTCTGTATCTCTGTGTATGCAAGAGAATAGCACCTTGCTATTTATAGGAATTTGTGATGAGTGGGGTGTACAGCCACGTGGCTAATTTTAGGTCACATCCTCGTAACTGTGCCTTGAGAATAGGCAGTTGGGGATTAGTTAAGATTAATCTTAATCTGTTTGTTACAATAAATCTGAACTGTTATGATCTGTTGGTTGCAATAAATTCGAATGGTTAAGACTTGGTCAACTCCTGCCACGTGCCTCAACTGATACTCTTGTGGTGAGCCGTATAAATAAAGCGTTCTGGCTGAGCCGCATGAGGGACTATCCCACAACCGAGCCGCATGAAGAGTGTCTCATGGTCGGACCGCATAAGGGTGGCCTCATGACTGATTCGCATGAGAGTGGTCCCCATGACTGAACCGCATGAGAGTAGTCCCCTGACTGAGCCGCATGAGAGTGATCCTCTGACTGAGCCGCATGAGAGTGATCCCCTGACTGAGCCGTATGAGAGTGGTCTCATGACCGGGCCGCATGAGAGTGGTCTCATGGCCGAGCCGTATGAAGGTGGTCTTATGGCCGAGCCGCATGGGAGTGGTCTCCATGTCCGGGCCGCAAGAAGGTCGCACAGGCGATCCGCGTAAAGAACTTCTTTTGGAATTTGTGAACTGTGTTAGATATTATGAAGATTTTCTCATCTTTTTAGGAGCATGTCGCGTCTCGTCTTTATGTCAGAGCCATCATTTCTGTCAGAGCTGTTAATTGTCAGAGTAATAATAGCCAGCTATACAGGCAGACTTTTGAACCGCATAAGGCTGCATGGAGCTTTCTGAGACGCATGAAGCTTTCAGAGCCGCATAAAGCTCCTAGGAATTTTTGAGCGGCATGAAACTCCCCAAGTTCTGAGCCGCATGGAGTTTCATGTTGATTCTGGGCCGCATAAGAATTACTGTTCTTTTCCATGCTTCTACAAGACTCTCTTCAAAGTTTTCAATTTGTAAAATTGAAATACTTCGAATAAGAAGCATGGGCATGTCTGCATAAGCTTCTCTGGCTGCATAGGCTTCTCTGGCCGTATACTGGTCTTGTGCCACATAGGCGTCCCATTAATTGCTCTTGATTTGTTTTGATTTTAAAGTCGTCTTTTGGATAGGATCCCCAAGAGTCGGCATTAAATATTTAGATTTTCTTTGATGATTCTGAGCAGTCTTTTGCATGAATGGGGATAAAATCCCAAGGGTCAGCTTTATCTTCTAGGCAGCACGAAATCCGAAGCGTCTATCGGTTCACACGCCCCGCCAGCCTATAAATATGAGAAATTTTTGAAGAGAGAGATTCTTTACTCTCTTCTTTCTTCAAGTTTTCTTGCCCTAGTCTCCGTCTCTTTTCCTCTTTCGATCATCATTGTCTCCCAAGGCTTTCTCCAGTGCTGTGACGAAGATCAAAGGAGTTGCCTCCTCGTCGGCGATCTCAGTTCATCCTGCTATTGATGGCAAAAACTATATGGCTTCGAACCCTAACCATAATGGCTATGTCGCATGTTTTATGCGCTGCTCAAGTTTAGTGTGCCGTATGGACCGCATGAACTCCTCATGTCCGAGCCGCATGGGGTATGCCTCACGTCTGAGTCGCATAAGAGTTTACTTCCTGACTGAGTCGCATGAGAGTATGCCTCATGTCCGAGCCGCATGAGAGTAATCCTCATGTCCGAGCCGCATGAGAGTCGTCTCGTGGCCTCATAAAGACCTTATGAACTGGGCCGCATGAAAACCCACAAAATAGAGCCGCATAAGCTCCTTATAAACTGGGCCGCATGAATACCCACTAAACAGAGCCGCATAAGCTCCTTATGAACTGGCCGCATAACGACCCACCTAACAGAGCCGTATAAGCTCAGAAAGCATTAAGTGGTTTTTCTCTGGCTACTTCTGACTTCTTTCTTTTGTCTTTTTTCAGTAAAGTTGCCAGTCAATCCTACGGGAGAACTCTTGGTAGGTCGAGCCCAATCTGCTGTGGGTGTGAGGTTCGACCACATAGTTGATTATGTATCAGATTAATTTTCCAAAGATGAACCTGATGAGAGGTTGAGGGTTATCAAAAACCAATCTTTCTTCTTTTTCTCGGGCATGATGAACTCAGAAAAATTAGAGGGTCAACACCTGAAATCTGCGTTCCTCTTTGGGGATGCCCTGACTGTAAAGAACTCCAACATTTTAGATATATCTGAAAGTTGGAGTTTTTCTTCCAACGGGATGGCGATCCATATTCTTCAGATGGAGCATCATTTCCGCTGTCGTGGTTCAACATGCTGCCAACCGACAGAAAAATGGTGGACTCCTTGACTCCGACCCAGCATGGGATGTTTGTGGGTGATATTTACTATAACAGAAACTTGAGGTCGGTGGTCGCGAGCAGGAACCGATCAGCTGCTATGTGATGGGGTTGGCCCCGAGTAGTTTCTTAAATATGCAGGGTCCCAACTTTCAGTTCTCTCAAGCTGACACTTTTATGAACCAGCTTGCTCAGAAGGGGTCCTACCCCATTTGTCGGTTGGCACTGATAAACTGGATGAACCCCACCCCTTCATGGATCAACTTGACCTCATGGATCTTGTGGACATACGAGAATCTCATACGCGAGATTGGCTTGTATCATGCCATTCGGGGCACCTGTTATGGTCTGCCCATAAATAAGAAGCTCTTCATGGCTCTTCTTGAAATGTACAACCGCCGAACGGGGACCTTCTTTATCCCTGGAGGGGAAATGGGGCTCGCTCTCCACGAGATGTGCGAAGTCCCCAAGCTGTCCTGGGGAGATAAAGTTTTCGAGGCATATACTCCAACGAATGAAGAGTTCGAGGAGTTGGAGCAGCGGTTCCCAGGCTTTGTGGCTGTCTACCAAGAATTGTTGTGTCACAACAGCACGTGCCAGCAGATGTCGAAGAAGAAGAACGACAGCTCGGAAGGGAACTTTCCTCATACGAAGGCCTGGCTCAGCTACCTTTTTAAGCTCGGCGCCTCAGGCCGGGTTTCTTTTCGAAGTCCTCGAACCCGGGAGGAGGTGCAAGACCAGGTGGTGACTGCCAAGAGGGTGAAAACCACAGGCGATTGATTTGGGAGTCAAATTGACTCATTTAATTATTTTTATCAGGATACCCAGCAGATGTCTGATAAAGCTCTCATGGCGGTATTTTTGATGGTATGGCTGTGGAACTGCGTAGTTTCGGGAGGGACTGGTTCTATTGAGAGAATCAGCCGTAACTTTATCCTTCTTGCGATGAAGCTAGTCTTTGGGGCCAACTAGCTCTCCTTCCTGCCATGGTATGCAGCATACATCGTGGCCTCCATACTTTCTCGTCCAAGGTCATTGCCCGTGATACGGCGAAGGACTTTGAACGAATTGAGCTGCCCTATCATTATCTAATGGGGTGGCTGTTGATGTACTGCCATTCTTTGATGAGGCCTGGCCCGGAAGACGACATAACTGCTGATGATGCCTTCATCTTCCAGTATCGTCGTATGCCTTGGGAGTACAGTACCATGCCAGCCTGTCGGATGTCGCTGGCGAGAGTGGACAGATACACCTTTTTCGTGTCTGTTCCTTATTTTACTGATGAAGAAATGAATGGTGTACATCTTGATGGTACTGGGCCTCCCCACCTCTTGTCCGATAAGATGCTCCTCTGGTTGCAGAACATCCATCCTGTATACCAGGTATATCGCAATCGTAACTCTGTCTTCCTGGAGCCTTACTTGCCTAGTCGGTTCTCCCAACAGTTTGGGTACAGTCAGTTGTTCTTGGACAATCCCAGTTCCTGCCAGGGTTTTGAGGGTAGCGTCCTTGACGGCATCCGGACTTGGCATTACTATAATACTATTTACACCCGTACCAGCTTCTCTGTGCCTGATACTAGGGAGTCAGGGCAAATTTTGTACATGGCGGCTCTGTAACATGTTATGGTGAATAAGCCCCCTAACGATTTTGACCCAAGTACCAGTTTTATTGTCGGTACTGGTTTGGAGGAGAAATAAAAAGGGTCCTAGACGAGGACAAAGAAGGGGAATGCAGTTGATGTGTCAGACTTAGAGTCTACCAATGCGGACGAAGAGGATGACCCCGATAACTTGCCTCTTCCTCCTGCAGATGATGTGGTGGCAGATCAGCCCCTATTGTGCCTTGTCCTTCACGTAAGCGAAGCAGACGTGAGTCCGCTGTTGGCGGCATAACTTACTCCCAGAAACGGGCTGCTGTCAAGCCTCGCGGGCCAATCATTAGGGAGAAAGGCGAGGATTTTTGTAAAACCCCTAAATTTTTACTATTTTTTTTAAAAATTTGTATTGATTTAAAATTTTGTAATATACGTCGCGTAGTCGTATTATACGTCGCGTATGACCTTTTATTCTATTTTTCAAAATTGCTCGACGAGTGCGATTATGTGTGAGCGTACATATTTTTGAAAATATTATTTTTCTATTTTTTTAAAGTTTCAAAATAATATACATAATAATTATTTTGTTATCGTTCCAAAAATTTTCAAGTTTGATATTTTATTTATAAAGTCTTTCATTTCTCATAATTATTAATAATAAATAATATTTTTATTTTATGCTAGAAAAGCATAATTATGAGAACATCATTTTGTACCTACATATATATTTCGTAATTATTTATTAGTCTATTTTAATAAAAATATAATTTTTGAGATTTATTAATATTAATATTTTATTATTCAAAAAGATATTTAACAATATTTATTATTTTCGAAATTATTATTATTGGTATTTTGAAAAATATTTTTGGAAGTTATTGTGGCCATTTAAATCTTGATTTAAATTTTGGATTTATTTAAATAGATTAAATTAATATCTATATTTGGAATTAGAATTATCTCATTTCGTTTCAAAATTAAGGATCTAAATTTAATTAGATTTAAAATTTAATTTTGATTAGAATTTGGATTTATTAAATTAATTTAAATTATAGATCGAATTATCTAATTGGGGTTTAAATATTCCTAGTTCTTATCCAATTGGGAATTCCCACATCCTATAAATAGGCAGGTACTCCTCCAATATTTTCTTCACAATATTTCTCCAAATTTCACAACCAAAGTTCGTGCGTCGTGTCTGTGTCCATATTCACTTTTACACTTTCTATTATTACATGTACATTCATCCTTCGTGCCCGACACTCCGGATACGTCCACCCAACCACGTGTCTCGTAGGACACGCCAACCCCAATACAGCCTAATCCTAAACCCTAACCAACCCGACAGCTTCCATCACAACCACCACCGGCACAGCCTCTACCGTCACCGTCACCGTCACCGTCACCATCACACTCCGGCCAAGCCAGCCACCCCGGCCTCCCCTCAACAACTCCATCACCATCATCAACCACGCCGCACCATGCCAGACCCGCTCCTGTACCCCGCCGTCGCCACGAACCCCAGCCATCATCGGCCTTCATCACCACCATCGTCGACCACTCCTCCTCGATACCCCCGTCGTACAAACAATCGCTCCACCACCACACCCAAACCATCACCACCCCCACGGCGATCGTCGGACCACCACGAGAAAGCCAAAAAAATAAAACCCAAAAATTTAAAAACCACCACTCACCTTCCTGACGCCGTGCCCGAACAACCGCTGCCGTGCGCGCCACCGTGCTCCGACCGCCGGTGAGCCGCGCCCCCCCTTGCTGCCCAGTCTTCGCGCCTGTGCCCCAACCCGCCAGATCCGACCATCTCCCTCCACCCTGACCACCGCCTGCGCCTCCGCTCGACCACCGGAGAGCAACGGCCGCGCCGACAACCCTCGCCTGGCCGGCGTCCGCCTCCCCTTAACTTTCCCCAAACTCGGCCGCCACCGCCATCCGCGCCGACCGCTCCATCTTCCTCTTCCGGCGCAGTTCCGCCCTCCGTCGACCAAAATCCCCTTCTCGCCGACCTCCCGCCGCCACAACCGCGTAATCCCGACCGCCGACTAGCCCTAGGCCTCCGCCCCCTTCTTCTCTCTCACCGCCGAGCTCCCTCCACTCCTCTGCGAGGCCGCTGCCGACCGCCGTTCACCTGAGCCCGCTCCCGCCACCCGCTCTCTCCCTCTCTGTTCTCTCCGCCACTCTCTCTCTTCCGTTCCTTTTTCTTTCTCAATTTTTTTTTCTTTCCTTTGTTTTCTCTCCACTATGGAGAAGAGGACAGTATATAAAAGTTTTTACTATTATAATGTATAGTTGCTGGTTATGTAACTTAAGTTGCTTTCAAAATTTTTGTTTTTGTTTTGTTTACTTTATTATTATTATTATTATTATTACCATTATTATTATTATTTATATTATTTCCTTTTTATGAGGAATGATGATTATTTTGTTTTGTTTTATTTAAAGGCTTTCTCTTTCCTCTCAACCAATTGCTTTGAAAGGGATGAGAACAGCTGTATTTATTTTATTATTTATTGATTTCTAGTCAATTATTATTTTTATTTAGATTGTGTTTTAATAGTAATGGATATTGACTAGGATTTTAAATTACTAAGTATTATTATTATGATTATTATTTTGGCCACTATTACCATTAGATCTATTAAAATTCTATTTTAATATATAGTTTACAAAAATATAGTCTTGCGTTCTGCCTATGCATAATTTCAAAAAAACTGGATTTCAAGGCCTATTCATATTAAATTTTATGATATTGATATAAATAGTATCGCAGTATTTTATCTAATTAAAATTATTTTTCTAAGTATTAGATATATATATATATATATATATACATATACTTTTGAACCCATAAAGCATAGCTTCCAAAAGATTTTAAATAAAATTTTAGACATTTAAAAATGATATTTTACTAATAAAATATAGTTTTCAAGGATTATAAATAGTTTTATAAGATTATATATATATATATTATTTTCGTTGATTATCCTCATATCCAAAACTAAGTCCATTACTCCTATCCTCCTGCCAATTCTGTCCTCCCTCCTATCGACCCTAACTAAATTGACCGTTCTGGACCCGATGCACCGGTCTGTACCACCAACAGAGGTCCCCTTGCATAGTTGTTGCACCGAAGTCGCAGTTCGTGCCACCATGATTATCGCAGCACACCAAGCGTCCTACCAGGCAAGACACCTTGCCTTCACTGTTTAAATTTCTTGCTCAATATCATGCATGTTTTTACTTATTCTAGAAAATATAAATTGTACTTGCAAATTATTATATTTTAGTTGCATTTGGCTTAGAGTTAAGGGACCACCTTTGTTTGTGTCGCATTCATTGGCCCGACAATTGTGTATCACGAGTCACGAGTCTCATATAGATCTCGGACGTACGTATCGACTGGCCATCGGTGCGCACATGCCGTGCGATAGGCAATAACTGCTAAATAGTTATGGTTGTCTAGAAGACTTAGCGACTTAGCAGTTATTAGGAATGTCGTGATGTGGATTCAGCACGAGTAGTGCATGGGGAGGGTGAAGACAGTTATTAGGCGCAGGGGCTTTTACACCTTTACTTTTCTCTTGATGCCATTTGTGACTCAGTCGAGAGACTAGTGGCCGTGCATTTATTTACTTTTCTCTAGATGCCACTAGTGCCTCGGTTGAAACACAAATGTGCTGTGCATTTACTTTTCTCTAGATGCCGTTAGTGACTCACCCAAGAGCTAGTGGCCGTGCATTTATTTTTCTCTGGATGCCCCTTAGTTCTCGCTCGAGTGCTAATGGGCCGTACATTTACTTTTCTCTAGACGCCACCAGTGCCTCGGTTGAAACGCTAACGTACCGTGTTTCTAGCTTCGGAAGCCCTTGTGTGGAACGTTGTCTTCAAAATACATTAACACATAGAATGGTTAAGGACCTTTATCTGTTTAGACATATACATTACTGTTGAGCTAACTTTATTCAGTTTATGGCATGATATTATGTGTCTTGTTACGTCCCTCTGAGGACCTGGTTGTCTTGCCAGGTGTGTGCTATTGTCTTTCGCAGGTGCTTTAGCTCTAGCCGTGATCCACTCTATTTCTTCGAGGATGATTTCGCTTGGATTATCTTCGCTTCGCTCGCCAAAATCTTTCCTTTGTGATGTATTTCTTTTCATAGTTGGTAGTGGATTTGTCTCCGCCCAACTATACATGTACCAAATGACAATTTCATAGTTGATTATATGAGGTCTTCTCCTCATTTATTTTGTGTGGATGAGATTAGTTATGGTTCTACTGTATTTTGCAGCTTATGTATCCATACGAGGCCTATGTACTTCGTATGAATACAGCTGGCATGTCTACGTTCCTAGTCCTACGTATTTTGGGACTGGGGCGTTACATATTTTTGTGGTGGTCCATGCAGGTCTAGATAAATTGTTTGGTTACTTTACCGTACCAAGCAAGCCTGCGTATAGGATTAGAAGTCTAGGATCTCATCCACATACTTGACCTCTTTCCTTGATTTTATCTACCGTTTGACTCATCAATTGCATCTTGCTTGCTTCCTTCCATCCCTATTCTTATCTTCCCTTCGCGCTTGTTAGAGATTGACCCTACTAGTTAGTTGTCCCAAAACACCATTAGTTTAATTCTTTAAGTTGGGTAGAATACCTTATGAACTAGCAACCCCTTTGACCTAGTGACCTATATTAGCAACCTTATTTAGATCCTAGAATCTAGAGGACCTAACCTGTCTAGCCAACCAAGGACTTGGACAAAAAGACAACAGGACGACTGTATGACTTAGAATTATTTCACCTTCTTTAAATCTTAATCTCTCGTGCCTATGTATTTACCATTTTGACTAATGATGCTAATGTAGCCTAGGTTTTGCAAGCTCAACTTTTTATCAAGCTTGTTCATGACATATGCTATTGAGCGCTCACTAGCCTATTGTCTAATCAGAACCGGTGCATAATGGTCTGATCAACCGAGTGCACTTTAGTTCATTTTTGTCTATTATTCTACGTGGATGGAACATAATTAAACTTGGCCCTTACAATCCCATCCACGACTGCCTTGACATTTCTTTTGAAATTATTCGATCGTCCTTGAATCACGTATTCGTATTCGATAACGCCTCATTCGAACTCTATATTGCTTTCGCCTTCACCTATTTTAGGAGGACGAAAGCATTAAACTAGAGGTTCCCCTAGCTATCCTATCTCTTGTGACCATTAACACTCAATGTGACTATATCTTTGTCTTAACTACTCGTCCTTTCCCTCGACCCTAAATCTACAATCTTGACTTTCTAATCACTTGAATTTAGGAGTGATTACAATCGTCTCTTAATCATATCCTCAACCTAGACTACGACCATATAAACTTCGAACCCTTCTATCTACCGTTGTGCCTTCTCACCCCCCTTACAAATTCTTAATTTCGAGGACGAAATTCTTTAAGTTGGGTAGGATGTAAAACCCCTAAATTTTTACTATTTTTTTTAAATTTTGTACTGATTTAAAATTTTGTAATATACGTCGCGTAGTTGTATTATACGTCGCGCATGACCTTTTATTCTATTTTTCGAAATTGCTCGACGAGTGCGATTATGGTCGAGCGTACATATTTTTGAAAATATTATTTTTCTATTTTTTTTTAAAGTTTCAAAATAATATACATAATAATTATTTTGTTATCGTTCCAAAATTTTTCAAGTTTGTTATTTTATTTATAAAGTCTTTCATTTCTCATAATTATTAATAATAAATAATATTTTTATTTTATGCTAGAAAAGCATAATTATGAGAACATCATTTTGTACCTACATATATATTTCGTAATTATTTATTAGACTATTTTAATAAAAATATAATTTTCGAGATTTATTAATATTAATATTTTATTATTCAAAAAGATATTTAAAAATATTTATTATTTTCGAAATTATTATTATTGGTATTTTGAAAAATATTTTTGGAAGTTATTGTGGCCATTTAAATCTTGATTTAAATTTTGGATTTATTTAAATGGATTAAATTAATATCTATATTTGGAATTAGAATTATCTCATTTCGTTTTAAAATTAAGGATCTAAATTTAATTAGATTTAAAATTTGATTTTGATTGGAATTTAGATTTATTAAATTAATTTAAATTATAGATTGAATTATCTAATTGGGGTTTAAATATTCTTAGTTCTTATCCAATTGGGAATTCCCACATCCTATAAATAGGCAGGTACTCCACCAATATTTTCTCCACAATATTTCTCCAAATTTCACAACCAAAGTTCGTGCATCGTGTCTGTGTCCATATTCTCTTTTACACTTTCTATTATTACATGTACATTCATCCTTCGTGTCCGACACTCCGGACACGTCCACCCAACCACGTGTCTCGTAGGACACGCTAACCCCAACACAGCCTAATCCTAAACCCTAACCAACCCGACAGCTTCCATCACAACCACCACCGGCACAGCCTCCACCGTCACCGTCACCGTCACCGTCACACTCCGGCCAAGCCAGCCACCCCGGCCTCCCCTCAACAACTCCATCACCATCATCAGCTACGCCGCACCATGCCAGACCTGCTCCTGCACCCCGCCGTCGCCACGAACCCCAGCCATCATCGGCCTTCATCACCACCATCGTCGACCACTCCTCCTCGACACCCCTGTCGTACAAACAACCGCTCCACCACCACACCCAAACCATCACCACCCCCACGGCGATCGCCGGACCACCACGAGAAAGCCAAAAAAATAAAACCCAAAAATTTAAAAACCACCACTCACCTTCCTGACGCCGTGCCCGAACAACCGCCGCCGTACGCGCCATCGCGCTCCGACCGCCGGTGAGCCGCGCCCCCCCTTGCTGTCCAGTCTTCGCGCCTGTGCCCCAACCCGCCGGATCCGACCATCTCCCTCCACCCTGACCACCGCCTGCGCCTCCGCTCGACCACCGGAGAGCAACGGCCGCGCCGACAACCCTCGCCTGGCCGGCATCCGCCTCCCCTCAACTTCCCCTAAACTCGGCCGCTACCGCCATCCGCGCCGACCGCTCCATCTTCCTCTTCCGGCGCAGTTCCGCCCTCCGCCGACCAAAACCCCCTTCTCGCCGACCTCCCGCCGCCACAACCGCGTAATCCCGACCGCCGACTAGCCCTAGGCCTCCGCCCCCTTCTTCTCTCTCTCCGCCGAGCTCCCTCCACTCCTCTGCGAGGCCGCCACCGACAGTCGTTCACCTGAGCCCGCTCCCGCCGCCCGCTCTCTCCCTCTCCGTTCTCTCCGCCACTCTCTATCTTCCGTTCCTTTTTCTTTCTCAATTTTTTTTTCTTTCCTTTGTTTTCTCTCCACTGTGGAGAAGAGGACAGTATATAAAAGTTTTTACTATTATAATGTATAGTTGCTGGTTATGTAACTTAAGTTGCTTTCGAAATTTTTGTTTTTGTTTTGTTTACTTTATTATTATTATTAATATTATTATTACCATTATTATTATTATTTATATTATTTCCTTTTTATGAGGAATGATGATTATTTAGTTTTGTTTTATTTAAAGGCTTTCTCTTTCCTCTCAACCAATTGCTTTGAAAGGGATGAGAACAGCTGTATTTATTTTATTATTTATTGATTTCTAGTCAATTATTATTTTTATTTAGATTGTGTTTTAACAGTAATGGATATTGACTAGGATTTTAAATTACTAAGTATTATTATTATGATTATTATTTTGGCCACTATTACCATTAGATCTATTAAAATTCTATTTTAATATATAGTTTACAAAAATATAATCTTGCGTTCTGCCTATGCGTAATTTCAAAAAAATGGATTTCAAGGCCTATTCATATTAAATTTTATGATATTGATATAAATAGTATCGCAGTATTTTATCTAATTAAAATTATTTTTCTAAGTATTAGATATATATATATATATATATATATATATATATATATATATATATATATATATACATATACTTTTGACCCCATAAAGCATAGCTTCCAAAAGATTTTAAATAAAATTTTAGACATTTAAAAATGATATTTTACTAATAAAATATAGTTTTCAAGGATTATAAATAGTTTTATAAGATTATATATATATTATTTTCGTTGATTATCCTCATATCCAAAACTAAGTCCATTACTCCTATCCTCCTGCCAATTCTGTCCTCCCTCCTATCGACCCTAACTAAATTGACCGTTCTGGACCCGATGCACCGGTCTGTACCACCAACAGAGGTCCCCTTGCATAGTTGTTGCACCGAAGTCGCAGTTCGTGCCACCATGATTATCGCAGCACACCAAGCGTCCTACCAGGCAAGACACCTTGCCTTCACTGTTTAAATTTCTTGCTCAATATCATGCATGTTTTTACTTATTCTAGAAAATATAAATCGTACTTGTAAATTATCATATTTTAGTTGCATTTGGCTTAGAGTTATGGGACCACCTTTGTTTGTGTCGCATTCATTGGCCCGACACTTGTGTATCACGAGTCATGAATCTCATATAGATCTCGGACATACGTATCGACTGGCCATCGGTGCGCACATGCCGTGCGATAGGCAATAACTGCTAAATAGTTATGGTTGTCTAGAAGACTTAGCGACTTAGTAGTTATTAGGAATGTCGTAATGTGGATTCAGCACGAGTAGTGCATGGGGAGGGTGAAGACAGTTATTAGGCGCAGGGGCTTTCACACCTTTACTTTTCTCTGGATGCCATTTGTGACTCAGTCGAGAGACTAGTGGCCGTGCATTTATTTACTTTTCTCTAGATGCCACTAGTGCCTCGGTTGAAACACAAATGTGCCGTGCATTTACTTTTCTCTAGATGCCGTTAGTGACTCACCTAAGAGCTAGTGGCCGTGCATTTATTTTTCTCTGGATGTCCCTTAGTTCTCGCTCGAGTGCTAATGGGCCGTGCATTTACTTTTCTCTAGACGCCACTAGTGCCTCGGTTGAAATGCTAACGTGCCGTGTTTCTAGCTTCGGGAGCCCTTGTGTGGAACGTTGTCTTCAAAATGCATTAACACATAGAATGGTTAAGGACCTTTATCTGTTTAGACATATACATTACTGTTGAGCTAACTTTATTCAGTTTATGGCATGATATTATGTGTCTTGTTATGTCCCTCTGAGGACCTGGTTGTTTTTCCAGGTGTGTGCTATTGTCTTTCGCAGGTGCTTTAGCTCTAGCCGTGATCCGCTCTATTTCTTCGAGGATGATTTCGCTTGGATTGTCTTCGCTTCGCTCGCCAAAATCTTTCCTTTGTGATGTATTTCTTTCATAGTTGGTAGTAGATTTGTCTCCGCCCAACTACATGTACCAAATGACAATTTCATAGTTGATTATATGATGTCTTCTATTCATTTATTTTGTGTGGATGAGATTAGTTATGGTTCTACTGCATTTTGCAGCTTATGTATCCATACGAGGCCTATGTACTTCGTATGAATACAGCTGGCATGTCAACGTTCCTAGTCCTATGTATTTTGGGACTGGGGCGTTACATGTTTTTTTGGTGGCCCATGCAGGTCTAGATAAATTGTTTGGTTACTTTACCGTACCAAGCAAGCCTGCGTATAGGATTAGAAGTCTAGGATCTCATCCACATACTTGACCTCTTTCCTTGATTTTATCTACCGTTTGACTCATCAATTGCATCTTGCTTGCTTCCTTCCATCCCTATTCTTATCTTCCCTTCGCAGCTTGTTAGAGATTGACCCTACTAGTTAGTTTTCCCAAAACACCATTAGTTTAATTCTTTAAGTTGGGTAGAATACCTTATGAACTAGCAACCCCTTTGACCTAGTGACCTATATTAGCAACCTTATTTAGATCCTAGAATCTAGAGGACCTAACCTGTCTAGCCAACCAAGGACTTGGACAAGAAGACAACAGGACGACTGTATGACTTAGAATTATTTCACCTTCTTTAAATCTTAATCTCTCGTGCCTATGTATTTACCATTTTGACTAATGATGCCAATGTAGCCTAGTTTTTGCAAGCTCAACTTTTTATCAAGCTTGTTCATGACATATGCTATTGAGCGCTCACTAGCCTATTGTCTAATCAGAACCGGTGCATAATGGTCTGATCAACCGAGTGCACTTTAGTTCGTTTTTGTCTATTATTCTACGTGGATGGAACATAATTAAACTTGGCCCTTACAATCCCATCCACGACTGCCTTGACATTTCTTTTGAAATTATTCGATCGTCCTTGAATCAGGTATTCGTATTCGATAACGCCTCATTCAAACTCTATATTGCTTTCGCCTTCACCTATTTTAGGAGGACAAAAGCATTATGCTAGAGGTTCCCCTAGCTATCCTATCTCTTGTGACCATTAACACTCAATGTGACTATATCTTTGTCTTAACTACTCGTCCTTTCCCTCGACCCTAAATCTACAATCTTGACTTTCTAATCACTTGAATTTAGGAGTGATTACAATCGTCTCTTAATCATATCCTCAACCTAGACTACGACCATATAAACTTCGAACCCTTCTATCTACCATTGTGCCTTCTCACCCCCCTACAAATTCTTAATTTCGAGGACGAAATTCTTTTAAGTTGGGTAGGATGTAAAATCCCTAAATTTTTACTATTTTTTTTAAATTTGTACTGATTTAAAATTTTGTAATATACGTCGCGTAGTCGTATTATACGTCGCGCATGACCTTTTATTCTATTTTTCGAAATTGGTCGACGAGTGCGATTATGTGTGAGCGTATATATTTTTGAAAATATTATTTTTCTATTTTTTTTAAGTTTCAAAATAATATACATAATAATTATTTTGTTATCGTTCCAAAATTTTTAAGTTTGTTATTTTATTTATAAAGTCTTTTATTTCTCATAATTATTAATAATAAATAATATTTTTATTTTATGCTAGAAAAGTATAATTATGAGAACATCATTTTGTACCTACATATATATTTCGTAATTATTTATTAGTCTATTTTAATAAAAATATAATTTTGAGATTTATTAATATTAATATTTATTATTCAAAAAGATATTTAAAAATATTTATTATTTTTGAAATTATTATTATTGGTATTTTGAAAAATATTTTTGGAAGTTATTGTGGCCATTTAAATCTTGATTTAAATTTTGGATTTATTTAAGTAGATTAAATTAATATCTATATTTGGAATTAGAATTATCTCATTTCGTTTTAAAATTAAGGATCTAAATTTAATTAGATTTAAAATTTGATTTTGATTGGAATTTGGATTTATTAAATTAATTTAAATTATAGATTGAATTATCTAATTGGGGTTTAAATACTCCTAGTTCTTATCCAATTGGGAATTCTCACATCCTATAAATAGGCAGGTACTCCTCCAATATTTTCTCCACAATATTTCTCCAAATTTCACAACCAAAGTTCGTGCATCGTGTCTGTGTCCATATTCTCTTTTACACTTTCTATTATTACATGTACATTCATCCTTCGTGCCCGACACTCCGGACACGTCCACCCAACCACGTGTCTCGTAGGACACGCCAACCCCAACACAGCCTAATCCTAAACCCAAACCAACCCGACAGCTTCCATCACAACCACCACCGGCACAGCCTCCACCGTCACCGTCACCGTCACCGTCACACTCCGGCCAAGCCAGCCACCCCGGCCTCCCCTCAACAACTCTATCACCATCATCAGCTACGCCGCACCATGCCAGACCCGCTCCTGCACCCCGCCGTCGCCACGAACCCCAGCCATCATCGGCCTTCATCACCACCATCGTCGACCACTCCTCCTCGACACCCCCGTCGTACAAACAACCGCTCCACCACCACACCCAAACCATCACCACCCCCACGGCGATCGCCGGACCACTACGAGAAAGCCAAAAAAATAAAACCCAAAAATTTAAAAACCACCACTCACCTTCCTGACGCCGTGCCCGAACAACCGCCGCCGTACGCGCCATCGCGCTCCGACCGCCGGTGAGCCGCGCCCCCCCTTGCTGCCCAGTCTTCGCGCCTGTGCCCCAACCCGCCGGATCCGACCATCTTCCTCCACCCTGACCACCGCCTGCGCCTCTGCTCGACCACCGGAGAGCAACGGCCGCGCCGACAACCCTCGCCTGGCCGGCATCCGCCTCCCCTCAACTTCCCCCAAACTCGGCCGCCACCGCCATCCGCGCCGACCGCTCCATCTTCCTCTTCCGACGCAGTTCCGCCCTCCGCCGACCAAAACCCCCTTCTCGCCGACCTCCCGCCGCCACAACCGCGTAATCCCGACCGCCGACTAGCCCTAGGCCTCCGCCCCCTACTTCTCTCTCTCCGCCGAGCTCCCTCCACTCCTCTGCAAGGCCGCCACCGACCGCCGTTCACCTGAGCCCGCTCCCACCGCCCGCTCTCTCCCTCTCCGTTCTCTCCGCCACTCTCTATCTTCCGTTCCTTTTTCTTTCTCAATTTTTTTTTCTTTCCTTTGTTTTCTCTCCACTGTGGAGAAGAGGACAGTATATAAAAGTTTTTACTATTATAATGTATAGTTGCTGGTTATGTAACTTAAGTTGCTT
This sequence comes from Iris pallida, assembly GCA_029216955.1. NCBI lineage: Eukaryota > Viridiplantae > Streptophyta > Magnoliopsida > Asparagales > Iridaceae > Iris > Iris pallida. The sequence continues at coordinate 7,641,838 of JANAVB010001799.1, forward strand.
TCAAATTTTTGTTTTTGTTTTGTTTACTTTATTATTATTATTATTATTATTATTATTATTACCATTATTATTATTATTTATATTATTTTCTTTTTATGAGGAATGATGATTATTTTGTTTTATTTTATTTAAAGGCTTTCTCTTTCCTCTCAACCAATTGCTTTGAAAGGGATGAGAACAGCTGTATTTATTTTATTATTTATTGATTTCTAGTCAATTATTATTTTTATTTAGATTGTGTTTTAACAGTAATGGATATTGACTAGGATTTTAAATTACTAAGTATTATTATTATGATTATTATTTTGGCCACTATTACCATTAGATCTATTAAAATTCTATTTTAATATATAGTTTACAAAAATATAATCTTGCGTTCTGCCTATGCGTAATTTCAAAAAAATGGATTTCAAGGCCTATTCATATTAAATTTTATGATATTGATATAAATAGTATCGCAGTATTTTATCTAATTAAAATTATTTTTCTAAGTATTAGATATATATATATATATATATATATATATATATATATATATATATATATATATATATATATATATACATATACTTTTGACCCCATAAAGCATAGCTTCCAAAAGATTTTAAATAAAATTTTAGACATTTAAAAATGATATTTTACTAATAAAATATAGTTTTCAAGGATTATAAATAGTTTTATAAGATTATATATATATATTATTTTTGTTGATTATCCTCATATCCAAAACTAAGTCCATTACTCCTATCCTCCTGCCAATTCTGTCCTCCCTCCTATCGACCCTAACTAAATTGATGTTCTGGACCCGATGCACCGGTCTGTACCACCAACAGAGGTCCCCTTGCATAGTTGTTGCACCGAAGTCGCAGTTCGTGCCACCATGATTATCGCAGCACACCAAGCGTCCTACCAGGCAAGACACCTTGCCTTCACTGTTTAAATTTCTTGCTCAATATCATGCATGTTTTTACTTATTCTAGAAAATATAAATTGTACTTGCAAATTATTATATTTTAGTTACATTTGGCTTAGAGTTAAGGGAACACCTTTGTTTGTGTCGCATTCATTGGCCCGACACTTGTGTATCATGAGTCACGAGTCTCATATAGATCTCGGACGTACGTATCGACTGGCCATCGGTGCGCACATGCCGTGCGATAGGCAATAACTGCTAAATAGTTATGGTTGTCTAGAAGACTTAGCGACTTAGCAGTTATTAGGAATGTCGTGATGTGGATTCAACACGAGTAGTGCATGGGAAGGGTGAAGACAGTTATTAGGCGCAGGGGCTTTCACACCTTTACTTTTCTCTGGATGCCATTTGTGACTCAGTCGAGAGACTAGTGGCCGTGCATTTATTTACTTTTCTCTAGATGCCACTAGTGCCTCGGTTGAAACACAAATGTGCCGTACATTTACTTTTCTCTAGATGCCGTTAGTGACTCACCCAAGAGCTAGTGGCCGTGCATTTATTTTTCTCTGGATGCCCCTTAGTTCTCGCTCGAGTGCTAATGGGCCGTGCATTTACTTTTCTCTAGACGCCACTAGTGCCTCGGTTGAAATGCTAACGTGCCGTGTTTCTAGCTTCGGGAGCCCTTGTGTGGAACGTTGTCTTCAAAATGCATTAACACATAGAATGGTTAAGGACCTTTATCTGTTTAGACATATACATTACTGTTGAGCTAACTTTATTCAGTTTATGGCATGATATTATGTGTCTTGTTACGTCCCTCTGAGGACCTGGTTGTCTTGCCAGGTGTGTGCTATTGTCTTTCGCAGGTGCTTTAGCTCTAGCCGTGATCCGCTCTATTTCTTCGAGGATGATTTCGCTTGGATTGTCTTCGCTTCGCTCGCCAAAATCTGTCCTTTGTGATGTATTTCTTTTCATAGTTGGTAGTGGATTTGTCTCCGCCCAACTACATGTACCAAATGACAATTTCATAGTTGATTATATGAGGTCTTCTATTCATTTATTTTGTGTGGATGAGATTAGTTATGGTTCTACTACATTTTGCAGCTTATGTATCCATACGAGGCCTACGTACTTCGTATGAATACAGCTGGCATGTCTACGTTCCTATTCCTACGTATTTTGGGACTGGGGCGTTACAATTTTGATGCCGTTTCGGAGGTGAATCGAATTACAACCATCTTTTTTAGCTCTTCTTTTCTGCACTATGATCTGATCATTCTCCTTTTCTTTGTATGCGTCAGAAAAAGTGGACTCTCGAAAGCCGACTACTGTCTCTGAGATCGACCCGGCTCTAGCCACTTTAATTAGTGATATGAGTGCCGAGCTTATTTCCGCCAGGGTTCTCCCGGCGACGGCTGAGGTTCCTTCCGTTGCTGACATCTCAACCCAGGAAGATGTGGGCTCTACTGAGCCAATCCCCGAGATTGCTGAACTTCATCCGGGTGATGCTGACCTAATTGTGTCCACCTCCGGGGCGGCTGGGGCAGAAGAACCAGCTGCATTTGGTTCAGATGTCGCTGGTAAAGAGGATACGGTGGCTGGGAGTGAGCCTCAGCTTCAGCAATCCTCCCCTGGTAAGCTAAGTTATGTCTTGACTAGTGAGGAGGTTCATTTGCTCTATCTTCACATCCTTCGGGTTAAGCTGATCGATGGTTGCTCCGGACATACAGGTCCTGCTCCTTCGCCGCTGACGATGGACTTCGTCGAGGAAGAAGTCACCGGAGGGGGATGTAATGGAAGAAAGTATGCCTCCTCCCCCTCCAACTTATACCGAGGGACCTCCTGTTGGATCAAGTGTAGAAGAAGACGTAGTAGAACTGCCGGGGCGGGAAGAAATGGTCCTTGCACCCTCCTTGGTTCATGTGGCTCCAACACCGGAGGTTGACCTTTCTGCCCTGCCGAGTCTCCGGATCCTTCGGGCCGTGGAGGAGGATATGGCTGATATTCATGCGTCCTATCGCTCAAAACTTGTTTCCATAGTGATAGGGGCATCAAGCTCCGGTGCATCTTCTTCACGGTCGTCTTCAACCCTGCCAGCTACTCTTTCTTTGACACCATCTTCTTTGGAGGTTCTAGATGAATCATCAAAGGACATGGTTGATAGTTTTTACCGTCATCTGAAGCAAGGGGTCAAAGCTGTCCTGGAGAGCGGGACATCTTTCGCATTGGCTCGTCAATGTGTCCGTAGCCAGATTGAACTCCTTAGGACACTCCCCAGCGGGGCAGGGATGGTCGAGCTCCTGGAGCCCAGATTAGTTGAAGCTAATCAGCTGGTGGCTCAGTATCAAGGACTGCGGCAAGTCGATCTGTCTTCAACAATAAATTAGGAGCGCGCCTTCCTTATAACGGCCATGGAAAAGGTAAGGACGATACGGGATACGTCCAAGCCTGCTCTAATGAAGGACCTCAATGATCTGTCTCTGAATTATGATCAACTGAGCCGCCGAGGAGAGGATTGTATCGCTCAAAAAGAGGCCGCCTCTCGTGGGATAGCCAATACCAAGGAGCAGATCCTCCAGCTTCAGTAAAAATTGGTTTCTTTGGAATCTGAGCTCCAGGCCTCGTGCGAAGACAAAGAGCTTATTTTCTGGGAGACCGACAAGGTCATCCGAACCTCATATACCTTGGAGCGTGTCCTGAAGGAACTTAAAGACGGTTGGCAGGCACATGCGCATCTGGAGGATGCAGAGAAGTTGACGCAAGAAGCTGAGCGTCGGGCCACCCTGAGAATTGAGCGGTCGACGTCCAAGCTGAAGGACCGGCTCCGAAAATTGTGTGTCGCCGAACCATGATCGACTTTTTCTTTCTTTCATTATGTTTCTTCATCTTTTTGACAGGGACGTGGTCCCAGAAAATGTAGTACTTTTAATTTTTAATGAATGACTATGTTTACATCATCTATTATATGTTGTGCTTGTACTGTATCTTGAGTATTATGGTATTTGCCCCACTGGGGGACTTTCTGTGGACCTATTACCCTTAGTATACCTTGGTTTTAGGTATGGATAATAAGTTTGATAGGGATACCGAGAACAACACCGCGGTAAGGTGGTCAAAGAAGTTCTTGGTATCGGGCGAAAGAATGCCACGGAGCAGCTGGGCTCCAGAGGCATGAGGTGGTGAAAAAAGAGGCGCATGTACTAGAGGACCTAGTACGACATTTTTGGTCAGCAGAGGACATTTGTGGTCAACTGTGGACATTTTTGGTCAACTATGGACATTTGTGGGCCTATTATCCTTGGCGTACCCTGGTTTTGGGTACGGATAATAAGTCGAGAGAAAACCAACATACCTACTCAGAGTTAATGAGGACGTGGTAACTATGAGGGTTTTACAACGTAGTCTTCCTACTCAGAGGTGATGAGGACGTGGCAGGAGTGGACTCAACGAATGATACATAGAACAACTCACAGGTAATATGGACGTGGAAGATCTACGTAAAGGGTGATTTGTTTGTGATGGAGAAGAAACAACTCAGAGGTGACATCTACGTGGTTGTTTTGAAATTTTTGTGGATCTGTTACCCTTTTTTATGCACATAAAGCGCTGGTAATAGATTATGAGGAAAATACTCTTTTAGGAAGCAAGTTCAGAGTATGATCATACATGACTTACTACCCAGAAGACGCGATATAGATTCATTTGGAATGACCGGAGTGTAAGTTCAGCGGTACCTAAGGGTACATAACTCAATAATCCGGTTGATTTGGATGGTGTCGTTTAGACATAGTATTTCTTCAGGAACTTGCCGTTGATGGGCATCATAAGCAAGTCTCCATTTTGCTTTGCGAGACGGCATGCACCATTGGAGAATACAGCCTCGATGACAAACGGACCTTCCTACTTTGGTTGGAACTTGCCGGCGGTTTTGTGAGTCATAACCATTGGCCTCCAAACTGCCAAAATGAGATTGTCCACTTGGAATGTTCTGAGTTTAACCTTCTTGTTGAAGGCTCCAGAGATGCGTTCTTGATAAAGCTCGATTCGTTGTTGAGCTAACAGACGCTTCTCGTCTAAGGCCTCCAACTCCTGTAGCCAGCGACGATAATTATTATCTGTCGTCAATTGGTAAGTGAGGGCGACGCGGAGCGAGGGGATTTGAGTCTCCAGTGGGAGAATTGCCTCACTTTCGTATACCAAAGAAAATGGTGTTCCCAGTGGCTGTCCGGACTGTAGTTCGGTACGCCTATAAGCATTCACCAAGCTTTTTATTCCAGTCGCGTTTGTTTGAGGATACAAACTTCTTGAGGAGCTTGATTATAGTTTTGTTGAACGCTTCAGCCAAACCATTAGCTGCCGAATTGTATGGTGTTGACGCAACATTCTGGATCTGATGTTTGTCGTAAAATCGATAGAAGGCGTGGCTTGCGAACTGTGGACCATTGTCGTGGATGATCCTTCTAGGCAGTCCAAAGTGATAGATAACGTGATGCTTGAGGAAGCTGATCACGTTTGATGTCTTCACTTCTGCAAGCGGAACAGCTTCCGCCCATTTGGAGAAGTAATCCGTAATTACCAGTATAAAACGGTGTCCTCTGGATGAAGGTGGGGTGATTGGACCAATGATATCCATTCCCCATGCCTCAAATGGCCAGGATGCCACCGTTGGATGTTGGAATTCGGATGGTTGGTATATGAAATCTGCGTGGACCTGACAAGCTTTGTACTTTCTTGCATAGTCTATCGCATCTGTCACCATCGTAGTCTAGTAATAGCCCATCCGACGAAGGCGGTCTTATACTTTCGGGCCAGGTTGATGGGCCCCACAAATACTGTCATGAGCTTCGCATACAGCTTCTTTGGCTTCTGTATCTGACAAACACCGGGGCAGTAATCCATCGTATGATCGTCGATACAGCATTTTTGTCTCTATATCGTAAAAGAATCTGAGAGAATGTCTTCTAATAGTGTCACTACCACATTTCTAGTTTGAGGGTATTTTTGTCATTTTTGGGGTAATTTAAATTTATTAGAATTTATTTGAATTTATGGGAATTTTTAGAAATTATTTTGGAATTGTTTGAATAAGGGTTGACTAGGTTGACTAGCCTTGACTTTGTGACCTAACCCTAGTTAAGTTGGACTTGACTAGATATGATATCCTAAGTTAAGTTAAGTTAACCCTACTCTAGTTAGGAAAACCAATTAGGAATTTTGAGATTGAATGGAAGGATTTTGACCACAAGTCATGACTTGTGATTTTAAGTCATTGATTTATGCCTAAGCCCAAAGCCCATTAGTCAAGTGCCCAAACCCTAACCCTAACAATTTTGTCCAGCCAACTTAACCCACCTAGGGATTCCCCCCTTATAAATAATCTCTTAGAAATTAGGGCTAGCCTCTTTAGGAAGGAGCAAGTTTAGAAAGAGGTATTTTCCCTACTTCAAAAATCCCTAGAAAATCCATTTTACCTCCTTTTTAATCCAAACAAATTGCAATATGTTTTAATTTAAGTATTCTTGCTGTTGTGACAATTTATTCTCAGATTCAAATCAATTTGGAGGAGTTTCACCATCAAGAGGAGCATCTCTCTTTAGAGTTTTTAAGGGTTTTGACACTTTGAGATAACTTCCTATTTCCACAATAGAATCCTGAAATTTTTGCATCATTAGGGAGCCCTAGACCTAACCTAACAGTAGGAATAGGAAACCCTAAGTTTTTGTGTCGTTTCGTGTCCTAACAGGACACGTATCAGTGACCTGTTCTTAGTGTTTGTGGAAATGCCACAGTGGGACTTTTTGTGATATTTCGAATTGTTTTTGAATGTAAATTTGCTTTTCTGTGTCGCTTACTCATTTCCATTGCTCTGAGCTTGAATCGAGTCTGTGTCGAGTCGCTTGGACATGCGTGCACACGCTCTCGCGCGTGCGCGCACACAGCCACAGTAATCCCCTGCCTATCGGGCTCTTTTCTGGACACGACACGCACTTATTGGACACGAGTTTTTGTGGGAGCCTCGGGGCACCCACTGACATGCCATGTGTCAAATTTCGTGGGCCCACATGGCGTAACGAGGAAGAAATCCTCGACGCACAGGTTTCGCACTGTTCTATGCAGTGTGGTTTTTTGTCACTGATACGGTTTTATAACTCAGACACGGGGACACGTCGACCCAAAACAGGATGACACGTAGGTAGCCTGACACTTGGCGAACCTAGGGTTGCGAACACGAGGCCTAGTTTGGCCTGTGTCGTGTGCACGACACGCGTGCTCATGTGCACAACACAGTGCACTGAAACAGTACCTGTGTGCACTGTTTCGTGTCCTGTTTCATTTGGACACGTTTGTGTCCTTTTGTTTGGACACAAACACCTCACTTGGCATGTATGCATCATGTATTTATTTTACCAACTCTTTATTTTGAATTTTAATAATTTTTCATTAGTTAATTTCCATTTTCCCTAGTTATGATACTAGGTATCATTTTCTGTTTCCAGTTTTCAGAAATCCAAATTGGATACCTATTTTAACCCATTATTTACTGCTTAAATACTGATTTGAGTCCTAGTTAGTGTTCTCCTATAGCTAACCTAGCTATGTGATGAAATTGGGTTCATTTGGTGTTCTTTTTGCTGTCATTGGGGATCAAATGGGAAAACTGGGACTGTAGTTCAGAAATCCTGAACTAGGTATTGGGTTTCAGTATTTTGGGTGGGTCTTGAATCCCTTTCCTTTCCCTTGCTGTAGGTTCTGAACACCTATGTGTTTAGTCTCCCTTTCTAGTTTTGTGATATGTGTATTGTTGGGGGAGACCTATTAACTGTTCATGATTCACTCACACATACCACACCCACATTTCAGTCATGGTTCACAAACCTTACCCCACACACACACAAATATTGCACACACACACATTGCATTCATGCATCCACTTTCACTTGTGCCACTAACACCTAGCCTAGTCACTTGACACTCTTTCCACTTGACAATTGCACTCTCACTTGTTTTCACACAACACACAGGCCCTCTCTATATTATATATGCATGTATAATGTATGAGTGTATATATATATATTTCTATGCTTAGTTTAATACTTAGCCTAGGGTTATATAGGATGTGTATAATGTGTTGAGTAGTGAATGTGCATATTTTGTGTAGACTATATGTCGAGTATGTAGACATATATTATAAGTGTATGTATCTATATATAGTGTAATGTAAAGGTAAGTATTTAGTATCTATATAAATATAGATTGTGTATGTATATATAATGTGTAGTGTGATGGATATGTAGATATGTGGTAGGGTTAGACTTCAATATATATATAGAGTGATAGGTTTTAGATATATATTTGACTTGTAGACTAGTATAGGCTAGATTGACCTAATTTAGACTTGGTTAACCTAGTTTGACTTCTAGGGTTGACCAGAGTTGACTAAGAGTTGACTTTGGCCCAGATTGACCTAGAATCATGTAGAATGCATAGTAGGACTCCATTTTACTATTTTGGACTTGTTGTGACTTGTGCTGTTCTGATTAGGAGCCAGACACCACTCCTTGGACAGTACGTTTCATATTGGACACTCAGATACAGGCGAGTACATTCTCTGATCATTTCATATCCGGCTTAAAATTATTTCCTGCAGTAGATTACTTTACTTGTACTGTCACGTTGGTCACACGGATTGGTACTATATGGATCCCTTCTTGAGATGTTTTCCTTAGGGAGCATCGGGTACTACATGTTCTGTGCGTTTCACTTACATGGCGTATCACTATGCTTCATTGGTTCTTTGATCACTTACGACATATACTCTTATGATCGTAGAGTCTTCCTAGAATCCTTATCCCATTTATGGGACTACTATGTATCACCTTCGGGGTCTACCACCTTCGGGGTCTATCACCTTTGGGGTTATCACCTTCGGGGGCTTATCACCTTCGGGGTCTACCACCCTTCGGGGGCTGTTACATAGCATCATATAACATAACTTGGATGGATCCTTGTGTATTGATTGGGGGTACGGGGGAGTAGAATTGGACATGTGAATAATACACCAGTAGTATCTTATCAGAATCATTCCTTAGTGTCTTATCAGAATCATCTCAGGCCATTTACATGTTCATATTGTACTCTGACTTAGTAGTCACTGCTAGTTCTCTATGTATAGTAGATATTTCTATTACAGTTCTCTCTCTGTTTACATACTGCACTTCTTTCAGTACTTGTATCTTACTTTACTGTATGTTTATATTTTTTAACCAGCTATGATCTGTTGAGATGTACTGTACTCGCTCCTGTCCTGACTGGACCTGTTGAAAATATTACAGAGGACGAGAAGGAGGCTTGCCTGGACACTTACTACGGGGCAGCCTTAGATGACACCTGCGAGCTGGACCCTCAGGAGGACCCAGCTCTAACTGAGGAGATCACCCCGATTGCCTAGACTAGACTAGTTAGGCTTATCTTACTTTTGGAGTCTTGAGACATGTCTTAGTTAGACTTTATTTGGAGTTATGAGTTGTATATATTCTTTCATCTGAGACCTTGTACTGTTGGATATTGCTGGGATTATCTTAGACTGCTTTTATCTATTTTATTCCTTGAGTTCTATTTTATATCGTGCTATCTCTTCCTTAGTTGTGATTGAGTTTACTATTGCTATGTCACCCCCATTCGGGGAGTATAAATTGTTTAGAGATATATTGTTAGATGTTGTGACCTAGGACAGCATTCTACCGCCGACACTGTGGCGTAGGCTGGACGTACCCACGTCTCGTGTCCTTACTCTAGGGTGCGGGTCGTGACAAATAGAGGTGGCTTCTTGGGTTTTCCGGCAAGATGCCATAGACTGCAAAGTCGTTAAATGGGAGTCTCCAGTCCTGTGTTTCGTCGACCGCCAGGACAGAGTAACTCACAGCAAATTGTACGTTATTCTTAGGAAAAACCAATTCATGGCCTATTACGTCCACCAAATGATGAGTATGATTTGGGACCGCCAGAGAAGCGGCCAGTCCTGCTAAGGCGTCGGCTTTAATGTTCCAGAGTCTAGGAACATGTTCTATGAAGAATCCTTTCAGGGACGTAATGATGGCGATTGCACTTTGATGATAGGGGATCATATCTTCATGGCGAACTTCATATGAACCCCTGATCTGATTGACTATTAACTGTGAATCGCCATATGCTTCCAGGTACTCTACCTCCAGTTCCTTTGCAAGTCAGAGGCCGATAACCAAGGCGTTGTACTCGGCCATGTTGCTTGAACAAGGTTTCGTGAGTGAGTATGCCCGGTTGATCACCAATCCAGAGGAAGAAATCAGTACCACTCCGACCCCAACGACGATGTTGCCTTTGGGTCCGGTTCTTGAAGCACCGTCGAAGAACATTTGCCAGACGGTATCATGGAAAGCCATGTTTGAATTGGCGACCTCGTATGGGATCTCTTCATTTATTCTGGTTGACTCCAAACCTGGATGGGCTACTAAATAGTCTGCCAGAGCTTGACCTTTAACAGCCTTCTGCGGGATGAAGATCATGTGATAGGAAGACAATAATATCGCCCAAGTAGCAAGGCAAGAGCTGAGTGCACCTGGTTTGGTCATGAGGAACCTAAGAGGGTTGACTCGTGATATAACATGGATGGTTTGTCATGTAACATAGTGTCGCGTCTTCTGAATAGCGAACACCAAAGCGAGACATTCCTTTTCTACGACGGTATATCTACGCTCAGGTCCTATCATCATTCGGCTGAGATAATAGATAGCATGTTCATGCCCTGCATCATTATTTTGTGCTAGTAGAGCACCGAGAGAATGCTCCATCGCTCGCATATAGAGCACAAACGGTTTTCCAGCAACCGGGGCCACCAGGACTTGAGGGTTTGACAGATATTCTTTAATGTTGTCGAAGGCGCGTTGGCACTCTTTATCCCATACGAAGGAGATGCCCTTCTTTATGAGGTGTAAGAACGGTTGGCATCGCCCGGAAAGGTTAGAGATAAACCTCCTGATATAAGCTAGCCTCCCTTGAAGGCCTCTGAGTTCTCGGAGATTTCTCGGGGGACCTATCTCCATGATTGCCTTCGTCTTCTCAGGGTCTATATGGATTCCCTAGGCGAAAATGATAAAACCCAAGAATTTTCTACTGGATACGCCCAAGAAGGATTTGGTGGGATTCATTTTCAAGTTGTGTGCTCGCATCAAGTCGAATATTGTCCTCAGATCGTGCAGATGATCTCCCTTAGAACGGCTTTTGACGGCGATGTCGTCGACATAACACTCCACGATCTTATGCAGGTGATCTCCGAAGATGACACTCATTGCTCGTTGGTATGTGGCACCGACATTCTTTAAACCAAAGGACATGACCGTGTAACAGTACACGCCAATCGGCGTTCGAAATGATGTATGTTTTTCGTCGTCAGGAAATATCTTGATTTGGTTGTATCCTGAGAAACCATCCATGAACGACATGCGCTCAAAACCACATGTGTTGTCAATCATTATGTCCGTGATAGGAAGAGGGAACTCATCTTTAGGACATGCTTCGTTCAGATTCTGAAAGTCGATGCAAATTCGGATCTTTCCATTCTTCTTAAGGACCGGTACTATATTGGCGACCCAGTCTGGATGTTGTTCCTCCCGAATGAAGCCACTGGCTATTAGTTTGTTGACCTCAGCTTCGATAGAATTCATGATGTCTGGACGGAACCGTCGTTGCTGTTGCTTGACCGACTTTGCGTCCGGATGAATGTTGAGCTTATGGAGTGCAACCTCAGGGTTTAGCCCTGGCATGTATTTATAGCTCCAGGCGAACACGTCAATGTACTCTCTGACGAGTTACAAAAGTGACTCCTGCTCTTCGTTTGTCAGGCTTTTACTGACAAAGATTGGCTTTGGAGAGGATTCATCGTCGAGGTCAACTTGCATGACCTCATCTTTGGTAGGAGGATCTCTCTGTTCGAAATGCTTCTCCCACTACGCATCTAGCTGTTGAACCCAAGGCTCTAACTCGAGGAGCTCGGGTACATCTTCGTCTTCTTCATAGGCGTCAGCAAATGCCATATTGACAGACCAAACTTGCCTGAATACGTCTCCGATGCTGACATCCGAATCGGAAGTGGGTGATCCGGTTGAATGTGAATGCCAGTCGCATTCCTCATCCGAGCTTTCAGGAGTCGTTGTGGGTGTAATATAGCCTAGACCATGTCTGGTCTTGCTGTAGTAATCCCGTGGTTTTCCAGCCGAAACTGGCAATTACAAAGGTAATCGCCGGCCAGTGCCATAGTTCAAGCCTGGCGTAGCCTCCATATCATACCCCTATTTTTGCATATGGTACTTGGATTGGGAGCTATACAGATAAAGGGACAGTCTTCCAGTGTCGGGTTCAAGATCGATTTCTTCTATCTTGAAGGGCTATGGATCATTCTTTCGACCGAAGATGATTGGATGATACTCTCCTTCAACTATGAAGCAAGCGCCTTCTACGGGAGTAAGTTGGTTCGCGGTATAGACATTTGTCACTTGTGTGTGTAAGTTGGTGCCTATACCGTGTTCCATAGCATATATTATACAAAGCTTGCTAAGCACGAGGTAGTTCAAAGATAGCCCTTTATTGATGAAATAAGGTATCTTTTCGGGTGGGATTACATCGTCAGCAGAAGGAACATCAGTGTGGGCAGCCACATACTTGGCTAGCTCTAACTCCTCTTCAGCCACCCCATGTATTAATGAAGACTGGAAGGATGACCTGGGTAGCTTGATCATCAGGGGATCCACTGGTGGTGCTGAACGTGGAGTCGTTGGCGCACTAGCAATCCCTAGCTTAGCGCTTGGTGCTGGACGTGGAGTTGTTGGCTCACTGGCAGTCCCTGGCTTAGCGCTCGGCTGTCGACTTGTCTTGGGCAGGCGAATGACCATCAGCTTAACAGAAGGACTGACCTCTTCTGATTGATATTGGCCGGCTCTAGGCAGCCTAATTGTCAGTGGCTCCGTAGTGGGTTTCGGCCCTTGGCCATACCTTGGCAGTCGGATTGTCGTCTGCTCCTTTTGTGCAGTAAGCACCGGAAGACTAGTTGCTTCTCTACGCAGAGTGGCTGTAAGAGGTGCAGTCCTGCCTGGTTTACGGAGTTGGAGATGGATTCTCAAGGGTTCCTCAGGCCCTACAATGGCCTCCGTCTGCTCTTGAATATCCTCCTTGATCAGGTGCCTCTTTGATTTCTCGTACAAGCACGAATCCGAATAGTAGGATTCGACCCCTTTGAAGGGATCGATGTCGACAAATTCCGTCTTTACGAAGCCGTGCTTGTCGACGTATTTGAAGCATTGGTGCAATGTGGAGGGCACGATCATATAATCGTGTATCCACGGACACCCCAGGAGAATATTGTAGGAGGTATCTGCGTCTATAGCATAGTAGGTTACTTCCGACTGAAGGTCGCCAATTTGGCACTTCAGGCGAATCTTTCCAATAGGATGGTTTCTCCCTGAATTGAAACCACTGATGGCAGTGCTGGTAGGAGTCAGCCGATGCATAGGGATACGCAGGAGGTGAAACAAGCTCTTCGGAATAATGCTTATCGAAGAACCGGGATCAATGTGCATCTGATCCACCTTGATGTCGTTGACGTATCCGGTATAATACAGAGGGCGATCGTACAGATTGGTCTTGATAAGCATATCCTGCGGAGTGAACACAATGTTGGGCATTGCACCTATACAAGCTCTGTCCTGGAGATCCGCCGATGAGCTCTCCCCTGTAAGCTTGACCTGAGCCAGATATGTGTCAGCATTCTGGAGTGCTTCGCTCAGTGCGACTCGAACATCTTTGGAGAGTCTCAAGAGCTCATATAATGACAATTTGGCTGGTGTGTTGGCCAATTGTGCTAGAATGTCAAAATTGTAGGGCCTCTCTAGCCCCTGAGGTGTGTCTTTCCAGAGCGGCTTGTCAAAGCGGGTCTCCATTGGCTTGGGCTTATCGGTCGACGGAGGCTGAAAAGGTCCTGGGGTATCAGCAGTGGCCAGCTGACGTTCTTCAGCCGAGTTACCCGGTATGGGTTGAGTTTGTGCACTGGACCGGATAACGATAGCTGTCGCTTCTTCGACGTCGGCCGAGATTGTATGGCAGGACTCAACTTTCCTGCCCTTCTTCTTGCTGGCGGAGGGCGACGCAGACTGAGTTACTTTAGGTACCAAGTCCGGGTGGACCCACATGACCTCCCCTCGTGATGTGGTGAGGGACACCAGCCCAGTAGCCTGGTCTCGGGGAGGTGGAAGATTAGCGACCTCCATTATTGCCCAAGGAATGGGCACGACGCCATCTTGGGTCCTCGTTGGAAGGAAGCTGCCAAATTGGACCGACACCATGTTGACCGCCACGGTTACCTCCTCGAAATCAATGGCCAGGGCCTTGGAATCGATGAGGTTCTGGATGTACCGCTTCAATTGCAAGCAGTCTTGTGTAGCGTGGTGGACATAGCGATGGTAGTGACAGTACCTCGGGCTCTCCATCTATGTAGGTCGAGGTTCACGCCTTGGCGGAGGGAGCTGAATCCTGTCTCCTTGTAAGAGCATGTCAAAGATAGGCTTGACATGGCTATCCTCGAAGGAGTAAGTCATCTGAGGCCACTGCTTCTCAGCCTGCTTTGGTTCAGGCTTCTGGACTGTATCCGCCACCATAGCCTGTTTGCCCTTGGTGTCTCGGTTGTTAGAGGAAATGTCGCCGTTGTTGTTGTTGGCATTAGGGCGTTCGCCCTTGTCCTTTTCATCCAAGATGTGCAATCCCAGTTGGCGAGCTTTCTTCAACTTGGCTTCTACGCTAGTGGCGCTGATGATGAAGGTCTTCCAGTCCTTAAATTGACTTTCGCCCATCCAGAGGCTGATTGTGGGGAGCAGTCCCTTCTGGCAAATTTTAATTAAGGAAGAGTCCGGATTACCGGAGGGCAACTTCATCGCGGTTTGGCAAAACCGCTCAATGTAGTTCCTTGTCAGCTCCTTCTCTCTTTGAATAACGTCCATGAGGGTTGACATTATCACATCTTGTCCCACCTCATAGAACCTCTCCAAGAACATATGTTTGAAGCCGGCGAAGGAATGGATGCAGTTTCCGGCAAGTTGCGGTACCAGTCGAATGCGACTCCCTCCAATGCCCCGACGAACAATCGCGTAAGGATGGCGTCGTCATGCGGCAGTTGATCTGTTGTGACCTCAAAGTAAGTCACATACCGGCTTACAGATGTCTTTCCGTTATAAGGATTGATGTTGAATGGTTTGTTTCGAGGAGGGAAGGGGACATCTCTCCATGCAGCGGGATACGGCAGTCGTATCCTGAGGTCCTGAGAGTTTTCTCGGGCGTAAAATATTGCCCAGAGCTCCTGGACTTCTCTTATCGCCTCCCTGGCCTCTTCTGCAGCAGTGGGAGCCAACTTTCCGGGTGGATTGTCGCCCGGGGTTGGTGCGGTTGTGTTTTAGTCCGCATTGACGGCAGGACCCAAGCTTGTTTGGCCAGGTATCCTTCCTTGGAGAGCCGATAGGGCCTCCTTGATCTCGTCTACTAACTTAACCAAGGTATGAAGTATGGCCTCAAGGGTGTCGAGGCGCTGTCGATCACTAGGACTATCTTGGTCATTCTCAGTCATGAATACTGTTCTCACATGAGGAGCAGTAGAAGGAACTATAGAAGACGTGCTCTCCGAAGCATACCCTCGAATCAAGAAGTCGTCGGGGTATGTGGAAATGTTCTCCTCTGGTTCGGATTCAGAGGAAGTTCCACCCCCTGCATAGGAGGTTGCCTCATCTTGGTACTTGTGGATTCAGGGACGTCAGAATATGCTGCATCTGTTGGGAGGATTGCCTCCCCAGGTTGATCTTCTTGGAACACCGAATTGTTGTGGATGTTCCGGGGAGTGCTACCCCCAGTTTCGGCTACACCCAGGGATGTAGATGACGAATCTCCAAGTGTTGAAGATTTCATCTTCGAGCGGGTGCCTTGATAAACTCCTCTTATAGTGGTTGTGGTCAACCGCTTAGATGAGAGTTTCCTGGCCGTGCTGGTTGAGATCATCGGGCTGGATACGATTATTTTCTTCCCTCCCTTGCCGGTAGGGACCTTCCGGGCAGAATTGTAGGAGGCGAAAGGAAGCGACTCGTCTCTCGAGCTTTGTTCTAGGATCGATTCTGGCTGCTGCAGTCGTTGGAAGACCGACTGCCGGTCTTCTTGTGCTGCTGTCTTGTTGCAGCAGCAGTTGACAATGACTTGACTGCAGTGATGTCCATGGAAGGACTCTCTGCACACCAAGATTTCCTCTCTTTCTTTGCGCTTGTGAAGGATCACATCATGCAAGTCAAGTACATCTCGATCAACCTTTACACTTGTTTTGTGGGCCCGGAAGTCCCGAGCACACGAGTGAGTTGGTATCATATTTTCTCCCTGATGCGGGGCTAGTAAAAGTACTTGCCCTTGATCATTGTTGGGAGACTCTTGAGAACCATTTTGTCCGTTGGCCTCCGAGGGCTGGACACGGGTGGTTTTGTACAACTTTCCATCAGAGGCCCGTATAACAGTTAGCGGGACTCCCTGATGGTCAGAAGTTGGGACAGCTGACTGAGCTCGACGAGCCCACGCTGTCCTAGACTTCTTCGTCCTAGCACCCAAGGGCACGTAGTAGGAAGAGTCCAAGCTGTGCCGCACAGAGTCTGGCTCATCCTCATGGGAGCTTCTGAGGTCAGGACCGCATGAGAGGCGGTCGAAGACTGAACCCGAGCCGCATAGGGTGGATGGTCTGCGGTTGGGATTGGATGCCGCATAAGCCATCTCCCTGCGGCTGGGCTTGGCGGCCGCATAAGCATTCTACATGCGGCTGGGATAGGTGGCCGCATGAGCAGTCTACATGCGGCTGAGATTGGAGGCCGCATGAGCCTTCTGTATGCGGCTGGAATTTGTGGCCGCATGATCCTTCTGCATGCGACTGGAAGTTGTGGCCGCATGAGCCTTCTGCATGCGGCTGGCATTTGTGGTCGCATGAGCTTTCTGCATGCGGTTGGCACCCTTATGCGGCCTCTTCTTGGACCGCATAGAGTTTTCATTTGCCCCTGCAAGTCCAGCATCGTAGTGTTTTCCTTTGCCAGACTTGGGCACAGCAGGGTCCTCTGCGGCCTGAAGTAGGGCCGCACGTGAGTCTTCTCCACTGTCTTTGGCAACAGAGAACACTTCTTCCAGAGCTTGGGAAGGAGCAATGGTCCTGGGCCTCCACTCCTTGCGGGCCTTCTTTGGGCCGACTCGCTTCTGGGTCGGCTAGCACTCCCCTCGGAGAGCATCTCTTCAAACGCTTGCTGGTCGAAGAAAACGGCCAGCATCTGTTGCGTGGAGCCGAGTTTGGCGGTGTCCGATTGCTTCACCAACTTCTCAACAGTGGAGAAGTTAGTCTCCAGCAGAGTCGCCATCGTGTTTGCCATTGATTATCTAAGAACAGAACAGTTTTATGGGAGGACTGAACTTTGATTCACAATTATAAACTCGCTTGTACAAAAGAGAGCCTAGGAACAAAACCTAGGAAAAACAATCTAAGTACAATTGTTTAATTTGGATTCTGGAGGGTGACGGTAGAGGTTCGAAAAAGTGCTATCAACTCTGCCTTACTCCTTGGACGATCGAACGCAACCTTGGCTCCGGCGAAGAAATGCTCTCTATATGTATATGTCTGTCCCTATGTGTCTATGTGTATGCAAGGGAATAGCACCTTGCTATTTATAGGAATTTATGATGAGTGGGGTGTACAGCTACGTGGCTAATTTTAGGCCACATCCTCATAACTGTGCCTTGAGAAGTGGGCAGTTGGGGATTGGTTAAGATTAATCTTAATCTGTTTGTTACAATAAATCTGAACTGTTATGATCTGTTGGTTGCAATAAATCCGAATGGTTAAGACTTGGTCAACTCCTGCCACGTGTCTCAACTGATACTCTTGTGGTGAGCCGTATAAATGATGCGTCATGGCTGATCCGTATGAGGGACTGTCCCACAATCGAGCCGCATGAAGAGTATCTCATGGCCGGGCCACATAAGGGTGGCCTCATGACTGAGCCGCATGAGAGTTGTCCCCATGACTGAGCCGCATGAGAGTGGTCCCCTGACTGAGCCACGTGAGAGTGATCTCCTGACTGAGCCGCATGAGAGTGATCCCCTGATTGAGCCGCATGAGAGTGGTCTCATGACCGGGCCGCATGAGAGTGGTCTCATGGCCGAGCCGCATGAAGGTGGTCTTATGGCCGAGCCGCATGGGAGTGGTCTCCATGTCCGGGCCGCATGAAGGTCGCACAGGCGATCCGCATAAAGAACTTCTTTTGGAATTTGCGAACTGTGTCAGATATTATGAAGATTTTCTCATCTTTTTAGGAGCATGTCGCGTCTCGTCTTTATGTCAGAGCCATCATTTCTGTCAGAGCTGTCAATTGTCAGAGTAATAATGGCCAGCTGTACAGGCAGACTTTTGAACTGCATAAGGCCGCATGGAGCTTTCAGAGCCGCATGAAGCTTTCAGAGCCGCATGAAGCTTCCAGGAATTTTTGATCCGCATGAAACTCCCCAAGTTCTGAGCCGCATGGAGTTTCATGTTGATTCTGGACCGCATAAGAATTACTGTTCTTTTCCATGCTTCTACAAGGACATGTTAATCAAGACTAACTTGCATGATCGTCCCTTGTACTGCACTGGATACATAGGCGACATCAAAGTGGATCGGATGCACATCGATCCTGGCTCGTCAATAAGCAGCACAAAAAGCTTGCTTCAACTCCTGGGCAGCCCTATTGTCACGCCCCAGAACCAGAATACTGGAGAGCGGGGGCAGACATAGCCAGCTACGTATATTGAAATAGAAACCACCTTGATATACGGTTACGGCTGTCTAGATATGTGAGGGTTTTCTACAAGCCAATAGTCTCTTATGGTCATGAACACGCCTAGTGTCTCAATCATAGCAAGTAAGTAAGGTCACAAGATGTATGATCATTAAATATACAATAATAAGGCGTCCCAAATATTACATATTCAGCTGATCATGAAGCTAGTCGTACAAAATGCGGGGACTAGCAAGAGTTAAGTCATACATGATCAACCCTAGGATTTGTCAATCATGTTTACAGCCCGTAGGCAGACAGTAAGCAAAAGTGCATCGAGCTAACAGGTGCTCGTCGGCTAAACGCCTCAAAAGAATAACTTTACAATAGAGTGAGCGAAACAAAATAGAAAACCCACTCGTAGCCCGGGTTCCTTCTAGTCGCCACCATCGGGTTGGAAGCTTGGTAGATCCTCGGGAGCTGCTCCGAAATCTGGCCACACAAAACCAGCTGGGTCAACCCCAGAAAGAGCAAGTGCCACAAGGGGGCCACGAAATAAGAACAAAAGCCAGCAATCAGCACAGAAAATCTAATATTAAAACTAAAATTTTGAAAACATGTCAGGATGATATACGACGAGATAACCATGGAACTATTCCGATAGCCGGGTTACAACCCGTAAACCAAACAAGGACCGGGGTTGTAACCTTTCATCTGAACAGAACTTGGTTTTCTACCATTTATCGGCAAGATAATAATGCAAGAAATCAAGACAGGGAGCAATCTTGTACTAGATCAAGACATGGCTAAACTGGTTATACCTCATTCAATCAATCACGGCCAAGCAGATACTACGGCTTACTACTTTAACTAACTAGGATTATCACAGGCCTAATTACTAACAAGATGCAGTGAGATTGTTCCACAGCCACAAGCCCTGCAGACCATCCAGGTTACCCAGGACGAAAGATTAGGGTTGAATTCAGGTGGGTACATCGTCCAGGAGACACATGTACCCTTAGGTGACTTAGAGGGTGCAACACTCGACGGTGCGCTGGAAATGTGCCCTTCCAAACATATTAAGTAAAATCAAGTTCATGACAAAAGGCGTAAGGATATAAAATGGGCATAAAATATCTAACAAAATATTAATATACAGGACTATAGAAAAGCCAAGCTTAAAGAAATAAGACCAAACTCCAAGAGCCTGTGGGTTAAGCAAGGGGTCAGGGGAGCAGCGTATGAAAAAGTCACGCAAGCTAAGCGAGCAGCGTAGGTGAAAGTCACACACGCTACAGGGAGCAGCTGTGTGAAAGTCACGCACGCTCAAGGAAGCAGCTGCGTGAAAGTCACGCACGCTCGAGGGAGCAGCTGCGTGAAAAGTCACGCACGCTCAAGGGGAGCAGCTGCATGAAAGTCACGCACGCTCAAGGAAGCAGCTGCGTGAAAAGTCACACACGCTCAAGGAAGCAGCTGCGTGAAAAGTCACGCACGCTCAAGGAAGCAGCTGCGTGAAAAGTCACGCACGCTCAAGGGAGCAGCTGCGTGAAAAGTCACGCACGCTCAAGGGAGCAGCTGCGTGAATAGTCACGCACGCTCAAGGGAGCAGCGTACGCAGCGCTAAAGAGCGCGCGTAGCTCAGGGTGCGTAAGCTAAATAGCTCTGCACACTGCTCACTATCTTCTCCAAACAGTAAGAACACCATGGATGAACCCAAGGCTTCAAAGCATCATATCTTGGCCATCCGAACTCCAAATCCAGATTTCCAAGGTTCCAACTTGGGTAGAATTGAATGCTCTTCCACTTAGAAACACCAAAACCCATGAAAATCCAACTTAAAGAGATCAAACCATGCAAAATCCGAAAATAGAAATAACTTAGATCTAGAGCAAAGGAGACTTCAAATCACAAAACACCAAGTTCTAATGTTGATCACCATGTCCTAATCTTGCAAATGAACCAAGAAAATAGGGCTCTCATGAAGTGGCAAGGTGCACTTGCCTAGGGTTAGGAGAGTTGTAGAGGAAGGAGAAGAAGAAGAAGAAGGAAATTAATGGTGGAAGTTATGAGGAGAGAGAGTGGTAGGTGGGAAATATAAAGAGGGGGAGTTGTGGTGGGTTGAAGGTGGAGTGTAGGTTAAGGTGTGCCAAATGCATATTAAACCAAACCAAACCAACCCAAATCAATTAAAACCGAACCATGACAAAACCCAAAATACGAGAAATACCGAAATTCCACCAGTTGAGAAAAATAAAAATACATGCCAAAATCCAGATACGAGTATAAATACGAAATACGAGAAATACCGGAAATGAGGGTGACAACTCTACCCACCTTAAAAGAATTCCGTCCTCGGAATTTAATCAAGGAGCTAGAGATTGCCACGACAAGCTACACTAAGCACAGGCAAGCTACACTAAGCAGTCCAATCATACAATCATACAATGCAAGCAAGAAAGGGAAAATGTAAGGCATAAGAAGACATTATATCTCAGGAGTCAAACAGGTAGGGATATCGCGATCGGATGTCGTCCTCACGCTCCCACGTTGACTCACCTAGAGAGTGATGACCCCAAACAACATGGACTAATTTAATAGTCTTGTTCTTGAGTATCTTCTTCCTCCGGTCCAATATAGACACGGGCCTCTCCTCATACGAAAGGTTGGTACCAACAACCAATTCCGAATGGTCTAGGATGTGGCTCGGGTCCGGAATATACCGTCGTAATTGGGACACATGGAATACATCATGCACCTCACTTAGCGACGGCGGAAGAGCGAGACGATAGGATACATCTCCTACTCGCTCTAGAATATCGAACGGCCCTATATACCTAGGACTAAGCTTTCCCTGCACGCCAAAGCAAATGCCGCCGCGGTTAGGCGAGATCCTAAGGAATACATGGTCGCCGACAGCAAATTCTAAGGGACGCCGATGAGCATCGGCCCAATGGCGCTGGCGGTCCTGGGCAACTCGGAGGTGATCTCTGACCTTCCTGACCACTTCAACCGTCTGGAAAATCAATTCGGGTTCGAGCATCTGCCTCTCCCCGACATCGTCCCATGCTAGCGGGGATCTGCACTTCCTTCCATAAAGAGCCTCGAAAGGTGCCATCTGGATACTGGCCTGATAACTGTTGTTGTACGAGAATTCCACCAGGTGTAGATGATTCTCCCATGAACCACCGAAGTCAAGGGTACAGGATCTCAACATATCCTCAAGAGTCTGGATTGTGCGCTCTGATTGACCATCCGTCTGCGGGTGATAAGCTGAGCTGAATTGAAGGCGAGTCCCTAAACTCTTCTGCAAGCTGCGCCAAATGTGTGATGTAAATCTTGAATCCCTGTCTGAGGTGATGCTGACTGGCACACCGTGAAGCCTGACGATCTGCCTGAGGTACATCTCTGCTAGCTGTGCTGTCGACTGTCCAACTCTGAATGGGAGAAAGTGGGCCACCTTGGTAAGCCTGTCCACAATTACCCAAATAGCATCTCTGCCGGCCGGAGATCTGGGCAATCCGGTCACGAAATCCATGGTTATATGTTCCCATTTCCATTCTGGGATCGGTAAGGGTTGAAGAAGTCCAGCGGGCCTCTGATGTTCAGCGTTAACCTGTTGGCAAACCAAACACCGAGAGACAAACCGGGCTATCTCCCTCTTCATGCCATTCCACCAGAAATGCTGACGAATATCACGGTACATCTTTGTACCACCCGGATGAATAGAATATTGTGAACTGTGGGCTTCTGCCATGACTTCCTGTCTGATATCTCCACTAGGTACACAAAGACGAGTGCCGTGCCGAAGGGTACCGTCTTTATGGATACATAACTCTGGCCTTCTTCCTGCTTCACACTCTGCTCTGAGTCGCTGAAGCTTGGAATCTGCGGACTGTGCCATCCGGATCCTCTCAACTATGCTGGACTGAACCTGTAGACTGGCCATCAATGCCACACTGGTAGGAAGAACCACTTCAATTCCCATCTTCTGAAGATCTGCCAATAATTCTGGTTGCGCCGTCAGGAAATAAACTCCGGCTCTCCTGCTCAATGCATCTGCTACAACGTTGGCCTTCCCGGGATGATACTGCAAATCCATATCATAATCCACTAGTAGCTCGAGCCATCTTCTCTGCCGCATATTAAGGTCCTTCTGGGTGAAAAAATACTTCAGGCTCTTATGATCAGTAAAGATCTCCACTCTATCTCCGTACAAGTAGTGTCTCCACAACTTCAAAGCAAACACTATCGCCGCCAATTCCAAGTCGTGGGTCGGGTAATTCTTCTCATGATCACGAAGTTGACGTGACGCATAAGATATTACCTTCCCATGCTGCATCAAGACACACCCCAATCCTCTGCCTGAAGCATCGCAATAAACTATGAATCCTCCGGTCCCATCTGGAAGGGTGAGAATGGGAGCCGTTATCAAACCTCGCTTCAACTTCTCAAATGATTCCTGACACTCTGCTGTCCAAACAAACGGCACATCTTTGCGGGTCAACTGGGTCATCGGTGCTGAAATCCTTGCGAAATCTGAAACGAACCGTCGGTAGTAGCCGGCCAATCCAAGGAAACTGCGAACCTCTGCCACTGAGCTGGGTACCGGCCATGACTCGATAGCCACAATCTTCTGGGGATCTACTTCCACTCCTCCTCGGGTAATGATGTGACCCAAGTACAAAATGCGATCGAGCCAGAACTCGTATTTACTGAACTTGGCGTATAACTGATGCTCCCTAAGCGTCTGGAGGACGACTCTGAGATGCTGCTCATGCTCTGCTTCACTCTTGCTATAGACCAGGATGTCATCTAGGAACACGATCATAAATTGATCCAAGTAAGGCATGAAAATGCGATTCATGAGGTCCATGAATATGGCCGACGCATTGGTCACTCCAAAGGGCATAACAAGGAACTCCCAATGCCCATACCTCGATCTGAATGCTATCTTCAGGATGTCCTGCTCTCTGACTCTGATCTGGTGGTATCCCGACCGCAAGTCGATCTTCGAGAACACTGAAGCCCCTCTGAGCTGATCAAACAAGTCATCTATCCTCGGAAGAGGGTATCTGTTCTTGATTGTCACCGAATTCAAGGTACGATAATCAACACATAGCCTGGACGTACCATCCTTCTTTTTCACAAGAAGCATCGGGGCTCCCCAAGGCGATCCACTAGCACGGATGAATCCCTTGGTCCTCAGTTCTTCAATCATCTTGTACAAAATCTCCAACTCTGAAGGCGCCATCCTGTAGACTCGCTCTGATACTGGTACTGTCCCGGGAATCAAGTCTATAGTGAACTCAATTTCCCGCTCTGGCGGCATCCCTGGAAGCTCCTCTGGAAAGACATCTGGAAACTCTTCAACTATCCGGGGTAACTGTACTGCTGCTACTGCCATCCGCAATGCTGGGGAAGATGGCTCTACTGCGCCTCTGGAAAACGTAAACTCTGGCTCGCCGGGGATAGTAAAGACAACTCTGCTAATATGGCAGTCTATCCTAGCATACTGGTTCCTCAACCAATCCATGCCTAGGACTACATAATAGTCTGCCATAGAAAACTCTATGAATCTAGCAGGGAACTCCCTACCGCTAACTACGATCCGACACGAGGAAAACACTCGATCTACTCCCACAAGACCATTACCAGTAAGTATATTGAGCCTCACTGATAATGACTCAGGCTCCAATCCTATCCGTGTCGCGAATCGTGCAGACATGAATGAATACGATGCACCAGAATCAAATAATACAGACGCTGGAGAGGAGTTGACGAGAATAGTACCTGCCACTACCTCACCTGGTGCAATTTCTTCTTCCATAGCCATCATCATGGCCTGACCTTGTCCTCTGGCTGCTGGTCCCCTCTGCTGGAAACCTCTCTGCCTATTCTGGGTCTGAGCTTGGGCTTGTGCATACTGCTGGGGATGTTGTTGCTGGAATGCCTGAGACTGAGGCGGCAAGGGCCTCGAAGACTGATACTGCTGCTGCTGAACTGGTGCTGGGGCCGGTCCTCTCACCGAAGAGCTAGAAGGGTTGGATGCTGGTGAACCACCCCTATTCGGGCAAGCCCCTATCCTATGATCTGCTGCTCCACAAGCTAGGCACATTCCCTGCATCCTGCGATAATCTGCCACCACATGCCCTGGCTTCCCGCAATGAAAACATCCCATCGCGGAAGTCTGCTTCTGCTGCCGCGGGTACGTCGGGGTCGAATGCTGAACCGACGTTACTGAGGCCGCCTGCCTCGGAGTTCCAATGGTCAAACTCCTAGCTGCTGGGGCTGGAGCTGATGACTGGTGCATCTGGCTGTAGGACCGCTTCCTACTTCCGGTCCTATCCACGATCCTCTGGGAGGTATACTCATGCCTCCTAGCTGCTCTCAAGACTGCATCGAACGTCTGGTGCTCGAACTGCTCAACCGCCAACAAGATCTCCAAATGCAGTCCCTGCTGGAACTGCTGGGCCCTATCAAACTCGGTCGCCACCAAGGTGGGGGCAAACCTACTGAGTCGAGAAAACTTCGATGCATAACTGTCGACCATCCTGCCTCCTTGCTTCAAGTTGGTAAATCTGGTCTGCAGGTCGTACCGAGCCACAGCATCGAAATGCTTCGTCTGGAATCTCTCTCTAAACACTGCCCAAGCAATGGGTGCCACTAATCCCATGGCTTGCGCTACCCACCAACTGCGAGCCAAGTCCAACAACTGCAGGCGTACCACCGCCACCTTCTCATTCTCGGGTGTCCTGGCTTCTTCCAGAATCACCTCGGTATCCTGAAGCCATGCATCCGCGACAATCGTATCCTCGGTGCCGTTGAAGAAAGGAGGGTTCAAGCGCTTGAAGCTATTGGCCGCCTGGTTCCCTGGATGTCCGCCTCGGGTCAAAGCATCTTGAACTGTCTGGTGCAGGGCATCGCTTCGACGATCCTGGAAAGCTATCAAGGTTCTGATAAGGCCTACTAAGGTTCCATCATCGGGCTCTGCGGGCTGGACGGGCCGAACTGGTGACTCTCCTCCAGTGGGTATCACTCTGGAGGCGACTCCGGAATGCTGGGCTTGATCTCCAGGTTGCTGCTGGCCCACGGGAGGTGCTCCTCCTTGCTGATCGGCAGGGTCAGGTACAGTGCCGCTGAAGAAGACGACACAGGAAAACAATAAGGAAGGACCAGGACAGATCAACGATACAAGCATGTAATCATGTCAAGAATTTCAGGGATTTGAAAATACGGGCGGAGATCAAGGGCAAATACTGATTGAGACATCTATTCGGTAAACCCTCATATTTCTTGATTGACAAGACCTGCATGGGCCACCACTTAAACCATGTCACGCCCCAGAACCAGAATACTGGAGAGCGGGGGCAGACATAGCCAGCTACGTATATTGAAATAGAAACCACCTCGATATACGGTCACGGCTGTCTAGATATGTGAGGGTTTTCTACAAGCCAATAGTCTCTTATGGTCATGAACACGCCTAGTGTCTCAATCATAGCAAGTAAGTAAGGTCACAAGATGTATGATTATTAAATATACAATAATAAGGCGTCCCAAATATTACATATTCAGCTGATCATGAAGCTAGTCGTACAAAATACGGGGACTAGCAAGAGTTAAGTCATACATGATCAACCCTAGGATTTGTCAATCATGTTTACAGCCCGTAGGCAGACAGTAAGTAAAAGTGCATCGAGCTAACAGGTGCTCGTCGGCTAAACGCCTCAAAAGAAAAACTTTACAATAGAGTGAGCGAAACAAAATAGAAAACCCACTCGTAGCCCGGGTTCCTTCTAGTCGCCACCATCGGGCTGGAAGCTTGGTAGATCCTCGGGAGCTGCTCCAAAATCTGGCCACACAAAACCAGCTGGGTCAACCCCAAAAAGAGCAAGTGCCACAAGGGGGCCACGAAATAAGAACAAAAGCCAGCAATCAGCACAGAAAATCTAATATTAAAACTAAAATTTCGAAAACATGTCAGGATGATATACGACGAGATAACCATGGAACTATTCCGATAGCCAGGTTACAACCCGTAAACCAAACAAGGACCGGGGTTGTAACCTTTCATCTGAACAGAACTTGGTTTCCCACCATTTATCGGCAAGATAATAATGCAAGAAATCAAGACAGGGAGCAATCTTGTACTGGATCAAGACATGGCTAAACTGGTTATACCTCATTCAATCAATCACGGCCAAGCAGATACTATGGCTTACTACTTTAACTAACTAGGGTAATCACAGGCCTAATTACTAACAAGATGCAGTGAGATTGTTCTACAGCCACAAGCCCTGCAGACCATCCAGGTTACCCAGGACGAAAGATTAGGGTTGAATTCAGGTGGGTACATCGTCCAGGAGACACATGTACCCTTAGGTGACTTAGAGGGTGCAACACTCGACGGTGCGCTAGAAATGTGCCCTACTCGACGGCAGGCTACAGATCCCAAGAGCGCCCAGGTAACGGGATTGCCTGTAGCTGTGTCATCTCTTCATGACTACTGAGTTATTCTAGTTATTAACCTTAATCCATTTTAGTAGGAGCTCCTGACCATGGTACTCAGGAGTCCCATCCTAGACATGATGCAAGACAGGACAAGTGGATTTAACAAGCAAGCAAGAAAGAACCACCCACGGTGTCAAGGCAAGTCAAGTTAAGTTATCAAGATAAATCATGTCAGGGTACATGTCAGGAGTACGCCACGACGGGCCACTATCATGTCAGGTTGGTCATGCCAGGGGTGCACCACTACGGGTCACTGCCGTGTTATGCTAGTTCCTGCCATACCAAGCCATGTACAACAGTCCTTCCAAACATATTAAGTAAAATCAAGTTCATGACAAAAGGCGTAAGGATATAAAATGGGCATAAAATATCTAACAAAATATTAATATACAGGACTATAGAAAAGCCAAGCTTAAAGAAATAAGACCAAACTCCAAGAGCCTGTGGGTTAAGCAAGGGGTCAGGGGAGCAGCGTACGAAAAAGTTACGTACGCTGAGAGAGCAGCGTAGGTGAAAGTCACGCACGCTACAGGAAGCAGCTGCGTGAAAAGTCACGCACGCTACAGGGAGCAACTGCGTGAAAGTCACGCACGCTCAAGGAAGCAGCTGCGTGAAAGTCACGCACGCTCGAGGGAGCAGCTGCGTGAAAAGTCACGCACGCTCAAGGGGAGCAGCTGCATGAAAGTCACGCACGCTCAAGGAAGCAGCTGCGTGAAAAGTCACGCATGCTCAAGGAAGCAGCTGCGTGAAAAGTCACGCACGCTCAAGGGAGCAGCTGCGTAAAAAGTCACGCACGCTCAAGGAAGCAGCTGCATGAAAAGTCACGCACGCTCAAGGGAGCAGCTGCGTGAAAAGTCACGCACGCTCAAGGGAGCAGCTGCGTGAATAGTCACGCACGCTCAAGGGACCAGCGTACGCAGCGCTAAAGAGTGCGCGTAGCTCAGGGTGCGTAAGCTAAATAGCTCTGCACACTGCTCACTGTCTTCTCCAAACAGCAAGAACACCATGGATGAACCCAAGGCTTCAAAGCATCATATCTTGGCCATCCGAACTCCAAATCCAGATTTCCAAGGTTCCAACTTGGGTAGAATTGAATGCTCTTCCACTTGGAAACACCAAAACCCATCAAAATCTAACTTAAAGAGATCAAACCATGAAAAATCCGAAAATAGAAATAACTTAGATCTAGAGCAAAGGAGACTTCAAATCACAAAATACCAAGTTCTAATATTGATCACCATGTCCTAATCTAGCAAATGAACCAAGAAAATAGGGCTCTCATGAAGTGGCAAGGTGCACTTGCCTAGGGTTAGGAGAGTTGTGGAGGAAGGAGAAGAAGAAGAAGAAGAAGGAAATTAATGGTGGAAGTTATGAGGAGAGAGAGTGGTAGGTGGAGAATATAAAGAGGGGGAGTTGTGGTGGGTTGAAGGTGGAGTGTAGGTTAAGGTGTGCCAAATGCATATTAAACCAAACCAAACCAACCCAAATCAATTAAAACCGAACCATAACAAAACCCAAAATACGAGAAATACCGAAATTCCACCAGTTGAGAAAAATAAAAATACATGCCAAAATCCAGATACGAGTATAAATACGAAATACGGAAAATACAGGAAATGAGGGTGACACCTATGCACCGGCTAGCGGCGACCAACACTGCCATTAGCGATTTCAACTCGGAAATGAGCTATCCCCTGGGAAAAATATGCTTGAAATGTCAGATCGGTGATCTGAGGACGGAGGTTACCTGCTACGTCATAGACGCAGATACGTCCTACAATATCCTCTTAGGGCGTCCGTGGATACATGACTATATGATCGTGCCGTCCATGCTCTACCAGTGCTTCAGGTATGTCAGTAAGCACGGCATCGTAAAAACAGAATTTGCCGACATCGATCCCTTTAAAGGGGTTGAGTCTTACTATTCTTCTGAGGCTTGTCTATATGAGGAATCCAAAAAGCACGTAACTGACGAACTGGAGGCCATAACAGGGTCAGAGGAACCTCTGAAAATCTATCTCCAGGCCCGTAAATCGGGCAAAGCCGCACCCTTTGTCGCAATATTGCATAAAGAGGTGCCTGGTTTCCCCGTTCCAGCTGCACAGTTGGAACCAATGGTCATCAGACTCCCGAGGTCCAGCCAGGAGCTAAAACCCGTCATAGAACCGATGGTGATCCGATTGCGAAAATTCAATCAAAGGCGATCGAAAGATGCGAGGTCCTCAGTCGTGCCGATGGTTATCCGTCTCCCCAAGACAAGCCGACAGCCAAGTGTTGATCTGAGGCCCTCAAGCAAACCGATGCCACAAGCAGAACCCTTGGTGGTCAAGCTGCCCAAGACGTCGCCCCAGCCTCTGGTCACACAGAGGGTAGCCGAAGAGGAGGCAGAACTAGCAAAATATCTGGTTGCACATGTTGATAGTCCCTCGACTGATGATGTAATTCCTCTCGACAAAATACCTTATTTCATCAATAAAAGGTTGACGTTGAACTATCCTGAGTGTAATAAGCTTAATCTGATGTATGCTATGGAGCACGGTCTGGACGTTGACCTGCACACACAGATGACAACCGTTCATACCGCAAACTGACTTACTCCCATTATAGGTGCCTACTTCCTAGTCCCAGGCAGAAGAAAAGGGGATCACACGATCATCATCGGCTGAAAAGAAGGTCCTCAACCTTTCATGCCAGAAGAGTTCGATCTCGAACCCGATACTGGAAGATTGCCGCTCTATCTATATAGTTCCCGAGCTAAGTATTTCATGCAAGAGCAAGGGTATGACATGGAGACTACCCCAGATCTGAATTACGGCAACGGTCGGCGATCGCCTCTGCAGCTGTCAGCCCCGGCTGGAAAACCTCAGGATTATTACAGCAAGTCCAGACACGGTCTTGGTTTGTTACACCAGCAACAACACCTGAGAGCTCCGATGAGGAATGCGAGTGGCATTCTCACTCATCCGAAATGCCTACATACGATTTCGATGATAGCATTGGGGATATATTCAGGCATACATTGTCTGTCAACATGGCATCCGCTGACATTCAGGAAGAGGACAAAGATCTGCCCGAATCCATTGAATTGGAGCCATGGGCCCAACAGCTGGTTGCACAGTGGGAGAAGCGCTTTGAACTCTGAGACCATCCCACTGAAGATGAGGTCATACAAGTTGACATCGGTGATGGATCCGCCTCGAAGCCAATCTCTATCAGTAAAAGCCTGACGGGCGATGAGCAGGAATCGCTGTTGCAACTCGTTAGAGAATATATCAACGTCTTCACTTGGAGCTATGAAGACATGCCAGGGCTAAACCTCGAGATCGCACTTCATAAGCTTAATATTCATCCGGACACAAAACCAGTCAAACAACAGCAACGACGGTTCTGTCCAGACATCATGAACTCCATCGAAGCAGAAGTAAACAAGATTATAGCTATAGGTTTCATCCACGAGAAGCAACACCCAGACTGGGTAGCTAATATAGTACCAGTCATCAAGAAGAACGGAAAGATCCGAATCTGTATCGACTTCTCCAATCTGAATGTGGCATATCCTAAGGATGAATTCCCTCTTTCGATCACCGACATAATGATCGATAATACGTGTGGCTTCGAGCGCATATCCTTTATGGATGGCTTTTTGGGGTACAATCAAATTAAAATATCTCCAGATGATGAGAAGCATACGTCATTTCGAACATCGATCGGCGTGTATTATTACACAGTCATGCCCTCCGGCCTAAAGAATGCTGGTGCTACATATCTACGAGCTATGAGTGTCATCTTCAGAGATCACTTGCGCAAGACGGTGGAGTGTTACGTTGACGACATCGCCATTAAAAGTTGCTCCAAGGATGATCACTTACATGATTTGAGGATAGTGTTCGACCTTATGTGAGCGTACAATCTGAAGATGAATCCCACCAAGTCCTTCCTGGGCGTGTCCAGTAGGAAATTCTTGGGCTTTGTCATTACTTTCTGGGGTATTCACATAGACCCCGGTAAAACAAAAGCAATCCTGGAGATGAGTCCACCGAGGAACCTCCGCAAACTCCGAGGCCTTCAGGAAAGACTAGCCTACATCAGGAGGTTTATATCTAACCTCTCAGGGTGATGTTAACCATTCACACAACTCATGAAAAAAGGCATCTCTTTCGTATGGAATGAGGAATGTCAACGCGCCTTTAATGACATTAAGAAATACATGTCGAATCAGCTGGTTCTGGTAGCCCCGGTCGCCGAAAAGCCCTTCCTGCTCTATGTACGGGAAATAGAACACTCCCTCGGTGCCTTGCTAGCACAGAACAATGATACAGGGCATGAACAAGCTATCTATTACCTCAGCCGAATGATGGTAGAGCCGGAGCATAGGTACATCGCCATGGTGAAGGAATGCCTTGCCTTGGTGTTCGTCGTTCAGAAAATACGACACTATGTGACAGCACAGACCATCCATATTATCTCACGAGTTAACCCCCTCAGGGTTCTCATGACCAAGCTGGGCGCACTCAGTTCTCGTCTAGCCACCTGGGCGATATTGTTGTCCCCATGTGATATAGTTTTTATTCCACAGAAGGCTATCAAAGGTCAAGCCTTGGCCGACTTCTTAGCAGCCCATCTAGGCTCAGAAACAACCAGAATCTATGAAGAAATCCCAGACGAAGTTGTTAACTCAAACATGACTTCACATG
This sequence comes from Iris pallida, assembly GCA_029216955.1. Lineage (NCBI taxonomy): Eukaryota > Viridiplantae > Streptophyta > Magnoliopsida > Asparagales > Iridaceae > Iris > Iris pallida. The sequence goes on from JANAVB010001799.1 coordinate 7,673,796, forward strand.
ATGCCGTTTGGCGAATGTTCTTCGACGGTGCTTCAAGAACGGGACCCTAAGGTGATATCGTCGCTGGAGTCGGGATAGTATTAATTTCTTCCTCTGGATTGGTAGTCAATCAGATATTTCTCTCACTGAACCCTGTTCAAACAATGTAGCTGAATATAATGCTCTGGTCATCGGGCTCCGACTCGCAAAAGAAGTGGGGTTCGAATACCTAGAAGCGTATGGCGACTCGCAGTTCATTGTTAATCAAATCCGAGGCTCGTACGAGGTTCGCAACGAGGACCTGATTCCTTATCATCAATCATCAATTACCATCATTGCAACCTTGGATGGGTTCTTTATAGAATATGTACCTAGGCTCTAAAATATTGAAGCCGACGCCCTAGCAGGCCTTGCCGCTTACTTGGCTGTTCCAAACCAAGCTCATCATCTAGTCGACGTGATAGGCCATGAACTGGTCTGTCCCAAAAACAACGTTCAATAAGGTACGAGTTACTCCGCCCAGATAACCAATGACGTATAAGACTGGAGACTCCCGTTCATCGACTTTGCAGTCTACGGGATTCTGCCTGAGAATGTGAAAGAAGCAACTTTAATCAAAAGGCGTTCTCTCATATTCTTCTATGTGTCACGCCCCAGAACCAGAATACTGGCGAGCGGGGGCAGACACAGCCAGCTACATATATTAAAATGGAAACCACCTCGATATACGGTCACGGCTGTCTAAAAATATGAGGGTTTACTACAAGCCAGCAGTCTCTTATGGTCATGAACAAGCCTAGTGTCTCAATCACAAGCAAGTAAGTCAGGTCGCAAGATGTATGATCATTAAATATACAATAATAAGGCGTCCCAAATATCACATATTCAGCTGATCATGAAGCTAGTCATTACAAAATGTTAGGACTAGCAAGAGTTAAGTCATACATGATCAACCCTAGGATTTGTTAATCATGTTTACAGCCCGTAGGCAGACAGTAAGTAAAGTGCATCGAGCTAACAGGTGCTCGTCGGCTAAACGCCTCAAAAGAATAATTTTTACAATAGAGTGAGCAAAACAAAATAGAAAACCCACTCGTAGCCCGGGTTCCTTCTAGTCGCCACCATTGGACTGGAAGCTTGGTAGATCCTCGGGAGCTGCTCCGAAATCTGGCCACACAAGACCAGCTGGGTCAACCCCAGAAAGAGCAAGTGCCACAAGGGGGCCACGAAATAAGAACAAAAGCCAGCAATAAGCACAAGAAATCTAATATTAAAACTAGAATTTATGAAAACATGTCAGGATGATATACGACGAGATAACCATGGAGCTATTCCGATAGCCAGGTTACAACCCGTAAACCAAACAAGGACCGGGATTGTAACCCTTCGTCTGAACAGAACTTGGTTTTCCACCATTTATTGGCAAGATAATAATGCAAGAAATCAAGACAGGGAGCAATCTTGTACTGGATCAAGATATGGCTAGACTGGTTATACCTCATTCAATCAATCACGGCCAAACAGATACTACGGCTTACTACTTTAACTAACTAGGGTTATCACAGGCCTAATTACTAACAAGATGCAGTGAGATTGTTCCACAGCCACAAGCCCTGCAGACCATCCAGGTTACCCAGGTCAAAAATTAGGGGTTGAATTCAGGTGGGTACATCGCCCGGGGGACAAATGTACCCTTAGGTGACTTAGAGGGTGCAACACTCGACGGTACGCTGGAAATGTGCCCTACTCGACTGCAGGCTACAGATCCCAAGAGCGCCCAGGTAACGGGATTGCCTGTAGCTGTGTCATCTCTTCATGACTACTGTGTTATTCTAGTTATTAACCTTAATCCATTTTAGTAGGTACTCCTGACCGTGGTACTCAGGAGTCCCATCCTAGACATGATGCAAGACAGGACAAGTGGATTTAACAAGCAAGCAAAAAAGAACTACCCACGGTGTCAAGGCAAGTCAAGTTAATTTAGCCGTCGTAACAGCATTAAGATAAATCAGGTCAGGGTACTTGTCGGGAGTGCGCCACGACGGGCCACTATCATGTCAGGTTGGTCATGTCAGGAGTGCACCACTATGGGTCACTGTCGTGTTATGCTAGTTCCTTGTCATACCACGCCATATGTAATAGTCATTCCAAACATATTAAGTAAAATCAAGTTCATGACAAAAAGGCGTAAGGATATAAAATGGGCGTAAAATATCTAATAAAATATCAATATACAGGGCTATAGAAGAGCCAAGCTTAAAGAAATAAGACCAAAACTCCAAGAGCCAATGGGTTAAGCAAGGGGGGTCAGGGGAGCAGCGTACGAAAAGTCACGCACGCCAGAGAGCAGCGTAGGTGAAAAGTCACGCACGCTACAGGGAGCAGCGTAGGTGAAAAGTCACGTACGCTGAGAGAGCAGCGTAGGTGAAAAGTCACGCACGCTGAGAGAGCAGCATAGGTGAAAAGTCACGCACGCTACAGAGAGCAGCGTAGGTGAAAAGTCACGCACGCTACAGGGAGCAGCGTAGGTAAAAAGTCACGCACGCTGAGAGAGCAGCGTAGGTGAAAAGTCACGCACGCTCAAGGAGACACGCTTCCAACAGGAAGCGTACCCAAGTCTGCGTACGCACGCTAAAGAGCGCGCGCAGCTTAGTGTGCGTAAGCTAAACAGCTCTGCACACTGCTCACTGTCTTCTCCAAACAGCAAGAACACCATGGCTGAACCCAAGCTTCAAAATTCATAACTTGGCCATCCGAACTCCAAATCCGGATTTCCAAAGTTCCAAATTGGGTGGAATTGAATGCTCTTCCACATGGAAACATCAAAACTCGTAGAAAACCAACTAAAATAGATCAAAACATGCAAAAATCCAAAAATATAAAGACTTAGATCTAGAACAATGGAGACTCCAAATCACAAAATGCTAAGAACTAATATTGACCACCATGTCCTAATCTAGCAAATGGACAAATAAAAGAGGGTTCTTATGTAGTGGCAAGATGCACTTGCCTAGGGTTGGGAAAGTTGTGTAGAGGAAGGAGAAGAAGAAGAAGAAGGAAATAAATGGTGGTTATGAGGAGAGAGAAAATGTTGGTGGAGAATATAAAGGGGGTAGGATGTGGTGTGTTGAGGGTGGAGTGTAGGTTAAAGTGTTCCAATGCATAATAAACCAAATCAAACCAACCCAATCCAAACCAATTAAAACCGAACCATGACAAAAACCCAAAATACGAGAAATACCGAAATTCCACAAGTTGAGAAAAAAAATAAAAATACATGCCAAAATCCAGATACGAGTATAAATACGAAATACAGGAAATACGAAAAATACGGGAAATACGGGAAATGAGGGTGACACTATAATACAGAAACAAAAATGCTATATCGACGATCCTACGACGGACTACTGCTACGCTGCCTATCAAATCCAGAAGCCAAAGAAGCCCTACGCGAGGCTCACGATGGCGTTTACGGGGCTCACCAGCCTGGCCCGAAGTTGCAGGACTGTCTCCGTCGAATGGGCTATTACTGGCCTACGATGGTAGCAGACGTTGTCGATTATAAAAAGAATTGTAGGGCTTGTCAGATCCACGCAGACTTCATAAATCAGCCATCCGAATTCTTGCACCCAACAGTAGCTTCTTGGCCATTTGAAGCATGGAGAATAGACATTATCGGCCCAATCACCCCGTCGCGTCTAAGGGGCACCGGTTTATACTTGCAATCACCGATTACTTCTCTAAGTGGGCGGAAGTTGTTTCGCTTGCAGAGGTAAAGACATCAAACATGATTAGTTTCATAAAATATCACGTTATCTACCATTTTGGACTGTCCCGGAGGATTATTCATAACAATGGTCTGCAGTTTGCAAGCCATGCTTTCTATCGATTCTGTGACAAGAATCGGATCCAGAACGTGGCTTCAACGGCATATAACCCATCAACTAATAGTCTGGCTGAAGTTTTTAACAGGACCATAATCAAGCATCTCAAAAAGTTCGTGTCTTCAAACAAGCACGACTGGAATGAAAAGCTGCGCGAATGCTTATGGGCGTACCGTACTATAATTCGGACGGCTACAGGAAATAACCGTTCTCTCTGGTGTACGTGAGCGAGGCAGTTCTCCCATTGGAGACCCAGATCCCCTCGTTTCGCATGGCCTTTACTTATCGGTTGACGTTGGACGATAACTACCGCCGACGACTACAAGAACTGGAAGCCTTAGACGAGAAACGTTTACATGCTCAACAAAGCATCAAGCTCTATCAAGCACGCATCTCTCGAGTCTTCAATAAGAAAGTCAAGCAGAGGACGTTCCAAGTAGGCGATCTCGTCTTGGCTGTTCGCAGACCGATGGTCATGACTCACAAAACTGCCAGCAAATTCCAGCCCAAATGAGAGGGTCAATTCATTATCGAGACCGTATTCTCCAACGGCGCATATCGGCTCGCAAAACAGAATGGAGACTTGCTCATGATGCCCATAAACGGCAAGTTCATGAAGAAATACTATGTCTAAGGACATGCTGGTACTTTCTCAAACCACTAAATCTCCCAGACTGTCGAGTTATGTACACCAAGTACCTCCGAACTTACACTCTATTAGCTCCGAGTGGATTCACATTGTATCCCCCTGGGTGACAAGTCATGTATACTAATACCTCTGAACTTCCACCCTAATGCTTCACCCACCGGAGCTTACTAGGCTTATTACTAGGGATGAGCAAATACCGACTGATACCGAAAAACCGACCGAATACCGATTAAAAATATTCCGAAAAACTGAACCGAAATTATGTACCGATACCGAATTGCCGAACTGACTAAATTACGGTATAATGGTAATGGTAATGGTAACGGTTTGAGTGTAATACCATACCGAAAATATCGAACCGATTCACACACACACACACACACACACACACACACACACACACACATACATGCACACATTTTTAATGTTATTCATGATTAATTTTATACTACTCATTTTTATTTTATTTTTGTTTTGGTTGGTTTTCTAGAACTTGGAATGGATTTTAGTGGACTTGAATTTATGTTAAGAATGCTAAGAATTGAGTTTTTGATCTTTTGAGCTTATGTTTTTGTGTTCTTATAGAATTTTGAAGTAAATTTTGGTTACTTAAACTTATACTAAAGATTAAACTTAGTGACCACGTTTGATATTTTAAGCTCATTTTTAGGTGTTTGCGACTTGTTACATATTGTTCTAATAATTTTGATTAATTGTTTGGTTGGTAGAGACTTGGCTTTAAAATTAATGCTTCCAAAAAAGTAAAAGAATATATATTATAGGTTAAGAGGTTCTACAATATTAAGTGTGTTAATTGACCAAATATTAATTGGTAAAATACCAATATCGAACAAAAACCGACCGAATACCAATTAACCGAAACCGAAAAAAACCGATTCTAAATGGTACGTTATTGGTATTGATTTTTCAAATACCGATTTTAAAAAATACCGAAAAATCGACCAAATACCGACCGATTATACCGACGCTCACCCCTACTTATTACCATCTCTGAGCAAACTTTCTGGTCCTGATTATCGTATATCACGTCCATATTACCTCTGATACCGATAGTCTCTTGACTTAACACCTGTACCCAATCTGGGATAAAGTCATGGTGTTAAGACCACAGAACATATCACGTCCATATTATCTATGTTGGGTTTTGTCTCAAAATCTATTACTCGCACCACCAGTGCGCAGAAGAGTAATAGGTCCATAAAAAATTATTCATGATTATCGTATGTCACATCCATATTACCTCTGATATAGATAGTCTTCTCATCTAACACCTGTACCCAATCTGGGATAAAGTCATGGTGTTAAGACCACAGAACCTGTCATGTCCATATTACCTCTCTTAGGTTTTGTCTTAAAATCTATTACTCACATCACCTGTGCGCAAAAGGGTAATAGATCCACCAAAAATTATTCAAATCTATTACTCGCGCCATAGGTGCGCAAAAGAGTAATAGGTCCACCAAAAATTATTCATGATTATCGTATGTCACGTCCATATTACCTCTAATATAGATAGTCTTATCATCTAACACTTGTACCCAATCTGGGATAAAGTCATGGTGTTAAGACCACAGAACCTGTCATGTCCATATTACCTCTGTTAGGTTTTGTCTCAAAATCTATTACTCGCATCACCAGTGCGCAAAAGGCTAATAGATCCACCAAAAATTATTCAAATCTATTACTCGCGTCATAGGCGCACAAAAGGGTAATAGGTCCACAAAAAGTCCCCCAGTGGGATGTCCTCTACCAACCACAAATGTTGTATTAGGCCCCCTAATACAAGCACTTCAGACATCATAAGCAAAAGAATGAAGATAATGTATCTTTTTTTATTTCAAGTAAACAGCAACTGCGTTTGTGGGGCTACATCTCCTGTAAAAAAAAGAGGGAAAATCTACTACTCATTATCAACACATAGTTTGGTGAGTAGGTCTTCTAGCTGTATTGTTGAGCGCTCGATTTTCTGTTTGGCTCAGCATTCAGCTTCTTGGGTCAGCTTTTCAGCATCCTCAAGATGTGCATGAGCCTGCCAGTTGTCCTCCACCTTCTTCACTACACCCTCCAGAGCGGCAGAGGCTCATGTGACCTCATCGGTCTCCTCGCAGATCCTCTCTCTCTCTCTCTCTGTAGAAGCATAGAAAATATCAGAATGATGGTCTATGCGGCTCAGAACAGGAGAACCCCATGCGGCTCATAATGGGCAGTCCTATGCGGTTCGGAGAGACTCTCAGTCTCATACGGCTCGGAGCAGGAGAATCCATGCGGCTTACATAGGGACAGTCCCATGCGGTTCAAAGAGTCTCCCAGCCTCATGCGGCTCGAAAGTACATGCGGCTCACAAACGACCAACAGAGATATGCGGCTCGATCAACACCACGTGTCCCCGTGGGATCCCTTCACACAGCTGGCCATCAAGTAATGGCCTTATTTAATGCTCTGCCGTAATTTGACAGCTGACGGCCTTGGCATAAAGTGCTATGATGGTCCTGTCGTAATGACAGGCTCTTCGGAAACAGGAGAAAATCTCTGACACGATCTAAGATTGTCACGTGGCTACTCCCATGCGGCTCAATTGAAGAACAGCTTCATGCGGCTGGCAGGAATCATCTTTCTGCGGCTCACCAAGAAACCATCCCATACGGCTCGCAAGTACTATACCTATGCGGCTCACTGAGACGCTGTCTCATGCGGTTCATGGATATTATGCGGCTCTGGCAGGGTCCACCATTAAGACACATGGCAGAGATTAAATGGCCCCCATGACTTGACAGCCGGTAGCAGGATGATTATGGGATGCATGGTATTAAATCAATCAGAGATTTACCAGATCCCAATAACCATATTTAACGTTATCCTCATAATTAGTGAGATCAGGGCATATCATTCGTGATCAAGCCAATGTGACACGTGGTGAGAGATCCAAGCTTGACACAACCAATCATGAAGATTTAAAGCAATCAGCATTAATCATTCACAGGATTCAATACTATCCACATTTATGGCCCAGATCCTTCACGCTTAAGACTAATGGTCCAGATTGATTAAACATCAGGCCGCCGCCACTTTAAGAATGGGCAATCATCCAAATCCTAATGATGCCCCCACTCCTATAAATAAGCAAGGTGCCATTCCCTTGCGAAAAAGATAGACAGGGAGACTCCCCCAATAATCAGAGAGAGAATACACAGAGAGAGAGAGAGAAGCCAGAAGAGTAATAGAGGGAGAGCAAGAAGAGCATTTCTTCATCAACGCCAACCATCTCGTCACAGGAGCCAAGGCTGCATACCGATCGTCCAAGGAGTAAGGCAGGGCTGCCGTCGCCTTTCCGAGCCTCTATCGTCACCTCCAGAATCTAAAATAAATAATTGTACTTAGACTGCTGTACCTAGGTTTTCGTCCCTTAGGCTTTCTTTGTACAAGCGAGTTTGTAATGTGAAGTAAAAGTCCGGTTCCGCCAAACCGCCATGAAGCTGCCCTCTGAAAATCCAGATTCCTCTTTAATTAAAATTTGCCAAAAGAGACTGCTTCCAACGATCAGTCTCTGGATGGGCGAAAGTCAATTCAAAGATTGGAAGACGTTCATCATCAGCGCCACAAGCGTCGAAGAACGATTGAAGAAGGCTCGCCAACTGGGATTGCACATCTCGGAAGGAGAAAACAAGGGCAAGCGTCCCAACAACGATAATGGGGGTAGCCCCTCCAACAATCGGGATAGCAAAGGAAAGCAGGCTATGGTGGTCGATACAGCACAAAAACCTGAGCCGAAGCCAGCAGACAAACAATGGCCGCAAATTACTTACTCCTTCGAAGACGGTCACGTCAAGCCTATCTTGGACATGCTCATACAAGGGGACAGAATTCAGCTTCCTCCACCAAGACGGGAACCGCGGCCAGCAGAGATGGAGAATCCAAAGTACTGCCATTATCATCGCTATGTCCATCATGCTACACACGATTGCTACCAGCTGAAACGGTACATCCAAAACCTCATCGATTCAAACGCTCTGGCCATCGATTTCGAAGAGGTAACCATGGCGGCCAATATGGTGTCCGTATAATTCGGCAGCTTCCCTCCGATGGAGACTCAAGACGGGGTGATCCCCGTCCCTCTAGCGACAATGGAGATTACCAATCTTCTACCTCCCCGAGATCAGGCTGCCGGTCTAGTACCCCTCACCACATCACGAGGGGAGGTCATATGGATCCATCCAGACTTGGTGTCAGAAGTGACTCGACCCACACCATCTTCCACCGACAAGAAGAAAAGTGGAAAAGTCAGGACCTGCCACACAACCTCGGCAGACAACGAGGAAGCTACAACCGTCGTCACGCGGTCCGGAGCACAATCCCAACCTGTGGTTGACAATCCAGCTAAAAATCATCAACCTACTACAACTGATGCTCCGGGACCGGCTCAGCCTTCGATGACCGACAAACCTAGGCCGAGGAAGACTCGCTTCGACAAATCCCTCCGAAAAGAGGCAGCCCAAGGGCTAGAGAGGCCCTACAACTTTGACATCTTAGCGCAATTGGCTAACACACCGTCCAAGTTGTCACTGTACGAACTCCTAAGGCTCTCCAAGGACGTTCGTATTGCATTAAGCGAAGCACTCCAAAATGCCGATTTCTATCTGGCTCAATCCAACCTCACCGGGGAGGACTCACCCGTGGATCTCCAAGACAGTGCCTACACAGGAGCAATGCCCAACATCGTCTTCATTCTGCAGGACATGATCATCAAAACCAACCTACACGATCGCCCGCTATACTACACAGGATACATCGGCGACGTGAAGGTGGATCGGATGCACATAGATCCTGGCTCTTCTATAAGCATCATCCCGAAGGGTCTGCTACACATCTCCGCATCCCAATGCATCGTCTGACACCTACAAGCACCGCCATCAGCAGTTTTAATTCGGACAGGAGCTACCTTATTGGAAAGATTCGTCTGAAGTGTCAAATTAGCGACCTCCAATCCGAAGTCACCTGCTACGTCATAGATGCAGACACTTCTTACAACATCCTCTTAGGGCGCCCATGGATACATGATTATATGATCGTGCCTTCCATGCTGCACCAGTGCTTCAAATATGTCGACAAATACGGCTTCGTGAAGACAGAATTTGCTGACATCGATCCCTTCAAAGGGGTCGAATCTTACTACTCGGACTCCTGCCTATACGAAAAGTCGAAGCGGCACCTTGATGAAGGAAATATACAAGCTAGTACCGAGACAGCCACAGGATCAGAAGAGCCTCTGACGATCCACCTCCAAGCTTGCAAACCGGGCAGGTCCGTACCCCTTACTGCCATTCTACGGAGGGACGCGATCAGCCTCTCGGTGCAGGAAGAGCAGATGATAATCCGGCTGCCAAGGTCCGGCCAAGTGCCGAGACCCACAATAGGGCCACTAAGAATCAGACTGCCGAGAGTCGGTCAACCCCAAACGGAGAAGCTCAATCCTTCCGATAGGCCACTGACGATACGCCTTCCCAAGAAGGGTCGTCATCCCGATGCAAGGTCTTACATCTCTAGCGAGCCAGCCACTCCTTGCTCTATATCATGTTCCAAACTGGGGGTCGCTAGTCTGCCAACAACTCCATGCTCTGCTCCATCAGCTGAACCTCTGACAATCAAGCTGCTTAGGGCGTCCTCTCAGTCTTCATTTACACAGGGGTAGCCAAAGAGGAAGGGGAGCTAGCCAAGTATGTGGCTTCCCACACTGATGTTCCCTCTGCTGATGATGTAATCCTCCTAGAAAAGATACCTTACTTCATCAATAAAGGGTTATCTTTGAACTACACCGAGCTCAATAAGCTATGTACAATATATGCTATGGAACACGGTATAGGCACTCACCTACACACACAAATGATAAAGGTGTACACCGCAATCCAACTTACTCCAGTAGAAGACACTTACCGAATAGTTGAGGGAGGGGACCATCCAATCATCTTCGGCCGGAAGGACGACCCGCATCCCTTCACCATAGAGGAAGCCGACCTCGGGTCAGATGCCGGAAGACTGCCTCTGTATCTCTATAGCCCTCAATCCAAATATCTCATGCAGAAATAGGGGTATGATCTGGAGACGACGCCAGGTTTGAACTACGGCACTGGGCGACGATTACCTTTGAAGCCGCCAGTCCCGACGGGCAAACCACGAAACTACTATAGCAAAACTCGATGCGGGTTGGGGTATGTAACGCCTACTACGACCCCTGAGAGTTCAGATGAAGAATGCGACTGGCAGTCACATTCAACCGGGTCACCAACTTCGGACTCGGATACCAGCATCGGAGATGTGTTCAGACAAGTCATGACAGTCAATATGGCATTCGCCGACGCTTACGAAGAAGACGAAAACATTTTCGAAATCCTTGAGCTAGAGTCGTGGGACCAGCAAGTGGACGCACAATAGGAAAAGTGGTTCGAACAGAGAGAACCTCCTACTGAAGATGAGGTCATACAAGTGGATCTCGGCAGCGAATCTTCTCCAAAACCGATCTTCGTCAGTAAAAGCCTAGCAGACGAAGAGCAGGAGTCGCTGCTAGAACTTGTCAGAGAATACATTGATGTGTTCGCCTGGAGCTATGAAGACATGCCAGGGTTAAATGCCAACATTGCTCTTCACAAACTCAACATTCGGCCGGATGCGAAGCCAGTCAAACAACAACAGCGACGCTTCCGCCCGGGCATCATGGACACGATCGAAGCCGAAGTCAACAAACTGATAGCCAACGGTTTCATTCGTGAGGAACAACATCCCGATTGGGTCGCCAATATAGTGCCCGTCCTCAAGAAGAATGGGAAGATTCGAATCTGCATCGACTTTCGCAATCTGAACGAGGCATGCCCCAAAGATGAGTTCTCCCTCCCTATCACGGACATCATGATTGACAATACCTGCGGTTTTGAACGTATGTCATTCATGGATGGCTTCTCGGGGTACAACCAAATCAAGATGTCTCCTGACGACGAAAAGCATACATCATTCCGAACACCGATTGGCACATACTGCTACACAGTTATGCCTTTCGGTTTAAAGAATGCTGGCGCCACATATCAAAGAGCCATGAGCATCACCTTCAGAGACCACTTACGCAAGATAGTGGAGTGTTATGTTGACGATATAGCCGTTAAGAGTCGCTGCAAGGGAGACCATCTGCAGGATCTAAGGACGGTATTCGACCTAATACGAGCACACAATTTGAAAATGAACCCTACGAAGTCCTTTCTGGACGTATCCAGCGGGAAGTTCTTGGGCTTCATCATCACTGCACAAGGTATCCATGTAGACCCTGAGAAGACGAAAGCAATCATGGAGATGGATCCCCCGAGAAATCTCCGCGAACTCAGAGGCCTCCAAGGAAGGCTAGCTTACATCAGGAGGTTCATTTCTAACCTCTCCGGGCGATGCCGACCGTTCACGCACCTCATGAAGAAAGGAGTCTCATTCGTATGGGACGAGGAATGTCAGCGGGCCTTCGACTGCATCAAAGAATATTTGTCAAACCCTCCAGTCCTGGTAGCCCCGGTTGCTGAAAAACCATTCCTGCTCTACGTACGAGCAATAGAACACTCCCTCGGGGCTCTGCTGGCATAAAACAACAACGCAGGCCATGAGCAAGCCATATATTACCTCCGCCGAATGATGATTGGGCCAGAGCACCGATACACCGCTGTGGAGAAGGAATGCCTTGCCCTGGTGTTCGCCATTCAGAAAATGCGACACTATGTCACCGGACAAACGATACATGTGATCTCACGAGTCAACCCTCTCAGGGTCCTCATGACTAAACCAGGGGCACTCAGCTCTCGCCTCGCTACATGGGCAATATTGATGTCCCCTTATCATATGATCTTCGTCCCATAAAAGGCAGTCAAAGGTCAAGTCCTGGCAGACTTCTTAGCAGCCCACCCAGGCTCGAAGTCCTCCAGGATATATAAAGAGATCCCAGATGAGGTCGTCGACTTCCATGCAACCTCTCACGATAATATATGGCGAATGTTCTTCGACGGTGCTTCGAGAATCGGACCTAAAGGCAATATAGTCGTCGGAGTCGGGGTAGTGCTGGTCTCCCCTTCCGGATTAGTGATTAACCGTGCTTATTCCCTCACAGAGCCCTGCTCTAATAATGTGGCCGAGTACAACGCTCTGGTCATTGGCCTCCAACTTGTAAGAGAGCTGGGGGTAGAATACCTTGAAGAATACGGCGATTCCTAACTAATCGTCAATCAGATCCAGGGCTCATATGAGGTCCACCACGAAGACATGATCCCTTATCACCAAATAGCGATTGATATCATCTCGTCATTCGCGGGGTTCTTCATCAAACATGTCCCCAGACTCCGAAATATCGAAGCTGATGCCCTAGCTGGTCTTGCCGCTTCCCTAGCAGTTTCGAACTATGATCGCCAATCAGTGGATGTGATAGGCCACGAACTGGTCTGTCCCAAGAATAATGTGCAATTCGTGGCGAGTTATTCCGCCCAGACGGTCAATGATGCCCCAGACTGGAGACAACCATTCATCGACTTCGTCGTCTACGACATCCTGCCCGAGAACCCAAAGGAAGCCACTTCCATCAGACGGCGTTCTCTCAGATTCTTCTACGATGCAGAGACGAAAATGCTGTATCGCCGCTCCTACGATGGATTACTGCTTCGGTGTCTGTCAAACGCAGAAGCCAAAGAAGCCGTACGAGAAGCTCATGACGGTGTCTGCGGGGCCCACCAACCCGATCCTAAATTGCAAGACCGTCTTCGACGAATGGGCTACTATTGGCCCACGATGGTGGCAAATGCGATAGATTATGCTAGAAAATACAAAGCCTGCCAAGTCCACGCGGACTTCATTCACCAACCATCCGAGTTTCTACATCCGACAGTGGCGTCCTGGCCATTCGAAGCATGGGGAATGGATATCATTGGTCCAATCACCCCACCTTCCTCCCGAGGACATCGCTTCATACTTGCGATCACTGATTACTTCTCTAAATGGGCGGAAGCTGTCCCACTCGCAGAAGTTAAGACTTCAAACGTGATCAGCTTCCTTAAGCATCACGTCATCTACCGCTTTGGACTGCCCAGAAGGATCATCCATGATAATGGTCCGCAGTTTACAAGCCACGTATTCTATCGGTTTTACGATAAGCACCGTATTCAGAATATCGCTTCGACACCGTACAACCCGACAGCAAACGGGTTGGCAGAGGCATTCAACAAAACAATCATCAAACTCCTCAAGAAGTTTGTCTCCTCCAACAAACGCGACTGGAACGAGAAGCTCAGCGAATGCTTATGGGCTTATCGCACCACAGTTCGAACAGCCACAGGGAATATACCATTTTCCCTGGTGTACGAAAGTGAGGCAGTCCTTCCATTGGAGACTCAGATCCCCTCACTACGCGTCGCCCTTACACATCAATTGACGACTGACGAAAACCACCATCGCCGGCTACAGGAATTGGAGGTACTAGATGAAAAGTGCCTCTTGTCTCAGCAACGAATTGAGCTATACCAAGCACGCATCTCTGGAGCCTTCAACAAGAAGGTCAAAATCAGAACATTTCAGGTAGGCAATCTCATTCTGGCAGTCCGGAGGCCGATGGTCATGACTCACAAGACCGCCGGCAAATTCCAACCAAAGTGGGAAGGCACATTTATCATTGAGGCAGTATTCTCCAACGGTGCTTACCGTCTCGCAAAATAAAACGGAGACTTGCTCATGTTGCCCGTCAACGGCAAGTTCCTGAAGAAATATTATGTCTAAACGACATTCTCTCCAGATCATCGAGTCATGTACCCTCTGGTACCGCTGAACTCACATCCATAATATTTCAGATTATCGAGTCATGTACCTGTTGGTGCCGCTGAACTCACCTCCACATTCCCTTCAGATTATCGAGTCATGTACCCGCTGGTACCGCTGAACTCATACTTTCTCAATATTCTAAAATTACTGAGTTATGTACCCGCTGGTGCCTTTGAACTCATATTTCGGTCACTCTTTCAGATAGTAAGTCACGTATGATTATACCTCTGAAATTTCTTCCTGGAAGAGATCCTCCCTCATGATCCACTACCCGCACTCCCAGTGCACAAAAAGGGTAATCGATCCACAAATTTCCGAAACGGCCATGTCCTCATTACCTCTGAGTCGTTTTCACTTCCACCAAAAACAAACCGCCCCTTCGCATATAACTTCTACGTTCTTCTACCTATGAGTCATTCTATGTACCCCCTCTTCATTGAGCCCACTCCTGCCATGTCCTCATTACCTCTGAGTAGGAAGGCTCCATCGAAGAAACCTTCATGCTTGCCATGTCTCCATTACCTCTGAGTAAGTATGTCGGTTCCCTTTCAACCTATTATTTGTACCCACAACCGGAGTACGACAAGATAATAGGTCCACAAATGTCCTCTGTTGACCACAAATGTCCTCTGTTGACCACAAATGTCCTCTGTTGACCACAAATATCCTCTGTTGACCACAAATGTCCTATGTTTACCACAAATGTCCTCTGTTGACCACAAACGTCCTCTGTTGACCACAAATGTCCTCTGTTGACCACAAATGTCCTCAGTCGACCACAGATGTCGTACTGGATCTCCAGTACGCGCCCATCTCTTCCCTATCATGCTTGAGAGCCCAGCTGCTCCTTGGCATTCTCCTGAATACCAAAAACTTCTATAGCTGTCGTATCGCGAAGTTGTTCTAGGTACTCCTCTCCAAAACTTGTTACTCGTACCTAAAACCAAGGCACGCCCAAGGTGACAGGTCCACAAATAATCCCCCAGCAGGTCCAAATCCACGAACACCACAAGTACAAAAAAAGAGAAGATGAGTTGAAGTATGCTCATTTATTCAAAATTCAAAGTGCTACATCATTTGGGATCTCATCCCTTACAAAATGAAGACAAAAAAAAAGAAAAAAAGAGACAACAAAAGAAGACAGAAGACTGATCACTGCTCCGGGGCACATAATGCCATGATACGGTCCGTCAGCAAGGTAACCGACCGCTCAAGCCTCTGTTTAGCTCGACGCTCCGCCTCCTGGCTCAGCACCGTCGTGTCCTCCAGTTGAGCATGGGCTTGCCAGTTATCCTCGAATTTCTTAAAGGCCCGCTCTAGGTTAACAGAAGATCGGAAAACCTTCTCGGCCTCCCGAACAATCGACTCATGTTCCGCATCAGCAGCCTTCAGCTCTGATTCTAGGAAGGCCAGATCCTGCTGAAGTACGAGAATCCGCTCTTTCGTGTCAGCTATTCCACGAGAAGCAGCCTCTCCCCGAGTCCTACAAGCTTGACTTCGACGACCCAGCCTGTCATATGAAACAGAAAGCTTGTCAAGGTCCCCCTTCACAACTGGCCTAACAGTATCTCGAGCGAGCTTTACCCTGTCCCGAGCAGCAATAAGGAAGCCCCGCTCCCGTTCAATCGCAGTAGGCAAGTCAGCCTGCCGTACCATCAGCAATCGGGTCACGAGCTGATCAGCCTCTGCCAACTTGGGCTCCAGGAGCGCAGCCAACCCCGCCCCACCAGGAAGAGCCTTCAAAGTTTCAATCTGACCCCGGGCGCACCGCAGGGACAGAGTAAAAGGGATCCTCCATTCTATGGCAGTATCTATGCCCCTTTTTAAGTGGCAATAGAAGCTGTCAACCACATCCTGCAATACCTCGTCCAGAGCCTCCGAAGAAGCCGGCGACAACGGGAGTGTAGCTGGCAACACTGAAGAGGACGCAACAGAATCGGCCGCCCCTGCCACGAAGGAAGTAAACTCCGTACGAAAGGACGCCTGAACAGCAACCAACTCCTCCTCAGCAGCACGCAAAACTTGGATGCTCGACAGGGTCGAGAAGTCAGTCTCTGAAGTCGTATAAGCAGCAGAGGATGAGGCGGAGACCATCGCCAGCTCCATTCCCATCTGCCCGGAGTTGGCAGGAGACCCCTCGGCATGAGTCGGTAAAGGAGAGGAAATGCTCCTTTCCCCCAGATCACGGCAGGCCAAGCCTTTCCTAAGAACATTCGCTGTGGGAGGCAAAGGGTCAGGACCTGTACGGCCAAGACAACCATGAATCGATTTGACCCGAAGGATATGTTGATAGAGCAAATAAGCCCCCTCGCAAGTCAATATTTGGTTTATCTTACCAGCAGAAGAGTGTGGAGGCTGAGGTTCGCCTACAACCACCGCAGCCTCTTCACCAGCAGCCTCCGAGTTGAATATGATAGGCTCCCCCGCCCCAGCACCCTCGGAAGGGGATGCGATGAGATCGGTGTCGCCTTGCGGAAATTCAGCAACCTTAGAGACAGGCCCGAGGGAACCTTCGTCATCCCGGACTGGGGCCTCAGCAACTTAGGAGTCCTCAGCCGCCACTGGAAGAGCCCCCACTGAAAGGATCGCGGAACACATGCCACTAATCAAAGCAGCAAGAGCCGGATCAACCTCAGGGGCGGCAGACGGTTCATGAGAGGTCGGTTCATCAGACACCTACAAAGAAAAATGATTAAGTCGTATCCTAAGAGAAAAAAAAACCACAACAAGGAGATGGCTCCGACTTGGTCTTACCTCTGGAACATCGTCTGTATCTTCAACCCCCTCGGTAATAAGTAATCCACGAGACCTAACGGTAGGTCTTTTCACGGAAAAGGTCACTCTGCTGTCAGAAGACTCACGTCTGACTCGTTTGCGTGAGGGACCAGGCACGGCGGGAGGCTGTCCTTCCCTCACTACTTCCTCTTGTGTAGCAAGTAACGGATCCTCCGCCAGTTCATCGGGTGTGGGAAGCGGTTGATCTGCTACTTCTTCACCCCCACCAGAAAGGGAGACTTCGCTATCATGATCATCATCCTCCTCAGCCGACTCGGAAGATTCTGATTCAGGGAGGGGAGTCTGGAGCGCTAGTTGCTTTCTAGCCTTAGCCCCTTGGGCTTCTCCTCTAAACCGGTACCCACGATGAAACTAGTACTCGGATCGAAATTAACGGGAGGCTTGTTCGCCATAACATGATACAAAGCAGCCACGTACAAAATTTCCCTCGGCACCATAGCATCGGGGACCGAGAAGCTGGCCCGAGTATGATAAGCGTCATAATAATTCCACGCCCTGACACCATCAAGAATGCTACCTTCAAAGCCCAAATAAGGGTTGGGACAGTCAAGAAATAACTGGCTATAGCCAAATTGGCGGGAAAACCTACTAGGCAGGTAAGGCTCCAAGTACACATTATCGCGGTTACGATAAACCAGATGCGCGGGGCAGATGTTGCGCAACCAGGTGAGCATATTCGGAGACAGAAAGTGAGAAGGACCGGTACCATCAAGGTATACATTCCTCACTTCCTCATCGGAAAAATGAGGAACAGACACGAAAAAGTTACACCTATCCACCCTCGCCAGCGCCCTCCGACAAGCTGGCATAGTATTGTATTCCCAAGACTGGCAATGGCATTCGAAAAGGAAAGCGTCTTCATCTGTAGCATCTTCCGCTATTCCAGGTCCTATCAAAGATTTGTAGTACATCAACAACCACCCCATCAAATAGTGGAACGGTAGCTCTATGCGCTCAAAATCCAGCGTCTTCTTGCGGGCAATGACCTTGGACGAGAATGTTCGGAGACCATGGTGTATGCTACACACCATAGCCGGAAGAAGAGCCAGTCTAACTCTAAATACCAGCTTAACGGCAGGAAGAATGAAGTGGCGACTGATCCTCTCAATAGAACCTGCCCCTCCCGAGACTACGCAGTTTCGTAGCCATATCATTAAAAATCCAGCCAGGAGCGCCTTCTCTGACATCTGCATGGTGCCGTAGTAAAAATAGCTAAGAGAGTCAGTTTGACTCCCGAATATGTCGCTCTTGGACCGCGACTTCTTGACGCTCAACATCAGGTCCTTTATCTCTCCCTGGGTTCGAGGGGTTCGAGGAGTAACTTCGCCAGAAGGGTCAACTTTAAAAAGATAATTAACCCAGGATGTGGTGTGGGGAGCGGTCCCTTCTGAGCTATCCACCTTTTTATAGCCATCTGGTGACAAGCACTATGATGGCACAGCAACTCCTGATACATCGCAACAAAACCTGGGAGTCGTCGGTTCAAGTCCTCGAACTCCTCATTCGACGGGGTGTACACCTCGAAAGGCTCGTTCCCCCATGGAAGTTTAGAGACAGTATACATCTCATGGAGAGCAAGCCCCAACTCCCCTCCGGGTGTAAAGAACGTCCCCGTTCGCCGGTTATACATCTCCAAGAGCGCCACGAACAATGGTTTATTGATAGAAAGCCCGTGACAAGTGCCCCGAATGGCATGATAAAGTCCCACCTCCTGCAGGAATGTTCCGTAGGTCTGCAGAACCCAAGTGGTCAACTGGGCCCACGTAGAAGTGGGGTTTATCCAGTTCAGCAATGCCAGTCTGCCAACGGGATAAGATTTTTTACGAGCGAGCCGATTCAGGAATATATCAGCTTGAGTGAATGTGAAGTTGGGACCGTATACATTCATAAAAGAGCCTGGGGCCAGACCCATCATGTACCGGAGGACGGAATCCTTACCCGCGCACGTTGACCGCATGTTCGGGTTATAATGGATGTTGTCCATCAACATCCCTAATTGGGTAGGAGTTAAGTTACACACCATCTTCCTGTCCAACAATACCATATTGAACCACGATAGAGGATAATGACGTTCCATGAGAGAAATATGGATCGCCATCCCATCCAAAGAAAAATCCCAGTTCTCAGAAATCTCTAATACTCAGGGATTCTTTATGATTAAAGCGTCTCCAAAGAGGAATGAAGGCTTCAGGTATAATCCATCCAACTTTCCAGTATTCATCATGGCACGGAGATAATGGAGGGTCTGATTCTCGATGGCGTTCAACCTCTCCGAAGGCTCATTAGCAGGAAATTGATTCAGCACATGCTTAACTAAGTCATCAAGACGCACGCCCAAGGCGAACTGATTTGAGCCTACTAGAAGTTCCCCCGCAGGATTTACTGGCAGATTCACTGAAGAAAGACAAAAGAAACAAGGTCAAAAAGATAGCCAAAACACAACTACTTGATGCTTATGCGGCTTAGTTCAGCATAGCCTTATGCGGCTCAGTTTGAAAGAGCTCATGCGGTTCAGTTCGAATGAGCTTATGCGGTTCGGTTCGAAATGAGCGTATGCGGTTCAGTTCGAATGAGCTCATACGGTCCAGTTCGAATAAGCTTATGTGGTTCGGCTCGAAATAGGCTTATGCGGTTCAGTGCGGATGAGCTTATGCGGTCCAGTTCAAATGATCTTATGCGGTTCAGTTTAAAATAGGCTTATGCAGCTCAGTTTGAAAGAGCTCATGCGGTCCAGTCCAGATGAGCTTATGCGGCCCTGATGGTGAAGTAATTATACGACTGCACACACACATACTTCATGCGGCTCAGGCCTATTTAAGCTTATGCGGCCCTGATGGTGAAGTAATTATGCGATTGCACACACACATACTTCATGCGGCTCAGTCCAGATGAGCTTATGCGGCCCTGATGGTGAAGTAACGGTTTGAGTGTAATACCATACCGAAAATACCGAACCGATTCACACACACACACACACACACACACACACACACACACACACACACACACACACACACACACACACACACATACACGCGCACATTTTTTAATGTTATTCATGATTAATTTTATACTACTTATTTTTATTTTATCTTTGTTTTGGTTGGTTTTCTAGAACTTGGAATGGATTTTAGTGGACTTGAATTTATGTTATGAATGCTAAGAATTGAGTTTTTAATCTTTTGAGCTTATGTTTTTGTGTTCTTATAGAATTTTGAAGTGAATTTTGGTTACTTAAACTTATACTAAAGATTAAACTTAGTGACCACGTTTGATATTTTAAGCTCATTTTTAGGTGTTTGCGACTTGTTACATATTGTTCTAATAATTTTGATTAATTGTTTGGTTGGTAGAGACTTGGCTTTAAAATTAATGCTTCCAAAAAAGTAAAAGAATATAAATTATAGGTTAAGAGGTTCTACAATATTAAGTGTGTTAATTGACCAAATATTAATTGGTAAAATACCAATATTGAACAAAAACCGACCGAATACCAATTAACCGAAACCGAAAAAAACCGATTCTAAATGGTACGATATTGATATTGATTTTTCAAATATCGATTTTAAAAAATACCAAAAAATCGACCAAATACCGACCGATTATACCGACGCTCAACCCTACTTATTATCATCTCTGAGCAAACTTTCTGGTCCTGATTATCGTATATCACGTCCATATTACCTCTGATACCGATAGTTTCTTGACTTAACACCTGTACCCAATCTGGGATAAAGTCATGGTGTTAAGACCACAGAACCTATCACGTCCATATTATCTCTGTTGGGTTTTGTCTCAAAATCTATTACTCGCACCACCAGTGCGCAGAAGAGTAATAGGTCCAAAAAAAATTATTCATGATTATCGTATGTCACATACATATTACCTCTGATATAGATAGTCTTCTCATCTAACACCTGTACCCAATCTGGGATAAAGTCATGGTGTTAAGACCACAGAACCTGTCACGTCCATATTACCTCTGTTAGATTTTGTCTCATAATCTATTACTCGCATCACCAGTGCGCAAAAGGGTAATAGATCCACCAAAAATTATTCAAATCTATTACTCGCGCCATAGGTGCGCAAAAGAGTAATAGGTCCACCAAAAATTATTCATGATTATCATATGTCACGTCCATATTACCTCTAATATAGATAGTCTTATCATCTAACACCTGTACCCAATCTGGGATAAAGTCATGGTGTTAAGACCACAGAACCTGTCATGTCCATATTACCTCTGTTAGGTTTTGTCTCAAAATCTATTACTCGTATCACCAGTGCGCAAAAGGCTAATAGATCCACCAAAAATTATTCAAATCTATTACTCGCGTCATAGGCGCACAAAAGGGTAATAGGTCCACAAAAAGTCCCCCAGTGGGATGTCCTCTACCATCCACAAATGTTGTATTAGGCCCCCTAATACAAGCACTTCAGACATCATAAGCAAAAGAATGAAGATAATGTATCTTTTTTATTTCAAGTAAAAAGCAACTGCATTTGTGGGGCTACATCTCCAGTAAAAAAAAGAGGGAAAATCTGATACTCATTAGCAACACATAATTTGGTGAGTAGGTCTTCTAGCTGTATTGTTGAGCGCTCGATTTTCTGTTTGGCTCAGCGTTCAGCTTCTTGGGTCAGCTTTTTAGCATCCTCAAGATGTGCATGAGCCTGCCAGTTGTCCTCCACCTTCTTCAGCGTACCCTCCAGAGCGGCAGAGGCTCATGTGACCTCAACGGTCTCCTCGCAGATCCTCTCTCTCTCTGTAGAAGCATGGAAAATATCAGAATGATGGTCTATGCGGCTCGGAATAGGAGAAACCCATGCGGCTCATACAGGGGCAGTCCCATGCGGTTCGGAGAGACTCTCAGTCTCATGCGGCTCGGAGCAGAAAAATCCATACGGCTTACATAGGGACAGTCCCATGCGGTTCAAAGAGTCTCCCAGCCTCATGCGTCTCGGAAGTACATGCGGCTCACAAACGACCAACAGAGATATGCGGCTCGATCAACACCACGTGTCCCCATGGGATCCCTTCACACAGCTGGCCATCAAGTAATGACCTTATTTAATGCTCTGCCGTAATTTGACAGCTGACGGCTTTGGCATAAAGTGCCATGATGGTCCTGTCGTAATGACATGCTCTTCGAGAACAGAAAAAAATCTCTGACACGATCCAAGATTGCCACGTGGCTACTTCCATGCGGCTCAATTGAAGAACAGCTTCATACGGCTGGCAGGAATCATCTTCCTGCGGCTCACCAAGAAACCATCCCATGCGGCTCGCAAGTACTATACCTATGCGGCTCACTGAGATGTTGTCTCATGCTGTTAATGGATATCATGCAGCTCTGGCAGGGTCCACCATTAAGATACGTGGCAGAGATTCAATGGCCCCCATGACTTGACAGCCGGTAGCAGGGTGATTATGGCATACGTGGTATTAAATCAATCAGAGATTTACCAGATCCCAATAATCATATTTAACGTTATCCTCATAATTAATGAGATCAGGGCATATCATTCGCGATCAAGCCAATGGGACACGTGGTGAGAGATCCAAGCTTGACACAACCAATCATGAAGATTTAAAGCAATCAGCATTAATCATTCACAGGATTCAATACTATCCACATTTATGGCCCAGATCCTTCACGCTTAAGACTAATGGTCCAGATTGATTAAACATCAGGCCGCCGCCACTTTGAGAATGGGCAATCATCCAAACCCTAATGATGCCCCCACTCCTATAAATAAGCAAGGTGTCATTCCCTTACGAAAAAGATAGACAGGAAGACTCCCCCAATAATCAGAGAGAGAATACACAGAGAGAGAGAAGCCAGAAGAGTAATAGAGGGAGAGCAAGAAGAGCATTTCTTTATCAACGCCAACCATCTCGTCACAGGAGCCAAGGCTGCATACCGATCGTCCAAGGAGTAAGGCAGGGCTGCCTCGCCTTCCCGAGCCTCTATCGTCACCCCCCAGAATCTAAAATAAACAATTGTACTTAGACTGCTGTACCTAGGTTTTCGTCCCAAGGCTTTTTTTGTACAAGCGAGTTTGTAACGTGAAGTAAAAGTCTGGTCCTCTGATAATTGTTATGTTCTTTTATATTTCATGGCAAACACTCTCGACGGGTGGCTTGGAGCTCAGTCTCCTGAGATGCCAGCTTGGCTTGGAGCTGGAGGATCTGCTCACTAGTTTTAGCTATAGTACGAACGGTGGTCTTCTCACGAACTAGGCAAACCTCTTCCTTTTGCCTCATCTTGTCGTACTTAAAAGACAAGTTTTGGAGGTCTTTCTCCAAGGTGGGCTTGGTCGTCTCCAGTACAGCCTTCTCCTTTTCTACGACTGTTATGAGAAAGGCACGCTCCTGTTCTACTGCAGCGGGCACGTCGACCTACCGTAATTGTCGCAATTGGGTTAGACGTCGATCACCCTCTGCCAGTTTGTGCTCTAGAAGAGTAGACATCCCTTCTTCATCTGGGAGTGTCTTCAGCATTTCAATCTGACCGTAGGCACAATGACGAGCTATGGCGAATGACGTTCCTCTCCTCAAAACAGCTTTAACCCACAGTTTCAAATGGCGGTAAAAGCTCTCGACTATGTCCTTTGACGACTTGTCAAAGTTCTCCAAAGAGGATGACGTCGAAGGGATAGCAGCTAAGGAAGCTGAAGGTGTCTGGAAAGGAGGCACAGCAGAGCTTGACGACCATGTCAGAAGGAAAACAAACTCCAAGCGATGAGATTTCCACGCAGCGGCAATCTCCTCCTCTGCGGTCCGAAGAAGCTGAAGACTGGGCAGAGCGAAAAGTTTAATTTTTGGGGAAGAGGCAGCTTCAATCGACCCCGCATCCACTGAAGAGGTTGAAGGAGCCATAATTTTTGTACTTAATACGGTGGAGGGCCCCTCGAGCTGGAAGGAAAGAAGGGATACTTTTTGTTTGTACCAGGTCAGCACCTGGGTCCTCATCTATCCCTTCCTCCACAGCCACATCTGCCATCGGTAGTGGAGAGGTAGGCCCTATAGGTCTATAACAACCGACAATCAGCTTGACCGAAGAAGATGGAGTTGAAGCAAAAAAATCTCCTCTTTGGTAAGAATGTGACATAACTTACCAGAGGTGGGGGACAAAGACTGGGGCTCAGTCGGAGTAGTCTCAGCTCCTCCCGCCGCCTCCACATCCACTGTAAGTTCAGCAGCGATGCTCGAACCACCCATGTCTACCTCTTCAGCCCCTATTGCTCCGGGCAGAGACATAATTATATCGACACCGGTTTGTGGGGACCCCACAGCTCCAGGGTCAGATCCCATAGAGGGAACTACATGGACAGCATCTGGTGATAGAAGGTTTGCTTCCTCCGATGCCTGCAAAGAAGAGCCTTCAGATAATATTTCGAGAACAATACTGGGGCTTGTCGTGAAAGAACTTTCCTCCGTAGTGACTTCGGTGTCACTCCCCTTTTCTTCGACGGCAGGCCCACGAAACCTATCCGCAACTCGCTTCTGGGAACGAGGCCTATCGGTGACAGAGGGCTCAGGTCTGTTTCATTTACGCGGAGGGTTTGGTACAGGGGAAGGCGCACGCATCTCCAAAGGACTTACAGAGGGCTGGAGATCTTTAGAGTTATCCTCCTCCTCCTCCGTGCCGTCAGAGTCAGAATCAGAAGCTTTCTCTTTCCCTTCCACGTCCTCTTGTGGAATTCCCTCTGTCGCTCCTCCAATTTGGTACCAATAATAAAACGGGTACGTGGATCAAAGTTGCTGGAGGCGCGTTCACAGAGAGATGATGAAGGGCCGCCTTATACAAGATATGCCCCAAAGTCTCGGCGTCAGGCAGGATGAAGCTGGCATGGGTGTGGGTCGTCGAATAATAGTGCCAGACCCGAATACCATCCAAGACGCTCCCTTCGAAACCCAGGCAGGTATTAGGGTTATTCAAATATAATTGACTATACCCAAATTGTCGAGAGTATCGGCTAGGTAAGTATGGCTCCAAGTATACAATATTGTGGTTACGGTACACCAGATGTGAGGGACGGATACTTTGCAACCAGCGGAACATCTTTTCAGACAGAGCCTGAGGCACAGCAGTGCTATCGAGGTGAATACGTCACATCTCTTCATCAGTAAAAGATGGGACCGACAAAAAAAAAGAGTATTTGTCCACCCACGCAAGAGCGGCTCGGTAGTCGAGAAAGGTGGTAAGTTCCAGGGCATGTCGCGATAGTGATAGATGAAGGCATCGTCATTTGTCGTATTACCCTCCGGGCCAGGTCGTATCAGAGAAGGAAAATGCATCAGCAGCCACCCCATTAAATAATGGTACGGCAACTCAATTCTGTTAAAGGCTTTCTTAAATTCATGAGCAATAACTTTTGACGTAAAAATATGAAGACCCAGATGAATGCTGCATACCATAGCTGAAAGCAGAGCCAACTTGCCTCCGAAGACCAGCTTCACCACCAGAAGGATCAGGTTGCGGCTGATCCTCTCAATCGAACCAGAGCCCCCCGAGACGACACAAATCCTCAGCCATATCATTAGGTACCCGACCAGGATGGCCTTAGCAGACAGAGGTTGGGTATCGTGATAAAAATAGTTGAAAGTGTCGCTCAGACTCCCGAACCTGCCACCAGCAGCCCGGGCCCTCTTGGTGCTTTTCACCTGAGCACCCACTTTTTCCTGAGTTTGGAAACTCCTAACGGCAACCCGACCAGAGGCGCTAAGGTCAAAAATATAACCGAACCAATCCCTGGTATGAGGAAGGTTACCTTCTGAGCTTTCGTCCTTTTTTTTGGATAGTACTTTCTGGTATACGGTAAGGAATCTGGGAAACCGCCGCTCCAGTTCCTCAGACTCTTCGTTTGTCGAGGTACACTCTTCATAAACTTTATTTTCCCAGGGTAATTTGGACACATCATGCATCTCGTGAAGAGAAAGCCCCATCCCTCCCCCGGGAGTAAGAAGGTCCCAGTCTGACAGTTGTACATCTCGAGCAGTGCTATAAACAACTTCGGGTTCATAAACAACCCATAGCAGGAGCCCCTAACGGCGTAATAGAGGTCGATCTGCCGTAGGGTGTCCTCATACTCCGCCAAGATCCAAGAGGTCAGATTAACCCATAGAGGAGAATGGTACAGCCAATTCAATAGCGATAATCTGCCTGCAGGGTATGACCCTTTGCGAGCAATCCGAGTCAAAAAATTGTCGGCCTCGGAGAATCGGATGTTGGGCCTCAGTTTATTGATGAGACTGCCAGGAGCCCATCCAATGACAGAGTAGCTCATTGTCTTCTTTACTACAACTACTGACCGCGTAGGATTATTAAAACGGATATGGCCCACGAAGACTCCCTGTTGATCCAGAGTTAGGGAACCCGACATCTTTCTCTCAAGAGGTACCATATTGAAACCTGATAGGGGGAGTGGCACTCCATTAGGGGTATGTGAACCGCTTCCCCCTAAAATAGAAGTCCTAGCTCTCATATATCTCTATAACGCTCGGGTTTGAAAGAGCCAGGGTATCCCCAAACAGAAACATAGGCTTTAGATGAGTGTCACTCAGCTGCGCAGAGTTCATCATGCTAAGTAAGTAGAAGAAGGATTGGCTTCTGATCTCCCTCAATCTATCTTCAGGGTGATCTGAGTCGACACATATCACTCGCCGATCCCGATATACGTATTCTTTCATGAATCATGTATATGGTATCCTGTAGCATGTGCATAATTTTATTTATTATTTATTAATGGTTGCATGTAGCCTTTAAGCATGTCATTAGTGGAATGGTTAGAGAATATTTAGAGATTAGGGTTTTCTTAAGCCAATCCAACCCCTATTTATATTCTCTTCCTTACTCTCTCTTCTCATTCACTCTTTCATTCATTTTCCTCAACCACCAACCCACTTAGGCAAGTACAACTTGCTCAAAAGTAGAAATTTGTGTATTTTATTATTGATTTTTCCTTGATATTATTTGTCTATATTGTTCTTCTCTTCATTCTCTACAAGTTTAGTTCTTGGAGTTTTTGATTTTAATGGATAGTTTTGTGTAGATCTAAGTTTCTAAAACTAGGGTTTTATAAATTTTTATGGTTTTGATCTATAAAACTTGATTGTTTTCGAAAACTAATGGTCCTAGGTTGTAGGAAATCTCATTCTATCCAATTTTGGCTTTTGAACCGCCGAATTTCGACTTGTTTTGAGGAAGTTGTGCCTAAAATAATATTTGGACATCTCTTATGTTCATTTGTCCTGGTTCTGGCAGGGACGATAAATAGTGTCGCATGGATGCATAGTGCCGCATGGATGAATAGTACTGCAGGAATGAATAGTACCGTATGGATGTATAGTGCCGCATGGATGCATAGTGTCGCAGGAATGAATAGTACCACATGGAGTGAATAGTGCCGCATGGATGCATAGTGCCACGTGGATGCATAGTGCCGCAGGAATGAATAGTGCCGCAAAACGCCGCATAGTGTTGCAGAAGGCTGAATAGTGCCGCAGAGTGCTGCATAGTGCCGCAGAAGGCTGCATAGTGCCTATTTTGGCTACTTTTGGCTGTTTTATGCCTTATTTGGCTGAATTGTGGCCAGAATTTCTTCTAACTCCCAACATAAAAGTTGTAGATCTTTGTCTTGTGTAAAACCCCTAAATTTCTACTATTTTTTTTTATTGTTTAAAATTTGTACTGATTTAAAATTTTGTATTGTACGTCACGTAATCGTATTGTACGTCGTGTACGAAGGTTCGTCTTTCGTAATTGCTCGACGAATGCGAATATGTGCGAGCATAAATATTTTTGGAAAACATTATTTTTATTATTATTTTTATAGTTTTAAAGAAAAAAAGACAATAATTATTTCTAGCTATTATTTTCAAGTTTACGATTTTATGTATGAAAGCCTTTTTCGTTTATAGCAGTTATTAATGATAAATAATATTTTTAGGCATATATATATATTGCCTAAATATTTTGCTAGTTATTTTAAATAAAAATGTAATTTTCGAGATTTACTAATATTAATATTTTATTATTCAAAAAGATATTTAAAGATATTAATGTAATTTTTGAAATTATTATTATTAATATTATTGGAAAATATATTTCAAACTTTTGTGAAGATTTAAATGTTGATTTAATTTTTGGAATTATTTAAATAAGTATCTATATTTGTAAATTGATTTATCTCAGGGATTTTATACTAGAAATTTAATTTGATTTAAAATAGATATTTAACTTGAAATTAGATTTAAATATGAATTTGATTTGGATTTGGATTATTGATTTAAATTAAATTAAGTATTGAATTATCTATATTGGGGAATTTAAATCCTAATCCATATCTAATTGGGAATTCCCACATCCTATAAATAGGCAGGTACTCCTCCACATTATTTCTCCACAATTATTTTCCAAATTTCCACAACCCAAAGTGCATCGTGTCCTTGTCCCATCCACTAATTATTTTTCCTTTATAAATACATAAAATCTTTCCGTGTCCGACATGCCGGACACCCCGCCCCGTGTCATACAGGACGCGACGGTAGCCCTCCACCACTACCAATCCTCTATTCTAAATCCTAATCCTAATCTAAACCCTAATCTCTTTCTTGGCCTACTATCCCTGTCTGTCCTCTTCTCGCCGCGACCGACTCATCACCGACCCATCGCGACCACCAACAAACTACACACAACAGCCGCCGTCGCCACCCCCCGTTACCAACACCTTGCCGACAAACCACCACCTCCCCACAGATCACCCCGTCACCATCACCATCCGCCGAATTACCGCCTCGGAACCATCTTTGCCATCACCCGTAATCCACCACCGGTCTCGACCATCCCCACAGACTATCGACACCCTCCCCATCGTCATCATCAAACCACAACCCATCCGGCCAACCTCCTCGAACACCACCGCCAACCCCACCGGAAACCGACCCCCGACAAAACCCAAATAAAAAAATATATATATCGAAGAAACACCACCATCACAGCCACCTACCTCCGCGAGCGCCGCCATCGACGAGCCAGGCCTCCTCGACGAGTGAGCCCCAAATTCTGAACCCCTGTCGCCTGAATTTGTCGGCAAACCGCCTCCGTGTCGACCATGCCGACACCGCGCGACCTCGCTCCGTGTCCGGCGAAGCCAGCGCCATCTGGTGCACCCTCTCCGAGCTCCGCCTGGGCGCAGCAGCCTTGGCCTCCGGCCGCACCCCTGGCCGAAGATCCCGCAATCGCCTTCCCCCGCCTGGAGCCGCGTCCGCCGCCCTCTTCTCGAAACCCTCCGCCGTACTCACCTCCGCTCCTCCGCGAGCGGCGCCCCAAATCCCTCCGTCGCCTGGCCGCCCGCCGTAACCCTCGTGTCGTCAACCAAGCCACCCAGCCGTGCCCGACCAGCCTCCGCCCCTTCTCCCCGCGTAACCCGTCCGCCTCCCGACAACCGATCTCCCCCGCGCGAGCCAACCACCACAGCCTTCTTCCGTCGGACCGCCGGAAAACCCGTCCGCCTCCGGCTCCTTTTTCCCCCTTCCTCTTCCGCCGAGCGCTGCCCAGCGCTCAGATCCGAAAAGCCCAGCAGCGTCGACCGCTCCTGCCTCGCCGCCCCTCTCTCCCTCGACCTTCGCCGCCTCGACAGCTCCTCCGAGCTCCTTCGAACGCCGCCGACCGCTTCTCTAACCCATCCCGAGCTCACCCCTTCGTTTTTATTCTCCCTCTCTCTCCTCCTTTTTTTGAAAACAATAAAAAACCAGCTGTTGTATTTTTTTGTTGTTGTTTTTTATTTTATTTTATTTGTGTATTAATTGTTATTTATATTATTTTTATTTTGTTATTGTTTTATTATTATAGTTATTATAAGTATTATTCTTTTTGTTTTGTTGATAGTATAGTACTATTATTTTAGAAAAATTTTATAAATATTTCTTAGATAATTTCAAATATAGTATTTACCTCAAATAAATATTTCCTAGCTAAATACAAATTCAGTTTTGAAAACAATCTTCTAGATTCTGTATTTTTCTAAAACCTATTTTTTCTAGCATTTCAAAATATTTATTTTGACCAATAGATATAGTTTCTACCTAAAATATTAGTTTGACAAAAACTTAGAGTTTTGCCCTAAAAACGATTTTTCTATATTTCAAATTAATTCCTAAAATTATGTTGGATTAATGATATATATATATATATATATAAATTATTATCAAAAAATATATATATATATATAAATTATTATCAAGTATTTACGTAAATAAAAATATTTTTGAATAATAAAATATAAATTTTTAAGGATTATAAATAGTTGCTAAAAATCATAGATATTTTATCTATCTAACTTCCTTGGATATTTCTCCTGTCCGCGACTAAATCCTCTTATTCCTATCATGTCTCCAAATCCGAACTACCTTATGTCCACCCTAACCGATTTGACCCTTCTGGACTCAATGACACGATCTGTGCCACCATCAGAGGTCCCCTTGTATAGTTGTTGCATTGAAGTCGCAGTTCATGCCACCTTGATCATCGCAGCACACCAGGCGTACTACCAGGCAAGACACCTTGCCATTAGCTGTTTAATTATTTTAGCTCATATTTCATGCATATTCATTATTTTTTTATGCAAAATAAACTGTGATACATGGCATAACTGTTAGAACTTACTGTTTATTTATATTTCCTGCTGTGTATTATTTTCTTACAAATTAAACCTAGATTAAGGGACCACCATGTGTGTTGCATTCATTGGCCTTGACACGTTGTAACACAAAGTTATGTATCGCATGTAGAACACGGAAGTGCGTGATTGGTTGGCCACCAGTACATACAAGCCGTGCGATAGGAATAACCGCTAATAGAAGTTGCATGCTAGTTTGACTTAGCGGTTATAGCGGTTTGTGTTGTGGATACAACACAGTAGACATTGGGCGGGGAGGACAATTCCTTAGCGTATGGGCTTCGATACACTTCCCTTGTGACCTGGACTCTCCGCTGGAGATACGGGGTTGATGACCCATGATTACTGACGGCCACTGACGATTCTGCGGAACGTCATGCTCTTCCTGATGGAGCCTCTGGTGCCCAAAGGGGGGACTACGCCGATCCTATTTAGCCAGGGCCCATGCGTAGGAAGGATTGTTCTTAACTACATATCATATAGAACGGTAGGCTACCCTATCCGTTAGGTACGAGTACTTTTGGTTTGGGTACTTGTATCTGACCGTGGCTTGGAACAATATCTTGTCGCAGATTAGTTTGTCACATCTTGTCCTTGTTTGGTTGTAGGTGTGACTTACTACTTCGATGAGAAGGTATTGAACCTTGTTGGGGTCCGGATACCATATTGGATTATTAGCATGGAAAGATACGTTACCGTGAATTAGTTTACCATCTCCTGTCCTTGTTTGGTTGGAGGGATGGTACGCTCGTTCAGTAGGTGCGTATTGGAACGTGTTATAAGTCGATTTACTTATTTATTCGAGCGATATTTATTCAGTTTATATGGCATGATATTATGTGTCTTGTTACGTCCCTCTGAGGACCTGGTTGTCTTGCCAGGTGTGTGCTATTGTCTTTCACAGGTGCCTTAGCTCTAGCCGTGATCATCGCTACTTCTTCGAGGATGATTGCATTTAGATCGTCTTCGCTTCGCTCGCCAAAAATCATTCTTTTCTTATGTATTTTTCCTTATTTTTGTTGGTAATGGATTTGTCTCCGCCCAACATATTGTATCAAGACAAATCATTATCTCTATGATATCTTTTATTCCTTTATTTTGAGTGGATGAGATTAGTTATGGTTCTACTGCATTTTACAGCTTATATATTTATATGAGGCTTCCATATATTGGAGTATACTTCGTATGAATACAGCTGGCATGTCTACGTTCCTAGTCCTACGTATTTTGGGACCGGGGCGTTACATGTTTTTGTGGTGGCCCATGCAGGTCAAGATAAATTGTTTGGTTACTTTACCGTACCAAGCAAGCCTGCGTATAGGATTAGAAGTCTAGGATCTCATCTGTATACTTAATCTATTTCCTTGATTTTATCTACCGCTTGACTCATCGATTGCATCTTGCTTGCTTCCTTCCATCCCTATTCTTATCTTTCCTTCGTGCTTGCTAGAGATTGACCCTACTAGTTAGTTGTCCCAAAACACCATTAGTTTAATTCTTTAAGTTGGGTAGACTACCTTATGACCTAGCAACCCCTTTGACCTAGTGACCTATATTAGCAAGCTTATTTAGATCCTAGAATCTAGAGGACCTAACCCGTCTAGCCAACCAAGGACTTGGACAAGAAGACTATAGGACGACAGTATGACTTAGAATCATTCTACCTTCTTTAAATCTTAATCACTCGTGCCTATGTATTCACCATTTGATTAAATGATGCTAATATAGCCTAGTTTTTGCAAGCTTATTCTTTATCAAGTTTGTTCATGACAATATGCTATTGAGTACTCACTAGCCCATTGTCTAATCAGAACCGGTGCATGATGGTCTGATCAACTGAGTGCACCTTGGTTCGCTTTTGTCTATTACTCTACGTGGATGGGGACATAATTAAACTTTGCCCTTACAATCCCATCCACGACTGCCTTGACAATTCTTTTGAAATTATTCGATCGTCTTTGAATCACGTATTCATATTCGATAACGCCTCCTTCGAACTCTATATTGCTTTCGTCTTCACCTATTTTAGGAGGACGGAAGCGTTGTGCTAGAAATTCCTCTAGCTTCCTATCGGCTATGACCATTCTTACTCGGTGTTGCTATATCTTCATCCTAAACTACTCGACCCTATCAAGACCCTCTAATCGCTTAATTAAAGCGAATCTATTTTCATTCTATTAATCGTGACCCTCATCCATTACCCGTGGCCATACCGTATTATTTTTCTAGATCGTGATCTCTTACGGCATGATTTTGTTATTGATCGTTCCTCATCGATACCCCTTGTGTCTTCTCACCCCCTACTAATTCTTAATTTCGAGGACGAAATTCTTTTAAGTTGGGTAGGATGTAAAACTCCTAAATTTCTACTATTTTTTTTTATTGTTTAAAATTTGTACTGATTTAAAATTTTGTATTGTACGTCACGTAATCGTATTGTACGTCGTGTACGAAGGTTCATCTTTCGTAATTGCTCGACGAATGCGAATATGTGCGAGCGTACATATTTTTGGAAAACATTATTTTTATTATTATTTTTATAGTTTTAAAAAAAAATAGACAATAATTATTTCTAGCTATTATTTTCAAGTTTACGATTTTATGTATGAAAGCATTTTTCGTTTATAGCAGTTATTAATGATAAATAATATTTTTAGGCATATATATATATTGCCTAAATATTTTGCTAGTTATTTTAAATAAAAATGTAATTTTCGAGATTTACTAATATTAATATTTTATTATTCAAAAAGATATTTAAAGATATTAATGTAATTTTTGAAATTATTATTATTAATATTATTGGAAAATATATTTCAAACTTTTGTGAAGATTTAAATGTTGATTTAATTTTTAGAATTATTTAAATAAGTATCTATATTTGTAAATTGATTTATCTCAGGGATTTTATACTAGAAATTTAATTTGATTTAAAATAGATATTTAACTTGAAATTAGATTTAAATTTGAATTTGATTTGGATTTAGATTATTGATTTAAATTAAATTAAGTATTGAATTATCTATATTGGGGAATTTAAATCCTAATCCATATCTAATTGGGAATTCCCACATCCTATAAATAGGCAGGTACTCCTCCACATTATTTCTCCACAATTATTTTCCAAATTTCCACAACCCAAAGTTCATCATGTCCTTGTCCCATCCACTAATTATTTTTCCTTTACAAATACATAAAATCTTTCCGTGTCCGACATGCCGGACACCCCGCCCCGTGTCACATAGGATACGACGGTAGCCCTCCACCACTACCAATCCTCTATTCTAAATCCTAATCCTAATCTAAACCCTAATCTCTTTCTTGGCCTACTATCCCTGTCTGTCCTCTCCTCGCCACGATCGACTCATCACCGACCCATCGCGACCACCAACAGACTGCACACAACAGCCGCCGTCGCCACCCCCGTTACCAACACCTTGCCGACAAACCACCACCTCCCCACAGATCACCCCATCACCATCACCATCCGCCGAATTACCGCCTCGGAACCATCTTTGCCATCACCCGTAATCCACCCCCGGCCTCGACCATCCCCACAGACTATCGACACCCTCACCATCGTCATCATCAAACCACAACCCATCCGGCCAACCTCCTCGAACACCACCGCCAACCCCACCGGAAACCGACCCCCGGCAAAACCCAAATAAAAATATATATATATATCAAAGAAATACC
The DNA here is from genome assembly GCA_029216955.1 of Iris pallida. Taxonomy (NCBI): domain Eukaryota; kingdom Viridiplantae; phylum Streptophyta; class Magnoliopsida; order Asparagales; family Iridaceae; genus Iris; species Iris pallida. The sequence continues at coordinate 7,708,332 of JANAVB010001799.1, forward strand.
ACCATCACAGCCACCTACCTCCGCGAGCGCCGCCATCGACGAGCCAGGCCTCCTCGACGAGTGAGCCCCAAATTCTGAACCCCTGTCGCCTGAATTGGCCGGCTAACCGCCTCCGTGTCGACCATGCCGACACCGCGCGACCTCGCTCCGTGTCCGGCGAAGCCAGCGCCATCTGGTGCACCCTCTCCGAGCTCCGCCTGGGCGCAGCAGCCTTGGCCTCCGGCCGTACCCCTGGCCGAAGATCCCGCAATCGCCTTCCCCCGCCTGGAGCCGCGTCCGCCGTCCTCTTCTCGAAACCCTCCGCCGTACTCACCTCCGCTCCTCCGAGAGCGGCGCCCCCAAATCCCTCTGCCGCCTGGCCGCCTGGCCGCCCGCCGTAACCCTCGTGTCTTCGACCAAGCCACCCAGCCGTGCCCGACCAGCCTCCGCCCCTTCTCCCCGCGTAACCCGTCCGCCTCTCGACAACCGATCTCCCCCGCGCGAGCCAACCACCTCAGCCTTCTTCCGCCGGACGGCCGAAAAAACCCGTCCGTCTCCGGCTCCTTTTTCCTCCTTCCTCTTCCGCCGAGCGCTGCCCAGCGCTCAGATCCGAAAAGCCCAACAGCGCCGACCGCTCCTGCCTCGCCGCCCCTCTCTCCCTCGACCTTCGCCGCCTCGACAGCTCCTCCGAGCTCCTCCGAACTCCGCCAACCGCTTCTCTAACCCATCCCGAGCTCACCCCTTCGTTTTTTATTCTCCCTCTCTCTCCTCCTTTTTTTGAGAACAGTAAAAAACCAGCTGTTGTATTTTTTTTTATTGTTTTTTTATTTTATTTTATTTGTGTATTAATTATTATTTATATTATTTTTATTTTGTTATTGTTTTATTATTATAGTTATTATAAGTATTATTCTTTTTGTTTTGTTGATAGTATAGTACTATTATTTAGAAAAATTTTATAAATATTTCCTAGATAATTTCAAATATAGTATTTACCTCAAATAAATATATCCTAGCTAAATACAAATTCAGTTTTGAAAACGATTAGATTCTGTATTTTTCTAAAACCCATTTTTTTCTAGCATTTCAAAATATTTATTTTGACCAATAGATATAGTTTCTACCTAAAATATTAGTTTGACAAAAACTTAGAGTTTTGCCCTAAAAACGATTTTTCTATATTTCAAATTAATTCCTAAAATTATGTTGGATTAATGATATATATATATATATATATATTATCAAGTATTTACGTAAATAAAAATATTTTTGAATAATAAAATATAAATTTTCAAGGATTATAAATAGTTGCTAAAAATCATAGATATTTTATCTATCTAACTTCCTTAGATATTTCTCCTGTCCGCGACTAAATCCTCTTATTCCTATCCTGTCACCAAATCCGAACTACCTTATGTCCACCCTAACCGATTTGACCCTTCTGGACTCAATGACACGATCCGTGCCACCATCAGAGGTCCCCTTGTATAGTTGTTGCACTGAAGTCGCAGTTCATGCCACCTTGATCATCGCAGCATACCAGGCGTACCACCAGGCAAGACACCTTGCCATTCGCTGTTTAATTATTTTAGCTCATATTTCATGCATGTTCATTATTTTCTTTATGCAAAATAAACTGTAATACATGGCATAACTGTTATAACTTACTGTTCATTTATATTTCCTGCTGTGTATTATTTTCTTACAAATTAAACCTAGATTAAGGGACCACCATGTGTGTTGCATTCATTGGCCTTGATACGTTGTAACACGAAGTTGTGTGTCGCATGTAGAACACGGAAGTGCGTGATTGGCTGGCCACCAGTACATACAAGCCGTGCGATAGGAATAACCGCTAATAGAAGTTGTATGCTAGTTTGACTTAGCGGTTATAGTGGTTTGTGTTGTGGATACAACACAGTAGGCATTGGGCGGGAAGGACAATTCCTTAGCGTATGGGCTTCGATACACTTCCCTTGTGACCCGGACTCTCCGCTGGAGATACGGGGTTGATGACCCATGATTACTGACGGCCACTGACGATTCTGCGGAACGTCATGCTCTTCCTGATGGGGCCTCTGGTGCCCAAAGGGGGGACTACGCCGATCCTATTTAGCCAGGGCCCATGCGTAGGAAGGATTATTCTTAACTACATATCATATAGAACGGTAGGCTACCCTATCCGTTAGGTACGAGTACTTTTGGTTTGTGTACTTGTATCTGACCGTGGCTTGGAATAATATCTTGTCGCGGATTAGTTCGTCACATCTTGTCCTTGTTTGGTTGTAGGTGTGACTTACTACTTCGATGAGAAGGTATTGAACCTTGTTGGGGTCCGGATACCATATTGGATTATTAGCATGGAAAGATACGTTACCGTGAATTAGTTTACCATCTTCTGTCCTTGTTTGGTTGGGGGGATGGTACGCTCGTTCAGTAGGTGCGTATTGGAACATGTTATAATTCGATTTACTTATTTATTCGAGTGATATTTATTCAGTTTATATGGCATGATATTATGTGTCTTGTTACATCCCTCTGAGGACCTGGTTGTCTTGCCAGGTGTGTGCTATTGTCTTTCGCAGGTGCCTTAGCTCTAGCCGTGATCATCGCTACTTCTTCGAGGATGATTGTATTTGGATCGTCTTCGCTTCGCTCGCCAAAAATCATTCTTTTCTTATGTATTTTTTCTTATTTTTGTTGGTAGTGGATTTGTCTCCGCCCAACATATTGTATCAAGACAAATCATTATCTTTATGATATCTTTTATTCCTTTATTTTGTGTGGATGAGATTAGTTATGGTTCTACTGCATTTTACAGCTTATGTATTTATATGAGGCTTCCATATATTGGAGTATACTTCATATGACATGTCTACGTTCCTAGTCCTACGTATTTTGGGACCGGGGCGTTACATCTTGGCTTCAAGAATCTTCATGTCTTACTTTAACCAGATTTCATATGTGACTTTGTCACCTTGTGCACCTTTTACCTTGCACATTGCCCGTGTACCGTTTGGGCCACTTCATGACTTACGAGCACCTCATACCCTAAGTGCGTAATGCCTTTTTGTTCTCTTCTCTCTTGTGTCTTGGTCCTCATTCCTGATTTGACTACCTATGCGTATGTTGGATAACCCTATGTGTGTACTAAGGTATAATCTACGTGAGCACCGAGGTGCTATCCTATGTGTTAACTATTCCTACGTGATACCTGCCAGTACCTCCAAGAGTCCAGCATTTACATGGCGAGTGGTCGATATCAATGACGTGGTATGTGTTGTGTGTTGTATTACACCAAGAAGGGGTATATATGTATGACTCCATTAGCCAGTACGGATCCCTTCTTGGGGTACTCGTACAATGTACGACATCTAGGAGAGTGAGCATGTGACCACGACATGTGAACTCCGAGGACAACCTAGAGATTAACTAGGAAACTAACTTGGTAGATGCATCGGGTAGAAAGAATCCTGAGATCGTGCCATACTAGCCACCCCAGGTCCAGTCCTGACGTGTCGGGTTGGCCGCCACGGATATGGTTTCATTCGCCTTTAAAGGATGACTATATCCGACTTCTACGAGCTATGTGTTATATGTATTAGCACGGCAGACCTCTGGGAGACCGATGCATACTTAATGTGCTATATGTCTAATGGTTTGGCTAGTCCTGCTGGGTTGACACGATCTGAGGATTCCTTTTAATCAGTATCGCGGAGATAACTCTGCCAATTATAGAAAACTGCAGGAATGAATGGCCGCTTGAAAAATAACTTGACTGTGCCTTGAAACTTTCGTTAGTAGCCGAGGGACATAGACTGTCATGGTGCGTGGTCCAACCCATGTCCTTGTTTGGTTGTTGGGTTGGGCTATCGTGTTGTGACAGGCTGTGGACCGAGGTTACGACCGGAAGCTTTTATTATTACTAGTATTATTATTTTATGCTTGGGTTTTATCTCACTCTTTTGTGCTCCCTTGTGGTACTTGTTATTCAGGGCTGACCCCGCTGGTTTTGTTTGGCTAGATCACGTAGCAGAGCCTGAGGATCTGACCTTCCTCCCTGACATTAATAGTGCATACTAGAAGTATGGCTGGCGGGGGACTCGAGTGGGTTTCTTCTCCACCCCTCTAGTATCTTTACTTATGTTCTGGCGTTTAGCCACCGGCACCTGTTTAGCCGGCTAATCTGGATATTTTGTCTTTTGTATAATTTATAATTAAATTAGACTGTAGCTAAATACAATTATATACCTATGACTCTCTGGGCTAGCTAACTTATAAAGCTAGATCCCTATGATCATTTTGATGAAGCGTCGGGGACGCCTTACTGCTTTATCTCATATGTTCATTAATTAATGTTTTCTTGCTTTGAATGATTGAGAATAGATGCTTTGTGAGACCATAGGAGACTTGAATATAGCATGCACCCCCTTGTCTCTTGACAGCTACGATCGCCGTATGACATTTGTATACCTCATATGGAGTAGGTGGCCTAGTCCGTCTCCGTATTTTGGTACTAGAGCATGATAAGGTCTTATTGGTGGCCCATGCAGGTCTGATTTTCAGACTTGAGGGGTGTTACTATTATAGGAGTCTCAATCAAAACTTGTTCCCTTTGAATCTCTTGCCTCGATTTCTCTTTCCTCACCTTGATTGATAACCTGAATTGCATCCTCGAATCTTCCTCGTCCAGTTATTTAATATCATATATCTTTTCCTATAGGGGCGCTTCTTTCTCAGTAGCTGGCGAGGCCAACATGGAGGAACGTCCAGTAGAGCATGGCTCGATGGGGCAGCAGCAGGAAAGAATACCTTCTTCTGACCAGATCCGAGTAGAAGTGATATCAGAGCCAGTGGAACCGCATGTTCTAGAAACTTCTGCACCCCCAGCGGTGCCGGCAGCGACGACAGTACCTGATGTTACAGCACTCCTGGAGGTCATCCGGGGATTTCTGGCTACTCAGCAGCGTCAGGTGGCAGCTCATCAGCAACAGCAGACCCAGCAACAGGAACAGAATATACTACTGAATCAGGGGTTACAATTAGCCCTTGAGAGAAGTGTCAAAAATGATTCAGGAGCGTCGGGGAGGTTTTGTCGACTTAACCCGAAGTACTTTGACGGCACAGAGGATACCATCACGACGGATGCTTGGCTTCAGGATATTGAGGCCATATTGACTGCAGCAAAGGCTCCAGCAGAAGAGAAAGTTGAACAAGTCAGGCTGTTTCTTCAGGATCTTGCCCGCGACTGGTGGGCATCGGAAGAGATTGGAATGAGGCATCATGTTCCTTGGGATAGCTTCAGTACCAGATTCAAGGCTAAGTACTTTGGCGTGGTAGCGCGGTATGAGCTACAACAGAGGTTTATCAGTCTCAAGAAGGCTGGTAAGACGGTAGATGGATATGCAGCGGAGTTCTGTAGACTGAGTCGGTTTGCACCGACGATGGTGGCTACAGAGCCAGAGAAGGCTATGAGATTCCAGCAGGGACTTCATTTGGAGATTCTAAAGCTAGTAGAAGAGCACGACTATCAGACTTTTGATGCCATTTTGAGGGTAGCTCGGAGGCATGAACTCACCCAACAAAGGTTGGTGATAAGACATGGGGGCCAGAAGAAGTCTCATCCCCAGAGTAGGGGCGGAGGAGCAGTGCAGCAAACATCGGCGCCAGCACCCGACATCCGTATTCATGAGTCAGGAGCACCACAGAGGATGGCGATATAAGAGATAACAACACCAGTTCGACATCAGCAGCCGAGGAACCACCAGCAGCGCCAGGGGGCACCCATTGGATGTACTTACTGCGGTAAGGAAGGGCACACTAGGGATGTGTGTCGTTCAGCTAATGGTTTATGCATGAGGTGTGGTAGTCCAGACCACAGGATTTCCAATTGTCCTATAATGCAGAGGCCGGGAGGGCCAGTTCAGCAGTTTTCGACGTTGCCAGCTCCGGGGCAGCACCGAACAGAGGACCAGCATTGGCCATAAGGCCGCTAGCCCAGCGTCTGCCGGCGCAGGCTCAGATGTTTTGCCAGGCGCAGAACCAGGAAGGCCCACAGAGGCCGTAGCAACAGCATGGTCGAGGAAGACAGCAGCAGGGAGCTCAGCAAGGCCAGGGCCAGGCCTTCACCCTATCACTGGAGGATGCACTAGCTTCAGGCGACGTGGTTGCAGGTAATATTTTTGTTACCTCTTTTTCTGCAGTAGCATTATTTTATTCGGGGGCTACCCACTCTTTTATATCTGCACGATTTGTGACACGTATTGGATTGAAGTTTGAGGCATTGCCAGAGAGGATGAATATACCCACTGGTAATGGGCTCGTAGGAGTTAGCAGAGTGTGCATAGCGTGTCCGGTCATAGTATGTGGGCATTTATTGCCCGCATCTTTGATTGAGTTCCCTATGGTCAACTTTGACGTTGTCCTAGGCATGGACTGGTTGAGAGACAGTCATGAGACGATAGATTATCGGGGAGGCAGGATAGTATTTAATGTACCTGGCATTAAGGAGTTCGTCTTTGTTCGATCGTTGGAGGGTCGACCCCAAGGCATATTTGCAGTAGCATTGGCAGAGCAGGAGCAGATACCAAGAGTGGTCAGAGAGTTTCTTGATGTATTTCCAGATGAGCTTCCAGGTTTACCACCGGTGAGAGATGTGGAGTTTTGCATTGAGTTGAATCCTGGAACAGAGCCTAAAGTCAGCAAAGTTTATAGGATGTCGCAGTCAGAGTTGGACAAGTTATACCAGCATGAAGAAGAACTATAGACGAAGCAGTTTGTCCGAGACAGTAAATCATCCTGGGCAGCACCGGTGATTTTAGTACCCAAGAAGGATGGATCGACGCGGATGTGTATTGATTATCGGCAGTTGAATGCAGTGACAGTGAAGAACAAGTATCCGTTACCAAGGATTGATGACTTTTTTGATCAATTGAGTAAGGCTTGTGTCTTCTCTAAGATTGATCTTCGATCTGGATATTATCAAGTGAGGGTCCGGGAGCAGGACATACCCAAGATAGCATTTAGATCACGGTATGGGCATTATGTGTTTCTGGTGATGCCATTTGGACTGACTAATGCCCCAGCAGTATTCATGGATTTGATGAATCGCATCTTTCTACCCTATTTGAATAAGTTTGTAGTAGTTTTCATAGACGACATCCTCGTCTATTCCAGTAGTGAAGAAGAACATGAGAAACATCTTCGGATAGTTTTACAGACCTTGAGGGAGCATCAACTTTATGTGAAGCTTAGTAAATATGAGTTTTGGTTGGATCATATTTCGTTCATGTGACATATTATTTTTGGAGCAGGAGTGTCAGTAGATCCGAAGAAGGTTGAGGCAGTAGAGAATTAGCCAGTTCCGAAGACAGTAGCAGAAGTACGTAGTTTCTTGGGATTGGCAGGCTACTACAGGAGGTTCGTGGCAGACTTCGCCAGGATTTTGGCACCATTGACGTGTTTGATGCATAAGAATGTAGAGTTTGTTTGGTCAGCAGAGTGTCAAACATCATTTGAAGAGTTGAAGAAGAGATTAATCTCAGCCCCGATCTTGACACTTCCAGTAGGATCTGGAGGGTTTACAGTGTATTGTGATGCATCCGGGAAGGGACTTGGGTGTGTATTGATACAGCATAGTAAGGTGATAGCATATGCAACTCAACAGCTTCGGGACCATGAGAAGAACTATCCGACTCACGACCTGGAATTAGCAGCAGTAGTGTTCTCGCTTAAGTTATGGAGGCATTATTTATAGGGGGATCGAGTGAAGATTTACACTGATCATAAGAGCTTAAAGTATGTATTCACCCAGAGGGACCTGAACATGAGACAGAGAAGATGGTTGGAATTATTGAAGGACTTTGCTGTAAATCTTCAGTATCATCCAAGCAAGGCGAATGTGGTAGCAGATGCCTTGAGCAGGAGGGGTGGTGCATTCATTTTAACCTCGCAGAGGCATATTTTGGAAGATCTTCAGGAAATGGGAATTGAAGTGATCTTACCATAAGATATGGGAGTTATGGCCAGTTTGCAGATTCAGTCTACTTTAGTAGAGAGTATTAGAGCAGCCCAGGCAGAGGATCCGCGGATCCAAAAGCTTCGATCAGAGTGTGAGTAAGGTCTCAGGAAGGAGTTAGTAATCCATGAGGATGGTACACTTAGGTTCGAAAACCGTCTTTATGTACCAGGTGGAGACCTTCGACAGGAAATTATGTCAGAGGCTCATAGTTCTCCTTATTCCATCCATCCCGGAGGTACAAAGATGTACCAGGATATGAAGCAGCACTTTTGGTGGAATGGCACGAAGAGAAAGATAGAAAGGTTTGTATCCAGATGTTTGGTATGTCAGCAAGTGAAAGCAAAGCAGCAGAGACCAGCAGGATTGTTACAGTCGCTTTCTATTCCGGAGTGGAAGTGGGAGCACATTTCGATGGACTTTGTGACCGGTTTATCTAGATCTCCGATCGATCAAAATATAGTTTGGGTAATCGTAGATCGGCTCATGAAGGTTGCTCATTTTCTTCCTTTCAGAATAGGGCAGTCTACTGAGCAATTGGCAGAAATGTATATAAAGCAGATTGTGAGGCAGCATGGTGTTCCAGTCAACATAATATCAGATCGAGACACACGGTTCACCTCTCACTTCTGGCGGAGTTTGCATCAAAGTTTGGGTACCAAGTTGAGGTTCAGTACAGCCTATCATCCGCAGACGGACGGACAGTCAGAGAGAACCATTCATACCTTGGAAGATATATTACGGGCTTGTACTTTAGACTTCGACAGAACTTAGAAAGATCATCTTCATTTAGTAGAGTTCTCTTACAATAACAGTCATCAGGCAAGTATACAGATGACACCGTTTGAAGCATTATATGAAAGAAAATGCAGGTCCTCTTTGGCATGGGATGATGTGGAAGAACGAAAATTGTTGGGACGGGAGATGATCATGCAGACAGTGGAGACCGTCAAGTTGATCAGAGAACGGCTTCGAGTTGTGCAGGACAGACACCGACACTGGGCAGATCAACATCGTAGGCCTCTAGAGTTTGGTGTTGGTGACTAAGTGTTTCTACGGATTTTGCCTACTCGGGGTGTCATTAGATTTGGAACCCGAGGAAAGCTTAGTCCGAGATACGTTGGTCCATTTGATATTCTCGCTCGGGTAGGCGATGTTGCTTATCGTCTTGACCTTCCGCCTTCGCTATGTGATGTACATGATGTGTTTCATGTATCTCAATTGCGTAGGTATGTCCCGGATCCGAGTCATATCCTCGATCATTCTGAGCTGGTCGTCGGTACTGACCTGACTTACGAGGACCAACCCATATCCATTTTGGATCGGCGAGAGAAGGTGCTCAAGAACCGAACTATTAATCTTGTCCGCGTCACTTGGGGCCATCACTCATCGGAGGAGTCGACATGGGAGTGCGAGGACGAGATTAGATCTCGATATCCGTACTTATTCGACTCAGAAGGTATGTTTATCCTTATGCCTTTGTAATATGTTTCCCTATTGCACCCACTAGGGCGGATGATTGTTCTCTAATACCTGTTAAAATTAATGAGATTGTATGCATAGTTAGCCTTGTAATTAGTATCTTGCTTGCTTTGATTTTTTTCTATCTTGTCTTGGTAGAAATTCTGAGGACAAAATTTTTCTAAGGAGGGTAGAGATGTCACTCCCCGATCCCGATATACGTATTCTTTCATGAATCCTGTAGATGTATCATGTATTTAGCATGTGCATAATTCTATTTATTATTTATTAATAATTGCATGTAGCCTTTAAGCATGTCATTAGTGGAATGGCTAGAGCATGTTTAGAGATTAGGATTTTCTTAAGCCAACCAAACCCCTATTTATATTCTCTTCCTCACTCTCTCTCTTCATTCACTCTTTCATTCATTTTCCTCAACCACCAACCTACTTGGCAAGTACAACTTGCTCAAAAGTGGAGATTTGTACATATTTCATTCTTGATTTTTCTTTGATATTATTTTTCTATATTGTTCTTCTCTTCATTCTCTACAAGTTTAGTTCTTGGAGTTTTTTATTTTAATAGCTAGTTTTGTGTAGATCTAATTTCTAAAACTAGGATTTTATGGATTTTTATGGTTTTTATCTATCAAACTTGGTTGTTTTCGAAAACTAATGGTCCTAGGTTGTAGGAAATCTCATTCTATCCAATTTTGACTTTTGAACCACCGAATTTTGACTTGTTTTGAGGAAGTTATGCCCAAAACAATATTTGGACATCTCCTATGTTCATCTGTCCTGGTTCTGGCAGGGACGATGAATAGTGTCGTATGAATGCAGGAATGAATAGTGCCGTATGGAATGAATAGTGCCGCATGAATGCATAGTGCCATATGGATGAATAGTACTGTAGGAATGAATAGTACCGCATGGATGCATAGTACCGCAGGAATGAATAGTACCGTATAGAATGAATAGTGCCGCATAGATGCACAGTGCCGCATGGATGCATAGTGCCGTAGGAATGAATAGTGCCGCAGAAGGCCACATAGTATCGCAGAAGGTCACAAATTGCCGTAGAAGGCTGAATAGTACCGCATAGTACCGCAGAAGGCTGCACAGTGCCGCAGAAGGCTGCATAGTGCCGCATAGTGCCTATTTTGGCTGTTTTTGGCTATTTTATGCCCTATTTGTCTGAATTGTGGCCAGAATTTCTTCCAACTTCCAACATAAAAGTTGTAGATCTTTGTCTTGGCTTCAAGAATCTTCATGTCTCACTTTAACCAGAATTCATATATGACTTTGTCACCATGTACACCTTGCACCTTGTGCACCTTTTACCTTGCTCATTGCCCATGCGTCGTTTGGGCCACTTCATGACTTGCGAGCACTTCATACCCTAAGTGTGTAGTGCCTTTTTATTCTATTCTCTCTTGTGTCTTGGTCCTCATTCCTGATCTGACTACCTATGCGTGCGCTAGATAACCCTATGTGTGTACTAAGGTACAATATACGTGAGCACCGAGGTGCTATCCTATGTGCTAAGTCTTTCTACGTGATACCTGCCAGTACCTCCAAGAGTCCAACATTTACATAGCGAATGGTCGGTATCAATGATATGGTATGTGTTGTGTGTTGTATTACACCAAGAAGGGGGTACATACGTATGACTCCATGAGCTAGTACGGATCCCTTCTTGGGGTACTTGTACAATGTACGATATCTAGGGGAGTGAGCATGTGACCACGACATGTGAACTCCGAGGACAACCTAGGGATTAACTAGGCAACTTGGTGGATGCATCAGGTGAAAAAAATCCCGAGATCGTGCCATACTAGCCACCCCAGGTCCAGTCCTGACGTGTCGGGTTGGCCGCCACGGATATGGTTTTATTCGCCTTTAGCGGATGACTATATCCGACTTCTACGAGCTATGTGTTATATGTATTAGCGAGGTAGCCCTCTAGAGAACCGGTGCATACTCAATGTGCTATATGTCTAATGGTTTGGCTAGCCCTGCAAGGTTGACACGATCTGAGGATTCCTTTTGATTAGTATCGCGGAGATAACTCTGCCAATTATAGAAAGCCACAGGAATGAATGGCCGCTTAAAAAACGACTTGACTGTGCCTTGTAACTTTCGTTAGTAGCCGAGGGACATGGACTGTCATGATGCGTGGTCCAACCCATGTCCTTATTTGGTTGTTGGGTTGGGCTATCGTGCTGTGACAGGTTGTGGACCAAGGTTACGACCGGAAGCTTTTATTATTACTAGTATTATTATTTTATGCTTGGGTTTTATCTCACTCTTTTGTGCTCCCTTGTGGTACTTGCTATTCGGGGCTGACCCGCTGGTTTTGTTTGGCCAGATCACGTAGCAGAGCCTGAGGATCCGATCTTCCTTCCTGATGTCGTTGGTGCATTCTAGGAGCATGGCTGGCGGGGGACTCGAGTGGGTTTCTTCTCCACCCCTCTAGTATCTTTACTTATGTTCTGGCGTTTAGCCACCGGCACCTGTTTAGCCGGCTAATCTGAATATTTTGTCTTTTACATAATTTGTAATTAAATCAGACTGCAGCTGAATACAATTATGCACCTATGACTCTCTGGGCTAGCTAACTTATAAAGCTAGATCCCCATGATCATTTTGATGAAGCGTCGGGGACTCCTTACTGCTTTATCTTATATGTTCATTAATTGATATTTTTTGGTTTGAATGATTGAGACATAGATGCTCTGTGAGACCATTGGAGACTTGAATGTAGCATGCACCTCCTTGTCTCTTGACAACCACAATCGTCGTATGACGTTTGTATACCTCATATGGAGTAGCTGGCCTAGTCCGTCTCCGTATTTCGGTACTGGGGCGTGACAACACATCTTTTACTATATGGTCAAATCTAGCACCCAAGGCAGACTGAGCATATCCTACCAGAACCTCCCCTGAATGAGCTGTAGGCAAGGTCACTGCAAAGATCAAAGAAAGAAGATATTCAGAAGAAAACAGAAATGAATAGTTTTTTAAACAATACACAGAGCCTATACGGCTCGGTTATGAAGGGAGCATATGCGGCTCAAATCAAGTAACACATGCGGCCTAGGCATGCAGAATATATGCACCCAGATATGGGAGGATCCATACGGCTCAGTCATATGACACCTATGCGGCCTAGATACAGATAGGGTACATGTCGTATGTGCTCTGATACTTATGCGTCTCGATCCATGCGGCCCAGTCACACAGAGGACATGCGGCACATGCCCCATGGAGACCAACTGTGCACTAAAGACATTGAATCCATGGCACAGTGGTGAAATGTGGTCAGACCTGCACATAAAATATGTGACATGGTTGTTTAAGTTCGAGTGATCATTCTCCCTCCTTACCCTTGATAGGAGGTTGAACGTCTGGGTGGAAAGAAGGTAACTTTTTAAAAGCAGGCCCCTTTCCTTTGTCAGCGGCGCTAGTGGCTTTAGAAGCTTTGGAGGCCATGGCTAGTCGGAGAAGATGAAGAAAATACAACAAAGAGAATGAAAATCGAAAGAGAGTAGAAAAAATTATCTCTCTGTCATATGGCCTGTACTTATAGGCTAAACAAAAACTGGAAACAGATAGGCACCGCTTCGATTATCGTACCATTAAAGATAATGATGACTTTTTAGATTTTATCCTTAGTAACCGTCATCTTTTTCTTGAAAAGAGAGCCCAAATCTAAAAAGCGAATCCGAGTATTAAATGCGGTAGTGACAGCTGGACAGAGTCTCTCTACGGCTCGAAATTTCCCTGCAGACCAAAATCTCCCTGCGGCTCAAAGCTTTCCTGCGGCTTGACATTTTATGCATGTCTCCATGCTTCTTATTCAAAGTATTCCAAATTTACAATTTGAAAACTTTGAAGGGGGTCTTGTAGAAACATGGAAAAGCTGAAGTTTATGCGGATCATCACTCCATGCGGCTAAGTGGACTCGGGCCGCAGAAGCAAGGCTCTCGAAGATCCCATGCGGCCAAGTGAAACCAAGCTGTATAAGGAATGCTCCTAGAGACCCCATGCGGCTAAGAAGACTCGAGCCGCAGAAGCAAGGCTCTCAAAGACCCCATACGGCTAAGTAGACTCGAGCCGCAGAAGGAATGCTCCCGAAGATCCCATACGGCCAAGCGGAGTCGAGCCGCAGAAGCAAGGCTCCTAAGGCTACTATGCAGCCAAAACGATTCAGGCTCTACTTTGTTGAGGAGAACATGTGGCAAGTTGACCAAGCCTCAACCACCCAGCTTTGCTGTAACAAAGAAATCTCAAGAAACCACCAGCTGGCAGCCAAAGATCGAGTCTTCATGTGTTGTTACAGCCACGTGGCCATCTATGTGGCCCAAAATCTGCTTCATCCCGAAATCATTATAAATAGCAGGGTACCACACCCATGCAAAAGGTTGGCAATTTCTTCAAGAGCAAAGACTATGTCTGATAGTCTAAGGAGTAAGACAGGGTTGCTACACTTTCCTGAGCCTCCACCGTCAGCCCCTAGAGTCAAAAATTTAAACAATTGTACTTAGATCGTTCCCTAGGATTTATTTCTAGGCTTTCTTCTGTACAAGCGAGTTTGCAATCAAGTTCAAATCATCTATAATTTTTGTGCTTGATATTTAATGGCAAACAAAAATGGCCACTTCTTTAATGCTTGAACAATTTAATCTCAATAGCTTTAGAAACCTTTCTTGTCAAAATTTAATCTCTCTATGGAAAACATTTCGCAGGACATTGCATTTTTACTCTTCAGAGAGTCTCATAGGTATTTATATCAGATGAAAGACTTTATGGTATGCTTGGATTATGTATGATGATATCCCAATGGACCTAAATGAAATTATATTATATCATACTTGTTAGAGTATTCCTATAAGTATATGATTCTTTGAGATAGTATTTTTTTTTCCTCAGATTTGACTCTAAACTCTCTAACAGGAAACCTTTGGGTCCAGAGCTGGAATTAACTCTTAACAGTTCTGCTCCAAAGCTGAAAATAGTATATTGTGCAGGTATTTGATATCCATGTAATCTACTTACATATTTTTTAAATCAAATTTTTTATTTTGCACCTTCTTTTCTTTGTTATCATGTCTAAACTAGTACTTCTAATACATTGATATTTTCTTTATTGGATTTGATTTTATTCATTTCTAATGGATGTATTTCTAATGCCTCAAGATTGAAAGTGTCAAGCTAGAAAATTTCGAGGGTGGCCCAAGTGCACCGTCCTTGCCAGGAGATGCACTTTGTCATTGCCAATTCTGGCTATTGATCTTGGAGGACTTCAACATTGCGTTACAACGGTAAAGAAAGTACCAAAATGATATTCTAGACTCTTTATTAACCAATTCCATATCGAAAGTCTTAAACAATTAGCCTTATCCTAGTTTGTGTTGCTCTTACCCCTTCATATTTGAACCTTTTACATCACATGTGTCAATCAATTTTTGTTCCTCCCTATATTTTGAGGCTGCTATGTTATACCAATATTTACTCTTGGTGACAAAGTTTCCAAAATTTGTGGTTCTTGAATACCTTTTGCAGATTTTTGTACAGGGAGCATTACCAATCAGTTTACCTTATACACTATGTTGCACAAATACTCCTCCAAAGGATAGTATCAGTGCATGTATCCGCATATAGCAGGTATCTGACACAACATTCCTCACCCCACACTTGGGATATGGCTTGCTTTGCCTAGCTCTAAGAAGACCAAAAACATTATTGAAGCACAATTTTGCATGGTTGTGATTGTGAATTATGTGGTGATATACTTTTTTCCAATATTTCTCAGCTTCCGTAATAGCATATATGTTTCCTTAAATGGTTGATTGAAGTGTTCAATTTTTAAGGCTAAAGCTTATATGTATATAGGAGTATACATCATGAGCATTCCTATATTTATTCTAGTGTTGCTCTTTAGATTGTTCAAACTAAAAGAGTATACAACTATTAGGGTCTATGTTGCTAGTTTCTTCCCTTATACCTCAAATTATTGAAAATATAGGTTTCTTTATCGGTATATTTATTGTAGTGCTTGCATTATGCTAAAATAATCTCTCTTTATTCTATCACATCCAATATTATTTGTTTTTGCAGTTGTAATTATATGAAATTTGTCTGTATATGCTACTGAACTTGGTCTGTTTACTTATGAGTTTCCTTGTTCAGTTGTTCACATATTTGAAGTATCCCTTTTGTGGCTCAATCTTCCAACATTTGATCCTTTTATACATTCAGGTGTGAGGGCTAACTTCCTTGCTTTCCTCGTGTATTCAAGCGTGAGGGCTTCTATTTTGATTATATTTTCTAATTGTCTGATACTCCTATTCCATAATGTCTGAAGTACTCTCAAGTTGTAAGCTCCAACTCTAGCGTTATTAAATATATTTTATTCCAATGTAGTCTAACTTGATCATGTGCTGCATATTAATTCATCTAAAGTTGAGTTCATGAGTGTTCTTTTTTTAATGATTTTAGAAGCAAATTGTTGTTTGAATGCAGATTGCTTGATTCCCAGGAATCGAGGGGATACTGAGCAGGCTGGAGAAGAAGAGGAACTTTGTTACTTCTTCTTCTTACAGGTGAAGAACCCTTGAGGGGGAAGAGCGTTTGTGAGTGCGCTTTACATATTTGTATGTTACAGGCAAGTTTTTGTCCTTGCCAATAGTTGTTTACACATGTTATATTGATTATATTATTCAATTATTTGGTTTACAGCCTCTTTCCTACCTTGGAAACCTGTTGAACCAATATATAGTCGAGCACATATCTTCATTCGGTTTCTTGAATATTGCCTTGAAATATGGTTATACATATACTGGTCTGTACAACCTGAATCCTTTATAGAATTTTTAGTTTACTTAATGCATCTGATACATATACAAGATAAAAGTATGTAGTCTTATATTTTAACAAGTTACTACAATATTCACTTGGAATTAACTTGGTTAAATTCCTGCAGACTCAGAATATTGCATTCCCTATGATGCTAAGCACTAGAGTCACAACTTTAGTTCACTTGTTAAATTTGGCCTCAGAAACATATGCAGGACTTTGGTATTTAAATCTGGCCTCGGAAACATAGGTGCAGCTTTGGAAGATGCTCTCTCTTACTGAATTAATTTGTTTTTGTCGACACTTTATATCAAGTTATCCCTTGCTTGCAAAAGGATTTGGATCGGCTTTTCGAGAGAGTCAATGCACGTTATCCCCAGCTTCTGTAAACATGTTCTTGGAGTATATAACGTAGGTTTTTCAAGATATTTTAATTATAAAAATTTGGAGGCTTATTTTTCCTTCAGAATTTAGAGAACCTCAATCTTCAGAGACCTTTGAGATACTCCAAAAGAGACATCGGATCCTATCTTTGAGATGTTTCTTTATTTTACTACAATGATGGTAAGATATTTTTCCCTACATCTTCTTATCATTCAATCAAACTATTTCTTATCTTTCAGTAGAAATATGATCTCATGTTTAAAGTTCAGTATCATATATGCATTCCCTGGTGCTATTAAGGACTTCATTTCTGTTTCCAATAGAGGAATAATTCAGGTGTGTGATATTATTATACAATTTTATTTACAAAGATCTTATGTACCTAACAATTCTTTAACTAGGATCCTGGTACACTTATCTATTGTGTCTATGCGCTACCTATATATTCTTCAGATTGTACTAGCTACTCCATATTATTTGTCTCATATCTCCTCGTGTCATTCATATCTTTGAATCATCTATTTTCAAATTGAATCAGGCGTATAATCATTAGTGAATAAGCAAAATATTTAAATACATAAGTTGGAAATATGGTCTTATAATTTATGTGTAATAAGAGACTACAAAGTGTAGATTTTGTTCATGACTGAAGTAATACTGCTATATTACTTTCCAGTAGGTTCACGCCTTCAAATCACATCTGAAGAACCCTATTTTAGTACTGTTATATTACTTTCCTTCGCCATACTTTGAGTGGTTCCAGTTTGATAAGGTTCGCTTCATATCGAATCTGACATATTTTTTGGCAATTGAATTTGGTACTGTGACTGTCATCTATGATCCTGCCATGCCATACTAATTGATCACACTACATAGCCAAATACCAGCAGACCTCTATTTGTTTGTTGAGA
The DNA here is from genome assembly GCA_029216955.1 of Iris pallida. NCBI lineage: Eukaryota > Viridiplantae > Streptophyta > Magnoliopsida > Asparagales > Iridaceae > Iris > Iris pallida. The sequence continues at coordinate 7,725,941 of JANAVB010001799.1, forward strand.
TAGCTAAGTGAGTTTTGTATAGGACTTTACAGAGCACACCAATCTTGAGGAGTGTATTTCATTCTTGTGTTATATTACATGAAGGAAAATGGCCCCTTTGAATGACTGCTTGGCTCTGATGAGTTGTTCTTACTCTAGATTCATTCAGTTGATCTTCATATGATGACTACAATTCTAAGGTTGTTTTTAATCTTGTTATTTAAATACCAGTTTTGAGGGTTTTGCACTACATATCTCATAGTTGTTTGCTGGTGTTCTTTTGATTTTTCTAAACTAAACACGGCCTACATATATACTTACCACCTCTCCATTGTGAGGATAGTGGTAATTGTGAGGATAGTGGTAGATTGATGCCTTTGTTTTCTTGGCTTGAAATGAGTTTCTTTTTGGATTATTTATGTAATAGCTTATCACTTGAATTTTGTTGAAGAGAACTTTATTTTATCAACTTCAGATTTTGATAGTCGTTCTGCCGACGAGGGTGCGGATGTTGATGACATCGATGAATTAGAAGAACTTGCAGAAGATGGAACTGGTTATGAACTTGCAAAAGATGGAACTTGCAGAAGATGGAACTGGTTAGGACCAAGCTCTTTTTAGCCTGGGAAATCAATGGTGAAGTGAGCATTCATGTGAATTTTTTAGGCAAGTGTTGACTTTTAAAGGGATATACAATGTTGGCTTTTGAAGGGATGTCACTATTTAGTGTTGGTGAATGTTTCAATGTTTTGAGGCCGGTTGCCCTAAAAGGGAAAGATGTATATATTTTTGGATTTTGAAATATAATAATGATATGTTGGTGAAACAAAAGTTGAAAAAAGAGTGATATATTTTGAAATATAATTAAGATGGTGTGATATTTGGATATTTCTAATGAAATGTTTCAAATCTTAGTGAAATTTCATATTTTTGTTGTCTTAGGAAATTAATATGCTTTTTATAACGCATTGAATTATAAGCATTGACAGGTGATATATATGTGTGTGAATAACCAGAACAGAACGTTAGAAAGTGTTATGTATAAGTTCTTTTTATAACGTTTCATGTACGTTTTATGATTAGTTTCAGAACCAGATTATTTTAGCAAGCGTTATGTATATATATATCTTAGTCATAACGCTTTCGGACAGATATGTTATATATAATGATAATATTTATGTCGTTTTCAAATTTAGTGTTATATAAAATTGACTTAATTATCTCGTTTTTTATTAAAAAAAATGTCATATAAGTGTATATCATATATAACAGTTTTTCTAAACTTTTATAACACACGTGTTCATGACGGTTTCCTGCTTCAAAAAAAAATGCCATAAATTGTCATATATGACGGTTTTTCCCGTCATAAAAAGGTATTTTTCTTATAGTGGTTATTCCTTTTTGTACTTATTATTCCTTTTTTTCCTTGCATGTTATTTACTTTCATAGTAGGAATGTTTTTATATATCTTGCTACATCCCTCTGAGGACTTGGTGATCTCTCCAGGTTATTGCTGGTTTTCTTCCAGGTAATTGTTGAGACTGCTAGAATAGAAGGATAGGTAGGTGGACGATTGTATCTCCGGGATTTAGGTATCGCTAGTGGTATTTTTATCGTTCTTTCGTCTTTAATATTTTATGATGACATCTTCAACTGTATAACCTAGTTTTACAAGCTTCTTTTTGCTATGAGCTTGTTCAGATAATTGTATTAAGGTCTGTCCAACCTTATTACAAATTATTTATTCTTGTATTTATATTAAAGTTATATCGGTGTATTATTGTTTAATCAGCATTAATACACTGGTTCCCACTTGAGATTATTATATGTGGATTGAGATATAGTTAACTTGCCATTATAGACCTTATCTTAGACAGATAACGTACATTACTTGAGGGTTCCATAGATTAGATTCATCATTGAATATGTACCAGCTGGTCGTCTCACGTGTTAGTCCCATGACGTTTGGGACTAGGGCATGACACTACTCGTGTGGTGAATGCATTGTGATTTTAGCAATTTTTGCTCGGAAGTTGCTACATTTCGGTTGTAAGGGATGTTTGGCGCCTGTTCGTAATACAAGACAGGATAGTACAAATACGGGCCAAACCGATATTGTGGCAGAATATACCTACTTGTTTTCGGACGGGCTACCTGGCATGCCATCCGATCGAAAAATCAAATTTACTATTGACACCTTTTTCGATACTCGACTGATTTCCAGGCTTTGTACAGAATGGCCCTTACAGAACTGAAGAAACTCAAGGTTCAGTTGCAAGAATTGCTCGAAAAGGGATTCATTCGGCCTAGTGTTTCGCTATGGGAAGCGTCCGTATTGTTTGTGAAGAAAGAGAATGGGTCGATGCGTCTGTGTATAGACTACTGTAAACTGAAAAAATCCATCATCCAAAAAAATATCCGCTGCCCTACATACACGACTTGTTTGATCAGTTACAGGTGCCTTAGTGTTTTTGAAGATTGATCTTCGCTCGGGTTACCATCAACGCAAGATTAGGCTAGACAACGTGTCAAAGTCAGCCTTCCGCAATTGATATGGCCACTACGAGTTCATGGTAATGTCGTTCGGACTAGCAAACGTCCATGCGGCTTTCATGAAACTAATGAACTGGGTGTTTCGATCGTTCCTCGATAAGTTCATAGTAGTCTTTATCGATGATATTCTCACCTACTCAAAGGATAGGACGCAACACGCAGAACATCTAAGGACCATCCTCCATACTTTTTGAGACCATCGGTTGTATGCAAAATGGAGCAAATGTAAATTCTGGATAAGAAGTGTATCATTCCTTGGGCACATCATCTCTGCAGAAGGCATTGTAGTCGATCTGAAGAAAGTTGAAGTCATTGTTGATTGGAACCGGCCTGTGTCAGCTAGTGAGATCCAAAGCTCTCTTGGCTTGGCAGGATACCACCGATAATTCGTGAAAGACTTTTCAAGGATCGAATCACCTTTTACTCGTCTCACTCAAAAGGGAGTTGCTTTTAAGTGATCAGGTGAATACGAAGCTTGCTTTCAAGAACTTAAGCGGAGGCTTGTCTCGGCCCCGATACTTGCACTTCTGGATGGGGTGGAGGGATTTTAAATATTAAGCGATGTTTCAGGCCAGGACTTGGGATGTGTGCTCATGCAGTGAGACAATATGATATCTTTTGCCTCAAGATAGTTGAAGCCACACGAGAAGAACTATCCCATGCACGAATTGGAGTTAGCAATAATTGTGTTCACGTTGAAATTGTGGCGACACTACCTTTATGGCATGGCGTGTAGCATCTACAACAATCATAAAAGCCTCAAGTATCTCTTCATCTAGAAAGAGCTAAACTTCTAGAACTAGTTAAGGATTATGACTTAACGATCGACTACACGTCGAGTAAAGAAAATATTATGGCAGACGCTCTGAGTCAAAAATATATTACCTTGCTATCTATAAACAACAGGCTACTACGAGACCTAGAAAAGATGGGCATCGACCTCCGGTTTGATTCAGGGGAGTGTAGTTGACGCAACTACAGCTAGAGCTGAGCTCGCAAAAAAAGATCAAGACCATTTAGAAGGACGATCTGTACCTGGAGAAAATATAAGAGCTAATTTCAACGGGTAGGGTTATCGACTTTACGGAATATGAGACCGACGTGCTACGATTGAAGGGTCGACTATGTATTCTGGATGACTCAGAACTCAAAATAATATCGGTGGCGCATTATACGAGGTATTCCTTACATCATGGCAGCACAAAGATGTGTAAGAACCTCCGTACGACCTTTTGGTGGCACATATTGAAGAGAGATGGGACACTCTTCGTGTCGCAATGCATGGCATGTCAACGAGTCAAAGTTGATGTGTCAACGAGTCAAAGTTGAGCATCAAAGGCGGGTGGAAAGATGCAAAACCTGGTGATTCCAGAATAGAAGTGGGAGCACGTGAGCATGTATTTTGTTGTTGGCTTGCCGAAGATGCCACAGGGAAACGATGTCGTCTGGATCATCGTTGAACGACTTACCAAGTCAGCATATTTTATTGCCATCAAAGTCACTTGGAGCGTCAATTGCCTGTCTTAGACGTACCTTGACGAGATAGTGCGGCTGTATGGAGTTCTAGTATCCATCTTCTCAGATCGGGATGGACGATTTCTGTCGTGCTTTTGGAGTAGCCTTCAGTCAGTTCTGGGTACTAAGTTGAAGTTTAGCACGACTTACCATCCTCAGACCGACGGCCAAACAGAGCGTGTGAATCAAATTCTCGAAGATATGTTACACGGCTCCGCATAATTGACTTGAAGTCAAGTTAGGACATCCATCTACCTTTGACCGAGTTTGCATACAATAACAACTATCAATCCAGCATCCAGATATCGTCATACGAAGCTTTGTATGGGCATAAGTGCAGATCCTCCATTTGTTGGAATGAAGTCGGGGGGAGACAGATTCTTGGTCAGGAGCTGATGGAGCAGACCATGCAGAAGGTCAGGCAAATACGAAAAAATGAAAATAGCACAAAGTCGACAAAAAAAGCTACGTCGACAGGCATTGACGACCTCTTGAGTTCCTTGAAGGCGTTCACGTGTTTCTGAAAGTAACGCCTACGCGGGGAGTCACCAGATTCAAAGCTAAAGGCAAACTGAGTCCAAGATTTGTTAGTCCTTCCGAAATACTGAAGCGAGTTGCCCCAGTTGCTTACCAGATCGTATTGCCGCCAACACTATCGAATGTGCACAATGTCCTCCATGTCTCTTAGTTACGGAAGTACGTGTACGATCTGAGCCATATGGTAGATTTTGGCCAGCTAGAGCTGAAGGCATATCTATTGTACATAGAAAAACATGTGCAGATCTTGGAGCGCAAGGACAAATTGCTTCGAATCGTGCAATCCCTCTCGTCCGCATACTCTGGAGGAAATATTCAGTCGAGGGTGTCAACCTGGAAACTCGAGTCAGAAATGAAGAAAAAGTTATATTTATTGTTTTCTTAGAGATAGATTTTATTCTTAAGTTTTGAGGATAAAATTTTTTCTTATTTGGTTATAATGTAGTGCCCCGTCCCAATATCGTGCCACGTTTCTCGTTGCGACACGGCGAGCGCGGTTAAGAAACATTATCGCTATAATAGATGCATGTATCATTAATATGTAAAATATTAAGTATATATCACTAAAAATATGTTACTTAAATTACTTCTACCCCTTTTTACAAATATATAAGCACGTACTTAAACTTCTCCTCTTTTGTGTAAGCCCACTTCCCGAATTTTTATAAAGAATTTTATTTTATATTTAGTTTTAAATATTTTCCTAGTTATAAAATAAATTTTATTTTTAATTCTATAAAAGATATTTTTGGATGACAAAGAGATTTGTCAAATTAGTTTTTTAAATAAAATTTTGTATTTATAGAAATATATTCTAGAATTGTTTGATTTATTACTATTAAATTATTATTGTACAATTTGATAATTATGAAAATATACTTGTATAACTATTTGTTTTATTATTATTAATTATTTTTAAGATTTGAGTTATAAAATATGTTTCAAATATTAATTGAAATATTGAGTATTATTTTAAAGTCTTATTGTTACAACGTATTAAATTTAGATTTGGCTAAATGTATTTTTTAGATATTATTAATAATATCTAGTATTATTTTTAAATTATTATGGATCGATTTTGATTAATTTAGAATTTACTGGATTCGATATTTATTTGAACCTTGGAAAGATTTATTCCCAATCCTAGTCCTTACCTAATTAGGGAACCCCATCTCCTATATAAAGGGGAGTTCTTCTTTTATTTTTTCTACAAATTTTCCCCAATCCTATAAATCCCAACCGTCTCCATCACCATGTTCGCACATCTCAACCACCATTAGTTATCATCGTCGCAATCTCATCGTGTCGTGCATCGTATCCATGTCTTTTTCTTCCACTATTTTGATCACAGTTACATCTTTCTCATTTTTACTCGCATAATTTACTCGGTCGGACAATCCCGACACAGCCACAGCCATCCAATCTCAAAATACTAATCCTAACCCTAAAACCTAATTGGCCACTGGCCACTATCTCTGGGACCAATCCTGCAACCACCGCCTTGTGTTCCGGTCGCCACCTACCTGGCCGGAGCGCCACGATCGAACCCTCACTGTTGCCAACGACCATCAGATCCGCATTCACCGTACTATTTCCAGCCCCACCGAGCCCGTACTCCTCCCCCTGAAATCTCGACCACCGCCAGAGCACCACTGCCACCATCGACCGATACTCCCATCCCTCTGTGTCAATCTCTGACAAGCACCTATGACCACGAGTTCCCCGCCCTCGCACCGGCCGAAACCCTAACCACCACTTACCTCCTACCCGGTATTGTACCGCCGTCATCGTACTCGACTTCGACCTTCGCCTCATCCGAGTTGTCCGTCGCTCCTCTCACGACCTCCGGTGAGCATTACCTCGTCATATCTGGCCGACGACCAGATCGGTGCTCTCCTTGGATTTCCTCGACTGCGGTCGCGTCTTTTCAGCGTCGTTTCACTCAATTGGTGCAATGGCTAAAGCCCTCGAGTGACATTGTCTGCTCCTCCATGCAGCATCGCCCACGCTCCGTGCCGCCTCGTCGGGCTAGTGAGACCCCCGTGCCCTGCGCTCCCTGTGTCGGACCTCGTTGCAAAGATATGGTCGTCTGCCTCTACTGCGCCAAAGACCGACGAGCCACCCTCCGCCGATCCAAGCCCCACGTCGCGTCCCGGTAAACCCTCTCCTAACACTGCTCCCTCTCTCTCTCTTTCTCTCTCTCTCTCATGTTCCCCTTTCTTTATTCTCTCTCCTTCCTTTTCTTTTCTTTATTTTTTTATTTTGTTTATTTATTTTGTTGTGGGCTGATTTAACTGAAGAGTTGGGTTGGTTTGATTAATGGTTTATTGGGTTGGATTATGAGCCTGGGTTTTAGGCCTGAATTAAAATAAATTTATATGTTTTTATGTATATTAGTTTGGGCTTTATCTATATAATAATTACAGGCTTTGTTTGGGCCAAGAACATATATGGGTGTTTGGGCTTATTGATATTTATGGAAGTTTTGTATTATATATTTTGATTATAAATGACTATGAGAAATATAGTATTGGACTTGGGCCCTACATATAATTTCAAACGGGCTCTCGAAGCCCTAAATTATATTATTAACTTATCTTTATGGGTTTTGACCTAACAATAATATTGTAATATTTCCTATCAAACTAATTTATAGTTTTGTTGTAGTGATGATTTTTCTTGGCTTTCAAATATTTATTTAAAACAATTTTCACTAATGAAATATATAGTTACTAAATATAATAAATATTTTCCAAATATTATAAATAGTTTATAAAGAGTTTATAAACATTTTCTATATAAATAATTTTTAGAATTTTCTTTTAAACAAATTTTCCTCGAATCAAATCTTGACTGTGACTAGTCATACGCTCCTATTTCTTATGATTTTGATTTCTTCATATCGATCCTAGGCTAATTGGACCGCTCTGGACTCAATGGCACGATCTGTTCCATCGTTAGAGGTCATCTTGTATAGTTTTGACATCAACGACTATTCTGCGCCAACATGATCAAGTCACAAATCAACTGTAACTTAACTCAGGCAAGTACACTATTGCTTTATGTTCTTATTACATTATAATGTCGTTCTTTATTATGTTGCATTGAGTATCTAGTTGAGACATTGTGACAAGATAGGTTTGTTGTATCATTGCCCGTTTATTAACTGTTTAGTGAGTCGGGAGGGGAACTGCTCAGTAGCTATGCAAAAAAAGCCCAATGATTGTTATTGTGGATAGCTAAGTCATACACCCCACGTATGGGTTAGCCGAACCTTTTATTGTAGATAGCCATCTATGATGTGTCATATTATCCCAAGTTGTTCACATGTCAAAAATTATTTCAAACGTACTGTCGTTTTACTTGTACATGTTCATTGCTAGTTGTCTTGTTCATACATGTTCTTGCTAGTGGTTTCTTGTACATGTTTATTGCTTCCAGTTTTTGTTCGTGTTTACGGTTTCCAATTCATGTACATATTTCTTTTATTCTCTACAACATCTCTATTTGTCTAGCTTATTTTGTATTCAGTTGCAATATTGCAATAGGGTTGTACTTTGCTCATTTTTTCTGACTAGATCGTTGCAGGTGACTTGTCATGCTTCCTACTTTTGCGCTATGGACCATACGGGGGTGATAGAGATCTTGGAGACCGACCTTAGATTCTAGATTAGATAGTTCTTTTATTTAAACATTTAGCGAGTATGTTCCCGAATATCATTTTTAATATATTATTGAATTTATAAATAGCTATTGTGAATGAACAAATAGATATGATTTTGTTGTATTTGATATTGAGGTCTAGACATCTACCACCGCCGATGTTGCAGCGTAGGCTGAACTTGGCTAAGTACTCGTATCCCAAAAAATAGGTGTGGGTTATGACAAGTTTTTTTGGTCGCCCATGTAGGTCAATTTTTGTAAATTTGTGCGAACTCGCGATAGTACCTATATTAGTCATACTACTGCGAGCCTGTGATAGGAAGTGCTCATTCACAATTAGGATTGATTTGATTTTAGAAGAATAATTAGGGCTATGTATACAATAGGAAGCCCTTATTCAATTTGATTGCTTAGATAGTTAAGGTTGATATATAGGCCATTTAATTTAGGTAGGGATATAATGAATTCTAAACCCTATTAGATATTTGAGAAATTTTTATAGAGGGATATACTATTCTGTTTTAATATGAAGGTAGGATCAAAGGTGGGTAGAGTATTTGCTGGGTAAATTAAGCCTTCCAGGATTCAATCCCTAACCTTGATAATTTGTTCAAATTATTTTTTCTGCCCTCTCTAAACATTATCATCATTTCATACGGTCCGTATTGCTTATTTATTTCCCATTGGCAATAAGTAATTATTTTCTAAGAGTCAATATTCTATTTCCATCTATTGAGCTTTGAGCCTAACCTGATTCAATTATCCATATATTAATTCCAAGTCATCTTCGTTCATTTTTCGATCGTTTTATTTCAAAATTTGATACTTTTACTTTAAGGTCAAATACTTACACTTTTTCTATGTTGATCAACTTATTTAAATTTTTAGTAGCTCCTTTGAAATTCTTATGGACAGAGTTTGAAAGAATATTCGGTGTCTTATAATGACAAGGCAGATCCGCACTATCACCATTTATTTGAATTATGGATACTGTGGGTTCATTGTAGCCAGCAGCGCACTAGCAAGGCATGACCCTTAAGTTGAAATAATTTCAATTAAGCATAGGTTATCGAATATTACTAAAACTATGGCCTAGTTGTTTTATTTTGATCCTTAAGTTGTTATGTCAATATTGGATAGAGTTGATAGAGTATTCGATGCCGTATCCTTATTTGAGTCATAGAACCAAAAGTTCACTGCAGCTAGATGTATAATGGCAAGGCATAAATTTTGGTAAAATGACCGGATATACTTACGATTTTCGGATATATAGAGGCTATATTTTATTGGCACTATCAATTTTTATGGTTCACAAATTCTTCCACTACTTCTTTTTTTATCTTTTTATTCTCGACTCGTCATTTGCCTTTCTAGTAATCCTTTAAACCTATTTTAATTTTCTTCCACTAGATTCCAAATCGTACCTTGATCGTGCATAAATGTTTGGGTTAAGGAATGGATCGTGCCGAAATAATTTCGATTTGATTAAATGATTTTGATCATGACTAGACTATTTTGATTATATTTAGATCGTGCCAATTCGCATATTTTCCTAGATTTTAAATAATTGTCTAAATGATTTTGGTTAATAGTTGATCGTGCCAAACAACTTCGATTTTTTATCATTCCTAAAATAATTTTTAGATAGTGACTAGACCATTTTTACTATAATCTTGATTGTGCCAAATCACATCTTCTCTTTAGGGTTTTGATCCTATCCGCGATTATGCCTGACAAACTTAATTATGAATTATATCATTTTCTTAATTGTGTTTTTTACTATTTAAAATTTTGTCTCTTGATTATAATCTTAGTCATGCCTAATCATATCCTTTGAAATTTCGAGGACGAAATTTTTTTAAGGTGGATAGATTTGCAAGCCCACTTCTCGAATTTTTTTAAAATTTTTATTTGATATTTAGTTTTAAATATTTTCCTAGTTAGAAAATAAATTTTATTTTTAATTCTATAAAAGATATTTTTGGATGACAAAGTGATTTGTCAAATTATTTTAAAATAAAATATTGTATTTAGAGAAATATATGCTAGAATTGTTTGATTTATTATTACAATTTGATAATTATGATAATATACTTGTAGAATTATTTGGTTATTATTAATAATTATTTTTATGATTTGAGTTATAAAATATGTTTCAAATATTAATTGATAATATTGAGTATTATTTCAAAGTATTATTTTAAATTATTATTTTAAAGTCTTATTGTCATAAAGTATTAAATGTAGATTTGGCTAAATGTATTTTAAAATATTATTAATAGTATCTAGTATAATTTTTAAATCATTATGGATTGATTTTGATTAATTTAGAATTTATTGGATTCGATATTTATTTGAACCTTGGAAAGATTTATTCCTAACCCTAGTCCTTACCTAGTTAGGGAACCTCGTCTCATGTACAAAGGGGAGTTCTCCTTTTATTTTCTACATAAATTTTCCCCAATCCAATAAACCCCAACCATCTCCATCACCATGTCCTCACATCTCAACCACCATTAGTCATCATCGTCGCAATCTTATTGTGTCGTGCACGATGTCCACGTCTTTTTCTTCCACTATTTTGATTACAGTACATCTTTCTCATTCGTGTCTGACACGTCGGATACGAATTCACTCGTATCGGACAATTCGGACATAGCCACAGCCATCCAATCTCAAAGCCCTAACCCTAATCCTAAAACCTAATTGGCCGATGGCTGTCATCTCTGGGACCAATCATGTCGCCACCGACCATCAGATCCACCTTCATCATACCGTTCCCAACCCCGTCGAGCCCGTGCTCCTTTCCTGAAATCTTGACCAACGCCAGAGCACCACTGCCAATAGTCGATCGACACTCTTCTCCCTCTGTGCCGATCTCTGGCAAGCACCTATGACCACGAGTTTCCCAGCCTTGCCCCGACCAAAACCCTAACCACCACTTACCTCTTCTCCGGTGCTGCACCGCCGTCACGTACTAGACTTCGAGCTTCACCTCACCTGAGTTGTCCGCGGCTCCTCATGCTACCTCGGTGAGCATTGCCTCGTCAGATATGGCCGACGACCAAATTCGTGCCTCCCTGGATTTCTCGACTGCGGTCGATCTTCCCGGTGCCGCCTCGCTCAATTGGTGCTACGGCCAGAGCCCTCGCATTGTCGTTGTCCGCTCCTCCGTGTAGCACCACCCCTCGCTACGTGCTGCTCATCGGGCCAGTGAGACCCCAGCGCCCCGCGCTCCCTATGTCGGACCTCCGTCGCATATATCTGGTCGTCTTCCTTGGCCGCGCCAAAGGCTGGCGAGCCACCCTCCGCCAATCCAAGACCAACACACGCATCCCGGTAAACCCTCTCCTGATACTGCTTCTTCCCTCTCTCTCTCTCTCTCTCTCTCTCTCTCTCTCTCTTCGAGTATTTCCTATTTATGTATTCTCTCTCATTCATTTCCTTTTCTTTATTGGTTTGTTTTGTTTATTATTTTGTTGTGATTTAACTGAAGAGTTGTGTTGGTTTGATTAAAATAAATTCAGATATTTTTTATGTATATTAGTTTGGGCTTTACCTATATAATAATTGTAGGCTTTATTTGGGCCAAGAACATATATGGCTGTTTGGGCTTATTGATATTTATAGAAGTTTTATATTATATATTTTGATTATAAATGATTATGAGAAATATAGTATTGGGGTTGTACCCTACATATAATTTCAAACGGGCACTTGAAGCCCTAAAATATTATAATATTATTTTTATGGGTTTTGACCTAACAATAATATTGCAATATTTTCTATCAAACTAAGTTATAGTTTTTTTGTAGTGGTGATTTTTCTTGGCTTTCAAATATTATTTAGAACTATTTTCACTAGTAAAATATATAGTTACTAAATATAATAAATATTTTCCAAATGTTATAAATAGTTTCTAAAGAGTTTATAAACATTTTCTATAAATAATTTTTAGAATTTCCTTTTAAATAAATTTTCCTCGAATCAAATCTTGACCGTGACTAGTCATCTTATTTCTTGTGATTCTGACTTCTTCATATCGACCCTAGGCTAATTGGACCGTCCTGGACTTAATGGCACGGTATGTTCCATCATTAGAGGTCATCTTGCATAGTTTTGACATCTGCGACTATTATGTGCCAACATGGTTGTTTGCAAAAATAAAAGTTTGATTTACAAACTAAGAAAAAGAAAAGTACAATTAGTACAATTTGATTCTGGGGAAGTACAACTGTAGAAATCTGATCAGAAGACGATCACTTTATCCTTGGACGATGTGATATTGAAGACACAAGCCTATGGAGAATACAGCATCACTTTAGTAGGAGATTATGATCATTAGTCCTCATTTGCAAGTGATTTGAAACTCTATTTATAGAGTTCTGAAATAACTGTTAAGTGTTATTCTAAATTACACGCACTGCGTTTTGCGTGCCATCGTTCCAGTTGCGCGAACGGTTACATGAACTGCTAGGGACGCATGGCATTCTGTGAGAGATATATGCGTGGTCATGGGCAGTGTAGTAGGCACATTCTTCGAGATTAGTGGCATGCGTGCCACGTCACTAGACTTCTGGATAAAAATTGATTAGGTGGTGCTAGCTTGATAGGTGGCGCCATGCACAATTTGATAACTGGCACCTCCTATTCGTCTGTCAGTTTCTATCATCATTGATTACCTCACGCCATTTGATAGCTGGCACGAGCTAGCTGTCAGCATTAAAAAAACTGACATAGTCTCTTCGAGTGTTGCGCTTCCCGGGATTCGAAAAGATTTGCTTCGTCTAACGAGCTGTTAGTCATCATTACGACTGTTACAGCTTCTCGAGGAAGCCTGCCACGTGGAGGTGGCGCATCCCAGTAGTTGGCGCCACCTGAGTCTCGTACAACCTATTGACCAGCGCTTTTTGATGTTGGCGCCATTTCGTGACTTGCGCCAAATGATTTTTTTGCTTCTACAAGACCCCTTTCAAAGTTTTTAAAGTTGAAATTGATTTCAAAATTTAAAATACTTTGAATTAGAAGTGATTTGCTTTGACTGACTGGCGCGTGATTGATGTTATAACCAATCCGGGTTTTGCGCGTGGGTTGCGCAACAGTCAAAAAGTTATCATAGGCTTATAAATAGCAGAATGGGAGGAAAATTTACCTTTTACTGAAAAGTTTCTTTCTTCCCAACTCTTCATCTTCTTTCCGACCTCAAAAGCTTCTCCGATCATCATCAATGGCACCAAGGAAATCCACCGCTGACAAAGGAAAGGGGATCGTCGAGCCTTCATTACGTACCGCTCCACAGAGGGCACCACAGTATGCGCCACCATCGACGAGAATTGAGAGGGCGAACCCATCGCTCGAAGATGATCGCCAGAAAATGACCGATCTTAGGGCGCTATTCGATGGCAACGCACCATGCCAGCGTCGACCATCTCTTTTTAGAGCTCTGGTTGACCTGCGCACTTCACAACCTGCACCTCCTTTTTAGAGTGTGGTTGTGTCCTAGAGCACACTCTTTATCTTTACAAATTATGTTGTGTGCAAAAATCGAACTCGCGCAAAAACATATTTGCGCCGAACAGTTTCTTGCGCAACTTATGATCTGGCGCCACCTAGATTTTACACAATCTGAACTCGCGCAATCTAAACCTTGCTCATTCTGAACTTGCACAAAACTTGAACTGTCTTATGCACAACACTTTGAACTATTGTTTATGTGCAATACTTAGGATGATGCTTAGGCCAAAGTTAATAAAATTTTGTCATAAGTCATTTGACTTTGGATCATGCGCCACTTAAGAGGCATTGTGCTCGTACAATTTATGTTTATTTGTGCAAATTGAATATCTTTGTGCAAAATTTGCAATTTGATCTTTCAAGTTTTTAAACTTTGCTCCTTTTTCTGCAGTTGATATCAGAGAAGACCTAGATGCTAAGAGACTGGCTTCAGCTTTTCGAGTATCGGAATACCAAGAGGATTTGTCTCATGTCCTATATCTTCATTACGACCTACCTGAATCCAGAAGAACCATGCTAACATCTCAGGACGACAGAACTTTATTGTGTTTGATGAACGGAGAACCTCTTATGAGCTTAGACCAAGTCCCTCATAAAAAACTAGCTTTCTTGTTTGGAGACGCCATCAAGAAAATGGCTCAGCCTAAATCCAAGCGAGAGGACAGAATTTATCAGAGCGGAGACAGATTAATGTATCTTACAGAGATATCGAGACATTTATCGCTTTCTCGATATGCTTATTCAAGTTCTCCCCGACGGATGGCATAGGACTTGACTCCAATCCAACAGGCCAGGGTTGGTAAAATATGCCACAAATTGGGTCCCAAGAATAAATACATGTTCTACAGTCATTCAGAGAGATTCACCTCCCACCTGAGAGGTTTAAAGCCGAGCTGCGTACCTCCTGCGGATTCATCCCTATTGATTCTCGTCAGAATACCTTTTTTACAAATATATTTGCTAAGGCTGAGGGAAAATATCCAGATCAAACCATGAGATTAATAGGCTTGATAAATCCATAGATGAAGCGCTGGAACAGTATGGTAGTTTGGGCTGGACCAATTTAAAGACAAGCTTCTTGAACGAGCTCTATGATCCAAACTAGACCACTGCTTACGATATTCGTCCTAATTCTAATTTGTTCTTGGCTTTAGTGGAATGGTACAATGATAGAACCGGCACCTTCATGACTCCACATAGAAAGATTGGTTTTGTACTCCACGAGATGCAATATCTCTCATCTGCCAATGGATGAAAATTCGTACGAAGAGTACATGCCGACAAATAAAGAGCTGGATGCTCTATCTAAAGAGAACTCGCAAATGGTGGTCATCTTTAAAGAACTTCTATGCCACTTTATGATATGTACCCTCTACTATCAGAATGCTGCAAAAGGAACATGCTATATGACCAAATGGCTACCGAACTTGTTTCTGGGCCACATTTACGAGGATAAGATTAATGAGAATCAGGCTTGTGAACCCTGCTTCTTCAAGCCACTTGACCGCAGCATTGTCGAGAAGTTGATAAGAAATCCAAACACTTCGACAATATACTGAACGAAGATTAGCACCCTTTTATCACTGGTGCTACCATTGAGAGCTACCTCAGGCAAGGATACCGACCCATGTCTCGAGAAGCTCCTTTATCTGGTTTTCTTCTTTGTAGCTACGACGGTTCGTGATTACTGGAGCCAGCGCCATCGATAGATTCCACCGAGGCGTACTATTCGCAGTTGAGTGTCTAGTATTCGGCTACAAGATGGACATCCTTTCAGCGATGACTTGCCGACTGAACGCAGGCTTGCATTCTTTCATAGACAGTATGATGAATGACGTTAGTACTCGGGACACCTTTTTTCGTACCGAGATGCCTTACACCTATCTGTTCGGGTGGCTATTGTTGCATCACCCCAGCCTGATGGACCCGGCTATGGGTACTGTAGGAGGAGACTTCAAGAGGCGTTACGCTACCACCGATGGAGCATAACTACTCTTTCAGAGTGCAGAAGGGCTCTGAACATAGGTTCTGGATGGAGGTTCTACTGTGTCCCTCTTCCTCATGGATGTGAAAATCTTACACCCCAACTCATGGACCTGGAACCTATAGCTCTCCGTCCAGCTCCAGCTGCTTTTATGTGGCTAAAGATGATTAGGCCCTCCCACTTAGTGCATCGGTTCGAGGGTGAATGCTATCTCGAGCCATATTTACTAAGCCGATTCGCTTGACAATTCGGCTACGATCAGATGCATATGGGCAATGCTACCACTTGTTTACAAGCCAAAGGTCTTTTGATAGATGAGGCCAAAGCCTGGAGGTACTACAGTGCAAGAGGTACCAAGGCTATATTCACAATGCCCTCTATTACACTTGAAGTAGGCTCGCGTATGTTATATACATATGCAAATTTTTATACTTCATCCAATACCTTCTTCGAAGGTTTCAACTTGGCTGATAGTTTTATAAGCACCAAACGGGCAAAGTCGCGGGTTCACACTATGCGGGAGTTTAGATATGCAGAAGACCAAGACCCTGAAGATGAACCTCTGGAGGCTACTCTTGTTGGGCTTCATGATGAAGTGAATGAACAATTGGATTTCACTTAAGAAACGGAAGGAGAAGTCTCCCGCAAAGGGGCTTAGTAAAACACAAAGATTGGAGAGCCATCTATTTGCTGCATTCTGACAAACTCCCCTCTCCTCCTAAGGCTCCAGGGAGGAGGAAGAAAACTACCTTGGTCATTGTTGAGCAGCCCACTACTAGGACGACAAGGTCCCAAACAAAGCAGATGAGCATAGAAATTTCTCCTAGAGGAGGAGAAGTAACCCCCTCTTCAATTCCAAGACATAGTAGAGTCGTTGATGAAGAAACTAGCAGAGAGCCGGCTGTGCAAGAGGATCTGGTTGAAACTGAAGAATCGCCTCCTACCCCTCTTCTACGTAAGACTAGAAGGAAGTTAGTAGTGACTCGGAAAGACCGTTAAGAAATTGACACTTCACCCACTCCTTCCATGAAAGAGCTTTTGAGTCAACCTGATACGTTGTTGCCTCTGCAAGATCTACTACCTCCACAAGGTAGTATTTGTACTCTTTTAATGTAATCAAGATCGAGTAAAATATTGACAATGTTATTTTCATCTGTAGAGGCTATAGCAGTCAGCGTCCGGCTCCAGTCATTATAGAAGAAAATTTAGAACATATGATCATACAAATAACTGTTCCTGCAAGTACACTAGCTGCAGCAGGAATAATGATGTCGCCTCCAACTCTAGAGGTCCTGGAGACCATACTTCCTGAGAAGGTGTTGCCTTCGACAGACTCCAATCCCAATGTTGTAGCTCCTTCTACAGTCCAAACTTCTAGCTTCTCTCAAAAGAATCAATAAATGATAGCGGCTCTCGAAGGCTGTAACTTTGGTGATGAATTGATCGAAGAAGATTCCACAGATAATGTTGAAGGAGATCAAACTCTCATGGAAGTCTCACAGGATCAAGACTTACCGGCCGAAGAAGGCCTTATCACTGGTGAGGGTGAAGAGCACTACCCTACTCATGATGAGGGACACCAAAACCCGGAAGATGGTGATCAGAATCTCATTGACCTACAAGGTAATGAGAATAAAATGATAACCCTGATGATAACCAAGAAGCTGGTGAAAATCAGGCTTTAACTGTTGAAGATATCGGGATTGATGAGAATTCCAAAACTGATACTAAGGGGACTCAAACCCCGACAGAACAAATTTTTAAAACAGAGGGAACGGAAATGGCAGCCCCAACAAGTCAAGCAGAATCAGGGGCCGGAAGCAGCCATTTCCGATCAGGAGGCTCAGAGGCTGGAAGCAGTCAAGCGGCCGTGTCTGAGACTACTATGACGAGGCTTCGCACAGATTTAGATCTGCCTCATGAGACCCCATACGTGCCACAAATCTCAGGTAACTCACTGATTTCTGTTCATTATCGCTTTTATTTAATACAATATAATTGTATTCTTGGATTGCAAAAGATGCAATAAGAACTATTGTTGCAGCACCCTTGACTTCTACTGTATTGAGCCTTAGTTCAACGATGCTCCTTTGGACAGAGGAACGATGGAAGGGAGTTCATCACAGATGACTGCAACAAAATCTTCTGAAGTGCTAGTTGTGATCCCTACAGGAGGAGGTATTTCTGTTAAAGCGGCAACACCTGGTCTCTCAGCTATGACTCATGGCCTTGTCGAAACATACACCCTGGCTTTCTTCACTTCTTTGAAAATTCTGGTGCAGATGGCTATAGAAAAAGGCAAATCTTATGATTCATTGAAAAGCACAACCTCCTTTGTGATCGGAGCCATACGCAATATTGGTGACTTGGAGAGGGTTTACTTCCTGGAATGCATTCTAGACGAACTTGAAAAACCCATCAAGTCTTACCAAAATCTGACCAAGGACAACATCCAGAGTCAAATATAGGCAGAATGTGAAGTTTTAGCTCGTGAATTTGAGGAGCAACAACTTGTTCTGAATAATACTGTGGTGGCCTTCACGACACACTTTGCAGAGATGGAGAATAGCATCACTGAAGTCACCTCTTCTGTGGAGCATCATAAGGCTGCAGCAGAAGAGAAGGAGAAAGAAGCAGCCGAGAGCCAAACTCGTCTTCATGAGTTAGAAGCCGAAATGACTAAACTTTGTAAAGTTATCAAGACGACCAAGAAGCAGGAAGAAGAAGAACGTGAATTATATCAAGTCGCTTCTAGCCAACTTGATGATCTGATCAGAAAGCGTAATAATTTTCTCAATGTCAAGCGTACAGAAGTAGAACTTCAAGTGGAATCCCTGCAGCCTTTACAGCTAGACATCAGAAGAGAATCGGCCAAGAAGAGGGTACTTAATTCCCGGGAAGAGTGTGCCGAGGCTTTAAAGAAAATGATAATTGACCTTAGCACTCAGCCTTAGAAACAAAGTCATCTTGATATAATAATTTTGTTTCTTTGAACACTTTGATAAGATGTAACAACTTTTTGTGTTCTGCTATGAAAGATATTGATATTTTGTGGCTCTATTACTTATTGACATCTGCTATATACATAGATAAGAGTAGAAGTATGTTCAGAGGTACTGGATGTGACATATCTTCTAGAAAATAAAAATACTCGTTATACCTGTTCAGAGGTAATGTGGACGTGACAGAATATAATTTTGAAATATTGTTATTTCAAGGACGACATTATCAGAGGTAATGTGGACGTGATAAGCTGTTAATGTATATATAGAATTCAGAGGTAATATGGACGTAAATTCATATATATTGATTATCTTTGAGTCAACTGAGACTCAAAAATAGGATATCCTTTAAAACAGTTGGGTTTCAAAAGACAAGGTTTGTGATGATGATCTGGATAGACTCTACTGAGGATTTTTGAAAGTTTATTATCTGCTGTTTTATTCACAGAAAAGCGAATAAAAGATAATAACCTGAAGATTTAAAGTATACATATTAGAAGATATCTTATACATTCTTTAAACATAGTACTTCTTTAAGAATTTATCGTTAATAGGCATCATAGCAACTCGTCATCTATCCGATCAGTTGATAAGCTCCATTTGAGACAACTTTGCTTACAACGTAGGGACCTTCCCACTTTGCTTCGAATTTGTCTTTGCCATGTGTGTCATAGTCATAGGACATCTGACAGTGAGGACCAATTCACTTTTTGAAATACTCGTACTTTGACTTTACGGTTGAAGGCTTTTGAAATACGGGCTTGATATAGCTCGATATGTTGTTGAGCTAGTAGCGCTTCTCATCAAGTGCTTCAAGCTCCTGAAGTCGAAGATGATCATTGTTTTTTGTTGTGAGTTCATTGGCAATTGCAATCCTTAATGAGGGAATTTGAATCTCCAATGGCAGAAAAGCTTCGTATTCATACCAAGGAGAAAGGTGTACAATCGATTGGAGTGCGTACAGTAGTGCGATAAGTCCATAGACATTCTCAAAGATTTTGTTCCAATTATTTATTGGTCGAAATAAATTTCTTGAGAAGCTTGATGATGGTTTTGTTGAATGCTTCTGCCAAATCGTTAGCTGCAGGATTATATATCGTGGAAGCAACATTGTTGATCCTGTTGTCA
Source organism: Iris pallida (assembly GCA_029216955.1). Lineage (NCBI taxonomy): Eukaryota > Viridiplantae > Streptophyta > Magnoliopsida > Asparagales > Iridaceae > Iris > Iris pallida. The sequence goes on from JANAVB010001799.1 coordinate 7,745,816, forward strand.
TCACAGAATCGAGTAAACTTTTGACTAATGAATTGAGATCCATTATCATGAATGATTCGTCGAGGAATGTCGAATCGATAAATTATATGATGTTTGAAAGTTGATCCACTACTGGTTTTGACTTCAGCTAAGGGTATAGCTTCTCCACTTCGAGAAATAGTCGGCTATAGCTAATTAAACCGATGTTCTCTAGATGAGGGTGGGCTGATAGGACCAATAAGTCCATGCCCCAAGCTTCAAAGGGCCATGATGCGGCAGTCGGATGAAGGATTTTCGACGGTTGGTGGATGAAGTCTGTATGGATTTGACACGCTCGGCATTTCCTTGCATATTCAATAGCATATGATACCATAGTGGGCCAGTAATAACCCATACGTCGAATACGATCATGTAGCTTAGGACGGGCTGATGTGTACCACAGACACCATCGTGAGCTTCACGTAGTATTTGTTTTGCTTTATCTTCCGCAAGACAACATAGGAGTAAACCGTCGAATGTTCGTCGATAAAGTGTTTTGGAAGTATGATTGTAATAAAATCGGAGAGATCGTCGACGAATTGTTGTAGCTTCCTTGGGATCTTCAGGTAAAATGTAATATACCACGAAGTCGATGAAAGGAGCCCTCTAGTCTTACTAATAGTGTTAATTTTAGTTGAATTGCTAAATTCAATGTTTGAACTATTCTCAATGCAAAATAATTCTCTATTAGTGATGACAATCATCTATTGTCTTCTTATTGGGATCGTTAATACTGCTGCAAGATTGGCATGTGCATCAGCCTTCGTATCGCACGCCCGATGTACATGTTCAATCAAGAAACCTTTGAACGATGTAGCCAGTCTGACTGCTGCATCATGATATGGAACAAGGTCTTGGTGTGAACTTATATATGCCTCTAACCTGATTGACGATCAGCTTAGAGTCTCCATATACTTCGAGATATTAATATCCAGCTGTTTAGCCAATTTGAGGCTAATGAGTAGAGCATTATATTCAGCCACATTGTTGGAACATGACTCGTCTAAAGAATAAGCTCTTTGAATAGCTAATCCTTCCGGTGATACAAGGACAATTCTAACTCTAGTGAATGGTACCTTTGGGTCCAATTTTGGATGCACCATCAAAGAATAGACGTCAGAAAAGAACTTCTTCTGAAATCATTAGATTCTAGAGTTTCATCAGGAATCTCGTCATAGAGTTTAGATGTCTCTGGGATTGGATGAGCCGCTAAGAAGTCCGTAAGGGCTTGATCCTTGATCGACTTTTGTGGGACATAAACCATATCATACTGTGCTAGCAATATGTCCC
>JANAVB010001799.1:7747136-7954636 GCA_029216955.1 Iris pallida
TTAAGAAACATTATCGCTATAATAGATGCATGTATCATTAATATGTAAAATATTAAGTATATATCACTAAAAATATGTTACTTAAATTACTTCTACCTTTTTTAAATATATAAGCACGTACTTAAACTTCTCCTCTTTTGTGTAAGCCCACTTCCCGAATTTTTATAAAGAATTTTATTTTATATTTAGTTTTAAATATTTTCCTAGTTATAAAATAAATTTATTTTTAATTCTATAAAAGATATTTTGGATGACAAAGAGATTTGTCAAATTAGTTTTTTAAATAAAATTTTGTATTTATAGAAATATATTCTAGAATTGTTTGATTTATTACTATTAAATTATTATTGTACAATTTGATAATTATGAAAATATACTTGTATAACTATTTGTTTTTATTATTAATTATTTTAAGATTTGAGTTATAAAATATGTTTCAAATATTAATTGAAAATATTGAGTATTATTTTAAAGTCTTATTGTTACAACGTATTAAATTTAGATTTGGCTAAATGTATTTTTTAGATATTATTAATAATATCTAGTATTATTTTTAAATTATTATGGATCGATTTGATTAATTTAGAATTTACTGGATTCGATATTTATTTGAACCTTGGAAAGATTTATTCCCAATCCTAGTCCTTACCTAATTAGGGAACCCCATCTCCTATATAAAGGGGAGTTCTTCTTTTATTTTTTCTACAAATTTTCCCCAATCCTATAAATCCCAACCGTCTCCATCACCATGTTCGCACATCTCAACCACCATTAGTTATCATCGTCGCAATCTCATCGTGTCGTGCATCGTATCCATGTCTTTTTCTTCCACTATTTTGATCACAGTTACATCTTTCTCATTTTTACTCGCATAATTTACTCGGTCGGACAATCCCGACACAGCCACAGCCATCCAATCTCAAAATACTAATCCTAACCCTAAAACCTAATTGGCCACTGGCCACTATCTCTGGGACCAATCCTGCAACCACCGCCTTGTGTTCCGGTCGCCACCTACCTGGCCGGAGCGCCACGATCGAACCCTCACTGTTGCCAACGACCATCAGATCCGCATTCACCGTACTATTTCCAGCCCCACCGAGCCCGTACTCCTCCCCTGAAATCTCGACCACCGCCAGAGCACCACTGCCACCATCGACCGATACTCCCATCCCTCTGTGTCAATCTCTGACAAGCACCTATGACCACGAGTTCCCCGCCCTCGCACCGGCCGAAACCCTAACCACCACTTACCTCCTACCCGGTATTGTACCGCCGTCATCGTACTCGACTTCGACCTTCGCCTCATCCGAGTTGTCCGTCGCTCCTCTCACGACCTCCGGTGAGCATTACCTCGTCATATCTGGCCGACGACCAGATCGGTGCTCTCCTTGGATTTCCTCGACTGCGGTCGCGTCTTTTCAGCGTCGTTTCACTCAATTGGTGCAATGGCTAAAGCCCTCGAGTGACATTGTCTGCTCCTCCATGCAGCATCGCCCACGCTCCGTGCCGCCTCGTCGGGCTAGTGAGACCCCCGTGCCCTGCGCTCCCTGTGTCGGACCTCGTTGCAAAGATATGGTCGTCTGCCTCTACTGCGCCAAAGACCGACGAGCCACCCTCCGCCGATCCAAGCCCCACGTCGCGTCCCGGTAAACCCTCTCCTAACACTGCTCCCTCTCTCTCTCTTTCTCTCTCTCTCTCATGTTCCCCCTTTCTTTATTCTCTCTCCTTCCTTTTCTTTTCTTTATTTTTTTATTTTGTTTATTTATTTTGTTGTGGGCTGATTTAACTGAAGAGTTGGGTTGGTTTGATTAATGGTTTATTGGGTTGGATTATGAGCCTGGGTTTTAGGCCTGAATTAAATAAATTTATATGTTTTTATGTATATTAGTTTGGGCTTTATCTATATAATAATTACAGGCTTTGTTTGGGCCAAGAACATATATGGGTGTTTGGGCTTATTGATATTTATGGAAGTTTTGTATTATATATTTGATTATAAATGACTATGAGAAATATAGTATTGGACTTGGGCCCTACATATAATTTCAAACGGGCTCTCGAAGCCCTAAATTATATTATTAACTTATCTTTATGGGTTTTGACCTAACAATAATATTGTAATATTTCCTATCAAACTAATTTATAGTTTTGTTGTAGTGATGATTTTTCTTGGCTTTCAAATATTTATTTAAAACAATTTTCACTAATGAAATATATAGTTACTAAATATAATAAATATTTTCCAAATATTATAAATAGTTTATAAAGAGTTTATAAACATTTTCTATATAAATAATTTTTAGAATTTTCTTTTAAACAAATTTTCCTCGAATCAAATCTTGACTGTGACTAGTCATACGCTCCTATTTCTTATGATTTTGATTTCTTCATATCGATCCTAGGCTAATTGGACCGCTCTGGACTCAATGGCACGATCTGTTCCATCGTTAGAGGTCATCTTGTATAGTTTTGACATCAACGACTATTCTGCGCCAACATGATCAAGTCACAAATCAACTGTAACTTAACTCAGGCAAGTACACTATTGCTTTATGTTCTTATTACATTATAATGTCGTTCTTTATTATGTTGCATTGAGTATCTAGTTGAGACATTGTGACAAGATAGGTTTGTTGTATCATTGCCCGTTTATTAACTGTTTAGTGAGTCGGGAGGGGAACTGCTCAGTAGCTATGCAAAAAAAGCCCAATGATTGTTATTGTGGATAGCTAAGTCATACACCCCACGTATGGGTTAGCCGAACCTTTTATTGTAGATAGCCATCTATGATGTGTCATATTATCCCAAGTTGTTCACATGTCAAAAATTATTTCAAACGTACTGTCGTTTTACTTGTACATGTTCATTGCTAGTTGTCTTGTTCATACATGTTCTTGCTAGTGGTTTCTTGTACATGTTTATTGCTTCCAGTTTTTGTTCGTGTTTACGGTTTCCAATTCATGTACATATTTCTTTTATTCTCTACAACATCTCTATTTGTCTAGCTTATTTTGTATTCAGTTGCAATATTGCAATAGGGTTGTACTTTGCTCATTTTTTCTGACTAGATCGTTGCAGGTGACTTGTCATGCTTCCTACTTTTGCGCTATGGACCATACGGGGGTGATAGAGATCTTGGAGACCGACCTTAGATTCTAGATTAGATAGTTCTTTTATTTAAACATTTAGCGAGTATGTTCCCGAATATCATTTTTAATATATTATTGAATTTATAAATAGCTATTGTGAATGAACAAATAGATATGATTTTGTTGTATTTGATATTGAGGTCTAGACATCTACCACCGCCGATGTTGCAGCGTAGGCTGAACTTGGCTAAGTACTCGTATCCCAAAAAATAGGTGTGGGTTATGACAAGTTTTTTTGGTCGCCCATGTAGGTCAATTTTTGTAAATTTGTGCGAACTCGCGATAGTACCTATATTAGTCATACTACTGCGAGCCTGTGATTAGGAAGTGCTCATTCACAATTAGGATTGATTTGATTTTAGAAGAATAATTAGGGCTATGTATACAATAGGAAGCCCTTATTCAATTTGATTGCTTAGATAGTTAAGGTTGATATATAGGCCATTTAATTTAGGTAGGGATATAATGAATTCTAAACCCTATTAGATATTTGAGAAATTTTTATAGAGGGATATACTATTCTGTTTTAATATGAAGGTAGGATCAAAGGTGGGTAGAGTATTTGCTGGGTAAATTAAGCCTTCCCAGGATTCAATCCCTAACCTTGATAATTTGTTCAAATTATTTTTTCTGCCCTCTCTAAACATTATCATCATTTCATACGGTCCGTATTGCTTATTTATTTCCCATTGGCAATAAGTAATTATTTTCTAAGAGTCAATATTCTATTTCCATCTATTGAGCTTTGAGCCTAACCTGATTCAATTATCCATATATTAATTCCAAGTCATCTTCGTTCATTTTTCGATCGTTTTATTTCAAAATTTGATACTTTTACTTTAAGGTCAAATACTTACACTTTTTCTATGTTGATCAACTTATTTAAATTTTAGTAGCTCCTTTGAAAATTCTTATGGACAGAGTTTGAAAGAATATTCGGTGTCTTATAATGACAAGGCAGATCCGCACTATCACCATTTATTTGAATTATGGATACTGTGGGTTCATTGTAGCCAGCAGCGCACTAGCAAGGCATGACCCTTAAGTTGAAATAATTTCAATTAAGCATAGGTTATCGAATATTACTAAAACTATGGCCTAGTTGTTTTATTTTGATCCTTAAGTTGTTATGTCAATATTGGATAGAGTTGATAGAGTATTCGATGCCGTATCCTTATTTGAGTCATAGAACCAAAAGTTCACTGCAGCTAGATGTATAATGGCAAGGCATAAATTTTTGGTAAAATGACCGGATATACTTACGATTTTCGGATACTATAGAGGCTATATCTTTTATTGGCATATAACTATCAATTTTTATGGTTCACAAATTCTTCCACTACTCTTCTTTATTTTATCTTTTTATTCTCGACTCGTCATTTGCCTTTCTAGTAATCCTTTAAACCTATTTTAATTTTCTTCCACTAGATTCCAAATCGTACCTTGATCGTGCATAAATGTTTGGGTTAAGGAATGGATCGTGCCGAAATAATTTCGATTTGATTAAATGATTTTGATCATGACTAGACTATTTTGATTATATTTAGATCGTGCCAATTCGCATATTTTCCTAGATTTTAAATAATTGTCTAAATGATTTTGGTTAATAGTTGATCGTGCCAAACAACTTCGATTTTTTATCATTCCTAAAATAATTTTTAGATAGTGACTAGACCATTTTTACTATAATCTTGATTGTGCCAAATCACATCTTCTCTTTAGGGTTTTGATCCTATCCGCGATTATGCCTGACAAACTTAATTATGAATTATATCATTTTCTTAATTGTCATGTTTTTCTACTATTTAAAATTTTGTCTCTTGATTATAATCTTAGTCATGCCTAATCATATCCTTTGAAATTTCGAGGACGAAATTTTTTTAAGGTGGATAGATTTGCAAGCCCACTTCTCGAATTTTTTTAAAATTTTTATTTGATATTTAGTTTTAAATATTTTCCTAGTTAGAAATAAATTTTATTTTTAATTCTATAAAAGATATTTTTGGATGACAAAGTGATTTGTCAAATTATTTTAAAATAAAATATTGTATTTAGAGAAATATATGCTAGAATTGTTTGATTTATTATTACAATTTGATAATTATGATAATATACTTGTAGAATTATTTGGTTTATTATTAATAATTATTTTTATGATTTGAGTTATAAAATATGTTTCAAATATTAATTGATAATATTGAGTATTATTTCAAAGTATTATTTTAAATTATTATTTTAAAGTCTTATTGTCATAAAGTATTAAATGTAGATTTGGCTAAATGTATTTTAAAATATTATTAATAGTATCTAGTATAATTTTTAAATCATTATGGATTGATTTTGATTAATTTAGAATTTATTGGATTCGATATTTATTTGAACCTTGGAAAGATTTATTCCTAACCCTAGTCCTTACCTAGTTAGGGAACCTCGTCTCATGTACAAAGGGGAGTTCTCCTTTTATTTTCTACATAAATTTTCCCCAATCCAATAAACCCCAACCATCTCCATCACCATGTCCTCACATCTCAACCACCATTAGTCATCATCGTCGCAATCTTATTGTGTCGTGCACGATGTCCACGTCTTTTTCTTCCACTATTTTGATTACAGTACATCTTTCTCATTCGTGTCTGACACGTCGGATACGAATTCACTCGTATCGGACAATTCGGACATAGCCACAGCCATCCAATCTCAAAGCCCTAACCCTAATCCTAAAACCTAATTGGCCGATGGCTGTCATCTCTGGGACCAATCATGTCGCCACCGACCATCAGATCCACCTTCATCATACCGTTCCCAACCCCGTCGAGCCCGTGCTCCTTTCCTGAAATCTTGACCAACGCCAGAGCACCACTGCCAATATCGATCGACACTCTTCTCCCTCTGTGCCGATCTCTGGCAAGCACCTATGACCACGAGTTTCCCAGCCTTGCCCCGACCAAAACCCTAACCACCACTTACCTCTTCTCCGGTGCTGCACCGCCGTCACCGTACTAGACTTCGAGCTTCACCTCACCTGAGTTGTCCGCGGCTCCTCATGCTACCTCCGGTGAGCATTGCCTCGTCAGATATGGCCGACGACCAAATTCGTGCCTCCCTGGATTTTCTCGACTGCGGTCGCATCTTCCCGGTGCCGCCTCGCTCAATTGGTGCTACGGCCAGAGCCCTCGCATTGTCGTTGTCCGCTCCTCCGTGTAGCACCACCCTCGCTACGTGCTGCCTCATCGGGCCAGTGAGACCCCAGCGCCCCGCGCTCCCTATGTCGGACCTCCGTCGCATATATCTGGTCGTCTTCCTTGGCCGCGCCAAAGGCTGGCGAGCCACCCTCCGCCAATCCAAGACCAACACACGCATCCCGGTAAACCCTCTCCTGATACTGCTTCTTCCCTCTCTCTCTCTCTCTCTCTCTCTCTCTCTCTCTCTTTCGAGTATTTCCTATTTATGTATTCTCTCTCATTCATTTCCTTTTCTTTATTTGGTTTGTTTTGTTTATTTATTTTGTTGTGATTTAACTGAAGAGTTGTGTTGGTTTGATTAAAATAAATTCAGATATTTTTTATGTATATTAGTTTGGGCTTTACCTATATAATAATTGTAGGCTTTATTTGGGCCAAGAACATATATGGCTGTTTGGGCTTATTGATATTTATAGAAGTTTTATATTATATATTTTGATTATAAATGATTATGAGAAATATAGTATTGGGGTTGTACCCTACATATAATTTCAAACGGGCACTTGAAGCCCTAAAATATATTATAATATTATTTTTATGGGTTTTGACCTAACAATAATATTGCAATATTTTCTATCAAACTAAGTTATAGTTTTTTTGTAGTGGTGATTTTTCTTGGCTTTCAAATATTATTTAGAACTATTTTCACTAGTAAAATATATAGTTACTAAATATAATAAATATTTTCCAAATGTTATAAATAGTTTCTAAAGAGTTTATAAACATTTTCTATATAAATAATTTTTAGAATTTCCTTTTAAATAAATTTTCCTCGAATCAAATCTTGACCGTGACTAGTCATCTTATTTCTTGTGATTCTGACTTCTTCATATCGACCCTAGGCTAATTGGACCGTCCTGGACTTAATGGCACGGTATGTTCCATCATTAGAGGTCATCTTGCATAGTTTTGACATCTGCGACTATTATGTGCCAACATGGTTGTTTGCAAAAATAAAAGTTTGATTTACAAACTAAGAAAAAGAAAAGTACAATTAGTACAATTTGATTCTGGGGAAGTACAACTGTAGAAATCTGATCAGAAGACGATCACTTTATCCCTTGGACGATGTGATATTGAAGACACAAGCCTATGGAGAATACAGCATCACTTTAGTAGGAGATTATGATCATTAGTCCTCATTTGCAAGTGATTTGAAACTCTATTTATAGAGTTCTGAAATAACTGTTAAGTAGTTATTCTAAATTACACGCACTGCGTTTTGCGTGCCATCGTTCCAGTTGCGCGAACGGTTACATGAACTGCTAGGGACGCATGGCATTCTGTGAGAGATATATGCGTGGTCATGGGCAGTGTAGTAGGCACATTCTTCGAGATTAGTGGCATGCGTGCCACGTCACTAGACTTCTGGATAAAAATTGATTAGGTGGTGCTAGCTTGATAGGTGGCGCCATGCACAATTTGATAACTGGCACCTCCTATTCGTCTGTCAGTTTCTATCATCATTGATTACCTCACGCCATTTGATAGCTGGCACGAGCTAGCTGTCAGCATTAAAAAAACTGACATAGTCTCTTCGAGTGTTGCGCTTCCCGGGATTCGAAAAGATTTGCTTCGTCTAACGAGCTGTTAGTCATCATTACGACTGTTACAGCTTCTCGAGGAAGCCTGCCACGTGGAGGTGGCGCATCCCAGTAGTTGGCGCCACCTGAGTCTCGTACAACCTATTGACCAGCGCCTTTTTGATGTTGGCGCCATTTCGTGACTTGCGCCAAATGATTTTTTTGCTTCTACAAGACCCCTTTCAAAGTTTTTAAAGTTGAAATTGATTTCAAAATTTAAAATACTTTGAATTAGAAGTGATTTGCTTTGACTGGCGCGTGATTGATGTTATAACCAATCCGGGTTTTGCGCGTGGGTTGCGCAACAGTCAAAAAGTTATCATAGGCTTATAAATAGCAGAATGGGAGGAAAATTTACCTTTTACTGAAAAGTTTCTTTCTTCCCAACTCTTCATCTTCTTCTTTCCGACCTCAAAAGCTTCTCCGATCATCATCAATGGCACCAAGGAAATCCACCGCTGACAAAGGAAAGGGGATCGTCGAGCCTTCATTACGTACCGCTCCACAGAGGGCACCACAGTATGCGCCACCATCGACGAGAATTGAGAGGGCGAACCCATCGCTCGAAGATGATCGCCAGAAAATGACCGATCTTAGGGCGCTATTCGATGGCAACGCACCATGCCAGCGTCGACCATCTCTTTTTAGAGCTCTGGTTGACCTGCGCACTTCACAACCTGCACCTCCTCTTTTTAGAGTGTTGGTTGTGTCCTAGAGCACACTCTTTATCTTTACAAATTATGTTGTGTGCAAAAATCGAACTCGCGCAAAAACATATTTGCGCCGAACAGTTTCTTGCGCAACTTATGATCTGGCGCCACCTAGATTTTACACAATCTGAACTCGCGCAATCTAAACCTTGCTCATTCTGAACTTGCACAAAACTTGAACTGTCTTATGCACAACACTTTGAACTATTGTTTATGTGCAATACTTAGATGGATTGTCATGCCTTAGGCCAAAGTTAATAAAATTTTGTCATAAGTCATTTGACTTTGGATCATGCGCCACTTAAGAGGCATTGTGCTCGTACAATTTATGTTTATTTGTGCAAATTGAATATCTTTGTGCAAAATTTGCAATTTGATCTTTCAAGTTTTTAAACTTTGCTCCTTTTTCTGCAGTTGATATCAGAGAAGACCTAGATGCTAAGAGACTGGCTTCAGCTTTTCGAGTATCGGAATACCAAGAGGATTTGTCTCATGTCCTATATCTTCATTACGACCTACCTGAATCCAGAAGAACCATGCTAACATCTCAGGACGACAGAACTTTATTGTGTTTGATGAACGGAGAACCTCTTATGAGCTTAGACCAAGTCCCTCATAAAAAACTAGCTTTCTTGTTTGGAGACGCCATCAAGAAAATGGCTCAGCCTAAATCCAAGCGAGAGGACAGAATTTATCAGAGCGGAGACAGATTAATGTATCTTACAGAGATATCGAGACATTTATCGCTTTCTCGATATGCTTATTCAAGTTCTCCCCGACGGATGGCATAGGACTTGACTCCAATCCAACAGGCCAGGGTTGGTAAAATATGCCACAAATTGGGTCCCAAGAATAAATACATGTTCTACAGTCATTCAGAGAGATTCACCTCCCACCTGAGAGGTTTAAAGCCGAGCTGCGTACCTCCTGCGGATTCATCCCTATTGATTCTCGTCAGAATACCTTTTTTTACAAATATATTTGCTAAGGCTGAGGGAAAATATCCAGATCAAACCATGAGATTAATAGGCTTGATAAATCCATAGATGAAGCGCTGGAACAGTATGGTAGTTTGGGCTCTGGACCAATTTAAAGACAAGCTTCTTGAACTAGAGCTCTATGATCCAAACTAGACCACTGCTTACGATATTCGTCCTAATTCTAATTTGTTCTTGGCTTTAGTGGAATGGTACAATGATAGAACCGGCACCTTCATGACTCCACATAGAAGATTGGTTTTGTACTCCACGAGATGCAATATCTCTCTCATCTGCCAATGGATGAAAATTCGTACGAAGAGTACATGCCGACAAATAAAGAGCTGGATGCTCTATCTAAAGAGAACTCGCAAATGGTGGTCATCTTTAAAGAACTTCTATGCCACTTTATGATATGTACCCTCTACTATCAGAATGCTGCAAAAGGAACATGCTATATGACCAAATGGCTACCGAACTTGTTTCTGGGCCACATTTACGAGGATAAGATTAATGAGAATCAGGCTTGTGAACCCTGCTTCTTCAAGCCACTTGACCGCAGCATTGTCGAGAAGTTGATAAAGAAATCCAAACACTTCGACAATATACTGAACGAAGATTAGCACCCTTTTATCACTGGTGCTACCATTGAGAGCTACCTCAGGCAAGGATACCGACCCATGTCTCGAGAAGCTCCTTTATCTGGTTTTCCTCTCTTTGTAGCTACGACGGTTCGTGATTACTGGAGCCAGCGCCATCGATAGATTCCACCGAGGCGTACTATTCGCAGTTGAGTGTCTAGTATTCGGCTACAAGATGGACATCCTTTCAGCGATGACTTGCCGACTGAACGCAGGCTTGCATTCTTTCATAGACAGTATGATGAATGACGTTAGTACTCGGGACACCTTTTTTCGTACCGAGATGCCTTACACCTATCTGTTCGGGTGGCTATTGTTGCATCACCCCAGCCTGATGGACCCGGCTATGGGTACTGTAGGAGGAGACTTCAAGAGGCGTTACGCTACCACCCGATGGAGCATAACTACTCTTTCAGAGTGCAGAAGGGCTCTGAACATAGGTTCTGGATGGAGGTTCTACTGTGTCCCTCTTCCTCATGGATGTGAAAATCTTACACCCCAACTCATGGACCTGGAACCTATAGCTCTCCGTCCAGCTCCAGCTGCTTTTATGTGGCTAAAGATGATTAGGCCCTCCCACTTAGTGCATCGGTTCGAGGGTGAATGCTATCTCGAGCCATATTTACTAAGCCGATTCGCTTGACAATTCGGCTACGATCAGATGCATATGGGCAATGCTACCACTTGTTTACAAGCCAAAGGTCTTTTGATAGATGAGGCCAAAGCCTGGAGGTACTACAGTGCAAGAGGTACCAAGGCTATATTCACAATGCCCTCTATTACACTTGAAGTAGGCTCGCGTATGTTATATACATATGCAAATTTTTATACTTCATCCAATACCTTCTTCGAAGGTTTCAACTTGGCTGATAGTTTTATAAGCACCAAACGGGCAAAGTCGCGGGTTCACACTATGCGGGAGTTTAGATATGCAGAAGACCAAGACCCTGAAGATGAACCTCTGGAGGCTACTCTTGTTGGGCTTCATGATGAAGTGAATGAACAATTGGATATTTCACTTAAGAAACGGAAGGAGAAGTCTCCCGCAAAGGGGCTTAGTAAAACACAAAAGATTGGAGAGCCATCTATTTTGCTGCATTCTGACAAACTCCCCTCTCCTCCTAAGGCTCCAGGGAGGAGGAAGAAAACTACCTTGGTCATTGTTGAGCAGCCCACTACTAGGACGACAAGGTCCCAAACAAAGCAGATGAGCATAGAAATTTCTCCTAGAGGAGGAGAAGTAACCCCCTCTTCAATTCCAAGACATAGTAGAGTCGTTGATGAAGAAACTAGCAGAGAGCCGGCTGTGCAAGAGGATCTGGTTGAAACTGAAGAATCGCCTCCTACCCCTCTTCTACGTAAGACTAGAAGGAAGTTAGTAGTGACTCGGAAAGACCGTTAAGAAATTGACACTTCACCCACTCCTTCCATGCCGAAAGAGCTTTTGAGTCAACCTGATACGTTGTTGCCTCTGCAAGATCTACTACCTCCACAAGGTAGTATTTGTACTCTTTTAATGTAATCAAGATCGAGTAAAATATTGACAATGTTATTTTCATCTGTAGAGGCTATAGCAGTCAGCGTCCGGCTCCAGTCATTATAGAAGAAAATTTAGAACATATGATCATACAAATAACTGTTCCTGCAAGTACACTAGCTGCAGCAGGAATAATGATGTCGCCTCCAACTCTAGAGGTCCTGGAGACCATACTTCCTGAGAAGGTGTTGCCTTCGACAGACTCCAATCCCAATGTTGTAGCTCCTTCTACAGTCCAAACTTCTAGCTTCTCTCAAAAGAATCAATAAATGATAGCGGCTCTCGAAGGCTGTAACTTTGGTGATGAATTGATCGAAGAAGATTCCACAGATAATGTTGAAGGAGATCAAACTCTCATGGAAGTCTCACAGGATCAAGACTTACCGGCCGAAGAAGGCCTTATCACTGGTGAGGGTGAAGAGCACTACCCTACTCATGATGAGGGACACCAAAACCCGGAAGATGGTGATCAGAATCTCATTGACCTACAAGGTAATGAGAATAAAAATGATAACCCTGATGATAACCAAGAAGCTGGTGAAAATCAGGCTTTAACTGTTGAAGATATCGGGATTGATGAGAATTCCAAAACTGATACTAAGGGGACTCAAACCCCGACAGAACAAATTTTTAAAACAGAGGGAACGGAAATGGCAGCCCCAACAAGTCAAGCAGAATCAGGGGCCGGAAGCAGCCATTTCCGATCAGGAGGCTCAGAGGCTGGAAGCAGTCAAGCGGCCGTGTCTGAGACTACTATGACGAGGCTTCGCACAGATTTAGATCTGCCTCATGAGACCCCATACGTGCCACAAATCTCAGGTAACTCACTGATTTCTGTTCATTATCGCTTTTTATTTAATACAATATAATAATTGTATTCTTGGATTGCAAAAGATGCAATAAGAACTATTGTTGCAGCACCCTTGACTTCTACTGTATTGAGCCTTAGTTCAACGATGCTCCTTTGGACAGAGGAACGATGGAAGGGAGTTCATCACAGATGACTGCAACAAAATCTTCTGAAGTGCTAGTTGTGATCCCTACAGGAGGAGGTATTTCTGTTAAAGCGGCAACACCTGGTCTCTCAGCTATGACTCATGGCCTTGTCGAAACATACACCCTGGCTTTCTTCACTTCTTTGAAAATTCTGGTGCAGATGGCTATAGAAAAAGGCAAATCTTATGATTCATTGAAAAGCACAACCTCCTTTGTGATCGGAGCCATACGCAATATTGGTGACTTGGAGAGGGTTTACTTCCTGGAATGCATTCTAGACGAACTTGAAAAACCCATCAAGTCTTACCAAAATCTGACCAAGGACAACATCCAGAGTCAAATATAGGCAGAATGTGAAGTTTTAGCTCGTGAATTTGAGGAGCAACAACTTGTTCTGAATAATACTGTGGTGGCCTTCACGACACACTTTGCAGAGATGGAGAATAGCATCACTGAAGTCACCTCTTCTGTGGAGCATCATAAGGCTGCAGCAGAAGAGAAGGAGAAAGAAGCAGCCGAGAGCCAAACTCGTCTTCATGAGTTAGAAGCCGAAATGACTAAACTTTGTAAAGTTATCAAGACGACCAAGAAGCAGGAAGAAGAAGAACGTGAATTATATCAAGTCGCTTCTAGCCAACTTGATGATCTGATCAGAAAGCGTAATAATTTTCTCAATGTCAAGCGTGCAGAAGTAGAACTTCAAGTGGAATCCCTGCAGCCTTTACAGCTAGACATCAGAAGAGAATCGGCCAAGAAGAGGGTACTTAATTCCCGGGAAGAGTGTGCCGAGGCTTTAAAGAAAATGATAATTGACCTTAGCACTCAGCCTTAGAAACAAAGTCATCTTGATGTAATAATTTTTGTTTCTTTGAACACTTTGATAAGATGTAACAACTTTTTGTGTTCTGCTATGAAAGATATTGATATTTTGTGGCTCTATTACTTATTGTACATCTGCTATATACATAGATAAGAGTAGGAAGTATGTTCAGAGGTACTGGATGTGACATATCTTCTAGAAAATAAAAATACTCGTTATACCTGTTCAGAGGTAATGTGGACGTGACAGAATATAATTTTGAAATATTGTTATTTCAAGGACGACATTATCAGAGGTAATGTGGACGTGATAAGCTGTTAATGTATATAATAGAATTCAGAGGTAATATGGACGTAAATTCATATATATTGATTATCTTTGAGTCAACTGAGACTCAAAAATAGGATATCCTTTAAAACAGTTGGGTTTCAAAAGACAAGGTTTGTGATGATGATCTGGATAGACTCTACTGAGGATTTTTGAAAGTTTATTATCTGCTGTTTTATTCACAGAAAAGCGAATAAAAGATAATAACCTGAAGATTTAAAGTATGTACAATATTTAGAAGATATCTTATACATTCTTTAAACATAGTACTTCTTTAAGAATTTATCGTTAATAGGCATCATAGCAACTCGATCATCTATTCCGATCAGTTGATAAGCTCCATTTGAGACAACTTTGCTTACAACGTAGGGACCTTCCCACTTTGCTTCGAATTTGTCTTTGCTCATGTGTGTCATAGTCATAGGACATCTGACAGTGAGGACCAATTCACCTTTTTGAAATGCTCGTACTTTGACTTTACGGTTGAAGGCTTTTGAAATACGGGCTTGATATAGCTCGATATGTTGTTGAGCTAGTAGCTGCTTCTCATCAAGTGCTTCAAGCTCCTGAAGTCGAAGATGATCATTGTTTTTTGTTGTGAGTTCATTGGCAATTGCAATCCTTAATGAGGGAATTTGAATCTCCAATGGCAGGAAAGCTTCGTATTCATACACTAAGGAGAAAGGTGTACAATCGATTGGAGTGCGTACAGTAGTGCGATAAGTCCATAGACATTCTCAAAGATTTTCGTTCCAATTACGTTTATTGGTCGAAATAAATTTCTTGAGAAGCTTGATGATGGTTTTGTTGAATGCTTCTGCCAAACCGTTAGCTGCAGGATTATATGTCGTGGAAGCAACATTGTTGATCCTGTTGTCATCACAGAATCGAGTAAACTTTTGACTAATGAATTGAGGTCCATTATCATGAATGATTTGCCGAGGAATGTCGAATCGATAAATTACATGATGTTTGATGAAGTTGATCACACTACTGGTTTTGACTTCAGCTAAGGGTATAGCTTCTGCCCACTTCGAGAAATAGTCGGCTATAGCTAATATAAACCGATGTTCTCTAGATGAGGGTGGGCTGATAGGACCAATAATGTCCATGCCCCAAGCTTCAAAGGGCCATGATGCGGCAGTCGGATGAAGGAATTTCGACGGTTGGTGGATGAAGTCTGCATGGATTTGACACGCTTGGCATTTCCTTGCATATTCAATAGCATATGATACCATAGTGGGCCAGTAATAACCCATACGTCGAATACGATCATGTAGCTTAGGATCGGGCTGATGTGTACCACAGACACCATCGTGAGCTTCACGTAGTATTTGTTTTGCTTTATCTCTCGCAAGACAACATAGGAGTAAACCGTCGAATGTTCGTCGATAAAGTGTTTTGGAAGTATGATTGTAATAAAATCGGAGCGATCGTCGACGAATTGTTGTAGCTTCCTTGGGATCTTCAGGTAAAATGTAATATACCACGAAGTCGGTGAAAGGAGCCCTATAGTCTTCACTAATAGTGTTAATTTTAGTTGAATTGCTAAATTCAATGTTTGAACTATTCTCAATGCAAAATAATTCTCTATTAGTGATGACAATCATCTACTGTCTTCTTACTGGGATCGTTAATACTGCTGCAAGATTGGCATGTGCATCAGCCTCCGTATCGCACGCCCGACGTACATGTTCAATCAAGAAACCTTTGAATGATGTAGCCAGTCTAACTGTTGTATCATGATATGGAACAAGGTCTTGGTGTCGAACTTTATATATGCCTCTAACCTGATTGACGATCAGCTTAGAGTCTCCATATACTTCGAGATATTTAATATCCAGCTGTTTAGCCAATTTGAGGCTAATGAGTAGAGCATTATATTCAGCCACATTGTTGGAACATGACTCGTCTAAAGAATAAGCTCTTTGAATAGCTAATTCTTCCGGTGATACAAGGACAATTCTAACTCCAGTGACAATGGTACCTTTGGGTCCAATTTTGGATGCACCATCAAAGAATAGACGTCAGAAAAGAACTTCTTCTGAAATCATGTTAGATTCTAGAGTTTCATCAGGAATCTCGTCATAGAGTTTAAATGTCTCTGGGATTGGATGAGCCGCTAAGAAGTCCGTAAGGGCTTGATCCTTGACCGACTTTTATGGGACATAAACCATATCATACTGTGCTAGCAATATGTCCCATATAGCAAGCCTAGAATTGAGTGTACTAGGCTTCTTTATCAGAACTCAAAGAGGGTTGACTCTGGAGATGACATGAATGGTTTGACCCGTCATATAATATCGTATTTTCTGAACAGCGAACATTAGGGCTAAACATTCTTTTTCCACCGGACTATATCGATGTTCAGCACCGATTATCGTGCGACTGAGGTAGTAGATAGCTTGCTCATGACCTTGTTCTTTTGGGCTAACAAGGCACCCAAGGAATGATCCATTGCTTGGAAATACATCAGAAAAGGTATTCCGGAGATTGGAGGTACTAGAACTGGAGGGTTCATCAAGTACCGCTTTATGTCTTCAAATGCTTATTGATATTCTTCAGTCCAAAAGAAAGACACACCTTTCTTTATGAGTTGAGTGAATGGTCTGTAGCATCCAGAGAGATTTGAGATGAATCTCCTGATGTACGCAAGCCGTTCCTGGAATCCTCGTAGCTCTTTTAGGTTGCGTGGATGATGCATTGCTTGAATGGCTTTAATTTTCTCGGGGTCAACGTATATACCTTTAGAGGTAATAACGAATCCTAGGAATTTGCCACTAGAGACTCCTAGGAATAACTTGGTAGGCTTCATTTTGAGTTGATGTTGGCGTATTAGATCGAAGATAGTTCTCAAGTCTTCGATGTGATCTTCCTTTAGACGACTTTTGACAGCAATATCGTCGACATAGCATTCGACTGTCTTCCGTAAATGTTCGCGAAAGATGGTACTCATAGCCCGCTGATAGATTGCACCAGCATTTTTAAGATCGAACGGCATGACGGTGTAGCAATAGACTCCCAGAGGAGTACAGAAAGATGTATGTTTCTCATCTTCTAAATGCATCTTGATTTGATTATATCCTGAGAATTCATCCATAAAAGACATTCGTTCGAACTTGTAAGTATTGTCGATCATGACATCAGTGATCGAAAGAGGAAACTCATCATTGGAACAAGCATCGTTGAGGTCTCTAAAGTCAATGCAGACTCAGACCTTCCCTGTTTTCTTCATAACTGGGATGATATTTGCCACCCAGTCGGGATGTTGTTCTTCTCTGAAAAAACCACAGACGATAAGATTCTTGACTTCAGCTTCTATAGCGTCCATCATATCAGGTCAGAATCGACGCTATTGTTGTTTAACTGGCCTCGCATTTGGTAGGATGATGAGTTTGTGGGTAACGATCTGAGGATCTAATCCCGGCATATCCTCATAGCTCCAAGCGAATACGTCAATGTATTCCTTAGTGAGCTGAATTAGTTCATGTTTATCCACTTCAGGAAGGCTTTTGCTGATAAAGATTGGCCTTGGAGAAGCTTCGTTTTCGACATCGACTTGGACCAACTGATCTTCGGTAGGTGGTTCGCGTTGCTCGAAGTAAAGTTCCCATTGATTGTCCATTCTTTGTGCCCAAGGATCTGACTCAGGAGCTTCAGCAAAATTATCATCATCTTCTGAGAACTCGGCGATCACCATATTAGAAGATAGAGTCACTTGATGAATGTGTCCTATACTGGTGTCAAAATCCTATGAAACAGAGTCAGAAGAGTTAGATCGCTCCTCTTTGTCAGACTCTGAAGTGTCTAGGGTCGTAACTGGCGAAGTATAGCCCAACCCATGCTTTATTTTGTTGTAGTATTGCAGTGACTTTCCTTTTTGAGTAGGAATACGAATAGGAGTTCGTCTTCCCTTACCACCATTAAGGCTAGCTTTGAAATTGTAGCCCATCTTTTGAATGATGTCTTTAGATTGTTGACTATAACATCGTAATTGGAGCCGCCCGTTATCGTCATTTTAAGTCTCATTATCGGACGTAGTCTTCTGCTCTGTTCCTTTATTAAAAAGTATAGAAAGTTCATCTTTCTTCTTGGAAGGAACTAGGAAGAAGGAATCTTGAGCTGGTTCGAATGATACTTCATCTTGGAAAGGTTGAACTGCTTCTATTGTGAGTGGTTAGAAGTTATCTAGTATTTCTAAGTAACATTGAGTATAATAAATAACATCAGTATACTATAAAGGAGATTCTATTTTATTGATTTTTACATCATCATTTACAACAGGACTTTTGACCTTAGCCGATGGCTTGCTAAGGTTGATAACTAGAGGATAAGAAGGAGAAAGAGAAGGAGAAGGCTTGTTACGACGGAGGTCGATAACAAGAGGCTCAGAAGAGGTAGGCTCCTTCAGTTCCCTCTTTTCAGCAGGAAGAGGCTTAGCATAAGAGGAGAGATGGATGGTAAACGTCTGAGAAGACGAAGGATGAGAAGTACGTCCTTTAACTGGAATCACAAGAACATCATCTGGGGTGTCCCTCTGATCTTCCTCGGTATCCATGGCCAATCCGACCTTCATGAATTCTTCTTTATACATTTTGGAGTCAGCACAGTATGCCTCGACACCCCGAAAGGGATTAAGATCGACCACTTCCTTCCTAACTTCTCCATTGTCATCGACATATTTGAAGCATTGATGGAGAGTGGATGGCACGATGTTATGTTCATGCAACCATGGTCTCCCTAACAAAGCGTTGTAGAAGCCATGATTATCAATCACATAAAAAGTGACTTTTGCGCGAAGATTATCGATTTGAACTTTCAGGCGAATCTTTCCTAGTGGTTCACGTCTTCCGGAATTGAATCCCAAGATAGTCATGATTGTTGTAGAGAGATTATTCACTGGGATTTTCAGGGCATCCAGTAAAGTCTTCGGCATAATGTTAAGTGCAGATCCAGGATCAATCAGGATACGATCAACCTTCATTGTATCGACATATCCTGTGTAGTATAAAGGTTGGTCATGTCGATTGTCTTCTAGGAGCATGTCATCTTGTGTGAAGGTGATATTGGGAATCAACTCCATTACACTATGACAGTGGAAACATGCCACAGGTTCCTCGTCTAGTTTCTTGAGCAGTGCTAGACAAGTGTCAGCTTGCATCAAAGCTTCGCTTAGTGATTTTCGAGTTTCACTCGAAAGATGAAGGAGCTCGAAGATTGATAACCTTGTTAGAGTATCGACTAGCTGAGCTAATATGTCGAAATTGTATAGCTTTTCAAGTCCAAGAGGTGGAGTTTTTTTAATATCTCATCGAAGCGAACTGACTGTTTTCCTTTGTCGGTCGCCGTCGGTTTAGGAGGAGTCGGTTCCACTGGAGGTAATAAAGCCGATGGAACATTGACAACAGGAAGAGAAGATGCTGGAGAGGTATCTAGAGCTGGAGTAGGGATCTCTTGACCTTCTGGATATTCTCTCAGATAAAGTCTTCCAGACCTGATACCAGTCAAGGCTTCTTCTTCTGGTACTGGTGCAAATGATACCATGTTGCAGTTCTTTGTTCGAGTCTTGCCTTTGGAAAGCTTCCGTTGGCAAGATGAAAAGTTTGTCCAGAACCCCAAGCCAACATGAGACTGATTGTGTTGAAGGCGTAGGTAAAGAGGTATAGGAGATCCTCTTCCGTGGTTCAAGCCATAGGTTTTCGGCAGGTCATATCCCATCTTCGTCATTAGTTCCCAGGATTATTGATTATATAGATGGAATGAAAACTGTCCTCCGGCTTCGATAGCATCATCTTAGAAGAGGAAGATGAACTCACTGCCGGGATGAAGGTAGTAGTTAAAGGTGGAGGATGATGATCACCCAGCGAGGTCATATGACATGACTTGTATTTTATTGCCTTCTTAGATTTTGTAGACGAGGTGGGTGTCCCAAAGTCAGCCACCAAATCAGGATGGATCCACATGATTTCCCTTTTATCAGTTGACAGAGGAACAAGACCATCACTTCGTGCAGACGAGAGATTGACAATCTCTAGAGTAGCTTTCGGGATAGGAACGACTCCATCCTGCACAAGTTGAGAAGAAAAGTCGTCAAATTGTAAAGAGACAACGTTGGCAGTCACGGTCTTCTCATTTTGTTGAAGAGTGATTGAGCCGGCTTTAATCATCTCTTGGATCTTCCCTTTGAGTACATAGCATGCTCTGGTCGAGTGTCCAATGAACCTACGATACATACAGTATTTAGGATGATCAGTCTTACCTACTTCCTCTGGCCGCTTTGCGTTGGGTAGCTGAAGTTTATTGCTCTTGATCAAGCAATCGAAGATACTCATAACATCGTCTTCATCGAAGGAGTATTCCTCTTTCAGGCGCGGTGCCCTCTGTGGTGGTGCTGCCATGGTAGGTGTTGATTGACCTATGTTGATGGCTAGAGTTTCTTTGCCCTTGACATTGATGGCCAAGGCTTTCTTTCCCTTACGATTATTCTGACGGCCACCGCTATTGGATGCAGAATATTCATCACTGTCAAGATTAGGCATCTGGATCCCCAATTGTTTGAACTTGTCAGCACTTTCTTTGATTGCTCTGGCATTCACTATGAAGGAAGGACAATCCTGGAATTGCGTGGATCCAGTCCACATGCTGACTATAGGTAGTAAATTCGATTTGTATGTGTCTATAGTCAGAGCATCTGGAGTTCCCAGAGGCATTTTGAATGCCTCACAATGGACGTGTTCAATAAAATATTTAGCAGTTTCATTAGGCCATTTTTTGATTTTGATAAGGGCTGACATAGTCATATCATTTGTTCCCTCATAAAATTGTTCCAGGAACATTTGTTTGAACCCAGCAAAAGAGGTTATGCAATCGT
The DNA here is from genome assembly GCA_029216955.1 of Iris pallida. Lineage (NCBI taxonomy): Eukaryota > Viridiplantae > Streptophyta > Magnoliopsida > Asparagales > Iridaceae > Iris > Iris pallida. Next base: position 7,767,993 of record JANAVB010001799.1, read on the forward strand.
CTGGAAAACTGCGATAACAGTCGTAAGCTGCACCAGCTAAGCATCCGACGAATACTCTAGTGGGTAGAGCATCGTTCGGCTGAAGTTGATCAGTCATTACCTCAAAATGATTGAGGTACTGGCTTGGAAACGTACTGCCGTCAAACATCGTAATAGTGGGAGGCTTGTATTTGGGTGGAAACGGAACTTCTTTCCACTCTATAGGATAAGGTTATTTGGTCCCAAGCTTTTGTAGGCCGTCCTTCTGTTTGAAGGCTTCAAACTGAGTATGCAAAAGCTTTACAGCCTCATTAGTGTCTCCTGATACTTATGGAGCAGTAGACTGATTTGGTGTGTTAGGAGGAGGGACTGAATGATAAGCACCATCCCCAGTACCAGAAAGACTTAGAGTTGGCACCGTAGCAATGTGAGGAGATTGTACACCCTGACCGGTATTGGTAGGTGTGAGACTCGTCTCACAGTATTGGTATTTATATACGGATACGAATTTTGTACTGTATTCGTATTTTCTTGGTTTTCGGAATGCTTTAAAATTTTCCCAAAACTATAGGTTTTCTTCTTGATCGGCATACCGCCAGTATACCTTTGTATACCGACGGCATACCACCCAGACATATTTTCTACACTTTAGATATTTTCGGTTTCTGATATTTTCGTGAATAGTATTTCGGATATTTTTATGAATAGTGTTTAGATATTTTCGTGAATAGTATTTGGATATTTTGGTGAATAGTGTAGATGCAAGCTATTATCCATTGAATATTTGGTTTTGTTTGGATAGCTAGGATTGACTTAGACCTTCACATGGATCATGATCCAACGACTAAGATTAATTCCCCCTTCTATATATACCATTTCACTTTCTCTTTTCTTTCTCTTTACTCTCTTTTCATTTCTTCTTCCCTTCTCTCCCCCTTGGAGCTTGCCAAGAGCTTGGCCTTGAGGCCTAGAGTGTGGTTTCGTACCCCTCTTGGTGGTGGAGTAGAAGATTAGGCTTGGAGCTTAACCTAGGCAAGTACATCTTGCCAAATCTTGAACAAAAGTATTTTTGTTGTCATTTTATTTTCCTTGGTAGTAAATACTTAGAATTGTTCTAAACTCATTTTGTAAAATATGTTTTCCTTATGATTCTCGTATATATGCATGTTTCCAAAATTTGTTTAAGCAAGGTTTTGATTTTCTGTTAAAACCCAATATGGACTTAGTAGAAAACTTGGTATCAAGAGTGATACTAGTGTTAACATTATGGATCTTGGTCACATATACATATATGAGGTCCTCACCTAGTTTGTATACCATGGATTTTGAGTTTGGTGGCAATCGGAACCCGTTTCGGTATCCCGAGCCTCTGTTTGGGAGTATTTTGAGGTATTGATCAATCAAATATTTTTATTTGTGAAAACTAATACTTCCATGTTGTAGAAAATTCAATTCTATGCAATTTTGACTTTTGAAAATCCGAATTTCGATTTAAAACGAAGTTTTTATGGCCGAAACAAGTTTTGGCAAAAATCTGATTTTTGTTGCTGTTTGAAAAACCGGTATACCGCCGGTATGCCGATGTATACCGACGGTATGCCAATTTTTGTATCAGAAACTTGCTGTCTTTAGACCGGTATACCGCCGGTATGCCGCGGTATACCGCCGGTATGCCGCGGTATACCGCCGGTATGCCGTTTTATACTATTTTTGTCTATTTTTGCCTGTTTCTGCCCTTTTTTGTCTGTTTTTGATATTTTCTTCGACTATAATGATTTCCTAACATTATAAGATGATCTTGTATAGTTATAGAATGCTTGTACACCCTATATACACTTGACACTAGCACATGTTCAATCATTTTTCTATGAAATGTACTTAGCTTTAATTATCCTTCCCACATGCCATGATATGTCTTTTGATAGATTCTTTCTTACAAGCTATGATAATTGTTGCCATGTCTTCTTACTTACTCGATAGTGGCCCATCGTGATGCACTCATAAAATATGTCCTTCTTTGCTTACATGATAGTGGCCTGTCATGGCGCACTCTTGATTCTAGTACATGTCTAGCTCCTTGATAGTGGCTCGTCGTAGCGCACTCTTATCTTGATATTGTCATGTCTTGTTGTGGCTTGTTGTAGTGCACAATCTTGCTTGTCTTGTCCAGTCTTGCATGTCTCATGTCTAGGATGGATTCTGCGGAATGCCACACCCAGAATCCAACAAGAAAATGTTAAGGACTAAACAACTCGCTTGATTACCTAGATCATTGGAGACTTTCCCGCTTACCTGTTGCCCCTTTGGTCTTGGTCTTATATATATTATATACATAGGATTTGGAGCTATCTGTCATGATGAGCACTCTTCCAGCACACCGTCGAGTGGGGCACCTCTTTAGGACACATGTATCTTACTGCAGTGTGTCTGCTATACTTCTTTTCTTTTTGGCTTGGACCATTCAGGTAGTAGCAGGCAGGTAACTGGACTTGGATTTCTCAAACATGCATGTGTTAGTAATTATGATTGTGGAAACCCTAGTTAGCTAAAGTATCAAGCCGTACTCATTGCTTGGCCGTGATTGATGGATGGAGTCCATTCTTGTCTAGTCCAGTCTTGCTCCAATTTATCTTATTGCAGTACTTAGCTTTCTGTCATTCCTTATATGCTATTCTTCCTACTACATGCTCGGCTTCACCATATGCTCACATGTCCAAGTATTTGTTTGCAAAAACAAAAGTATAAACTTTATTTCAACAAACTTTGTAAAGAGATTACAAGAATTCTGGGAAAGTACAACTATAGGAATCCAATCTAGAAGACGATTGCTTTATCCCTTGGACGATGTAAACTCTGAAGACGATAGCCTCTGAATTTGAAGGCAAAAGCCTCGGAGGAATGCAGCAGCACTTGGGCAAGAACTCCTGAACTCTCTTATATTTCTGAACTTTATGTCTGATCCCCTTGAATGAAGACTTGAAACTCTATTTATAGAGTTCTGGAAATAACTAACTTTTAGTTATTCTGAATGGCGCAAGTTGGATTGCGCAGGCACTGGATTGCGCAGCATCAGACTGCACAGGCAGTTGTCTGGTCGTGGGCCAACTGTCTTGGACACATGGCATCATTTGATTGAAATGTGCATGATCGTGTGCAGACGGTTGCCACGTAACGAGCAATTGATGGCATAAATACCACATGTACTTTTGCCAGTTGTCATGATAAAGTACGCCACATGAATTGTGCTGACTTTGGATTGCGCTAGGATGGACCACGCTGAGTTGGGTTGCGCTGAAAACAGATTACGCTGCGTGTACAGCTGTCCTCGAGCGCTGTGCGGCACAATAAACGAACAGTCTCCTCGTTCTTTGTGCTGTCAGTTGTCAGAAGATTTGATTGTGTCAGGTAATGATGACATTGCCACATCAGCCTGCGCACTTGAAAGTGTGCGCAGTCCAGTCTGCGCCATCTGGATGATGCGCAATCTGATGTCTACGCAGTTCATTTGAAAGCTGTTTTTCTTGATTTTCATGACTTTGTTGATGGGTGCAACTTAATTTTTTAGGACCTACAAGATCCCCTTCAAAGTTTTCGAAAGTTGAATTTATTCAAAATTTTGAAATACTTTGAATTTTGAATTTTAAATCAAGTTGCGCATATGTTGAGCTGTCTGCGCAATCGGATGAATCAGCCCCTGCTTTTTCGGCGCAATCTGTGGCAGCCGTTTGTTCTTTAAAAAACTATAAATAGTTCCCTCGATTCTTCAAATTATTCTTTACTTGCTTTCATTGTGTTTGAGAGAGAGAAACCCCGAGCCTACTCCGACTTCAGTCTTTCTTCTCCGTCGATCTCATGGCTCCCAAGCGTTCCTCCGCCGCCGACAAGGGCAAGGCCCCCGCCGAGTCTTCGACTCGTGTTGCGCCTCGTCCTTCCCATCATGAAACTGCGCACCCTGCTTTGCGAGGTAGACAACCCGATCGAAAACTTTTTTTAGGGTTTTTTGACTTTGCTCGATCTTAAAATCCATCTCTTTTTGGAGATGTGATCATACTGCGCCACCCTTTTAGGGTTTTGGTTGCACGAACACATTATTCTTCATTTTTATGAAGAATATCTTCTCGCACAATCGATTGAATTGCGCTGGCAAAAGTCAGCACAATCGACTGATTTGCGCAATCTTGTCAGCGCAAAATGATGCTTGCACAAGCTTTATCAGCACAATCTGATGGTTGCGCAATCTGATGTTTGCGTAATCTGATGATAAAATTTCTGACTTGACTTGTACTGAATTTTATTTTTTCTGTTTGATGCAGTTAACACCAGAGAAGATCCTGAATATGAAACATTTATAGGAACTTTAGCTGAGCCAGATTTCAAAAAAGACTTATCTCATGTGCTCTTTCCACAATATGCCCTTCCATCTTCTCGCCAGACTATTTTAATAGCACAGGATAACGAGACTTTGCTAAGTCTGATAAATGGACAGCCTTTGCAATCTGCTGACGCTGTCACTCATAAGAAGCCTATGTTCCTCTTCGGCGACGCCATTGATAAAAGTTCTCAACCAAGACCCCGAGTTGAGTCGAGAACTTTCCAATAGAAGGAGAAATTGATCAAGTTACCAGACATAGCTAGATGCCTTCCTCTAGCAAAATATGCTCATGCAAGCCATCCTAGGAGGATGGACTGGGACATTACTCCCTTACAACATGCACGGACAGGAAAAATCTGTGTCAAGAAAGGTCCGAACAATAGGGACATCTTCTATAGTTCTTCCGAACGACACAGCACTTTATTAAGAGGGTTGAAGCCAGTTTGTATCCCCCCTGAGAACTCGTCTTTGTTGCTGCCGGTAAGGACACCGATTTTTGCCAATGAGTATGCCAAGGCAGAGGGCAGTTATCCGGATCAAGACATCCGGTTAACAGGTCTGGTAAACCCAGACATCAAAAGATGGAGCTGCATAGCCAACTGGATACTGGTCCAGTTTGAAGATAAACTCAGAGAAATTGATCTGTATAATTCGGTACACGCTACTGTATACGGCTTCTTTCCAAATCCTCATCTGTTTTTCGCTCTGGCAGAGAGGTATAACTACAGGACAGGGACGTTCATGACGCCCTGCGGGGAGATGGGCTTGGCTCTCCATGAGATAAAGTATATCTTATATTTACCAATGGGTGATTTGCCTTACGAGGAGTACGTCCCGACCAACGACGAGTTAGATAGACTTCGTCGAGAGAATTCAAAGATGGTGGAAGTCTTTGATGAGCTTCTGTGCCATTATAACATATGCTCTTTGTATTACAAAAGTGGCTCTTCTGGCACATTCTATTCATCCAAATGGTTGACTTATCTTTTTCTCAACCACATTATTGAGAAAAAGACAAAAGATCATGACTCATGCAACCCTGATTTCTTCCATCCCCTCAGTAACAGTGAAGTGCTAAAGCTGATGGAGGAGAATAATAGAATGGATATCAGAGTTGATGATGAACACCAATATCCTCCTCTTAAGGCTGGAGAATTTGTGGAGAGCTTTATAAGAATGGGCTACAGGTCCATGTCTAAACAAGCCCAGCTGGCAGGATTTTTGACGTACTGGCTACGTCGATTCGTCGTGCCTGGAGCAAGTGTTGTAGACCGCTTCCATCGCGGTGTTCTTTTTGCTGTTGTCCGGTTAGTCTTCAGCTACCGGATGCATTTACTATCAGCAATGACCTGTAGGATAAATGCAGGTCTTCGTCTGTATGTTGATTCTATGCTCAAGTGCAAGGGTGATAAGGGGAACTTCCCTAGACTGGAGTTACCTTACATCTACTTATTCGGATGGTTGCTCTTGCATCATCCATCATTGATGAACCCTGCCATGGGAGCAGTTGGTGGTAGTTTTCTGCGCAGATTCTCACAGAGCAGGTAGATATACACTAGTCTGAGGGACTGTAGACGAACTCTGAACCTCGACAAAGGATGGAATTTTCTTTGCTCTCCCCCTCCAACTGGTTATGAGCATATGGCAGCAAATCTGATTGACCTTGGGAGGCAACCAATAGCTCGAGTATCTTTTGAATGGCTGAAGACGATCAGACCATCACATTTAGTATACAGATTTGAGGAGGAATGCTATTTAGAACCATATCTGCCGAGTCGTTTCGTTCGTCAATTTGGATATGACCAATTCCATGTGGGCAACGCAATAACTTGCTTACAAGGAAAGGGATACCTGATCGACGGTGCCAGAGCATGGGCTTACTACAATGCTCGAGACACAATGACTGTGTTCTCGATGCCAAACAAAACTGATACTGGTCCTAGAATGATGTATACTTATCCACAGTTTTACACAGCTGCAAATACATTTGCTGAAAACTATAGCCTCGTTGATAGTTTTGCAACAGCAAATCGTCTGAAGAAAGGAGCGACTGACACATTAGCTTCCAATAACGACGAAGAACATGAGCCAGTAGACGATCCATTGGAAGCTTCCAGAGAAGCCAATTTCCCTGAGGAAGTTAACCAACCTTTAAGAATTTCTCTGAAGGTTGTTAAGTCTCCGGTCAAGGAGAAGAAGAGAAGGAGAGAATAGCCTTCTTTCCCAGCTGTGAAGAAGAAATTAATCTTGGAACATTCTTCAGAGAAAGTCACTACGAGATCACAATCTAGACAATTGGCCGAGTCCACTCGAGATGAAGCAACTACACCGACCTCTTTCAGAAACAGGTCGATGTAGTAAACGTAGAGAGTCCTGAGAGGCCTCTACATAGAAAGAAGAAGCTAGCTCACAGAAGAAAGAAGAGAACAGTTTCTCCTCCAAGGCAAATTTTGTCTTCGGTAGTGATGAACGCTGCGGCTGGAATCACCATGCCATCTCCTATCCCTGTTTCTGAGTCTGGGCATAAAACTCTTAGTCCAGAACAGAGGGAAGAGATCGAATAGAGAGAAGAGGTTGACCAGAGAAATGAGGCCGTAGAGCCCAGAGAAAATATTGCAGAGACCGAACATGAAGCAATCTCCTGCCACACCAGGAGCAATCCGCAAGGAAGAGGATCGTTGATGATTGAGGCTTTAGATGACTGTGACTTCGGCTCACAGGATTATGTTGATCAAACCGCTGCAACTGCCAGTGGGGAGGTACCGGAAGAAGATGAAAATGAGGAGAGTTCACCATCTGAAGACATTGAAGATACACAAGATCCTGAAGGGGATGATGAAGAGTATGCATCTCCTAAGGCTGCTGATGACACCTTAGATCCTGAAAAGGATGTTGAGGTACAGGTATCTCCAGAAAAGATAGCAGATAAAGAAGCGGCCCTGGAGGAAACTCCTGCTGTTGATCTCCAAGGTATAGAATGAAATTAGCAATTTTCTTTTAATAGATTGACAGCTAACATCTTTATTCTTATCCCTGCAGAACTTGGATCTTCTCCAGCTCCTCCAGTATGCATCGACATAGTACTTGCGACGACAATTGCTAGTAGCAGTCGCCATATATCCTGTGGCTCCGAAGCAGGAAGTAGTCAGGCAAAAGTGTCTGAGGCTACTTCTGCTCAGCTAGAATCTGTCCCAACAGATGATAGGCCAGTCGTCGGATCGAACCATGGTAAGACTGTTTTCACTTTTGATTCTCTTTGACAATAGCAAATGACAGGCAAAATGACAATATTTAATTTTACAGAAGAACAACCAGGAGGAGCGACCAGCTCCACTTTAGTTCCTTTATTCAAAGAGCCTTCCGTCCAAATACGAGAAACTGAACGTCCTGCTGCCTCGTCATCAACAGGAGTAGCTGCGACTCCTGGTGCTCTGGCGACCAATCAATTCGTCATTCAATCATTTACCAAATTCTTCTTCGATTCATTGGGGCCATTGATCAATAGGGTGATGGAAAAAGAGGATGCTGATTTTTACACAGTTAGAGGTCCAACCTCTTTCTTAGTTCATGCTATCCGCGAGCAAGTGACGAGCCTCAAGCCACTTTTCTTGAACACATATTAAATGAGCTAGAGACTTCAATAAAGAACTACAAAGAGCTCAATAAGGGGGAGGTAGAACCCTTAGTTCAAGCGGAATTTGAACGGATGGCTCAGGAAGCTGCAGATGAGAGAGTAAATTTCCAGATTCTCATGGATGCTTTTGCTACTAAATCTGCTGAGTACAATTCCAAGGTGGAATCGGTGACATCTACCGCTGAAAGAAAAGAGAGAAGAATTATTGAACTGAGAGCGGAGATTGTCCGTCTTCAAGAAGAACTGGAAGATGAGGTTATCGAGCATCAAACTGCAATCCAACAACTCGGTGCTCTAACCCAAGAAAGAGACGAATATGCCGCAGCTCATAATGATGAAATCACTCGCAGAATGGTAACCATGCCAACTTTCAACGAGAAATCTGGGATGGAAGAGGCCAGGAAGAGAGTGATGGAATCCCGCGAAGAGCGTCTGCAGACTCTGAAGCAACAGATTACCGGCTTGATGACACCACCAGTTTAATAGAAAGATTCCTTATATCTTCTTATTTTTGCAATATATATGTTTTTGTAATGTCTTGAATTTTGATCAAATAAAAAGACATTTTATTGTGGCTCTATTATTTATTGTATATCTTATTCAGATATAAATAACAACGATAGAAAATATATTCAGAGGTACAGGACATGATATATTTCTCGATTTTAGAAAATAATCATATTCATTATATCTGCTCAGAGGTAATGTGGACGTGGCAGAATATAATTTGTCGAATATTATTATTTCAATAGACAACTTAATCGAGGACGAAAAGTTACTGATATGGATGATTAAATGAACGAAAATGAATCGTCAAAAAGGTGTGAACGAAATAAATTGTCAAAAATGAACGGATGAACGGATGAACCGTCGGATGATGATGAACGGACGAACCGTCATATGATAATAATGAACGGGTGAACCGTCAGATGAATGTGTCATTTTGTTGTTTTGAGAATCTCCGCCTATAAATAGAACAGAAATCTGGAAGGAATGATCATTTCCACTTTTCAACATAAAGATGTCGTCCGGAGATGCATCCAAGAAGGCTGAAATTGTTTCGAAGATTGAAGTGGGCACTGAAGAACGTCCTGCTGATCCAGTCCAGCCAAAGCAGGTAGAAGTAGGCGAAGGTTCGTCTGCACCCAAACCACCGCGGGATATCTTGGACTTTCTACTTGAACCAGGAAAAACTGAAGAGGAAGAGGCCATGAGGATGGCTGCTTGCAAGTTTCTGGTAGGCTCGAGCAAGGATGTTCTCAGTTCTTTTGCTGATTATGTCTTTGATAAGGACGGCAGTGGTCCACGTCCCAATGTCGAAAAGGATGATGGTGACCTTCCTTGATATCATGTAACATCGTTTATGATGAAATAAAAATCAAACTTTATTTATGAACTGTCTGATCTTATTTACATAAAATCTCTGTTACATTTATACATAGTATTTCTTGAGAAATTTGCCTTTGATAGGCATCATTGCAACTCGACCATCTAACTCTGAAAGTTGATAAGCTCCGTTTGAAAAGACTTTGCTGACAATATAAGGCCCTTCCCACTTCGCATCGAACTTGCCTTTGCTCGAGTGAGTCATAGTCATAGGACGTCTTACTGTTAGAATAAGTTCTCCTTGCTGAAAGGCTCTGACTCTAATTTTGCGGTTGAAAGTCTTCGAGATGCGGGCATGATACAACTCAATATGATGTTGAGCTAATAGCCGCTTTTTATCGAGCGCTTCTAATTCTTAAAGTCGAAGAAGATCGTTGTTCTCTGTAGTGAGTTCATTAGCAATAGCAATCCTTAAAGAAGGAAGTTGAAGTTCCAGAGGAAGAACTGCTTCACAACCGTACACCAGAGAGAAAGGTGTAAAGCCTGTGGGATTGCGGACCGTAGTTCGATAGGCCCAAAGACATTCACCAAGTTTTTCACTCCAATTTTGTTTGTTAGAAGATACAAACTTCTTGAGGAGCTTGATAATGGTTTTATTGAAAGCTTCAGCTAATCCATTAGCGGCAGGATTGTAGGCTGTAGAAGCAACATTATCAATCCGATGATCATCGCAGAATCTTATAAACTTCTGGCTGATGAATTGTGGTCCATTGTCATGGATGATTCTTCGAGGTACACCAAATCGATAGATGACATGGTGTTTGACAAAGTTAATGACACTGCTGGTCTTGACTTCAGCCAGAGGTATAGCTTCAGCCCATTTAGAGAAGTAGTCGGATATTGCTAGTATGAACCGATGTCCTCTAGAAGAAGGAGGATTGATATGACCTATAATGTCCATGTCCCAAGCTTCAAAAGGCCATGAAGCAGCCGTCGGATGCAGAAATTCTGAAGGTTGATGAATAAAATCTGCATGGATTTGACAAGCTCGACATTTTCTTGCATATTCAATGGCATCTGATACCATAGAAGGCCAATAGTAACCCATTCGTCGGATGTGATCCTGTAATTTAGGACCAGGTTGATGTGCTCCACAGACGCCGTCGTGAGCTTCACGTAATACTTGCTTTGCTTCATCACCAGCTAGGCAGCATAAAAGAAGACCGTCATAAGTCCGTCGGTAGAGGGCCTTGGTGGTTTGGTTGTAGTAAAATCGAAGAGAACGTCGACGAATACTCGTGGCCTCCTTTGGATCTTCAGGAAGTATGTCATGAACTATGAAGTCAATAAAAGGAACTCTCCAGTCTTCATCGATAATATTAGCTTCAGCGAAGTTACTGAATTTAATATTATGATTATTTTCAATGCAAAACAATTCTCGATTAGAGATAACCACTACTTGCTGTCTTTTGATAGGGATGGCTAAGACTGCCGCAAGATTGGCCAAAGCATCTGCCTCAGTATTGCAAGCTCGACGAACATATTCGATGAAGAAGGCTTTGAATGATGTAGCCATGTTGATTGCTGTTTCATGATAAGGCACTAGATCTTGATGACAAACTTCATAGGTTCCTCTAACCTGATTAACAACCAACTTAGAGTCGCCATAGACTTCAAGATACTCGACATTCAATTGCTTGGCTAATTGAAGACCGATCAGTAGAGCATTGTATTCTGCTACGTTGTTGGAGCATGGTTCATCTAGAGAGTAGGCTCTTTGGATAGTTGATCCGTCTGGAGAGACGAGAACAACTCCGACTCCTACTACAATGGCACCATTGGGTCCGATTCTGGAGGCTCCGTCAAAGAATAGACGCCAAGTAGGAAATTCTTCGGAGACTATATTTGTAAAACCCCTAAATTTCTACTATTTTTTATTCATTTATAAAATTTGTACTGATTTAAAATTTTGTATTGTACGTCACGTAGTCGTATTGTACGTCGTGTGCGAAGGTTCGTCTTTCGTAATTCCTCGACGAATGCGAATATGTGCGAGCGTACATATTTTTAAAAAACATTATTTTTATTATTTTATAGTTTCAACGAAATATAGACAATAATTATTTCTAGCTATTAATTTCAAGTTTACGATTTTAATTATGAAAACCTTTTCGTTTATAGCAGTTATTAATAATAAAATATATTCTTAGTCATACATATATTTTCTAAATATTTTGCTAGTTTATTTTAAATAAAAATATAATTTTTGAGGTTTATTAATATTAATATTTTAATATTTAAAAAGATATTTATTATTTTTGAAATTATTATTATTGGTATTTTGTAAAATACATTTGGAAGATATTGTGGCAATTTAAATCTTGATTTGAATTCATGTATTTATTTAAATAGTTAAATAATTAAAATTTGAGTTATTCTATTTGATTTTAAACTAGGGAATTTAATTAGATTCAAATTTGATTTGTATTTGGAAATGGATTTTGATTTAAATTGAATTGTATTTAGATTGGATTTGATTTTAAATTAAATAGACGATATATCTACTTGGGTTTTAAATCTATTCATAAGCCTATCCAAAGTAGGAATTTCCACATCCTATAAATAGGCAGGTACTCATCCATAATTTTTATTCTCCACAAATTATTCCACATTATTCCTCCACCATACCATTGCGTGCATCGTGTCCGTGTCTCCATCCTCTTCCATTATTTTTATTTTCTATTACAATTACATATTCACCTTCTTCGTATCCACATGTCGGACACGATCTCGACACAGCTAACCCTAACCCTAATCCTATTCTAATCCCTAATCCGAAAAACCCAACGTCGACCAACCCGTCAAGACCCACCTTCCTTCTTCTCCTCCTGGCCAATCCGGCACCCTACACCCACAGCCTACCAACATCACACACCCGACTACCCCAGCACCATCTTCATCACCTAGGCCACCCGATGGACACACCACCATCACAGGAACACCGCCACGGCCACACTCTGGCCAAGCCAGCCACCCCGGCCTCCCCTCACACAAGTCCAGCCATCATCACAGCCCCGCCACAACGACCAACACCGCCGTCACAACCAACATAGAAGAAATCCAAAACCAAAAGAAAACCCTAACCTTCGTCGGAAACGTGCGGCCGCCTCGTCAAGCCGAGCGTCCTCGACCAGCCCCACCAGAGCCGCTCTCCTCCGGCTCCTTTCCCACCGCTCGCCGACCTGACCCGCTCCTCCCGACCGCCTCCAGCCTTGTCGTTGCTCCCTTGGCCGCCCAGAGACCCCACTCCGCCGGCGCCGCCTTGTCATCGCTCCACGAACCCAGCCGAGCCCGTCTGTGCCGACCCCTCTCCTCATTTCCTCATCCTCCGTGGCTGAGAACTGCCGCCGCCCGAACTCCTCTCGGGCGCCGCCTGCTCCCTCGCGTGCCGCCGCCGAGAAACCCTAGTCGCGCCACCCGCGAGCGTCGACCACCGCGATCTTCTTTCCCTCTTTCCTCCGCCTCTCCAGCCGGCGCCGCCCGAGCTCCGCCCGTCGCCGACCGCTTCCTCTCCCTCTCTCTCGTCCATCCCTCTCTCTCGTTCACTCGATCCCCCTCTCTAACCCTTTTCTCTTTCCTTTGTTTTTGGTGCTCAAGAGAACACACAGTGAACGTTTTATTATGTTTATTATTATTATTTTTTTATTGGTTAACCATTAATATTATTATTATGTTTCTCAAAATTTATGTTATACTGATTTATTTCCTTATCATCATCATTATTATTATTATTATTATTATTATTATTATTATTATTATTATTATTATTATTCCTCTTGTTTCTGCACAACTGAAATGAAATACTACTATTAATATAATTTACTACTTTTATTATTTTAAGATAAAAGGGTATATATTTTTATATATAGGTGGATTTATATATTAAGTATGTTAAATACATACTATTATAATGGTATTTTGTTATTAATTATCTTTATTATTTTTATTGGTTTTACTCATACCAAAAAATTGATTTTGTTCTAGGTATGTTAAAATATTTTTGATATATTGTCATATTATTTTTGGTAATCAAAATAGGTTCCTACCTATAAATAAATTTTCTAGTTCTATAAAGTATTTTAAATACAGTTTTTCTTTTTATACAAAAATTCTAGTTTTGCCGAAACCTAGGTATTAGCTTTAAAATGATTTTCGATTCCTAGTACTTTCCTAAAAATTTATTAACTAAGATAAAGGGTAATTTCCAAATTTATGGAATAATTTACTAGTCTTTTCAAATATTTATTATTATTATTATTATTATTATTAATAAGATATAGTATTTTTACCTAGAAATCCTATTTGGACAAACTGGAGTTTTGTCTAAAAACGGTTTATTATTTTTCAAGCATTCATCTAAAAACTATTTTTAAGCTAATAAGAAATATTTTCAAGCATTATAAATTTCTTATATATATATATATAATCTTTATCAAATTTTCTTTCATTATCCTCCCATCCATGACTAAATCCCGTTCTTCCTATTCCCTCGTCAATTCTGTCATCCTTATGTCAACCCTAACTAACTTGACCCTTCTGGACCCAATGAAACCGTCCGTGCCACCATCCGAGGTCACCTTGCATAGTTGTTGCACCAAAGTCGCAGATCGTGCCACCTGGATCATTGTACTACACCAGGCGTACTACCAGGCAAGACACCTTGCCATTTGCTGTTTAAATATTTTTAGCTCATATTTCATGCATGTTCATTATTTTCTTTATGTAAAATAAACTGTGATACATGGCATAACCTGTTAGAATTTACTGTTCAGTTTATTACTATGTATTATTTTCTTATACATTAAACCTAGATTTAAGGGACCACCTTTGTGTGTTGCATTCATGGCCTTGACACGTTGTACCACGAAGTTGTGTGTCGCATGTAGAACATGGAAGTGCGTGATTGGCTGGCCACCAGTACGTACAAGCCGTGCGATAGGAATAACCGCTAATAGAGGTTGCATGCTAGTTTGACTTAGCGGTTATAGAGTTAGCATTGGGCGGGAAAGAACATGATTGGAAGTTGACTACCACCCTATCTATCGTAGACTCGTTCGCTACTGAGGAATGATAGGTAGACTATATGCTATAGACTCGCTCGATACTGAGGAATAGCATATGGTGTTGTGACTCGCTACTGAGGTACTGCATTTTCTCGACTTAACTGGGTAGTCATGCGACCATGAACTGTTCTTAAAATGCATTCACTTAGAACGGTTAGGCTACCCTTATCCGTTAGATATGAGTACCTTTGGTTTGGGTACTTGTATCTGGCCGTGGCTTGGAACAATATCTTGTCGCGGATTAGTTCGTCACATCTTGTCCTTGTTTGGTTGTAGGTGTGACTTACTACTTCGATGAGAAGGTATTGAACCTTGTTGGGGTCCGGATACCATATTGGATTATTAGCATGGAAAGATACGTTACCGTGAATTAGTTTACCATCTCCTGTCCTTGTTTGGTTGGGGGATGGTACGCTCGTTCAGTAGGTGCGTATTGGACCATGTTATAATTCGATTGACTTATTTATTTGAGCAATATTTATTCAGTTTATATGGCATGCTATTATGTGTCTTGTTACGTCCCTCTGAGGACCTGGTTATCTTCCCAGGTGTGTGCTATTGTCTTTTGCAGGTGTTCTAGCTCTAGCCGTGATCATTGTTATTTCTTCGAGGATGATTGCGCTTGGATCGTCTTCGCTTCGCTCGCCACTCATTTCATTTTCTATGTACTTTTTCTTATTTTGTTGGTAGTGGATTTGTCTCCGCCCAACATATTGTATCAAGACAAATTCATTCAGTTTATATGATACCTTTATTTCATTTATTTGTGTGGATGAGATTAGTTATGGTTCTACTGCATTTTACAGCTTATGTAATTATACGAGGCTTCCATATATTGGAGTATACTTCATATGAGTACAGCTGGCATGTCTACGTTCCTAGTCCTACGTATTTTGGGACTGGGGCATTACATGTTTTTGTGGTGGCCCATGCAGATCAAGATAAATTATTTGGTTACTTTACCGTACCAACCAAGCCTGCGTATAGGATTAGAAGTCTAGGATCTCATCCACATACTTGACCTCTTTCCTTGCGTTTATCTACCGTTTGACTCATCAATTGCATCTTGCTTGCTTCCTTCCATCCCTATTCTTATATTCCCTTCGTACTTGCTAGAGATTGACCCTACTAGTTGGATGTCCCAAAATACCCTTAGCTTAATTCTTTTAAGTTGGGTCGAATACCCCACGACCCGACACGCCCTTGACCATTAAGGAGAATACAAATAGTAGTATCTAGACCATAGAGACTAGAGGAATCTAACCCATTTAGTCACGACCCGCACCCGCTTTTCGGACGCGAGTCCGTGAGCATGCCAGCTACGTATCGAGCGGACCCCAGCCCGACTCGAGTACGTATAAGCTGTCCAGGGCAGGGTATCATATCTAATCTAAACTATATCTCAATCCACATGAATCGTATAAACAAGTATGGGTCATGGTCTGCAGCCCATTAGCATATTGTTCGATTAGACTCTAAGAATGATATGAGCCTATAAATAAGCAGAGTATATCATGGTATGGAATATAAAGCACGAAATGATAATAAAGAAATAACACAAACAAATACCTGTATCATACATCGCAATCCTCTATCATCCTGCTCTGCTAACTAACTCCATGTAGTCGCTAAACCTGAAGAGATCATCAGGTCCTCAGAGGACTAGCAAGATACATAAAAATGAGCCCTTCTAACAGTTTATTATGTATGGAGAAAAATACAGGATAAACAAGTAAAACTGATTAATGAATAAGCACGAATCTATACACTGTCTACACGAAAATGAACTGCTGAACAAGGACTAGAGAACTCATGTCAAGATGTCAACGGATAACCGAAACAAAATACTCAAACCCTCGTCCCTAGTGTGGACTCGCAGGTTTGAACAACTACTAATCCTCGTCCCTAGTGTGGACTCGCAGATTAGCATCACCCTCGTCCCTAGTGTGGACTCGCAGGCGTAAACCCTATACTGCTAACCCTCGTCCCTAGTGTGGACTCACAGGCTAGAATCTACTACTAACCCTCGTCCCTAGTGTGGACTCGCAGGCTAGCATCACCCTCGTCCCTAGCGTGGACTCGCAGGTGTGGACCAATAACTACTAACCCTCGTCCCTAGTGTGGACTCGCAGGCTAGCATCACCCTCGTCCCTAGCGTGGACTCGCAGGTGTGGACCAATAACTACTAACCCTCGTCCCTATCGTGGACTCGCAGGTTAGCTTCAAGGTTCAAGACACAGAGGCACGACTCAATCAAGGCACGACCAATAAGACACAAGGCTAACTGTGAACACTGTCTAAAGCAATGATAAAAATATACCAGCTTGATAGAAAAGATACATGGCAACAATATGAGAAAATTGGATAAAATAATAGACAGTGCATGTAAATAAAGCTGTGTAGAAAGGCAAGGTATACTTGCCTGGGGGTTGTACGAAAAACCAACAATGTAACTCCAATCAATAAGTCAGAAAGTCCAAGTCATCACAACTGTCTCCAAAAGCTGAAATAAACGTTACCAACATTCTCAGAATAGTCAAATTAGCTAGAATTGCCTGTCCTTAAGTCCAATTCGGGACACAAGGGCAAAACGGTAATTTCGGGCAAAATGATGTCCGCCGTTGGATCCGTTTTGTACCGAAAAGCGTGCCAGAGTCAATGGTCTCTAAAGTCGTCAAACTATATGTCTACGGATCCAGTTTTTCGATACGAACCCAACCGTATGTCCATAGTTGGATTCCGGCGGGCCGTGCACAAAATCGCCCGTTGAGTGGGACCGTGGGGCCCGCAAAACGTTGATTTTATCAACTGTCTCAGAATTGGACCAAACTTGGCATACAGAACCAGAAAAATGATACGGTCCTGTTGGTGCAATTTTTGTCTCGATCTGACGAGCGTGCACAAAGTAATTGAGAAGTTTGCAAAGTGCACGATACGGTGAATTTCGACGGATACGGATCAAATTTGTCGCGCACACGCGACCAATTCGAATTCCGTCAAAGCCCACACGACCACGAAACCGTTACGCAGCTTTCGATGCTTATGGTGCGCGACCATATCGCCCGGTTTGGCGGGACGCACGTCGTGTGGATGAGTTTTCTAGTTTTGAAAACAGATTTTTGGGAAACTTTGGGATTCGATTTCTCGACGCTCAGTCGATGATTTCCAAATCCGCAAAAAGGCTTGTGCAGTCCTATATGTTGTCTAAAAGACTCTTCAAATAGATTTTCTAATGTGTCACTGGATCGATCAAAATCGATCGTCGAAGGTGGGTGATTGGACTGCTTTAATGCTCTGTTTTGGGCTGGTTTTTGTCGATCTCGGGTTCAATTTTCCGAGCAACCGAGGTTATCTAAAATCAAACTAACTAATGGGAGTTACAGTTGTATAGGTTGTTGAGTTACCTGCGAAGACGGTTCGACCATTGGTGGACCGAGCGCGATGAATTGTTACCGCAAAGTCGGTCCCTTAGACCGCGGTTGCTGCCACTGTTGGCTGTGCGCCCGAGCGCACGGACTTGGCCGGCCGGCGGCGCTCCGGCGCTCGTCGCGGCGTACAGGACGGCGCACTCGGTCGTGGTCACCAAGGCGACGCGCAGGTGAGTAGGCGGCGTTGTGAGTTTAGGGTTCTCGCGTGTATATGTACGCGGCGTGGAGGAAGAACCCGCGCGGTTTAGGTTAAAAACTAGCAGTAACTTACGGGGGCTCAGGCCTGTTGATGGGCTGATAACCTAGTTCGGTTTTTAACATAACCAAATGTGGGGGGTCTCGGGCCAGCTTGGCTCAACTTGGGCTGCTTGGCTGGGCTCGGCCCAGGTGCATGTTGGGCTGGGATGGGAACTCGGATTGGGGTGTTTGAAGCTCGGGCTTGGCTGGGAAAGCTTTGGTCTGGCTTGGTTGTTTGCTGTTATTCCTTATTATTCTTTTCCTTTTGCTTTCTTTATAAATATAACTATATGTACACACACATGTATATAATATATGTATTTATATATACAAATGCCTATACACCCGTATATATATATATATATATATATATATATATATATATATATATATATATATATATATTCATTAATAAATTCTAATTATATATTTATATGCCTATATAATTTAATATACATATATACACGTATACGTATTCTTACTATTATATGCATTTATATATTTACCATAAATTCCACATAGACCAAGAAATAATTTATATATAACCAATATTTTCACTATATAAAATCATAATTATATATATAGAATTACTTTATACAGTAGTATTAGTACATAATACCTATTTCTCGTATTCTATAAATCTATTTATAAATCTAAATAGATGTAACTACACGTATATACGTGTACCCATGTAGATAATTACATACCTACAATATATATTCACCCAAAATCTAGTAAGCTACTCTTAGTATCTATTTATTAAATAAAACTCTTTTATACATGAAATAATTATTTGTCCACTAAATAATTACACTAATTAAACTACACCAACAATTATCTATGCGGACATCTTTTGGACGTACTGCATGTCTACCTGGGTTTGGGCCTGGCTCGGGTCCAGTCCGAGCTAAATCGGCACAACCGGATCTCGTAAAATCATAATCTTAATTAATATATAATTACGACATCTATAGAGGTTAATGTCGCAACTCGGCCTGGTTTTCCTAGTTAGAACATCACTATGGCTCGGTCTTCCCTACCGGAGCTAATACACTAGCCCAAGCACGCCATGGCACTATCCGTGCCACAATTTCTAGTCACCATGTACTCTAAAACTCCATCATGGCTAAAATCTTCCATCGTAATAATTAACTAAATAATTAATTATAAAAATTTCTAAAATCACCATTTAAAACAAATAGATAATAAAAATAATTTAAAAAATTTCGGGAAGGGGAGCTACACATTTGGTCAACCAAGCCTTGGTCAATAAACCATAGAATTATAGTATAGGAATAAAAGACTTAGATCCTTATGACTCATAGACTATTCTTAATTGATTTTATTCATCTACCATCGTGTCTATATTTTTACTAGCTAAACTAATGACGCTAAAGTAGCCTAGTTTTGCAAGCTCAATTCTTTATCAAGCTTGTTCATGACATATGTTATTGAATGCATCCACTAATGTATTGTCTAATCAGAACCGGTGCATAATGGTCTGATCAACCAAGTGCACTTTGGTTCGCCTTTTCAATCTACGTGGATGTGATATAGTTAAATTTACCCCTTAGAATTCCATCCACGACTGCCTTGACAATTCTTTTAAAATCTATACGACCGCCTTTGAACCACGTATTCAAATTGATAATGTCATCAT
This sequence comes from Iris pallida, assembly GCA_029216955.1. Taxonomy (NCBI): domain Eukaryota; kingdom Viridiplantae; phylum Streptophyta; class Magnoliopsida; order Asparagales; family Iridaceae; genus Iris; species Iris pallida. Next base: position 7,787,752 of record JANAVB010001799.1, read on the forward strand.
TGAACTCCTTAAATCGTGTTCGCCTTCACCGATTTTGGAAGGACGAAGGCACTCTAGCCTTCCTATCGACTATGACCGTTCTCACTCGATGTTGCTATACCTTCATCCTAAACTACTCGACCCTATCAAGACCCTCTAATCGCTTAATTAAAGCGAATCTATTTCTCTAAATCGTGACCCTCATTCATTACCCGTGACCATACCATATTGTTTTTCTACGATCTAGATCGCAATTTCTTACGACATAATTTTTGTGAAAACATTGTCATCGTTGGATCCCCATTGATACCCCCTTGTGTCCTCTCACCCCCTACTAATTTTTAATTTCGAGGACGAAATTCTTTTAAGTTGGGTAGGATGTAAAACCCCTAAATTTCTACTATTTTTTATTCATTTATAAAATTTGTACTGATTTAAAATTTTGTATTGTACGTCATGTAGTCGTATTGTACGTCGTGTGCGAAGGTTCGTCTTTCGTAATTGCTCGACGAATGTGAATATGTGCGAGCGTACATATTTTTGAAAAACATTATTTTTATTATTTTATAGTTTCAACGAAATATAGACAATAATTATTTCTAGCTATTAATTTCAAGTTTACGATTTTAATTATGAAAACCTTTTCGTTTATAGCAGTTATTAATAATAAAATATATTCTTAGTCATACATATATTTCCTAAATATTTTGCTAGTTTATTTTAAATAAAAATATAATTTTCGAGATTTATTAATATTAATATTTGGATATTTAAAAAGATATTTATTATTTTGAAATTATTATTATTGGTATTTTGCAAAATATATTTGGAAGATATTGTGGCAATTTAAATCTTGATTTGAATTCATGTATTTATTTAAATAGTTAAATAATTAAAATTTGAGTTATTCCATTTGATTTTAAACTAGGGAATTTAATTAGATTCAAATTTGATTTGTATTTGGAAATGGATTTTGATTTAAATTGAATTGTATTTAGATTGGATTTCATTTTAAATTAAATAGACGATATATCTACTTGGGTTTTAAATCTATTCCTAAGCCTATCCAAAGTGGGAATTCCCACATCCTATAAATAGGCATGTACTCATCCATAATTTTTATTCTCCACAAATTATTCCACATTATTCCTCCACCATACCATTGCGTGCATCATGTCCGTGTCTCCATTCTCTTCCATTATTTTTATTTTCTATTACAATTACATATTCACCTTCTTCGTGTCCACATGTCGGACACGATCTCGACACAGCTAACCCTAACCCTAACCCTAATCCTATTCTAATCCCTAATCCGGAAAACCCAACGTCGACCAACCCGTCAAGACCCACCTTCCTTCTTCTCCTCCTGGCCAATCCGGCACCCCATACCCACAGCCTACCAACATCACACACCCGACTACCCCAGCACCATCTTCATCACCTACGCCACCCGATGGACACACCACCAACACATGAACACCGCCACGGCCACACTCTGGCCAAGCCAGCCACCCCGACCTCCCCTCACACAAGTCCAGCCATCATCACAGCCCCGCCACAACGACCAACACCGCCGTCACAACCAACATAGAAGAAATCCAAAACCAAAAGAAAACCCTAACCTTCGTCGGGAACGTGTGGCCGCCTCGTCAAGCCGAGCGTCCTCGACCAGCCCACCAGAGCCGTTCTCCTCCGGCTCCTTTTCCACCGCTCGTCGACCTGACCCGTTCCTCCCGACCGCCTCCAGTCTTGTCGCCGCTCCCTTGGCCGCCCGGAGACCCCACTCCGCCGGCGCCGCCTTGTCACCGCTCTACGAACCCAGCCGAGCCCGTCTGCGCCGACCCCTCTCCTCCTTTCCTCATCCTCCGCGGCTGAGAACTGCCGCCGCCCGAACTCCTCTCGCGCGCCGCCTGCTCCCTCGTGCGCCGCCGCCGAGAAACCCTAGTCGCGCCACCCGCGAGCGTCGACCACCGCGATCTTCTTCCCCTCTTTCCTCCGCCTCTCCAGCCGGCGCCGCCCGAGCTCCGCCCGTCGCCGACCGCTTCCTCTCCCTCTCTCTCGCCAATCCCTCTCTCTCGTTCACTCGATCCCCCTCTCTAACCCTTTTCTCTTTCCTTTGTTTTTGGTGCTCAAGAGAACACACAGTGAACATTTTATTATGTTTATTATTATTATTTTTTTATTGGTTAACCATTAATATTATTATTATGTTTCTCAAAATTTATGTTATACTGATTTATTTCCTTATCATCATCATCATTATTATTATTATTATTATTATTATTATTATTATTATTATTATTCCTCTTGTTTCTGCACAACTGAAATGAAATACTACTATTAATATAATTTACTACTTTTATTATTTTAAGATAAAAGGGTATATATTTTTATATATAGGTGGATTTATATATTATGTTAAATACATACTATTATAATGGTATTTTGTTATTAATTATCTTTATTATTTTTACTGGTTTTACTCGTACCAAAAAATTGATTTTGTTCTAGGTATGTTAAAATATTTTTGATATATTGTCATATTATTTTTGGTAATCAAAATAGGTTCCTACCTATAAATAAATTTTCTAGTACTATAAAGTATTTTAAATACAGTTTTTCTTTTTATACAAAAATTCTAGTTTTGCCGAAACCTAGGTATTAGCTTTAAAATGATTTTCGATTCCTAGTACTTTCCTAAAAATTTATTAACTAAGATAAAGGGTAATTTCCAAATTTATGGAATAATTTACTAGTCTTTTCAAATATTTATTATTATTATTATTATTATTATTATTATTATTAGTATTATTAATAAGATATAGTATTTTTACCTAGAAATCCTATTTGGACAAACTGGAGTTTTGTCTAAAAACGGTTTATTATTTTTCAAGCATTCATCTAAAAACTATTTTTAAGCTAATAAGAAATATTTTCAAGCATTATAAATTTCTTATATATATACATAATCTTTATCAAATTTCCTTTCATTATCCTCCCATCCATGACTAAATCCCGTTCTTCCTATTCCCTCGTCAATTCTATCATCCTTATGTCAACCCTAACTAACTTGACCCTTCTGGACCCAATGAAACCGTCCGTGCCACCATCCGAGGTCACCTTGCATAGTTGTTGCACCAAAGTCGCAGATCGTGCCACCTGGATCATTGCACTACACCAGGCATACTACCAGGCAAGACACCTTGCCATTTGCTGTTTAATTATTTTTAGCTCATATTTCATGCATGTTCATTATTTTCTTTATGCAAAATAAACTGTGATACATGGCATAACCTGTTAGAATTTACCGTTCAGTTTATTGCTATGTATTATTTTCTTACACGTTAAACCTAGATTTAAGGGACCACCTTTGTGTGTTGTATTCATGGCCTTGACACGTTATACCACGAAGTTGTGTGTCGCATGTAGAACACGGAAGTGCATGATTGACTGGCCACCAGTACGTACAAGCCGTACGATAGGAATAACCGCTAATAGAGGTTGTATGCTAGTTTGACTTAGCGGTTATAGAGTTAGCATTGGGCAAGAAAGAACATGATTGGAAGTTGACTACCACCCTATCTATCGTAGACTCGCTCGCTACTGAGGAACGATAGGTAGACTATATGCTATAGACTCGCTCGATACTGAGGAATAGTATATGGTGTTGTGACTCGCTACTGAGGTACTGCATTTTCTCGACTTGACTGGGTAGTCATGCGACCATGAACTGTTCTTAAAATGCATTCACTTAGAACGGTTAGGCTACCCTTATCCGTTAGGTATGAGTACCTTTGGTTTGGGTACTTGTATCTGACCGTGGCTTGGAACAATATCTTGTCGCGGATTAGTTCGTCACATCTTGTCCTTGTTTGGTTGTAGGTGTCTCATTACATTAATTACCCATATCTTGTCGTCCCTACCAGATGTACTTCGAAACCCTTGAATCTTCGTATCTTTTGCATGGGGAAGGCTAAGGAAGTGACGTAAATCATATAGCTCAGAGAAGACGTAACTGGTTATTATATGCTGATCTAAAGGAAATCAAATGTGGAGTGTTCCATATGGAAACTTGAGATAGAAATGTGGTAAAGGTCTCGAATAGAATAAAGAGATGTATACTGCCAATCTGGAAACAATCACATTTAGAGAAAATTTTGGGGTTATGAGATAGTTTATAGGTGTATTCAAAACTAATAAGGATATTCAAGGTCAACCTAGATTGGAGAACCACGAAATTCTGGTTATTGATTCTTGGGAGGTTTTACCCTAAGGCTATGTAGAAGGTTAGTAATGGAAAAGAGAAGTTAATTGTGTTTAATAAGGATATTAAACAAGATGTTGCAAGAAAATGACTAGGGATAGAGAGAACACAAAGTTATGGAAGTTTAGAGATTGTTGTGAAATATTTTTAGGAGAATAATATTCAAGGGTGTATGTCGAAGAAAATACGAAAGTTGATTTTATGAAGGAAGATAAGTTTTGTAAGGCCTAGAGATTTAAATTAAATAATACGAGGAGAACAATTTGAACAAGTTCAAGGAATTCGTAAACGGGATTTAGAGGTTTTGGGTCAAATTTAAGACAAGACGAAAGAACTTGGAAATTTAAATCAATGGTTAATGTTGATTCCTAAATGTGAGGGCTGTGCTTCACGAGTGGTGTTTGGAAATTGGGAATTACCTACGGTAGTCATGGTAAGGGTTTAAGTAAAGGTTAAATTTTTATATGGAGACTGGTGAGGTAAAGATATGATTGGCAAGTTATGACCAGATGAACTTAAGAGTATCAGAAGAAGATGACTAACTCGATCTTCATTATTTTTGTGCATTAATTACCACCTCTTGAACTCCCACTTTCTAATTGAGATCCTTTGACGTTCCTTATCGTGACTTTGATATTCGGAATGTAATACTAGCTGTTACCCTCCAACAAATCTTATATGCAAGACCTAGACGAGCTCACCTTCGTGTAGGTATATCATGTCCCACTTAAACCCGTCTTCTTGTACTCTATTTTCTTGATATAATTTTCTGGTCAACTGGCTAAACTATATACTAAATTTCTTCTTATTTCAATTAGAAATCCAGTCTTGACTCAATTCTTTCGACCCGACATGTGATGGTGTTCTGCTTGTTTCCTTAGATGCTTAACCTTGTACCTTATCTGATTACTTGACCCGTTTGGTTAAGAACCTTGGACTATGTAATTCCTTTCATCATTACCACCCTTATATCTTGTGCTACTAAATTAGCCTTAGTTTTGCAAGCTTATCTATTTTCGAGCTTGGTCATGACATATTTTATTGGGTTGCCACCCACTAACATATTGTCTAATCAGAACCGGTACATGATGGTCTGATCAACCTATTGCACTTTGGTTCACTTTTTCATGTATCAATCTACGAGAATGGAGACAGTTAAACTTGACCCTAGAGTCTCATTCGCGACAGCCTTGACAATTCTCCTTGAAATCTTTTCATCGCCTATGAACCTCGTATTCGTACTCAGTCGAATTAAATTTAATCATGACCTGAATCTCCACCATTGGATGCTCGTGCTCATACTTTGATTTCATTGATTTCCTTTCTTGCCCAAATCTCGTTTTATCCCGAAATTGATCAACTTAGATCGTGTCAAGACAAAAATTTATTTGTGATTTGTTGTGCCTAAATTTTCAATTTTTGTCATTTTATGGAATAGTAACCTTTTAATAATTTCTTAGTTGCTTGTTAATGACCAATTTTTATATAGGATGGTAGACAGCCCTACAACCTTGATGATTGTTGTTCCCTTACCTTTCCAATTAGGACACCCTAGATTGTTTGTGTGTTGATACCATAGTACTGTTTTGACCTAGAATGATTAGTGTACCTAGGTGAGACTTCCAACTGCTATGGTATGCCCTGACCTTGTATTCTATTCCTTCAAATTGCATGATTTAGATAAATTTTCTTAAGACCTTGATTGTTGGAAAATAGGGGCGTCACCCCATTAGTATCTGTTGTAGATATATATAGGTTAGTCCTTGATGTGGGGATGTGTGTCTATAAACATGTAGCTTATGAGATTTATAAGAGATTATAGTGTCAGCCTTGATAGGATGTACTAGTCTTTTGGTGAGTATAAATGTGTTATGAGAGATAGGGGCCTATATGTCTTAGTAATGCATCGTCCTATGGTAATAGAATGTATTAATAGATGGTTAATAGGAAGATAATAGTTTGAGCATACCTATAGCCTATGATCAGTTCCTCTCCATCCTTAGTTAAGACCACTTTAAAATAGGTCCAGTCTCTTGGATATAGGTTCCAGTCCATATTTTATTGAAGTTCCATTACCGCCGTACAGCAGAGCAGTGTTGGAGGTATTCCTAGATTGACATTATCTAGATGTCCGTTTATTATTCCAGTGTTAGGAAGTGTTACCTTAGATATTGGGTAGGTTAGAGGCTCTAGAAGGAGTACTATCGATCTTAAATTTCGAGGACGAAATTTTTCTAAGGTGGGTAGAGTTGTAGCACCCAGTTTTCTAAATGAGGGTAATTTTGAAATTTCGTGTTTATAATTATTTTAATAATAATATTTAATTCATGATATGATGTTTGGTGATTTTAAATTATTTTAAAATTATTTAAATCAATGACTTGTGGTTTTGACGTTTTGCTAGTGAAACCCTAAAGACTGTTTGACCTAGAGCCTAACCATGTGATTATGACATTTTAATATCATTTCTGGCCTAAGAATATTTTGTATTTGACCTTTTTGAATTATTTTGATATTTATTTTATTATTTATGATATTGTTTTGGGGTTATTTGAGTCGGGTTCGAATTTTATCTCAATCCGACTTGTAACGGGGACCCGGGGTAACTTAGACTCTAGTTGGACCCATGCATTAGTTAGCCATGGCCCACATTTTAATTAGTCATGTTAGAAAGATTAGTCATAATCCTAATTATTAGGTTAACCATTTAGAGTTTTTTTTATTTGACCCTTTTACCCCCAAACCCTAACCAAAAATGTTTTAAACACTTGTAACTAAGGGAGGGGCAAATTTGTAATATTCAATGAAGGGGGGATATAACCATTGTGGCCGGTCCTAATAGGACTCCCATCTCATTTCCTTTCATTGAGAAGTCTTCTTCCCCAAGTGCAGCTCTCCCAAGGAAGAAGCCTTTCTCCTTAGATTTTCTCTCCTTTAGGTAATATTTCCTTCTCTTTTATTTCTCCATTTTGCATTTAGGAAAGTTTTAACCATAGGAATGATCTCCATTGTCGTGTCCCTATTTTTGTGTCCTCTTGTGTCCATTATGTGTCCTTTAGGGATTTCTATTGTATTATTTTTGCTCGTGCTCATACTTTGATTTCATTGATTTCCATTCTTGTCCAAATCTCGTTTTATCCCGAAATTGATCAACTTAGATCGTGTCAAGACAAAAATCTATTTGTGATTTGTTGTGCCTAAATTTTTAATTTTTGTTATTTTATGGAATAGGAACCTTTTAATAATTTCTTAGTTGCTTGTTAATGACCAATTTTTATATAGGATGGTAGACAGCCCTACAACCTTGATGATTGTTGTTCCCTTACCTTTCCAATTAGGACACCCTAGATTGTTTGTGTGTTGATACCATAGTACTGTTTTGACCTAGAATGATTAGTGTACCTAGGTGAGACTTCCAACTGCTATGGTATGCCCTGACCTTGTATACTATTCCTTCAAATTGCATGATTTAGATAAATTTTCTTAAGACCTTGATTGTTGGTAAATAAGGACGTCACCCCATTAGTATCTGTTGTAGATATATATAGGTTAGTCCTTGATGTGGGGATGTGTGTCTATAAACATGTAGCTTATGAGATTTATGAGAGATTATAGTATCAGCCTTGATAGGATGTACTAGTCTTTTGGTGAGTATAAATGTGTTATGAGAGATAGGGGCCTATATGTCTTAGTAATGCATCGTCCTATGGTAATAGAATGTATTAATAGATGGTTAATAGGAAGATAATAGTTTGAGCATACCTATAGCCTATGATCAGTTCCTCTCCATCCTTAGTTAAGACCACTTTAAAATAGGTCCAGTCTCTTGGATATAGGTTCCAGTCCATATTTTATTGAAGTTCCATTACCGCCGTACAGCAGAGCAGTGTTGGAGGTATTCCTAGATTGACATTATCTAGATATCCGTTTATTATTCCAGTATTAGGAAGTGTTACCTTAGATATTGGGTAGGTTAGAGGCTCTAGAAGGAGTACTATCGATCTTAAATTTCGAGGACGAAATTTTTCTAAGGTGGGTAGAGTTGTAGCACCCAGTTTTCCAAATGAGGGTAATTTTAAAATTTTGTGTTTATAATTTTTTTAATAATGATATTTAATTCATGATATGATTTTTGGTGATTTTAAATTATTTTAAAATTATTTAAATCAATGACTTGTGGTTTTGACGTTTTGCTAGTGAAACCCTAAAGACTGTTTGACCTAGAGCCTAACCATGTGATTATAATATTTTAATATCATTTATGGCCTAAGGATATTTTGCATTTGACCTCTTTGAATTATTTTGATATTTATTTTATTATTTATGATATTGTTTTGAGGTTATTTGAGTCGGGTTCGAATTTCATCTCAATCCGACTTGTAACGGGGACCCGGGGTAACTTAGACTCTAGTTGGACCCATGCATTAGTTAGCCATGGCCCACATTTTAATTAGTCATGTTAGAAAGATTAGTCATAATCCTAATTATTAGGTTAACCATTTAGAGTTTTTTTTTATTTGACCCTTTTACCCCCAAACCCTAACCAAAAATGTTTTAAACACTTGTAACTAAGGGAGGGGCAAACTTGTAATATTCAATGAAGCGGGGATATAAGCATTGTGGCCGGTCCTAATAGGACTCCCATCTCATTTCCTTTCATTGAGAAGTCTTCTTCCCCAAGTGCTCTCAAGCTCTCCTAAGGAAGAAGCCTTTCTCCTTGGATTTTCTCTCCTTTAGGTAATATTTCCTTCTCTTTTATTTCTCCATTTTGCATTTAGGAAAGTTTTAACCATAGGAATGACCCCCATTGTTGTGTCCCTATTTTTGTGTCCTCTTGTGTCCATTATGTGACCTTTAGGGATTTCTATTGTATTATTGTTGTGTCTTGTGTCCATGGAGAAAACCTCCAAACTTGGACACACTTTATATTTAAAATATTGATTAAATAAATTAATTCATATTAAATCTCATATTTGAATATGTAGAGATGTGTTCTTGAGTACTTTACATTTTATTCATGTATCTCTTATACATGTGTTCATGTTACATATATAGATTTGTGTATGTATATATATATATATATATATATATATATATATATATATATATATTTATTACATATATATATATATATATATATATATATATATATATATATATATATATATATTGTAATGAGAGTGTATCTATATTTATATATGTAATAAATGGTTCATGATGATTATATAATTAAGTTTGTGAGTGTGGTTCTCATATTATTATTGCTATTATTGTTGTGGATAATTAGGATATATATTGTGTATTCTTTTGGCTCAAACTATCTAAATCCGTCATGATTTTTATCCACGTTTTTAATTTCAGCCCTAACTTAGAAATGTCATAACTTCTAGCTCAAAGCTCGGTTTAATCTCCCATTTTTTTTTTAAAAGAAGCGTATTGAAGTTAGATTTCCAAAAACATGTATTAATAGGCCTAATTCTTTCTGTAACTTTCTGGAGAATTATTTGAGTGTCAGCTGTACGAAAGACAAACGCGTTCTCGGTGTTTTCGCGATTCCGGGAGTTTTCGGAAACGAAAACGCGATCCGTTTGAAGTTTCGGAAAGCTAACACATAGATCTATAACATACTTTAATCCTAGAATTTAATTCATGCTGAGTTGGTACAGTATTGATTATTAGTAGGAGTTACTATTCGGCATATGTATTTTGTGCACCCTTGTGTGTAATATAATGTTCTATTTGATTTTAACCCATGTTAATGTATATACATTATGTAACTAAATAGAGAATGCAAGCATGAGTAAATGGTTAAATAAATGATGTATGAGGTGTAAGTATCCTATCTAATGTAAGCATGTATAAGTATGGCTTGTAATGAATATGTAGGTTCCATAGTATGTAATGTATGGTACATATAGTTGTGCAAGAGAATAAATAAACGATGAATGAATGCAAGCATGAATGTAATATAATAATAGATGTAATGTATGCAATATACAAGTTAATGAGATGTAATGTTCTATGTTAACACAAATCCTATATTACCTCATGTACCCCTTACACTATGTTGACACTATCATACTTGACACTTTGTTCACTTACACTTTGACACTCTTTGATATGTATACACTATGTATGCCCATTTAACCCTCACTTGCCCCTTTGCCATATTCACATACACACACATAGCCTCTTAAATAAGTATTTATGAATATAGTTAACTTAGCTATGTATGTATATTATATATATGTTAGCATATTGTATTGTAATATATAAGTTTATACAGCCATTTGAAATACCATGATTATAGACCTAATGTTGAATACCAATATATGCATGTGTATATATGTGTAGACATGTATAGCTTAAAGTAATAGATTACCTAGTATATATCTAATGTGAATTCTTGGCTATTTGAGTATTGAATAATTGCATGCTATATAGAGTTGGGTGTATGTTGGCTTGTATACCCTTGTATTGATGTGTGCTTGCTAGGATAGTCTTGGTTAGGCCTAGTAAGACTTGCTGGGTTAGGACATGACCTAGTTTGACCTAGTTAGACTAGTGTAGTTGACCAGAGTTGACCAAGGGTTGACTTTGGCCTAGTTTGACCTAGATTCATGTAGAATACATTGTAGTGCTTTATATTACCCTTCTGGACATGTTGTGACTTGTGCTGTTCTGATTAGGAGCCAGACACCTCTCCTCGGACAGTATACTTACTTTGGACATTCAGACACCAGGCAAGTACATTCTCTGATCATTTCATATCTTGTTTAGGATTATATTTCCTGCTTTAGATTACTTTACATGATGCTGACACGTTGGAAACATGGATTAGTACTATATGGATCTTGTTGTCAGATGTTATCCCCTTGGCGGATACATCGGGTATTCGTGTTCGTATACTTTATCGTGAGCATCGTGTACTCCTTGTATTCGTGACATTCGTGTACAAATCGTATAAAATTGTGTATATTCATGTATTCACATGATCTCGTGTGCGACTATAGTTCATGTGCAATAACATATCATATCTAGATCCTTGTGTATTGATTGGGACGGGGGAGTAGAAGTGGTTATGTAATCAATCCAGTAGATTACTCCTGTACAACCTCTGTAGATTACTCGTGTACAACATCGTGCCGTTTATATAACCATCTTGTGCTCTGAATCACTAGTCACTGATAATTCTCTATATAGTGTAGCTATTTACTTACAGTCTCTCTCTTTTTTATCATGTTATTTCTTCAGATCCTGTATCTTACTCTCTAGCATATTTATATTTCCTAACCTGTTATGATATTGTTGAGATGTACTGTACTCGCTCCTGTCCTGACTGGACCCGTTGATAAATTTTACAGATAGCTTGGAGATTGCCTGCTAGCCTAGAGGAGACACATTAGAGGTTGTTTAGTTAGCTATTTTCAATTGTCTGGAGTTGTATTTACTTTATGGATTACTGTATCCGAGTTTGGAGATTTGAGATGTATTTTTGGATTTGTGTATCTTAGACACTTAGATTTCTCTCTGTTGTACCTCTTTTGGATTTTATATTTTATCTATCCTTATCATGCTCTACCTTAGATGTGATTGAGTCTGTATCTGCTATGTCACCCCCATTCAGGGAGTATAAACTGCTTAGCCTTATACTGTTAGATGTATGAGACCTTGGACAACGTTCTACCGCCGACACTGTGGCGTAGGCTGGACGTACCCACTTCTCGTGTCCTAACTCTAGGGTGCGGGTCGTGACATATATATATATATATATATATATATATATATATATATATATATAATTAAAGGATTATATTGAGGATGCTTTTATCTTTTTATCTTGTGTAAAATTTATTAAAGATTATATCCTATATCTGACATTGTCGGAGAGCCTATTTTAGACCTTTCTCTATAAATTGCTTGAGGTATTATAGAATCATCTACTTGTATTCTTTGTACTTTGCTGACTTCAAAAATAACTACTAATAAAATGATAAAATGGGATGATATAAAATTTTCCGTTGAATGGATTCTTAATCTAGCAACACCACCATGTCCAATACTGGACACAGATATTGATCAAATAATTCAAAATGAAGAAGGTGAAATAGAAGTAAGATTTACACCTCAAACTAGAGCTACAATATATATATATATATATATATATATATATATAGGGGTGTGTCATTATGCATATGTGTGTGACAATGTAACCCTCATGTGTATAGTGTGTGTGTGTAACAACACATATAGGTTTGTGTATACATGTGTGACCTATAGGGTGATGTGGCATGTGTCTTAACTGTAACAATGAGTGTTCCCTGTGTAGGTGATATGTTCCTCTTGTGACTTGCGTAAGTGTAGATAGTGAGTGAAAGAGGAGTGTCAATAAAGATGGGCATATGTTTGCAACCTGTTTGCGCTGTACAGGACATGAGGGACAGCCATTTTGCGTGTGTGTGTTATGCACACACATGTTGTGTGCATTTAGCTGTGTATAGGTTATGATGGAGAGTGAAATATATATATATATATAATTTTTTATTTTTTTATTTTTTAGGAAATGGGGAACTTTATTGAAGTATCAGGCGCAAAATGCCACAGCCTATACAAGTAAGAGCACCAAGCACCAAATCACTACAACTACAAACGAACGAAAACGTAAAGGTGCAACGCGTCTACAAAACGACATCTCCAAAAAAAGGGGGGCCCGAGGCTAAGATAGGGCCTCCCAAAAGCTATCCGAGGAGTGCGGGCAGCGCCTCCTGACTTTATGCATCTGTCTGATGACCTTCCTATTCATTTGGGTGGGAAGGTATTGGCATCCTTCATACCTGAATTTGTTTCGATTCTTCCACAAGACCCATATTTCGGCGGCTGCAACGATCTGAAGCCCATGAGAACTGCTCCAGCTGGTCAGAAGATCGTTGAGGCCCCCAGGAAGATGATCCTGCCGACACTTGGAGTAGAGGCTAGTCCACATCTGCGAAGCGAGGACTCCGGAGAGAAGGACGTGCTCCGCCGATTCTGCTTGATGAGCAGTACAATAGTGGCATCTCGATGCTAGGCTGAATCTGAAAGAGGTGATGGAGTCGTCGGTGGGGAGCTTCCGACGATGGGCTCTCCAGATCAATATCGACCATTTTTTGGGAATGCATGACTGCCAGTACGGAGTAATTAAGGGAGACGGCACTCCGATGCCTCTCGCCACAATCCTGGCGGTGGCCAGCGAGAAAATGCCATCGGGATTGGGGGTCCACCGCAGAGCGTCCTGATCGTCGGAGATCTCCAAATCCACGACGGTGAGACTGGTGGCAGCCGCCTGACCGAGCCAGTCTCTGACTCTGTCCCACCTCCAACCAGAGTCGCTGTCCTACGGATCTCAGATCTCGCAGTTGTGGAGGATATTCGCGGAAGGCTGGATGACCTCGTCCCCCGACCAACGTTCGTGGCACGCCGATGAGCGGCCGTTGCCCAGCTGAAGGTGAATTAAGGGTTCAGCGAGATGCCGACCGCGGATGTTGCGTCGCCAAGTTACCGAGGATCCGTTGTTGACAGCGGTCGTCGCGGGATGGGATGATCTGAAGTATCTAGCCTTCATGAACCGAGTCCATAGCGAGGAGTCAGTGCGCAGCTTCCACCATAACTTCATGGAGTAGGTGTCAACAATGTGCTCTAATCTGCTGAAGCCCAACCCTCCTTCTGCAGTTGGTTTAGCCATGGTGTCCAAACTAGCCCAGTGGTGCTTATCCTTACCTTTACTGTGTCCCCAAAAGAAGTTGGCGAAGAGGGATTCCAGCGAGGAAATGACCTTCTTTGGAGGGGAGCAGACGGCCAGGGTGTGGACGGGTATGGAGGAGAGGACGTGCTTGATCAGAATCATTTTGCCACTCTGGGATAGGGTCGCGTTGTGCCATCCCTCGATCTTCTTTCTAATTTTGCTCACCAGGTCCTCGAAGATGTCGGAGTTAGATTTATCGTAAACCAGCGAACACCCAAGATAGGAGAACGAAGGGTATGCGGTGGTGAAGAAGGTCAGATTAGATAACAAGGCTGAGTGATATCTGTCTACTTTGTGGTGAGTGTAGATGACGCTTTTGTTATTGTTAACACGTTGGCCAGAGCATCTCGCATATCTCTCCAGCATTTTGTTGACCACCTCGACGGACCCGATGTGACCAGAAGAGAAAATAAGGATGTCGTCGACGTATGCGAAGTGGGTGATAACAGGACAGTCGGTGGTTGTATGGAAGCGGTAGAAATGGGGCGTGTTAGCCATATTTTTGAGGTTCCTGTTGAGAGCTTCAGCTGCGATGATGAAGATGGTGGCGGATAGAGGGTCCCCCTGTCGCACTCCTCGGCTGGAGGTGATGAAGCTCACGGCTTGTCTGTTGATGACGGTAGAGAACCAGGAATTGCTAACAGATCTGAAGATGATGTCAATCCAAGATTCAGCGAATCCAAAGGCCATGAACACCCAGATTATGAATTACCGTCTAGGCGATCGTAAGCTTTCTCCATGTCAAGTTTAATGGTGATATTTTTCCCTCTGGACGGGAATTTCATGCATGTGACCATCTCGTGAGAGAGAAGGATGTTGTTGATGGAACTGGGGATTCCCAGGACCCTTCCTTTGGTGTGCGTATTGATCGATAGAAAGTTAAACAGATCTAATACGTGTTCTAACCCTTCATAGGCAGAAACTAGGGTTCACGAATTATACCTGCGGCAGAAAGGAGACAAGTAATTCCTGGCAATCTCGAGCGGACGACCCCAAGATCTTCTACACGTATTCCTTCCTCGAGTTGGACGTCGTGTGGGCGACGATCTCCCAACCTTTTCTTCTCCTTGGCAGCCCTCTCTTTCTCTCCTTACGTGAATCACGAATTTAGAGAAAATTTCAGATTTCTGATGAGCAATATGGCGGCCAGAGAATAGAGGATATATATAGGCTACGGCAGAGACCATGAGGAGAAATTAGGGTTAGGCCTCCTAACGAATCTGGATATCCCGTGTTCAGGCCGAACACACAATCCAGGCCCATTAACAATAGCTCGGTCCACTAATGAGCTATTGTTGCACTACCTCTCTAATCCCAAATTATGTTTGTGGGCTCCTTTTATTATATGCTCGTTTCGCTCCCCATGTTAAGATATCATATGTCCGTCGATCAAATTAAGTTACTGACAACTATATTGATTCGACATCTTTTTTCCTTAAGTAGTACCGCTCAACTTTATTTGTCATGTTGGATATAATCCACCTGCAGGGTTTACATGTCAATCCTTATGAGCTTCTTAAGAGGACATCATCAACCCGATGTATCGGGACATGGATTCCATTTATAATCAACAGCCCATCATACATACAATGTTATTACCCAATTCATAGAGGTTGTTGATCCATAATGAATCTCACTCTTTTATGAGTCAAAGTAATGCACACTGCATATACATGTCCATTCTTATATCCGGATTAAGAGCACAAGCATCCATAATAACAAAGGTGTTTGTTCTCTTATGTAGTCAGTACAAAGAGAACAACCTCAAGTGGTCCTGTTCAATACACACAAAGTGTACTAGTGTAAACCTATAGTCAAGATAGACTAATACCAGATTACACTACAATCTTTCCAATAGATTGTCCAAGTCCATCTAGGTTGTGAACTATTTATATACTCCATAGGAAAATGATAATATGATCTTCTGTGTGACACCACACACCATATTATCTACAATATAGAATATCAGACATTTGTATTAACATTTGCAACAAATACAATATGCAAACATTTGCCCATATGATTCTCATTCAAAATTTAAGAAAATAAGGTTACTACAAAAGTGATGCTTTTAGTATATAACCCTAACAATCTCCTACTTATACTCAAAGCATTGCTTTTCAGTATACTGTTACAAATCTTCCACTTATACTTAAAGCCATGCTGCTACACATCTGACTCCCATTCCCTCAACATGACTGTCGAAAGCCTTAGCTGGTAAGCTCTTTGTAAAGGGATCAGCTAGGTTGTCGGCTGATGCTATCTTGATCACAGCAACTTTTTTTTCTTTACGAAATCTCGTATCAGGTGGTACTTGTGCTCAATGTGTTTGCCTGTCTTATGTGCTCGTGGTTCCTTCGAGTTTGCAACTGCACCACTATTATCACAATCAAGTGTAATAGACTTAGGCAAACTAGGTACCACATCCAAGTCCAACATAAAGTTTCTGAGCCAAACCGCTTCTTTGGCTGCCTCAGAGGCTGCCACATACTCGGATTCCATGGTGGAATCAACAATACATTTTTGCTTGATACTCCTTCACACAATGGCTCCACCTTCCAAAGTAAACACATAACCTGAGGTAGATTTCCTGGAATCCCTATCTGACTGAAAATCTGAGTCTGTATACCCCAATAGAACTAAACTATCTGCCTGGTAAAATAGTATATACTCTTTAGTACTTTTCAGGTACTTCAAAATATGTTTTACGGCAGTCCAGTGCTCTTGTCCTGGGTTAGACTGATATCTGCTGACCATGCCTACGGCAAAGTAGATGTCTGGTCTCGTACATAGCATTGCATATATTAAGCTTCCTACTGCTGAAGCATAAGGAACTGCCTTCATGTTCTCTATCTCTTTAGGTGTCCTCGGACACTGCTCCTTTGATAGAGCAATTCCATGTCTAAAAGGTAAGAAACCTTTCTTAGAATTTTGCATACTAAAACAAGTTAGTACAATATCGATATAGGAAGCTTGGGATAAGCCCAACATCCTTTTCTTGCGATCTCGTAGAACTTTGATCCCAAGGATGTGACCTACTTCTCCCAAGTCCTTCATATCAAACTGTTTGGATAACCATACCCTTACATCAGATAATACCTTCACATTGTTTCTAATGAGCAAGATGTCATCCACATGAAGTACTAGAAACACCACCACATTTTTGTCACACTTTCTGTATACACATGATTCATCCTGACATTGATCAAATCCATAGGATTTTATCACCTGATCAAAACATATGTTCCAAGATCTGGAAGCTTGCTTAAGTCCATAAATGGACTTCTTGAGCTTATAAACAAGATGCTCCTGGCCCTTTTCAATGAACCCGTCTGGTTGCTCCATATAGATGTCTTCCTCAAGACTTCCATTAAGGAAAGCTGTCTTGACATCCATTTGCCAAATCTCATAATCGAGATGAGCTGCAATAGATAAAAGAATCCGAATAGACTTAAGCATGGCTACAGGAGAAAAGGTTTTTTCATAATTGATACCCTCTCTTTGAGTAAAACCTTTTGCTACAAGCCGAGCTTTAAAGGTTTCAACCTTACCATCTGATCCTCTTTTTCTCTTATAGACCCACTTGCATCCAATAGCTTTTACACCAACGGGTGGTTCTACAAGCTCCCAGACCTGATTAGAATCCATAGATTCTATTTCAGATATCATTAATTTTTGCCAAGACTCTGCATCTTTATCTTGGAGTGCTTCATTGTAGGTACAGGGATCATAATCTTGTTCCTCAGGGACGAAGTCTGACGACTCTTCCAAGAACATATATCTATCAGGTTGTATCACAATCCTCCCACTACGACGAGGCACTATCGGTTGTGGTGTAACATTTGTGATACGTTGTGCAGTTATTTGTGGTTCATCCTCTTGTACTGTTGGCACTAAAGTACTTGGTGTCTCATGTCTCAGTTCTTCTAGAACAACTCTACTTGTGGGTTTATGGTTCATCACATAGTCTTCCTCTAAGAATCGGGCATTGGTGCTAACAATAACCTTCTGATCCTTAGGACTATAAAATAAACCTTCTTTCGTTCCTCTTGGATAGCCTACAAACAAGCGTACTTCTGTACGAGATTCCAACTTATCTGCTTTTCCATTCAGCATATGTGCTGGACTACCCCAAATGTGAACATGTTTCAGACTAGGCTTACGCCCAATCTACGGCTCTGTGGGAGTAAGAGGTACTGACTTAGAAGGAACCAAGTTCAAAATATAAGCTGCAGTCTCTAAGGCATATCCCCAAAACGAATCTGGCAAATCCGAATAACTCATCATTGATCTAACCATCTCCATAAGAGTTCTATTCCTTCTTTCGGCTACACCATTCTGTTGGGGCGTTCCAGGTGCAGTCAATTGGGATGCAATCCTAGCCTCTGATAAATAATCCCTAAACTCTCCAAAGAGGTACTCGCCACCACAATCTGATCGTAACGACTTGATACATTTTCCATGACGTTTCTCCGTTTCAGCCTTGTACTCTTTGAATTTCTCAAAGCACTCAAACTTACGGTGCATCAAATAAATGTATCCATACCTTGAATAATCGTCAATAAATGTGACAAAATATTCAAAGCCACCTCTAGCTTGGATAGTCATGGGTCCACACAAATCAGAATAAACCAATTCCAACACATCTTTGGCCCTATACCCCTTTGCCGTAAAAGGCCTTTTGGTCATTTTATCTTCCAAGCAGGATTCACAGACTGGTAGTGCCTCCACTTCCAATGAACTCAAAGGTCCATCTTCAACCAGTCTTTGAATCCTTCTTAGGTTAATATACCCCAATCGCAAGTGGCAAAGATATGTTTGGTTCATACAAGAAGGTTTTTTTTTCTTATTTAAGTTAGATGACATGTTATTCATTTCCATAAGTTGCATTGTGGACGAAATAGGATTAATGACATACAAATTATCAACCAATGCACCAGAACAGATAAAATGTTTATTCTTTCTAATAATAATATTGTCATTAAAATAAACTGAATATCCATCCTTAACTAACATAGAAACAGAAACTAAATTCCTTCTAAGTGAAGGTGCATAAAGACAATCTCTCAATGTCAAAGACTTATTTCTACCAAAAGATAAAGTAACATCTCCTAATACAACGACCGATACTTTTGTAGCATCACCCATGAACAAGCATATCTCTCCATTACTGAGCCGTCTTGTTTCCTGGAACCCCTGCAATGTATTGCAGACATGATTAGTGGCTCCTGTATCTACACACCAGGTGCCGGTAGATAACACCGCTAAACATGTTTCAACTACTAGTAAATGAGATATACCTTCTTTGTTCCCTTGTTTGAGAAATGGACAATCAGTCTTCCAATGTCCTGACCCTTTGTACTTAAAATATTTGTCTTTCGACTTTTTCACCGCGCCTTGAGGTCCCATGCCCTTCTTTGCTGAGTTTGCCCATTTCTGAATATTATTCTTCTTCTTATCGCCTTTAGGCTTAGAAGTAGAAGCCTTTTCAGAAACAAAAACATGACCACTCTGCCTAAAGAGAGATTCAGCATCCTGTAGCTCTTTTGCAAGTTCTGCCAAACTATACAACCTTTTGTTCATGTTGTAATTAAGGCAGAAATTGTCAAAACTTTTAGGCAGAGTCCCGAGAATGATATCGACCTGGATTTCCCCATCGATTTCAGCTCCAAGGATCTCCATCTCATTCAGATAACCCATTATCTTGAGAACATGATCCCTTACTGGTGTACCCTCAGCCATTTTTGTATTCATCAAACATTTTATAGCAAACTGCCTAGCTGCTCTACTATGATGTCCGAAGAGTTCCTTGAGGTTATACATCATGTCATAAGCTGTGGCCATGGCCTGATGCTGATGTTGCAGTACATTTGACATAGATGCCAGAATGTAACACCGTGCCATCTCATCTGCCTTTTTCCACTTCTTATAAGCCTCTTTGACCTCTTCATCAGAGTTAGCATCAGGCTTAGGTGGGCATTCCACAACAAGTACATATTTGTACTCCTCAGCAGTCAGAACAATGTCCAAATTATATTTCCAGTCAATATAATTAGGTTCAGTAAGTTTGTTTTCTTTAAGAATCACCATAAGTGGACCGAAAGAACCCATTTTTGAAATCCTGAGAATCACATAAATAAAATTATGTAGGGCAAAAAAAACTTTTTGAGTTAACTAAATATTGATTCCCTCAAAACAATAATAAGAAATTCACCAACACCTTGAACACCATGAATTTAGCATGCCACGATAGTGTGGACGTATACAAATTCAACTTTGTTCAAGTAGATTTTTCTTATTAATTTTACTATCATGTCAATATAACTTTATGACAAATAAAATTAATATGCTGGGCTTACTCTGGTCATACAAATAATAGCAGTGACTCCGATGGGGAGGATACCATTATTTGTATCTAAGTGTATACCATTACTTAACTAAGTCCATTACCTTGTAATGAGTTCCTTTAGATGGAGAAGTGAACACATACTAGTAACTTTCTACAATTATCCCTAAGGAAGTTTGTACTGGTGATCCATAATTATACTCATCCGATATGTAGGAAAGCACTAAAGCCAACACGCAAGTATAATTACATCACCTACAAACCAGTAATGGAGACCATAGGATTTATACTAAAAAAAATCCTCTCCCACTTAGTTATTTAATAATGAGGGGTTTTCTACTAGTTGATATTATGTCCATGTTTTCCATTATTAATGTAGGCTTGGTTTTTCAAAAAAATAACCACACAATAATAAACATGCATAATCAGAAAAAGCAAAATGACAAAAATAAGAGAAAATATCCAACTATTATGGTCATCTTTGCTGCTCCGTCCTCAACTATCCGAATCCAAAATCTGGCGCTGTGCAAATCTGTACGGGGTTCGACCTGCCTGGTCAGGTCACGGTTTTCGGGGCAGCGCCCCATTTTTTTAAGGTTTTGGCTGTTGATTCCTTCATCGAAAATCATCTGTCTGCCTCTGGACTGCTTAAAACCAGTATCTCGTCCGACGTCAGAAACAGCCACCACCGCCATCACGATTGATCAAAAATAATTAAAATTATATCAATCCTATGCCTCCCGAAGGAGTTCACACATAATCTAGATTGAAAAATTAAAATAATAAGCACGATCAACCCTCGTGATTTTAATTACATCCACAACAACAACATCCACGACATGTCCGTGGTTTATAATAACACAATCAAAAAACATGCATTGGACCATAATAGTTGGATCTAAGATGTCTACAAAATCGAGTTAGAGCAGATCTACATCTACCGACTATTACACAGCGTAGGTTTTATTGGAGAACATGGATGTATCAATCAATACGTAGATGCAAAGTGGCTCTGACACCAATTGATAGAACTGGGGATTCCCAGGACCCTTCCTTTGGTATGCATATTGATCGATAGAAAGTTAAACAGATCTAATACGTGTTCTAACCCTTCATAGGCGGAAACTAGGGTTCACGAATTATACCTGCGGCGGAAAGGAGACAAGTAATTCTTGGCAATCTCGAGCGGACAACCCTAAGATCTTCTGCACGTATTCCTTCCTCGAGTTGGACGTCGTGTGGACGACGATCTCCCAACCTTTTCTTCTCCTTGGCAGCCCTCTCTTTCTCTCCTTACGTGAATCACGAATTTAGAGAAAATTTTAGATTTATGATGAGCAATGTGGCGGCCAAAGAATAGAGGATATATATAGGCTACGGCAGGGACCATGAGGAGAAATTAGGGTTAGGCTTCCTAACGGATCTGAATATCCCGTGTTCAGGCCGAACACACAATTCAGGCCCATTAACAATAGCTCGGTCCACTAATGAGCTATTATTGCACTACCTCCCTAATTCTAAATTATGTTTGTGGGCTCCTTTTATTATATGCTCGTTTCGCTCCCCATGTTAAGATATCGTATGTCCGTCGATCAAATTAAGTTACTGACAACTATATTGATTTGACATCTTTTATCCTTAAGTAGTATCGCTCAACTTTATTTGTCATGTCGGATATAATCCACCTGCAGGGTTTACATGACAATCCTTATGAGCTCCTTAAGAGGACATCATCAACCCGATGTATCGGGACATGGATTCCATTTATAATCAACAGCCCATCATACATACAATATTGTTACCCAATTCATAGAGGTTGTTGATCCATAATGAATCTCACTCTTTTATGAGTCAAAGTTATGTACACTACATATACATGTCCGTTATTATATCCGAATTAAGAGCACAAGCATCCATAATAACAGAGGTGTTTGTTCTCTTATGTAGTCAGTACAAAGAGAACAACCTCAAGTGGTCCTGTTCAATACACACAAAGTGTACTAGTGTAAACCTATAGTCAAGATAGACTAATACCAGATTACACTATAACCTTTCCAATAGATTGTCCAAGTCCATCTAGGTTGTGAACTATTTATATACTCCATAGGAAACTGATAATATGATCTTCTGTGTGACACCACACACCATATTATCTACAATATAGAATATCAGACATTTGCATTAACATTTGCAACAAATACAATATGCAAACATTTGCCCATATGATTCTCATTCAAAATTTAAGGAAATAAGGTTACTACAAAAGTGATGCTTTTAGTATATAATCCTAACAATCTCCCACTTATACTCAAAGCATTGCTTTTCAGTATACTATTACAGTTGTCAACGATGTTACGCCCCTTAATAAAACTGCTTTGTTCTTCGGATATGATCTTGGAAAGGAGGTCGGACATGCGGATAGAAATAATTTTGGAGATGATTTTATTGGCAAAGGTACAAAGGCTTATGGGTTGGAAGTCTTTGAAGGTTTTCGGGTTGTCTTTTTTGGGAATGAGAATAAGATTGGCCCTGGAGATGGATTTCGGGTAATTCGTCCCTTGGAAGAAAGTGATTATAGCTTCTAGGAGGTCGGATTCGACGATGTCCCAACACGATCTAAAGAAGACCCCGGAGAAGCCGTCTGGCCCGGGGGCACTGTGTTCGTCAAGAGACCAGACTGTGGACTTGACTTCCTCTGCGGAGGGAGTGGACAGAAGCTGCTCATTCTCTCAATCGGTGATGAGGTTGGGGACCTCGGACAAGAACTCATCGTCCTTGATGATGGCATCTTTGGAGAACAGTTTGGTGTAAAAGTTGGCGATGACCTCTGAAATGCTCTTCTGATCATCTAGTAAGATGTCGTTGTCATCAAAAATCCGGTGCAAATTAAGCTGTTATCTGTGGCCTTTGACGCAGGAGTGGAAGAAGCTGGAATTTTGGTCCCCCTCGAGGTTCCACGTTAATCTGGCTTTCTATTTCTAGAATTCTGTCTCAACCTTCAGCTTGGACTTGAGAATCGCTCGAGCTAGGTTGAGCGCAGCACGGGTTTCCTGAGATGTATCCATGGCGTATAGGATCTCAGCTCGGGTAATGTCGTCCTCTGCAGTTCTGATCGCCTGAAAGATGTTGCCGAAAGCGAACTTGCTCCAAGTCGAGAGAGCCTTCCTAGTAGCTTTGAGTTTGGCGGCGACCCGGGCTAGAGGATCGGGGTCTTTTGCCGAACTCCAAGCGAAAGCCATAATGGTTTTGAATTGTGGGTGATGTCTCCAGAAATCCAGAAAATGGAAAGGTTTTTTTGATGTGATTAGAGTTGCTACAAATCTCGATAAGGAGGGGGGAATGATCAGATTTGGTAGTGTTAAGATGTGAGAGGTTGGAGATCAGGCCCATGTCGGACCATTTGTCGTTGACCAGGGCACGGTCCAGTTGGGAGTATTGTCGACGGACGCCTTTCTGCATGTTGTACCAGGTGAAAGAGTTGCCGGAGAATGGGGGGTAGGTTAAGTGGGCGTTGAAAAAAAATTTGTTGAAGTCGTCCATGGCCGGTTGAGGGGGCGGACGACCCCCGAATTTCTTATCTCTGCAGGAAATGGTGTTGAGGTCGCCTAAGTACAGCCACGGAAGGTTATTCAGGGGGAGGGGGGGTGAGTATCCAACAGGTTATCCCAGAGAAGCCTGCGCTCTAGGATGTCACAGCTGCCATGGACTAAAGAAATGAGGGATCAAACCCGGAGTGCAGGGTGTTCCACCCAGCAAGAGAGCGCCTTTCTCGAATCCAGGATGATTCCAAACTTGATCTCAGATGCAAAGAAGATCCAAATGTCATGGAAACCAACGACTACAGACTGGAACCCGAGCTGGAGCTGAATGCCTTTGAGGCATCTTTAGGAAATTTTGGGTTCTATGATCAATAAGATGTTGATCCGATGGGTTTTCTTGAGGCTGAGGATTCTATTCAGTACCGGTTTATTAGCCAGCCCTCTCACATTCTACGATAGGATGTTAAGCATTTGAGGGTGGGAGGGGGGATTTTGTGTGGAGCTTCGCGACTGACCTCGTGGTCCTTGCCGAGGGCTGCTCTTGGGTGCTCTTGTTCTGCTTGATGTTGATTTTTTTGGGGGGTATTCTTGGTAGGCCCGGTGTGGTTCTCCGCTGCCCCGGGCGGTCCTGGATAACTATTCCCTATATTCTCCGTCGGGACGGTGGTGTCTTCATTGTCGATTTCTTCCAGAGTGCACAGGGGTTGCCGGGGTCCAGGAATCCTGCCTCCTTAGCCTGGCGAAACCTTTTCGATGTTGCTAGATCAATGAAGTGCGGATGAGCCTTGCTATAGTTGGCGAGATTGAGCAGGGAGTTGGTTATGATCGCTTGCTCTGGAGAGATGATTAAATCTTGCTGCACTGCCCCTCCACTGGACTGCAGGGCAATGTCCGACCGGACATCTACGTGCTGTAAGTTGTTGCAGAGGGACATGGAGGATTCCGACTGAACATCGACTGAGGAAGCGCTTCTGCTATGGGGAGGGGGGCATTCAATTAGAAGGTTGTGGGGGGGGAGGGGTGGAGAGGCTTTCAAAAGAGTTGCTAAGGGGATGGATGGGGGTTTATATAGAACAATGGCTGTTCTGGACGGGGAGTGGGAGCGGGGTCTCGGGGGGTGGCCGTTGCATGCGATAAGGATGGTGGAGTTGGGGATGGGGTCTGGAGTAGCTCTAGATGGAAGGAAAGCCTCCTCCAGAGCTCGCGGTTTGCGAGGAGTCGGCTTCTTGAGCTCAGGGTGTGCTCAAAAATAGTATTTCAATGAGTGACCTCTCATCTGACAGTGTTTGCAAAATATGATGTTGTTGTCATATACCAGCTGTTGGACGTGCGTTAGACCCCCGAGCTCGATCTGGATATGGGTGGAGGGGTCGAGCACCAGGTCGAGTTCAATACAAATCTTCACGTAGTTGCCTTTGGATAGGTTCCGGGTTTCTTCGGCTGTGTCCACGAGAGTCCTGAAGGAGCTCACGATCCTCTTGAGAGTCGCAGGTACGAAGCAAACCAGAGGGAGGTTGGGGAGAGTAACCCACGTCGATATGATCGTTGAGTCGACCTTGGGGTTGAAATTGGGGGACCATTTAACAATCTTGACGATTTGGGTGTCGATTTTGATGGTGCCTTTAGCCCACACTTTAGTGTAGTCAGAGTCCGAAGAGAGGTGGAGGAACATGTTATTATGGTCCAGCGGGGCGACCCGGTAGGCGGAGGATAGGCTCCATTCGATGATAGATTCCCTGACTCTGGCAATTTTAGGACAGCCTGACGAAAATTTGAACACGAATGTCTTCGCAAAGGTGGAAGAGAGGGAGGAAATCTCGACGGCTGAAAAGAGGACACGGATGGGGGTGCCATCAGAGGGAGTTGAAAAGTCCACTTCGGAGAGGATGATCTCCTCCACCTGGGGGACAAGCGATCTTTCGCGGTCCTGCCGGAGCGCCGTAGCATAGGATGGGTCCGGATGGGGGTTCGCAGCACCCGCGGAGGAAGGGAAGGGAGGGTGCCCAGGAGGAGAGGAAAGGGGTTCCGTCGAGGAAGTCAGCGATAACGCCGAAGGGGAGATCCCAGATGGTTGAGCAGTGGAGGAAGTCGCATTGGAGGAGGGCCAGGGCTGTAGGGACGGCGACGGGAGAACCGGCCGCCCGTCGATTCCCGCAGAAGACGAGGGGCCACGAAGGAGGGCCGCGTCCTGTGAGGGATGTGCATGGGGCACGCCTGAGGGGGACTTCCCTCCGGAGCCAACGGTCGGGCAAACGGAGGAGGCGTGGCCAAGATCCGGGAAGATACGAACACCAGGAGGGCTGAGCGCGGGACCGGCTGGAGGAGCTTCGGCGCCTAGCAGGGGGGCGCATAGCCTGGCTGAGCAGGCCGGGCGCATAGGCCAAAAATGGAGGGCACATGCCCTACGAGCAGAGCAGCGGGCGCATGTCCAGACAGAGGAGGTCGGGCGCATAGTCCCTCAGGTGCGAGACCGGCCGAAGGGGCGCTATCGCCAAGAGGTGGGGGGGCGTATAGGCTGCCCGAGCCGGCCGGGCGCATAGCCCAACAAGAGAGGGCGCATGCCTAGAGGACATCGTAGCAGGCACATTGCCTTGCTGTCGCGCAGCTACAGGCGCATGGACGCAAGCCCCTAAAGCAAGGGGGAGCGGGCTCATGGCCCATGCTTCATGCTTCCTGGGAGGAGGGAAACGTGGTTCGAATTTGAATTCAAAACCGTCAAGGATGCCAGCATGGGCGGGAAGGGGCGAGATGGCGATGAAGCCGATGCGGCAGGGGCATCAACCGCAAAGGGGGCGCTGGTGGAGGGCGGACACTAGAGCGGGGAAGGGGGGAGGGGGGCGACACCAGGAGCATGGGGCTGAACGGAGGACGAGCCGGGGGCAGGAGTAGGGAGAGGCCACCGGAACTTGGCTGATATATATATATATATATATATATATATTATATATATGTATATATATATATATATATATAATATATATATATATATATATATATATATTTCACTTATATATATATATATATATATATATATATTTATATATATATATATATATATATAAAAATATATATATATATATATATATATATATATATATATATATATATATATATATATATATATATATAAGTGTTAGATGGGGAAGAGTGTATGATGGGGAAGTGGTGTATGCCTATGCAAACACCTATGAGTGTAATAGGGCGTGTTAGAATAAAGAGGTGTCACGACATGCACCCTGTGAAAGGGCACGAGACCGTGGCTACGTCCAGCGTACGCCGCAGTATTGGCGGTAGAATGTTGTCCTAGTTCACATAACCAGCTATAACACAATATGAGTGTAATAGGGCATGTTAGAATAAAGAGGTGTCACGACATGCACCCTGTGAAAGGGCACGAGACCGTGGCTACGTCCAGCGTACGCCGCAGTATTGGCGGTAGAATGTTGTCCTATTTCACATAACCAGCTATAACACAATATAAATGTACCGGTCAATAATACTCTCTATACGGAGGACAATCACAGAAAGATACAATCTCAATCACACTAGCTAAGGAGGAATAAAAACACGATATGGAAATTGATAGATGTCAAAGTGCTATACAAACCAAATAGAAATAAGTCTAAGAGTCATCAACACATCTCAAGAGTAGAAGTAATATATAACATCTCAGAAATGATAACTGAAAACAAATCCAGACAAATATTCTAGCTATCTAACTGGGTACTACTGGTGTATCCTCTATGCTAGCAGGATCCTCCGGGTGATCTAGGTCACAATCGTCATCAACGCTCCGCTCCATAATAGGTCATGCAAAAGTTCTCAAGACCTTCTGAAAAATATATCCAGTCAGGATTGGAACGAAGTACATAACTCTGAAAGTTGTTCCATTGCCTGGTAGGAAATATATAACTCATAATAGAATAATATACATTGATGTACTGGAATAAAAATACAGAGAAATGGAGAAACAACATTATGAAGATATAAGAAAACTGAGTACATGAATAAGATAGAGAACATGTTAACTTGAAATGAACATAAGTGATTTAGAGCAAAAGTCAGTTATGTGATTGGTTTAGGTTGCACATGATTATTCTATAGTAACTCGATTATACGTGAAGGTATAATTGACATACACATGATCTACACTAAGGGATTTAATCACATAACTTCATTCTACTCCCCCACTCCAATCAATACACATAGATCTGATCACGAGACATTACGTACATGATTGTTAGTTTGCACATGAAGCACATGAGTAATACGAATACAAGGAGTACACGATGCACATGATAAAGTACATGCACATGAAATACTCGATGTACCTGATAAGGAGATAACATCTCATGACAAGATCCATCTAGCATCAATCCGTGTAACAGTGTGTCAGCATCAAGTAAAGTAGTCTAGAGCAGGTAATATAGATACTATCACGATGAAAACAATTAGAGGTAGATACTCACATGATATCCCGAGCAACGACTAAGTATCGATATCTGAACCGACATCGCAACGACCTATTATAAAATTACAGAGTTACAAGGTGTTCTAGAGTAAACAATATATTTAAATGCATTGATTACATGTTTCTAGGCCTCTTCTAGATCAGAAAAGTTAAACTAGGTCAACGCTAGTTAATTGGTCAAATCTAGGTCAACTTGGTTGTAAGAGTAATTCTAGGATATTGGGACCTTGCACTTAAATATCTAGGCTATGTAGCTATTTAACTAATAGGTAGTTAAATTCTACTAAACATCATATATATATATAACTGCCATATATGTACATGTATATCCTACCTACTGCTATATCCCTTACACTGCCCTTTAAAGCAACAAACAACAAAGCAAAGCCAAGCAATGGCAAGCAAGCAATGCTAAGCAAAGGCAAGCTTGCGGTGGCTATTGCCTTGCTCTGCTACAGTTCTAGTAGCCAACCCGAAGCCCTATATCATGACTGACACAAAGGAAAATCAATTGGCTGATACACAAAAGATAGGACTGAACACTATCATGCAATGACTGATTCTTAATATAACACCCAGTTTCTAAAATGAGGGTAATTTTGAAATTTTGTATTTTAATTTATTTAATTATGATATTTAAATGATAATAAGATTTTTGGTCATTTTTAATCATTTTAAATCTATTTTAAGTTATGACTTATAATTTTGGTGTTTGACTAGTGTAACCTTAGAGCCTAGCCATGTGATTAGGATGTTTGACTAGTACATTTTAGCCTAGAGGGTATTTTTGTCATTTTTGAATTATTTGAATTTAATATATATTATTAGAATTTTTTAAATAATTTAATTGAATAATGTGATTTAAATACTAATAGAATTATTGCCTTGTGATTGGTTAGCCTAACCTAGATTGGACCTAACCTAGATAGGTCATAACTAACTTAGTGAGCCACTTTGAGAATTAGATGGTTTGGTTAAGGGGTTAAGTCAAGTTTAGTTATGGTTAAGTGATTTACAAGAAACTAGGATAAAACCCTTTGTTATAGGCCACCCATTAGCCTTGATTCAATCCTAGCCATAGGATAAAACCTAAAAACCCTAACCCTAACTATTATGACCAGCCAAGACCCCCCTTGCCTATATAATGTCTCTATGGAGATTTGTGCCTCTTTCTTTATTAGTTCTTTATTTTCTTAAGGAAATAGGTAAGCCTTCATAAATTCCTTCCTAGTTTAATCAATAGGACTCCTTTTTGAGCAGGATTTCTTCCATTATGGTCTAATCAATGTTCTTTTGCAGATGGTGGAGTCCAATCACAGATTTGAATCGATTTGATTAATTTGGTGGCTTGTGGAGATTCCCTCTTTGAAGAGCTTTTTGTGTTGAAGAACACCCATAGGTACATTCTATTCCACCCATTAAAACTAGGTTTAAATTGATATTCATCAAGCCCTAGGTGTCCTGATTCTGTAGGTATAGGGTTTTCCAATTTTCGTGTCCTGTACGTGTCCGTATCGGACACGTATCAGTGACAGCCCTAAGTGTTCGACGAAATGTCTCAATGGACATTTCGTCCTGTTTTGTAAAACTTTTTGAATGGAAAATTGTGTCTTGGTGTCGCTTACATGATTCTTATGTACTGGGATGGTTTCGTGCACGTGTCGTGTCATTTTGGACACACGTGCACACGTTTTGGATACGCTCGCGCGTGGCCTGGCGGATCCCCTGCTACTCGGGGGTTCCACAGGACACGACACGGCTTATTTCGACTACGAAACTTTGTGGGATCCTTGGGGCATCTTCTGTCACCATGCTCCCCAAATTTCATTGGGTTTCATGCATTGGTTGGAGATAAATCAGTCGTGCACTAATTTTTTCCTGTTCTGCGCTACAGTGTAATTTAGTCACTGATACGGC
This sequence comes from Iris pallida, assembly GCA_029216955.1. NCBI lineage: Eukaryota > Viridiplantae > Streptophyta > Magnoliopsida > Asparagales > Iridaceae > Iris > Iris pallida. Next base: position 7,818,049 of record JANAVB010001799.1, read on the forward strand.
TCGATTACTCGGACACGGCGACACGAGGACACGATGCAGACACTTAGACACGAGCACCTAGACCTAGCCTAGGTGGGGACACGACCACGAGGCCTGGGTTGGCCTGTGTCGGGTGCACGACACGCGTGCACACCCGCACGAGGCTGTTTCCAGTGTGTGTCCAATTTTGTACTGAGTTTGGGTGAATTTCGTTCTGGACACACTCGTGTCCACTTGGTGGGACACGAACAAGTAGTAGACACGTGCACGTGTGTTCTAATGATTTACCAACCTAAATTTTATTGGTTAGTTGTTGTTTTAATTGTGGGAATGGGAATATCCCCAATTTCTGAACTGTAGAGTATCAGTGAGTGTGCTCACTGTTTCACCCTTTAAATTCTCTTTTAAAATGTTAAATATATCATGTAATTATTATAGGTTAATGTCTGTGCATTAGAAAATATGTTTAGAATGTAGAAATCATTCTTTGTGAAGGATAATGATGAATGGAGATTCGAATTTCAGAGAGGACTGTCATTCACTGATACATGTATGGGAAAAGCTAGGTTGACTGATACTTAATATCAGTGAGGGTATCACTGATTACTATTTTCAAATTTCATTCAAATGTTTAATATCATATATTATGTTATGATTAATTTCACTATACATTAAATATCATGTTAGGATATAGGTTGTTAATTGAAAACCTGAGATTATATTCCTATACACTGTTTCCCTACATCCTGTCACCAGTAATCAAATATACACACACACACAACTGAGACACTTGGCATTTGTTAAACCTGAGAACAATTAGCTCTACACTCTCCTATACACAGAATATACACACACACACTAAAAAATGGGATTTCCTGAGAATTTCAGGGAGTCCTAACTAAGTTTTAATGTAAACTAGTTGGATTGATTGAATGGTTAAACTGAATGAGATTGGTTCACTGTTAAACAATAAATGAGAGTTCATACATGAAGGTGGGGTTTTTGGGTTAACTGTTTGAATGTAGTTAAAACTGAATTTCAGCAAAATAAAGGAAACCTGGGAACATTCACTCCTGTCAAATGAACCATACTGAATCCTATTCCTGGGGAACTAAGGTTATACACCCACTGTTTGAATACTGGGGTTTCACTTGTATACACTGCACGCACACTCCCTAAAATTCTGAAACACAGAACCTTAAGACTCCTTGCAATAAACTGAACCTGAGATTATATTTCTGTACACACAAATACCTGTTCCCCTTAACCCTCTCTCCATATCTCTATGAATATATGTAAAATGTATGTAGGCATAATGCATATATGTATATATGTTTCTCTAAAAACCTGAGTACACAGCCACACATGGCCTTCACACCCTCATGATTCACATATAGGCACTCATTCTCTCACACTCACATTATATCACAATTTACTCTTAGCTCACACCCTCTCACATTCCTTAAACACACTCTATTACACTATACCACACACATGCTAGACACATGCCTACACTCTATGGCATTCATGTCCACACACACATAATTTTATATGTCTTCCCTCCCACTCTATAAGCATATATAAATATTAACTATATTCTTGAAAATAATGATATGGTATATATATTTCTATATAGGATTGGTATAGGTAGGCTTTCCTTTAGGCTTGCCTATATACACTAGTAATGTATATATATATATAGATATGATAACTACATAGATTGTTGAATGTAAAGTCCTTGATTATATATATGATATTGATATATGGTATAGGCTTGGCTTGGTGTTGACCCAGTCTAGACTTTGTTGAGTCTAGATTGGACTAGATAGACTAGTTTAGACTTGATGAGCCGAGATTAACTTGTTTAGACCTAGTTTGGCTAGTTTGACCATAGTTGACCTAGGTTTGACTTCTTGGTTGACCAGAGTTGACCAAGAGTTGACTTTAGCCTAGTTTGACCTAGACAACATGTAGATGCATTGTAGCTGTCTATTTATTATTTTAGACATATTGTAACTTGTACTGTTCTATAGGAGACAGACACCACTCCTCGGACAATATATTCTCTTCGGATGTTCAAGATACCAGGCGAGTACATTCTCTGATCATTTCATATCCTGCTTAGAATTATTTTCCTGCTTTAAATTACTTTACTTGATACTGTCACGTTGGTCATACGGATTGGTACTATATGGATCTTTTTATGAGATGTTATCCTCCTCGGGAGCATCAGATACTGCATGTTTTGTGCGTTTCACGAATCATCACGTATCTCTATGCTTCCTCTGATTCACGAATCGCTTGTGACACATGTACTCTCATGTTCACAGAGCCATCATGAATCACCTTCACGTATCACTCATTTTATGAGCCATGTGAAGTTTCACGAACCTTAACATAACTTGAACAGATCCTTGTGTATTGATTGGGGATGGGGGAGTAGAAATAGGCATGTGAATATTATCCAAGTAGCTGTAGTCATGAATCACTCTCTTAGCTGTAGTCATGAACCTCCTATGCCATTCACATGTTTATATTTTACTCTGACTCACTAGTCACTGTTAGTTCTCTACGTATAGTAGATATTTATATTACAGTTCTTTCTCTGTTTACATACTGTATTTCTTCAGTTCATGTATCTTACTTTACTGCATGATTATATTTTCTAACCTGCTATGATCTGTTGAGATGTTCTGTACTCGCTCCTGTCCTGGCTGGACCTGTTGAAAATATTACAGAGGATGAGGAGGAGGCCCTATGTACCACCTATTACGGTGCAGGATTAGACGACACCTGCGACCTGGTTCCTCTGGGGGACCCAGCTGCAGTACAGGATGCTACTCCCATAGTCTAGGCTAGATATCTAGGTTTTAGTTTTCTTTCAGCATTGTTATTTGACTTTCAGTTGTTCTTCTGAGATGTTGTATATATTAGAGACTTGTATTGAGCTGGATGTTCTTGAGTTGTTATCTTAGACACTTAGATTTTCTTCCTCTTAATTGTATTACATTGTGCTTTTGATCTCTCTATCTACCTTTACTATTCTGTATCTGCCTTAGATGTGATTGAGACTGTTCTGTTATGTCACCTCCATTCGGAGTGTATATACTGTACAGGTACCTTTATATTGTTAGGTGATTGACCTAGGACAGCGTTCTTCCGCCGACACTGCGGCGTAGGCTGGGTGTTGTTACGTTCTCGTACCCTCACAGTGGGTGCGGGTCGTGACACGTTTTTAGTGGTGGCCCATGCAGGTCGAGTTTGTGTAGTGGTATTCGAACTAGAGTATCACTACAGCCTGTAGTAGGATTAGAATATTTTTGAAGGTACTCAATCATAAATAGGAAAAAACTCTTATTCAGATTTCGAATATCTATATTTTGCCGCTTATTGCCTTCCTTGAATTTAAACTGTCATCCTTTGATATTTCGACTCATTCTCAGCAATTGTTTCTTTTTGATCTGTGTCTCCAGGATGGTTGAGACGCGATCGCATCGCCAGGGCCAGGGGGACGCCGATGAGAGGTCTGCCACCTCTCATACTCAGCAGCCAGCCCCTGGTACCGCAGCCCCAGTCATGCCAGCTGGGGTAGGCGTTTCAGCAGCTTTTGGAGGAGCCCCACCAGCAGTGAGGCATGAGCCGAGTCCGGTGATCCCGGATGTACTTCAGCAGCAGCAACAGCCACCTGCAGGGACAGTTGATGCCGTTCAGCTGTTAGCCTTCTTCCGGCAGTACATGGAGGGTCAGCAGCAGAGGCAGACAGCAGAGCTCACGCGAGTCATTGAGCTGGCAGTGATCGCAGTAGAGAGAGTCGTAGCTCAGCCAGCGGCAGCCCCGCAGCCGTACCAGCCACGGGAGAAGGGCATCCAAGATTTCAGATGATACACCCGAGAGACTTCCGAGGGACAGAGGGGATCTTGTATGTCGATGAGTGGATCGAGCATATAGAGGAGATTTTTAGGTTGGCTGAGATCCCGACGAGGCTCCAGATAGAGGCAGCGGCCAGCATGATGCAGGATCTGGCCCGTACATGGTACCAGACCGACCCGAGGATCGGTAAAACAGGACAGACTTGGGCATCATTCAAGAAGCTGTTCAAGGAGAATTTCTTTCCAGACGCAGCGCTGGGAGCCCCCGAGACCCAGTTCGAGGCCCTAGTCCAGGGGAGCCAGTCCGAGAAGGAGTACGCAGGAGAGTTCTGCCGCCTGAGTAGATTTATGGAGGACTTGTCGGAGACGACGAAGGCCCGGAGATTCGGGAAGGGCTTGGTAAAGGAGGTCAAGTCCTACACCAAGAACGCCCGCAGCGCTACCTATGAGAAGATCCTGGTGGTCGCTTTAGCTGCAGAGGATGATCTTGAGCTTAGGATCAAGAGGGGGCGAGACTCCCAGGGAGGCAGCAGTAGCGGAGGATCGGCCAAGAGGCCGCACGTTTAGCATCAGTTCCAGCAGCAGTTCCAGGGTCACGGCCATTAGCAGGGACAGCAGCAGCCCAGACAACATCAGGCACCCAGACAGCAGGCAGTCAGTTGCCCCTACTGCAAGAAGCCGGGGCATGGATGGGATGAGTGTAGAAGCATGGGAAATACTAAAAAAAATGACTCATGCGGCCAAAGAACCCCATGCGGCTCAGAAAGCCCATACGGCTCGGAGATTCATGCGGCATAAGGGGCTATGCGGTCCAAGACATCCCATACGGCTCAGAAAGACACGTGGCAGGACAACCCTCTCCTGTGCCCTCTCGCATTAATTGCTTGACGGCTGACAACTCTGAAAAAGTGACAGCCCTGACACAGAAAGAAGTAATTATGACTCTGTCATAATGACGAATCTCTAGGGAAGAGAAAAGAGATCTCTGACACAAATCCCCCGAGAGCCATAAAAAATGTCACGTGGCCTTGCCACGTGGGCGTTCGTATGCGGCTCACTTCTCATGCGGTTCAGAGTGATTCCGTCCTATGCTGCTCAAGTCGAGAAAGCCTCATACGGCTCGAGCAAAGCACTTCTCATGCGGTTCAGAGTGAATCCGTCCTATGCGGCTCAGGCCGAGAAAGCCTCATGCGGATCGAGTAAAGAACTTCTTATGCGGTTCAGAATGAATCCGTCCTATGCGGCTCAGGCCGAGAAAGCCTCATGCGGCTCGAGCAAAGACTTCTCATGCGGTTCAGAGTGAATCTGTCCTATGCGGCTCAGGCCGAGGAAGCCTCATGCGGCTCAAGTAAAAACTTCTCATGCGGTTCAAGAGGATCATCTCCATGCGGCTCAGGTGGATGTATCCCTATGCGGCTCACAATGATTACCTTCCTGTGGTTCAAAGGCTCAAGAGAGGGCCACTACCCAGACAGCCCTGACACGTGGCCTTAACCCTATGCGGCCCAAAGTCATATGCGGCTCACTTATCATATGGTTCAGATCCCCCAGTGGCTCCTAGGACATGTGTCCTAAGCCGATTAATTTCTCTGATTTACTGCCATCAAAGATTGGGTTAAATCCCAATAATCTGGGACACGTGGCAGGAGAATAAATTTAATTTATTCGCAGACATCAGAAGATCATTATGAGGAAGATTTATTCCAATCAGCATTAATTGCTAATAGAATTTGGTGTAATCTACACTCTATGGCTCGGATTCGTCACACAAAACTGAACGGCCTGGATTGACCAATCTACGGGCCGCCGCCATCTCCGAGAGCGAATCATTGGCAACCCTAATGATCATATCCCACTATTATAAATAGCAAGATGCCATTTCCTTGTAAAGAGGACAATATCAGAGAGAAATACGCATATACAGAGAGACTCCCCAATAGTCGAAAAGAAAATACACAGAGAGAGAGAAGCCAGAAGAGCAACAGGAGGAGAGCAAGAAGAGCATTTCTTCACCAACGCCAACCATCTTTTCACAAGGAGCCAAGGCCGTATACCGATCGTCCAAGGAGTAAGGCAGGGCTGCCATTGCCTTCCTGAGCCTCTACCGTCACCCCCCAGAATCTAAAATAAATAATTGTACTTAGACAGCTGTACCTAGGTTTTCGTCCCTAGGCTTTCTTTGTACAAGCGAGTTTGTAACGTGAAGCAAAAGTCCGGTCCTCCGATAATTGTTCTGTTCTTTTATATTTCATGGCAAATACGATGGCGACTCTGCTGGGGACTAACTTCTCCACGGCTGAGGAGTTGGTGATGCAATCGGATGCAGCCAAACTTGGCTCCACGCAACAAAAGATGGTCGCCCGGTTCGACCAACAGGCGTTCGAAGAAATGCTCTCCGACAAGAGCACTGGTCCGGTCCAGAAGCGAGCCCGCACAAAAAAGGCCCGTAAGGAGTGGAGACCCCGATCCTTCGTTCCTACTGAAGCTCTTGCGGAGATACCCTCTGTTGTTCAAGACGGCGAGCAAGATTCCCCTGCGGCCCTACTCCAGACCGTAGATAACTCTGCTGTCCCCAAGTCCGGCAGAAGAAAATACTATGATGTTGGACTTGCAGGGGCAAAGAGGAACCCTATGCGATCAGAGCCGCATAAGGGTATGAGTCGCAGGGAGAAAACTCATGCGGCTACATCCGTCAGCCGCATGAAAAAAACTCATGCGACCATATCTGTCAGCCGCATTGCTTATGCGGCTACAGCTGTCAACCACATGGATGAAACCCATGCGGCTAAGAAAGTCAATCGCTTGCAGAAAACCCATGCGGCCACAATTGCCAACCGCATGCGGCCAGCCTGCACGGTCGTGACTCCTAGCCGCACAAAAATAATTCATCCGACGACAGAAGACAACCGCATGCAGACAGCCTGCACGATCGTGACTCCTAACCGCACAAAAACAATTCATCCAACGACAGAAGACAACCGCATGCAGACAGCCTGTACGGTACCCAACTCTAGCCGTATAGCGTCCGTTCCACGCTTCTCTCGATCAGTCTTCGACCGTCTCTCATGCGGTCCTGACCCTGATGGTTCTCTAGATGATAAGCCAGACTCTGTGGTATTCAACTTGGACTCCTCCTATTACGCACCCGCAAGTGCTAAAAGGAGGAAGTCTAGGGCAGCACGGGCTCATCAGGCCCAGTCAGCTATCCCAACCTCTGACTATCGGGGCGTCCCATTGATTATCACACGGACCTCGGATGGGAAGTTGTATACAACCGCTCGAGTCCAGCCCCCGGCGGCAAACGGACAGAGTGGTTCCTCTGACCTGCGGGAGGCGATCCTCCACAAACGCAAGGAAAGAGGAGGAGTGTCGGCGTGCAAAGAGTCCTCGCTTGGACATCGCTGCACCCAAATCATCGTCAATTGCTGTTGCAACAATGCGGCAGTGACGGAAGATCGGCCATCCGTCTTCCAAAGACTACAGCATCCGAGCTCAGAAGATGAGGCACCTCCTATTGTCTCCTACAATTCCACTCAGAAAGTCCCCGCCGAGGGAAGAGGGAAGAAGACAAGCATCTCCAACCCAAAGATATCAACCACTACAACTAAGAAATTGTCGGCTAAACGGTTGTCCTCCACCGGAGTATTTCAACACACCCGTTCAAAGACAAAATCTGCTGCAACGGGAGATTCATCGTCCACGTCGCTGGGAGTCGTAGGAACTGGGGGTAGCACTCCTCCGAACGTCCACAACAATCCGATGTTTCAAGGAGACGAGCCCGGAGAAACGACCCTCCCGTCAGGCACAACAAATGCTGATGTCCCCGAGGACATCCATGACTCTCAAGACGAAGCAAGCTCCGAGGCTGGGGGTACTGTTCCCTCCGAGTTCGAACCCGAAGACAACATTCCCACCTACCCCGATGATTTTTCAATGCATGGGTACGATTCGAAGGGCACATCCTCCACCGTTCCTTCCGTCACTCCTCATATAAGGACGGTATTCATGACGGACAGCAATCAAGGTGGTTCCAGTGATCGCCAACGCATCGACACTTTAGAGGCCATACTGTACGCCTTGGTCAGGTCTGTAGACGAGATCAAAGCGACTCTTCCTACTCTGCAGGGAGTGACACCGGGCCAAACAAGCGCGGGTCCCGCAATCAATATAGATTCAAATTTAGCGACACCGAACCCGGGCAATAATCTTCCCGAAATAACGGCCCCTACCGCGACAGATGAGGCCCGAGAAGTAAGAAGTGAGGTTCAGAAACTCCGAGCCATGTTCCACGCCCGAGAAAACTCTCAAGACCTCAGAATACGGCAACCATATCCTGCTGAATGGAGGGATGTTCCGTTCCCACCAAGATATAAGCCGTTCAACATCAATCCATATGATGGCAAGACCTCAGCAAGTCGGTACATCACTTACTTCGAGGTCACCACCGACCATCTGCCCTATGATGATGCTATCCTCACGCGATTATTCATCGGGGCATTGGAAGGAGTCGCCTTCGACTGGTACCGCAACCTGCCAGACAACTGCATCCACTCCTTCGCTGGCTTCAAACGCTTGTTCTTAGAAAGATTCTATGAGGTAGGGCAGGATGTCACAATGTCTACCCTCATGGACGTCGTCCAAGGAGAGAAAGAGCTGACGAGGAATTACATTGAGCGGTTTTGTCAAACCGCAATGAAGTTACCCTCTGGTAATCCAGATTCCTCCTTGATTGAAATTTGCCAAAAGAGACTACTCCCAACAATTTGTCTCTGGATGGGCAAAAGTCAATTCAAGGACTGGAAGGCTTTTATCATCAGCGCTACAAGTGCCAAAGAACGGTTGAGAAAGGCTCGCCAACTTGGATTGCATATCTCGGAGGGAGAGAACAAGGGCAAGCGTCCCAACACCAACAACGACAATGGGGGTAGCCCCTCCAACAATCGGGACAACAGAGGCAAGCAGGCTATGGTGGCCGACACAGCCCAGAAGCCCGAGTCGCAACCATCAGACAAACAATGGCCTCAAGTCACTTACACTTTTGAAGACGGCCACGTCAAGCCTATCTTGGACATGCTCATACAAGGAGATAGAATTCAGCTTCCTCCACCAAGACGGGAGCCTCGGCCGGCTGATCGGGAGAACCCAAAGTTCTGCCATTACCACCGTTATGTACACCACGCTACACATGACTGCTACCAACTAAAATGGTACATCCAAAGCCTCATCGATTCGAACGCTCTGGCCATCAATTTCGAAAAGGTAACCGTGGCAGCCAATATGGTGTCCGTACAATTCGGCAGCTTCCCTCCGACGGAGACTCAAGACGGGGTGATCCCAGTCCCTCTAGCGACAATGGAGATTACCAATCTTCTACCTCCCCGAGATCAGGCTGCCGGTCTAGTACCCCTCACCACATCATGAGGGGAGGTCATGTGGATCCATCCAGACTTGGTGTCAGAAGTGACTCGGCCCACACCATCTACCACCGACAAAAAAAAAGTGAAAAAGTCAGGACCTGCCACACAATCTCGACAGACAACGAGGAAGCTACAGCCGTCGTCACGCGGTCCGGAGCACAATTCCAACCTGTGGTTGACAATCCAGCCAAAAATCATCAACCCACTACAACTGATGCTCCGGGACCGGCTCACGGCTCAGCCTTCGACGACCGACAGGCCTAGGCCGAGGGAGACTCGCTTCGACAAATCTCTCCGAAAAGAGGCAACCCAAGGACTAGAGAGGCCCTACAACTTTGACATCTTAGCACAATTGGCTAACACACCGGCCAAGTTGTCACTGTACGAACTCCTAAGGCTCTCCAAGGACGTTCGTATTGCATTAAGCGAAGCACTCCAAAATGCCGATGTCTATCTGGCTCAATCCAACCTCACCGGGGAGGACTCACCCACGGATCTCCAAGACAGTGCCTGCATGGGAGCAATGCCCAACATCGTCTTCACTCCGCAGGACATGCTCATCAAAACCAACCTACACGATCGCCCGCTATACTACACGGGGTACATCGGCGACGTGAAGGTGGATCGGATGCACATAGATCCTGGCTCTTCTATAAGCATCATCCCGAAGGGTCTGCTACATCATCTCCGCATCCCAATGCATCGCCTGACACCTACAAGCACCGCCATCAGCGGTTTCAATTCGGGCAGGAGCTATCCTATTGGAAAGATTCGTCTGAAGTGTCAAATTGGCGACCTCCAATCCGAAGTCACCTGCTACATCATAGATGCAGACACTTCTTATAACATCCTTTTGGGGCGCCCATGGATACACGATTACATGATCGTGCCTTCCATGCTACACCAGTGCTTCAAATATGTCGATAAATACGGCTTCGTGAAGACAAAATTTGCTGATATCGATCCCTTCAAAGGGGTCGAATCCTACTACTCGGACTCCTGCCTATACGAAAAGTCAAAAAGGCACCTTGATGAAGGAAATGAACAAGCTAGCACCGAAACGGATACGGGATCAGAAGGACCCCTGACGATCCACCTCCAAGCTCGCAAACCGGGCAGGTCTGCACCCCTTACCGCCACTCTGCGTAAGGATGCGATCAGCCTCTCAGCACAAGAAGAGCAGATGATAATCCGGCTGCCAAGGTCCGGCTAAGTACCGAGACCCACAACGGCGCCACTGACAATCAGACTGCCGAGAGTCAGTCAACCCCAAATGGAGAAGCTCAATCCCTCCGACAAGCTGCTGACGATACGCCTTCCCAAGAAGGGTCGTCACCCTGATGCAAGGCCCGGGACTTCTAGCGAACCAACCACTCCCCGCCCCATATCAAGTGCCAAACTGGGGGTCGCTAGTCTGCCAACAACTCCACGCTCTGCTCCATCAACTGAACCACTGACAATCAAACTTTCCAGGTCGTCCTCTCAGTCTTCGTTCACACAGGGGGTAGCCGAAGAGGAACCGGAGCTAGCCAAGTATGTGGCCGCCCACACTGATGTTCCCTCCGCAGATGATGTAATCCCCCTAGAAAAGATACCTTACTTCATTAATAAAGGGTTATCTTTGAACTACACCGAGCTCAATAAGCTATGTACAATGTATGCTATGGAACACGGTATAGGCACTCACCTACACACACAGGTGACAAATGTGCACACCGCAATCCAGCTTATTCTAGCAGAAGATGCTTACCGCATAATCGAAGGAGGGGATCATCCAATCATCTTCGGCCGGAAGGACGATCCGCGCCCCTTCACCACAAAAGAAGTCGATCTTGGGTCAGATACCGGGAGACTGCCTCTGTATCTTTATATCCCCCAGTCCAAATATCTCATACAAAAACAGGGATATGATCTGGAGACTACACTAGGTTTGAATTACGGCACTGGGCGACGATTACCTTTGAAGCCACCAGTCGGCTGGCAAGCCACGGGACTACTACAGCAAAACTCGATGTGGATTAGGGTATGTAACTCCCATAATGACCCCCGAGAGTTCAGACAAAGAATGCGACTGGCAGTCACATTCAACCGGGTCACCAACCTCCGACTCGGATACCAGCATTGGAGACATATTTAGACAAGTCCTGTCAGTCAATATGGCATTCGCCGACGCTTACGAAGAAGACGAAGACATTCCCGAAATCCTCGAGCTAGAGCCGTGGGCCCAACAGCTGGATGCACAATGGAAAAAGCGGTTCGAGCAGAGAGAACCTTCTACCGAAGATGAGGTTATGCAGGTCGACCTCGGCAGCGAATCCTCTCCAAAGCCAATCTTCGTCAGTAAAAGCCTAACAGACGAAGAGCGAGAATCGCTGCTGAAACTTGTCAGAGAATATATTGATGTGTTCGCATAGAGTTATGAAGACATGCCGGGGTTAGACCCCGATATTGCCCTCCATAAGCTTAACATACGACCGGACGCAAAACCAGTCAAGCAGCAACAACGACGCTTCCGCCCAGGCGTCATGGACGCGATTGAAGCCGAAGTCAACAAACTGATAGCCAGCAGCTTCATCCGTGAGGAGCAACATCCCGACTGGGTTGCCAATATAGTACCCGTCCTCAAGAAGAATGGGAGGATTCGAATCTACATCGACTTCCGCAACCTGAACGAGGCGTGCCCCAAAGATGAGTTCCCCCTTCCTATCACAGACATCATGATTGACAACACATGCGACTTCGAACGTATGTCATTCATGGATGGATTCTCGGGGTACAACCAAATCAAGATGTCTCTTGAGGACGAAAAGCATACCTTATTCCGAACACCAATTGGCACGTACTGCTACACGGTCATGCCTTTCGGTTTGAAGAATGCCGGCGCCACATATCAACGAGCCATGAGTATCATTTTCAGAGACCACCTACGCAAGACAGTGGAGTGCTATGTTGACGATATAGCCGTCAAAAGTCACTGCAAGGGAGACCATCTGCAGGATCTAAGGATGGTATTCGACCTAATATGAGCGCACAATTTGAAAATGAACCCTACAAAGTCCTTTCTGGGTGTATCCAGCGGGAAGTTCTTGGGCTTCATCATCATTGCACAAGGTATCCATGTAGACCCTGAGAAGACGAAAGCAATCATGGAGATGGGTCACCCGAAAAATCTCCGCGAACTCAGAGGCCTTCAAGAGAGGCTAGCTTACATCAGAAGATTTATCTCTAACCTCTCCGGACGATGCCGACCGTTCACCCACCTTATGAAGAAAGGAGTCTCATTCGTATGAGACGAGGAATGTCAGCGCGCCTTTGACAGCATCAAAAAATATTTGTCAAACCCTCCAGTTCTGGTGGCCCCGGTTTCTGGAAAACCATTTCTGTTCTATGTACGAGCAATGGAACATTCCCTCGGGGCTCTGCTGGCACAAAACAACGACGCAGGCCATGAGCAAGCCATATACTACCTTAGCCGAATGATGATTGGGCCAGAGCACCGATACATCGCTGTGGAGAAGGAATGCCTCGCCCTGGTATTCGCCATTCAGAAAACACGGCATTATGTCACCGGACAAACGATACATGTGATCTCACGAGTCAACCCTCTCAGGGTCCTCATGACTAAACCAGGGGCACTCAGCTCACGACTCGCTACATGGGCAATATTGCTGTCCCCTTATCATATGATCTTCGTCCCCCAAAAGGCAGTCAAAGGTCAAGCCCTGGCAGACTTCTTAGCAGCCCACCCAGGCTCGGAGTCCTCCAGAATATATGAAAAAATCCCAGATGAGGTTGCCGACTCGCATGCAACCTCTCACGAGGCTATATGGCGAATGTTCTTCGACGGTGCTTCGAGGACCAGACCTAAAGGCAATATAGTCATCGGGGTCGGGATAGTGCTTGTCTTCCCTTCCGGATTGGTGATCAACCGCGCTTATTCCCTCACAGAGCCCTGCTCTAACAATGTGGCCGAGTACAATGCTCTGGTCATTGGCCTCCAACTTGCAAGAGAGTTGGGGGTAGAATACCTTGAAGTATACGGCGACTCCCAACTAATCGTCAATCAGATCCGGGGCTCATACGAGGTCCGCCACGAAGACATGATCCCTTATCACCAAATAGCGATTGACATCATCTCATCGTTCGAAGGGTTCTTCATCGAACATGTCCCCAGACTCCAAAATATCGAAGCCGATGCCCTAGCAGGCCTTGCCGCTTCCTTAGCGGTGCCGAACCACGCTCATCATTCGGTTGACGTGATAGGCCACGAACTGGTCTGTCCCAAGAACAATGTGCAATTCGTGGCGAGTTATTCTGCACAGACGATCGAGGATGCCCCAGATTGGAGACAACCATTCATCGACTTCATCGTCTACGACATCCTGCCCGAGAACCCAAAGGAAGCCACTTCCATCAGACGGCGTTCTCTCAGATTTTTCTACGATACAGAGACGAAAATACTGTATCGCCGCTCCTACGACGGATTACTGCTCCGGTGCTTGTCGAACGCAGAAGCCAAAGAAGCCGTACGAGAAGCTCATGACGGTATCTGCGGGGCCCACCAGTCTGGCCCAGAACTGCAAGACCGCCTTCGCCGAATGGGCTACTATTGGCCCACAATGGTGGCAGATGCGATAGATTATGCCAGAAAATGCAAAGCCTGCCAAGTCCACACGGACTTCATTCACCAACCATCCGAGTTTCTACATCCGACAGTGGCGTCCTAGCCATTCGAAGCATGGGGAATGGATATCATTGGTCCAATCACCCCACCTTCCTCCCGAGGATATCGTTTCATACTTGCGATCACTGATTACTTCTCCAAATGGGCGAAAGCTGTCCCACTCGCAGAAGTTAAGACTTCAAACGTGATCATCTTCCTTAAGCACCACGTCATCTATCGCTTTGGACTGTCCCGAAGGATCATCCATGATAATGGTCCACAGTTTGCAAGCCACGTATTCTATCAGTTTTGCGATAAGCACCGTATTCAGAATGTCGCTTCGATACCGTACAACCCGACAATAAACGGGTTAGCAGAGGCATTCAACAAAACAATCATCAAACTCCTCAAAAAGTTTGTCTCCTCTAACAAATGCGACTAGAATGAGAAGCTCGGCGAATGCTTTTGGGCTTATCGCACCACAGTTCGAACAGCCATCGGGAATACGCCATTCTCCCTAGTGTACGAGAGTGAGGCAGTTCTCCCATTAGAGACTCAAATACCCTCACTTTGCGTTGCCCTCACTTATCAATTGACGACGGATGACAACTACCGACGTCGACTACAAGAGTTGGAGACCTTAGATGAAAAGCGCCTCCTAGCTCAGCAAAGGATCGAGCTATACCAAGCACGCATCTCAGGAGCCTTCAACAAGAAGGTCAAAATCAGAACATTCCAAGTGGGCGATCTTGTTCTGGCAGTCCGGAGGCCAATGGTCATGACTCACAAGACCGCCGACAAGTTCCAGCCAAAATGGGAAGGTCCATTTATCATCGAGGCCGTGTTCTCCAACGGTGCTTACCGCCTCGCTAAACAAAACGGAGACTTGCTCATGCTGCCCGTCAACGGCAAGTTCCTGAAGAAATATTATATCTGAACAACATCCTAGATTATCGAGTCATGTACCCGCTGGTACTTCTGAACTCACCATCACAATATTCTAGATTATTGAGTCATGTACCCGCTGGTACCACTGAACTCACCCTCATAGTTTTCCAGATTATTGAGCTATGTACCCGCTGGTACCACTGAACTCACCCTCATAGTTTTCTAGATTTTCGAAGTCATGTACCCGCCGGTACCGCTGAATTTACGTTCACCATTCTTCAGATTCTCGAGTCATGTACCCGCTGGTACGTCTGAACTCACATCTCGGTCACTCTTCCAGGTAGCAAGTCATGTATGATCATACCTCTGAACTTTCTTCTTGAAGGAGATCCTCCCTCATGATCTAATACCCGCACTCCCAGTGCACAAAAATGGTAATCGATCCACAAATTTCTAAAACGGCCATGTCTTCATTACCTCTGAGTCGTTCCACTTTCGTCAGAAACAAATTACCCCTCACATAGGACTTCCATGTCCTCATTACCTCTGAGTCGTTCTATGTGCCCTCCTTCATTGAGCCCACTCCTGTCATGTCCTCATTACCTCTGAATGGGAAGGCTCCGTCGAAGAAACCTTCATACTTGCCATGTCCTCATTACCTCTGAGTAAGTATGATGATCCCCTTTCGACCTATTATCTGTACCCACAACCGGAGTACGCCAAGGGTAATAGGTCCACAAATGTCCTCTGTTGACCACAAATGTCCTCTGTTGACCATCAATATCCTCCGTCGAGTTTACTCCTGCCATGTTCTCATCACCTCTGAGTAGGAAGACTCTACGTTTAAAAAACCTTCCTACTTGCCATGTCCTCGTTACCTCTGAGCAAGTATGTCGGTTCCTATTCATCCTATTATCCGTATCCTAAACCAGGGTACGCCAAGGATAATAGGCCCACAAATATCCTCAGCTAAATTTCTCAGCACAAACCTATCACCTCATCATGCCCCAGGAGCCCAGCTGCTCTACGGCATTCCTTTTCTCAATACCAAGAGCACCCATGACCACTTTGCTATGGCTGCTTCAGGTACCCTGACCAAAACTTGTTACCTCTACCTAAAACCAAGGTACGTCATGGGTAACAGGTCCACAAATATATCCCCTATGTGGGGGAAAACATCACCACAATATCACAGGCACAGCAGGTAATACAAATGAAGGGTAGAATTAAAAGTACTCTTTATTTGAAGGAAGAAAAAGCATTACATATTTTGGGATCATGTCCCCTTCAGAAAGAGAGAAAACAGAAACAAAACAAGAAGAAAAGGCCGACTACATTTCAACATTGCACAACTCCAAGAGACGGTTTTTTACCAAGACAGTCCCCCGATCAAGCCTCTGCTTAGCCCGACGCTCGGCCTCTTGGGATAACTGCTCTGCGTCATTCAAATGAATATACGCCTGCCAGTCGTTCTCCATCTTCTTTAGGGCAAGCTCTAGATTAGCAGAAGCCCTACTGTACTTGTCAGCCTCCTAAATAGCAATCCCTTTCTCGATACGAGCAGCCTCAAGCTCTGACTCCAGGAAGGCCAGTTTTCTCTGGAGCTCGAGGATCTGTTCCCGGGCATCAGTTACCCCGCGGGAAGCATCCGCCTCCCGAGTTGTGCAATCTTCAGTTCGACGGCTCCATTGGTCATACAACCGAGTCAGATCCCGGCGGTCCTTCAATATAGCCGGTTTAAGCGATTCCCGGGCAGCCATCACCTTCCCCACCACAATAATGAGGAAGTTGCGCTCTTGATTTATGACCGCTGGTAAATCAGTCTGTTGCAACAAGCGAAACTGGGCCACGAGACGATCAGCTTCTAATAGCTTCGGCTCCAAAAGTGCAGCCAATTCCCCTCCTCCAGGGAGTGTCTTAAGGATGGTAATCTGGCCACCGGCACATCGACGGGCCAGAGTAAAGGGAGTCCCCCTTTCCACTGCTGCCTCGACCCCTCTCTTCAAGTGACGATGGAAACTGGCAACCACATCCTGTAACGCGTCATCCAAGACCTCCGTAGAGGACGACGTCAGAGAGAGAGTGGCAGACGATACCGGAGGAGCATATTCAAAAGTTACTGCACCCGCCACCAAGGAAGCAAATTCAGTACGGAAAGATGCTTGGATGGCGGCTAACTTCTCTTCCGCCGCCCGAAGAGCCTGGATGCTCGGCAGGGAGGAAAGGTTGACCCCCGAAACTACATTCGCAAAGGAGGACACAGGGGGCATCGTCTTTTGTCCCAGTTGCACTGCTACCCGGGACCCCGAGCTCGACTCAGATGAAGGTCCCTCGACACAGAGAGGTTCTGTCAGGCCCTCTCCGGTAGGGTGCGATCCAGCAACATCAATCACTGGCAACGAAGGGTTGGGATCTGAACATCCAAAGCAACCATTAGTCGACATAATCTGAAAGAAAAGATGACAAGAACACATAGGCTTATTCACGAGCTATGGTTCGATTTGTATTACCAGGGAAAGAGCGTGGGGACGACGGCTCGTTCACAGCCGGCGTAGTTTCCCCACCCACAGAGTCATCATGTTGGGGTTCGGATGTCTCAGGGACGGGCGCGGTAAAGCCCCCGTCCCCCTGGGTTGAGGTCCCAGCAAGGTGGGAATCCTCGGCCGCAACCGGAAGCACCCCTGCAGCAATGATAGCGGTGCACACATCACTGACTAAGTGAGACAGGACCGGATCAGCCTCGATAATCGGGTCCTGAGGAGCGAGCTCATCCGACGCCTATAAAGAGCAAAAGAAACAAGTAATTAGGCCATAACATAGAAGAAGAAGAAGAAAGGAAACAGCTAAAGCCCAAATCACCTCAGGAACAACGTCTTCATCATCAATAAACAGCCTACGACGTCCTACCGCAGCGTGCTTCGTGGAATAAGTTCGGTCATCAGCGGTAGTCACGCGCCTGCTTCACTTACGCGAAGGGCTAGGTACCGCAGATGGTTGATCCTCCACCACTTCGTCAGACAGAGTAGACGATTGACCCACGACCCTTTCAGCCAACACGACAGGGGGTTGATTCCCAACCTCCTCGCCCGAAGAATGAGATAAGTCATCAGTATATTGTTCGTCGTCTTCCTCATCCGCCCTAGTGGACTCTGAGTCCGGCACAGGAACCCTGTTCGCCCCCCTCTTCCTCTTCTTGGACCCTTCTGGCTTCTCAGCCAAACCGGTGCCAGCAATGAAGCTAGTATTCATATCAAAACCAACAGGAGGCTTGTTCGCTGCAACATGATAAAGGGCCGCTATATACAAGATGTCACCCTCCACCTTGGCATCAGGGAGTGAGAAGCTGGCTCGGGTATGGGTCGCATTATAATAATACCAAGCCCGGACGCCATCGAGCACACTGCCCTCAAAGCTCAAGCAAGCGCTAAGGCAATCCAGGAATAATTGACTATACCCGAATTGACAGGAAAATCTACTGGACAGATAAGGCTCCAGGTATACTCTATTCCGGTAACGATACACCAGGTGCGCGGGACGGATGTTGCGTAACCAAAGGAGCATCTTCTCAGATAAAAGTTGGAGAGAATCAACGCCGTCAACGTGTACCCTCCTCACTTCTTCGAGGGTGAATTCAGGAAGAGATACGAAGAATTCGAACCCATCAATTCTTGCCAATGCCCTCCGACAGGCCGGCATGGTATCATGTTCCCAAGGCTGATGACGGTACCGGAAAAGGAAGGCGTCATCATCGGTGACGTTTTCATCAGGTCCCGGCCTCATCAACGACCGATAATGCATCAATAATCACCCCATAAGGTAGTGGTATGGTAGTTTTATCCGTTTAAAGTCCATCGACACATCACGAGCAATGACTTTGGATGAAAAGGCATGAAGGCCGTGGTGTATGCTACACACCATGGCCGGGAGGAGCGCCAGTCTTACCTTGAAGACCAACTTTACAACAGGAAGAATGAAATGGCGGCTGATCCTTTCCATAGAACCCCGCGCCGCCCGAGACTACACAATTGCGTGGCCACACCATCAAGAACCCAGCTAAGATCGCTTTATCAGACATCTCCCGGGCACCATAGTGAAAGTAACTGAGGGAGTCAGTGCTACTCCCAAACCGGTCACGGGTAGACCTCGACTTTTTGACCTTCAACATCATATCCTTCACCTCCTCCAGGGTTCGAGGAGTTCGAGATGAAACTTGACCGGAAGGACACAACTTGAAAAGATACAAAATCCAGGCCTTGGTGTAAGGGGCGTTCCCTTCTGAGCTATTTACTTTCTTGATAGCCATCTGGTGGCAGGCGCTATGATGACACAACAGTTCTTGGTACACGACGACAAAACCAGGAAATCGTCGATCCAGGTCTTCGAATTCTTCGTTCGTCGGTGTATATGCTTCAAAAGCTTCACCTCCCCACGGCAATCTAGACACAGCGTTCATTTCATGAAGAGCAAGCCCCAGTTCTCCTCCGAGGGCAAAGAAAGTCCCTGTGCGCCGATTATACAGCTCCAATAGAGCCATAAACAAGGGCTTGTTAATGGGCAACCCGTAGTAGGTACCCCTGATGGCGTAGTAGAGATCAATTTCCCGAAGGAATTCCCCATACTTCCTCAAAATCCACGAGGTAAGATTAGTCCATGTGGGAATGGGGTTGATCCAATTCAGCAGCGACAACCTGCCTACGGGATAGGACCCCTTGCGAGCGAGCTGATTCAAAAAAGTATCAGCTAGAGTGAAGGTAAAATTAGGGCCAGTCGTGTTTACAAAAGTGCCCGGGAGCAGCCCCATCACAGTCCGACTCACGGATTCCTTGCCCGCACATAATAAACCCGTGCGCCCATTGTAGTGGATCTTGCTCAGAAACATTCTCTGTTGGATAGGAGTCAGGGAGCCCACCATTGTCCTACCCAACGGTACCATGTTAAACCATGAAAGAGGATAATGCCGCTCCATCTCGGGGATATGAATCTCTACCCCGTCTACAGAAAAATCCCAGTGCTCTGAGACATCCAGCAATCGGAAGTTCTTTATGGAAAAGGCGTCCCCAAAGAGAAAGGCCGATTTCAGATATTCTCCATCCAACTTCCTCGAATTCATCATTGATAAAAGAAAGCGGAAAGGTTGTTTATTAATAGCAGCCACCCTCTCCCTAGGCTCATTAGTGGGAAGCTGATCCACTATACGACGGATTAAATCATCAAGCCGCATGCCCTCGGCGTATTGAGCTGAACCCACAAGGAGCTCTCCTGCTGGGTTGGTTGGGAGGTTCACTGAAGAAAGGATAAAAAAACAGGATTAAAAGTTGGTTAAAACAAAAAAATCGCTGAATAAAGAAGCTCTCACGAGCCTATGCGGTTCAGGTCAATAATGCCTTATGCGGCTCCAGTCCAGTTGGGTCTCAAGAGATACAATTTCGAGGAAGCCTATACGGTTCGAGTCAATACAGTCTCATGCGGCCCAAATCAGACGGGAGTTCCATATGATTCTAGCTAGATAGCTTATGCGGATTGGATGAATATACACAGTTCTAACAGAAGAACTCATGCGGCACAAAACGCTATACGGTTCAGCCTGCTAGAAACATATACGGCTCCGTTCAGAGGAGACTTTACGCGTTTAAATCCTTCTTCTGCGGTTCAAACATGGGGCATTTTCTATGCGGTTCGGGCATGAAAAAGTCATGCGGCCCATACAGCATATGCGGCTCTGCCATCAACTTGGTAGGAGGCTTGTGCATAAATATACAGCAGAGCCATGGGTACTCAAGATTCAAATGCAACCCTTACCATTGAAGGCAAAACAAACGTCAGAGGGCACTTCGGGCGCTTCAGGCTCGACGGCTGACGAAGACGTCACCCTCTTGCCCTTCGCGGCGGCAGAAATGACTTTAGAAGACTTAGGAGCCATTGCTTCGACGAGCGGACAAAGAAGATCAGAAAGAGAAGACAGGAAAAAGAGTGAACGAAAGAGAAGGTAAAGAAGTCCCTCCGACTAAAGTCACCCATATTTATAAACAAAGGCGAAGCGTTTCGATCCCCGTGCATACACGCAAACCGACTCTTCGATTATCAAAATAAGCCGCCGAAAATGAAGGCCAAGCTCCTCAGATCCCGTACCAAAAAGCGGCCTTTTAAAAAATTAACAACATTTAAGTTCCAACGATTGCCATACGTGGCAAATATTGAGGTGGCGAGAAGCTATGCGGCTGAACAGTCTCCTGCGGCTGAACCACCTACGCGGCTGAACAACCTATGCGGCCAAGATCTCTATGCGGTCTGGGTTCCATATGCGGCTAGAAGAACACAGCCATGCTTCTTATTCAAAGTATTTCAATTTTACAAATAAAAAATTTTGAAGGGGGTCTTGTAGAAGCATGGGAAATACTAAAGAAAATGACTCATGCGACCAAAGAACCCCATGCGGCTCAGAAAGCCCATGCGGTTCGGAGAGTCATGCGGCATAAGGGGCTATGCGGTCCAAGACATCCCATACGGCTCAGAAAGACACGTGGCAGGACAGCCCTCTCCTCTGCCCTCTCGTATTAATTGCTTGACGGCTGACAACTCTGAAAAAGTGACAGCCCTGACACAGAAAGAAGTAATTATGACTCTGTCATAATGACGAATCTCTAGGGAAGAGAAAAGAGATCTCTGACACAAATCCCCCGAGAGCCATAAAAAATGCCACGTGGCCTTGCCACGTGGGCGTTCGTATGCGGCTCACTTCTCATGCGATTCAGAGTGAATCCGTCCTATACGGCTCAAGCCGAGAAAGCCTCATGCGGCTCAAACAAAGCACTTCTCATGCGGTTCAGAGTGAATCCGTCCTATGCGGCTCAGGTCGAAAAAGCCTCATGCGGCTCGAGTAAAGAACTTCTTATGCGGTTCAGAATGAATCCATCCTATGCGGCTCAGGCCGAGAAAGCCTCATGCGGCTCGAGCAAAGACTTCTCATGCGGTTCAGAGTGAATCCGTCCTATGCGGCTCAGGCCGAGGAAGCCTCATGCGGCTCAAGTAAAAACTTCTCTTGCGGTTCAAGAGGATCATCTCCATGCGGCTTAGGTGGATGTATCCCTATACGGCTCACAATGATTACCTCCCTGTGGTTCAAAGGCTCAAGAGAGGGCCACTACCCAGACAGCCCTGACACGTGGCCTTAACCTTATGTAGCCCAAAGTCATATACGGCTCACTCATCATATGGTTCAGATCCCCCAGTGGCTCCTAGGACACGTGTCCTAAGCCGATTAATTTCTCAGATTTACTGCCATCAAAGATTGGGTTAAATCCCAATAATCTGGGACACGTAGCAGAAGAATAAATTTAATTTATTCGCAGACATCAGAAGATCATTATGAGGAAGATTTATTCCAATCAGCATTAATTGCTAATGGAGTTTGGTGTAATCTACACTCGATGGCTCGGATTCGTCACAATCAAAACTGAACGGCCTGGATTGACCAATCTACGGGCCGCCGCCATCTCCGAGAGCTAATCATTGGCAACCCTAATGATCACATTCCACTATTATAAATAGCAAGGTGCCATTCCCTTGTAAAGAGGACAATATCAGAGAGAAATACGCATATACAGAGAGACTCCCCAATAGTAAAAAAGAAAATACACAGAGAAAGAGAAGCCAGAAGAGCAACAAGAGGAGAGCAAGAAGAGCATTTCTTCACCAACGCCAACCATCTTTTCACAAGGAGCCAAGGCCGCATACCGATCGTCCAAGGAGTAAGACAGGGCTGCCGTCGCCTTCCCGAGCCTCTACCGTCACCTCCCAGAATCTAAAGTAAACAATTGTACTTAGACTGCTGTACCTAAGTTTTTGTCCCTAGGCTTTCTTTGTACAAGCGAGTTTGTAACATGAAGTAAAAGTCCGGTCCTCCGATAATTGTTCTGTTCTTTTATATTTCATGGCAAACAGTGAGTACAGGAAGAGGCTGGGCAGGTGCCTACTATGTGGAGCAGCGGACCACCAGCTGAGGAAGTGTTCCCAGTACATAGGCACAACACCAGTAGGAGGAGCCAAGACTTTGGTAGGTCAGCAGCGGGGACCGTTACCGATGCAGCAACAAAGATTTGTGCAGTATCAGCATCAGGCTGGAGGAGGCCAGCAGGGGCGAGCTTACGCCATGACAGTCGAGGATGCTCAGGCAGTGGGAGAGGTGCTTGCAGGTTCTGTTCTTTTCGATTCATTCCCACCTTGCCTCATTATATCTATCTTGAAATTCAACTCCATCTGTTCTTATCTGCTTTCTTAATTGTTGATAAATTTTGATCTGGCATTTCTTTTCGATTTGGTTTTTTCTTTCGAGATAAGTCGTATGGGCTAGGTCACCTAAGTTATAGAATCTAGAGTCTTCTGTAGTCATGATAGCTGGCATTATGAGGACATATAGTCAAATTTTGGATGTATTTCTCGGGTGTAAGAATTTAAGGTTTCGCTGCCAAGCATGCGGCAATGCAAAAATTTTAAATACCATAATTCTAGAGGTATGTACCTTAGTCGAGGACTCTGTGATTATCGTAGCCTTGCTCACTAGCATGATGAAAATTCTCAGTATCATGATTTTGGACAGACGCATATGATTATCTGACGGTATGTTTGAGACTTTGATTGTGGCGTATTTGACCTAGAAGACTACTACCATTTTAATTTCGAGGACAAAATTTTTCTAAGGTGGGTAGACTTGTAACACCCAGTTTCTAAAATGAGGGTAATTTTGAAATTTTGTATTTTAATTTATTTAATTATGATATTTAAATGATAATATGATTTTTGGTAATTTTTAATCATTTTAAAACTATTTTAAGTTATGACTTATAATTTTGGTGTTTGACTAGTGTAACCTTAGAGCCTAGCCATGTGATTAGGATGTTTGACTAGTATATTTTAGCCTAGAGGTTATTTTTGTCATTTTTGAATTATTTGAATTTAATATATATTATTGGGAATTTTTTTTAAAATAATTTAATTGAATGATGTGATTTAAATACTAATATAATTACTGCCTTGTGATTGGTTAGCCTAACCTAGATTGGACCTAACCTAGATGGGTCATAACTAACTTAGTGAGCCACTTTGAGAATTAGATGGTTTGGTTAAGGGGTTAAGTCAAGTTTAGTTATGGTTAAGTGATTTGCAAGAAACTAGGATAGAACCCTTTGTTATAGGCCACCCATTAGCCTTGATTCAATCCTAGCCATAGGATGAAACCTAAAAACCCTAACCCTAACTATTATGACCAGCCAAGACCCCCCTTGCCTATATAATGTCTCTATGAGGATTTGTGCCTCTTTCTTTATTAGTTCTTCATTTTCTTAAGGAAATAGGTAAGCCTTCATAAATTCCTTCCTAGTTTATTCAATAGGACTCCTTTTTGAGTGGGATTTCTTTCATTATGGTCTAATCAATGTTCTTTTGCTGATGGTGGAGTCCAATCACAGATTTGAATCGATTTGATTGATTTGGTGGCTTGTGGAGATTTCCTCTTTGAAGAGCTTTTTGTGTTGAAGAACACCCATAGGTACATTCTATTCCACCCATTAAAACTAGGTTTAAATTGCATATTCATCTAGCCCTAGGTGTCCTAATTCTGTAGGTATAGGGTTTTCCAATTTTCGTGTCCTGTACGTGTCCGTATCGGACACGTATCAGTGACAGCCCTAAGTGTTCGACGAAATGTCCATTGACATTTCGTCTTGTTTTTGTAAAACTTTTTGAATGGAAAATTGTGTCTTGGTGTCGCTTACACGATTCTTGTGTACTGGGATGGTTTCGTGCACGTGTCGTGTCGTTTTGGACACGCGTGCACACGTTTTGGACATGCTCGCACGCGGCCTGGCGGATCCCCTGCTACTCGGGGGTTCCACAGGACACGACATGGCTTATTTCGACACGAAACTTTGTGGGATCCTTGGGGCATCTTCTGTCACCACGCTCCCCAAATTTCGTTGGGTTTCGTGCATTGGTTGGAGAGAAATCAGTCGTGCACTGATTTTTCCCTGTTCTGCGCACGGTGTAATTTAGCCACTGATACGGCTCGATTACTCGGACACGGCGACACGAGGACACGATGCAGACACTTAGACACGAGCACCTAGACTTAGCCTAGGTGGGGACACGACCACGAGGCCTGGGTTGGCCTGTGTCGGGTGCACGACATGCGTGCACACCCGTACGAGGCTGTTTCCAGTGTGTGTCCAGTTTTGTGCTGAGTTTGGGTGAATTTCGTTCTGGACACACTCGTGTCCACTTGGTGGGACACGAACAAGTAGTAGACACGTGCACGTGTGTTCTAATGATTTACCAACCTAAATTCTATTGGTTAGTTGTTGTTTTAATTGTGGGAATGGAAATATCTCCAATTTCTGAACTGTAGAGTATCAGTGAGTGTGCTCACTGTTTCACCCTTTAAATTCTCTTTTAAAATGTTAAATATATCATGTATATTGTTATGGGTTAATGTTAAATATATCATTCTTTGTGAAGGATAATGATAAATGAGGATTCAAATTTCAGAGAGGACTGTCATTCACTGATACATGTATGGGAAAAGCTAGGTTGACTGATACTTAATATCAGTGAGGGTATCACTGATTACTATTTTCGAATTTCATTCAAATATTTAATATCATATATTATGTTATGATTAATTTCACTATACATTAAATATCATGTTAGGATATAGGTTGTTAGTTGGAAACCTGAGATTATATTCCTATACTCTGTTTCCCTACATCCTGTCACCAGTAATCAAATATACACACACACACAACTGAGACACTTGGCATTTGTTAAACCTGAGAACAATTAGCTCTACACTCTCCTATACACAGAATATACACACACACACTGAAAAATAGGATTTCCTGAGAATTTCAGGGAGTCCTAACTAAGTTTTAATGTAAACTAGTTGGATTGATTGAATGGTTAAACTGAATGAGATTGGTTCACTGTTAAACAATAAATGAGAGTTCATACATGAAGGTGGGGTTTTTGGGTTAACTGTTTGAATGTAGTTAAAACTGAATTTCAGCAAAATGAAGGAAACCTGGGAACATTCACTCCTGTCAAATGCACCACACTGAATCCTATTCCTGGGGAACTAAGGTTATACACCCACTGTTTGAATACTGGGGTTTCACTTGTAAACACTGCACACACACTCCCTAAAATTCTGAAACACAGAATCTTAAGAATCCTTGCAATAAACTGAACCTGAGATTATATTTCTGTACACACAAATACCTGTTCCCCTTAACCCTCTCTCCATATCTCTATGAATATATGTAAAATGTATGTAGGCATAATGCATATATGTATATATGTTTCTCTAAAAACCTGAGTACACAGCCACACATGGCCTTCACACCCTCATGATTCACACACATGCACTCATTCTCTCACACTCACATTATATCACAATTTCACTCTTAGCTCACACCCTCTCACATTCCTTAAACACACTCTATTACACTATACCACACACATGCTAGACACATGCCTACACTCTATGGCATTCATGTCCACACACACATAATTTTATATGTCTTCCCTCTCACTCTATAAGCATATATAAATATTAACTATATTCTTGAAAATAATGATATGGTATATATATTTCTATATAGGATTTGTATAGGTAGGTTTTCCTTTAGGCTTGTCTATATACACTAGTAATGTATATATATATAGATATGATAACTACATATATTGTTTAATGTAAAGTCCTTGATTATTTATATGATATTGATATATGGTATAGGCTTGGCTTGGTGTTGACCCAGTCTAGACTTGGTTGAGTCTAGATTGGACTAGATAGACTAGTTTAGACTTGATGAGCCTAGATTAACTTGTTTAGACCTAGTTTGGCTAGTTTGACCATAGTTGACCTAGGTTTGACTTCTTGGTTGACCAGAGTTGACCAAGAGTTGACTTTAGCCTAGTTTGACCTAGACAACATGTAGATGCATTGTAGCTGTCTATTTCATTATTTTAGACATGTTGTAACTTGTACTGTTCTATAGGAGACAGACACCACTCCTCGGACAATATATTCTCTTCGGACATTCAGGATACCAGGCGAGTACATTCTCTGATCATTTCATATCCTGCTTAGAATTATTTTTCTGCTTTAAATTACTTTACTTGATACTGTCACGTTGGTCACACGGATTGGTACTATATGGATCTTTTTATGAGATGTTATCCCCCTCGGGAGCATCGGATACTGCATGTTTTGTGCGTTTCACGAATCATCACGTAACTCTATGCTTTCTCTGATTCACGAATCGCTTGTGACACATGTACTCTCATGTTCATAGAGCCATTATGATTCACCTTCACGTATCACTCATTTTATGAGCCATGTAAAGTTTCACGAACCTTAACATAACTTGAACAGATCCTTGTGTATTGATTGGGGATAGGGGAGTAGAAATAGGCATGTGAATATTATCCAAGTAGCTGTAGTCATGAATCACTCTCTTAGCTGTAGTCATGAATCTCCTATGCCATTCTTATGTTTATATTTTACTCTGTCTCACTAGTCACTGTTAGTTCTCTACGTATAGTAGATATTTATATTACAGTTCTCTCTCTGTTTACATACTGTATTTCTTCAGTTCATGTATCTTACTTTACTGTATGATTATATTTTCTAACCGACTATGATCTGTTGAGATGTTCTGTACTCGCTCCTGTCCTGACTGGACCTGTTGAAAATATTACAGAGGATGAGGAGGAGGCCCTATGTACCACCGATTACGGAGCAGGATTAGACGACACCTGCGCCCTGGTTCCTTGGGGGACCCAGCTGCAGTACAGGATGCTACTCCCATAGTCTAGGCTAGATAGCTAGGCTTTAGTTTTCTTTCAGCATTGTTATTTGACTTTCAGTTGTTCTTCTAAGATGTTGTATATATTAGAGACTTGTATTGAGCTGGATGTTCTTGAGTTGTTATCTTAGACACTTAGATTTTCTCCCTCTTAATTGTATTACATTGTGCTTTTGATCTCTCTATCTACCTTTACTATTCTGTATCTGTCTTAGATGTGATTGAGACTGTTCTGTTATGTCACCTCCATTCGGAGTGTATATACTGTACAGGTACCTTTATATTGTTAGATGATTGACCTAGGACAGCGTTCTACCACCGACACTGTGGTGTAGGCTGGGCGTTGTTACGTTCTCGTACCCTCACAGTGGGTGCGGGTCGTGACACTTAAATAGAGTACTGAACTTGAGGACTGTTGCTAATAGGGAATGACTAAGTTTGAAACAAAATGTCCAACAAAGACTAATATATGAATGGATAATATAATCCCCCTCAATATTAAGGCTAAAACAATGTCCGAAATCTCTAAACTAGGACTGATATAGATATAGGACTGAGGTACTCCCTTATAAACCCAAATCAGTCCACAAATACTGATACATGGTACATGTAGGACTGATTTAATGTCTTTGACTGAATAAAGACTGAAACAAAAGCCTGAACAAGGACTGAACATCAAAGGTCTGATGTAATCCTATAACTGATACATTAAGCCAATGACTGATACTCATTAAAATAGGGGACTGAAACAATTATAGGACTAATGTTCAAAACCCATACCCGAGCTCTCTTACCTCAACTGATATGTACTAAAACTCCTCTCTCCTTCACTGACTGGTCTCTATTTCTTATGCACTGATACTTGGTGAAAGAGGACTGATACTAAAGGTTGATCCTAAAGGACTGATCCTATGTGAACCCAAGCTTCCCATCTATAGGTAACTGATGCCAAAATAAAGGACTGGAACTTAGTGAAACATATGACTTCTGCTAAGTCCTTTCACTGCCATGTAGACTGATGCAAAAGCCTATATGAATTATACAATATGAAGTGACTGCTATAGCCCCTTCTATTAGGATTGAACCTAAACTTATTAACTGATACAAGGTATTAAATAGGACTGAAACTAAAACTAACAGGGACTGAACTAATGGCCTAACTAGGATGGTTACATAATGAATATTAGAGCCCCTACTCTATGTAATAATAATACAGAAAATAAGTAGGCTGATATAACAATGTCCAAACAAGGACTGAAGCATGATGAACATTAGAGCCCTTATACACACACATTTAAAAAGCAGTGCACAGTCCATAATGTATCAACAGTCCCCAACCTATCAACAGTCCACAATATGAATGTTAGAACAATGCTTATAGCCCACCAAGCCCCCAATCAATACAACCACATCAAAATTCACTCCTAATCACTAGATAGGCTTATAAAGACTTTCCTATATCAAAGCACATCTAATACAAAGATCAAAACTGAATCTAGAGTATTGAATGCTCTTTTGGTCATTTTGTCAAACACTTGGCATGCGTATCAGATACGTTGCAATACATCCATGATACGCACTCAAAATGGATCCAAACTTGACCCAAAGCATACCCACACATTCTAAATCACATGTGTGACCTAATGAACCTATTCACAAACCCTAGAAATTCTATCCTCGGATTTTCCCCAATTTGAGTCAAATATAAAGGGAAAAGTCCTCAAATAGGAAGAGAAGGGTCAAAACTCCTCACCATGGATAAACCTAATGCATGGAGGTTCCTATTTGATGCATCTACACTATTTAACACAAATTAGAAGGTTTAGAATGTATATACCTATTAGGAGATGGATTCCTAATAAAAAAGCTCCAAGATCTAGAAGTCCTCAAGCTCTAAGTGCTCCAACCTTCAAAGCTTTGCTTCTAGAGCCTTCTACTCTCCATGTGGAATAGATTGGAACAAATTTGGGATAATTTGAGTGAGTTTTGATGGTAAGAATAATTTGGAGAAGAAACTTCCAAATTAGGGTTAGGGTTTCAAAAGGAAAGAGGAAGAAGAAATTATTCTTCTTATAGGCTAGGGGGAGTGTGTATGGCCGGTCACGTTAGGGTTTGGCTAGAGGAAAATGTCTAAGAAGTCCCTCTATCTAGTCATGACAAGTTTAGAAAAAAGGTCTTTCCTTCTAATTAAGTGTTTAGCATAATTTTTAAATAACTTTGCTAGTCTAACTAGATACTAGCTCAACTTGATAAAATGTGTTTGATGATTGTCTAATCTCACGAATTAGGTCCATTAAGGTTATGGCTAAACATCTAGTCTATCTAATTAAGATAGCTCTATGGTTATCACATCATATGTCAGTAGCACAATAATTAATTAAAATGGTATAAATATTCATAAAACATAATAAGTCCAAAATACCCCTATTTCTAGAATATGGTAGCGAAAAGTCTACCCTCCTTAAAATAATTCCGTCCTCAAAATTAAAAGATGAAACTAGGATATGAATGAAAAGAATGGAAAGAACCATACCTCAAGCCCAAAAAAATATGGGTATCGCTCGCGCATGTATTCTCCCTCTTCCAGGTTGACTCACCTGGAGAGTGATGCCTCCACGCGACGCAAACCAAAGAAATAGTCTGGTTCCACAACACCTTGTCTTGACGATACTGAATCTCCACTGGCTGTTCTGGATAGCTGAGAGTAGGGCCCACCTCGATCTCAGAGTGATGTAGTACATGACTGGGATCCTCCATGTACCATCTCAACTGTGACACGTGGAACACATTGTGAACTCCCTCTAATATAGGTGGCATGTCTAGCCTATAAGCCACGACATCAACCCTCTCGTGAATGAAGAAAGGCCCGATAAAATGTGGACGAAACTTCCTACCTCCACCAAAGTGAATAGTACCCCATGTCTGAGATATCCTTAGGAATACCAGATCTCCAACTTAGCACAAACAAGGTCTCACACTTTATCTATAACAATCAATTATGAGCAACAAGATCATAAAACTAAAATAATCTAAACCTAAAATCTAAGCTATACCTCAAACTCTAAAGGTCTCCGGTGACTATCGGCCCAATGTTGCTGTCTATTCTGTGCCACCCGCAGTCAATCCCTGATAAGCTTCACCTTCTCAGCTGCATCTACAACCATCTCATGCCCCAATAAAGCTCTCTCTCCAACGTTATCCCAAGATAAGGGTGTACGATATCTCTGCCCATATAACGCCTCGAATGGTGACATCTCAATGCTAGCCTAAAAGCTGTTGTTGTAGAAAAACTCAACCAAGTATAAATGATCCTTCCAGAAGCCTCCAAAATCCAAAACACAGGTGTGTAGCATATCCACGAGAGTCTGGATAGTCCTCTCCAATAGCCCATCTGTCTGAGGGTGGTAAGCGGTACTGAGCTTGAGCTGAGTGCCCAAACTAGCCTACAAACTCTGCCAGAAGTGGGAAGTGCAGCGACTGTCTCGATCCGAGACTATGCTCACGGGAACTCCATACAGTCTAACTATCTGCCTCACGTATATATCTGCTAGCCTCTCGATAGACAAACCCACCTTGAATGGAAAGAAGTGGGCCGATTTGGTCAACCTATCTATGATGACCCAAATCACGTCTTTCCCTCATGGTGTACGTGGCAATCTTGACACAAAATCTATAGTAATGTGCTCCTATTTCCATTCCAAAATGGGCAATGGCTGCAATAATCCTCCAAGCTTCTACCTCTTTTACTTTACCTGTTGGCATACCAAGCATCTGGCTACGAAGTGTGCTACCTTCTGCTTTATACCATACCACCAAACATGCTCTCTCAGATCTCTATACATCTTGTTGACACCTAGATGCATAGAATACTGAGAGCGATGCGCCTCCTACATCACCCACTCCCGAAGCTCTCTACTAGGCATACATAGTCTGGTACTATACCTCAATGCCCCATCCTCTTTGATAACAAACTCGTCCAGAAGTCCTGCCCGAACATGCCCTCTGATACTCCTTAGAGCAACATCCTCAACCTGAGTCGACTTGATTCTGTCCATTAAGTTCGACTAAATCTGCAATCCCCACATCTGCATCTCTACTCTCGACACTATCACCTTGATCCCCAAGCTCTTATGATCTTGTAGCAAATAATGGTCTGTCGTCAAGCACATAGCTATCAGATACCTGCTCAAGGCATCGACAACTACGTTTAGCTATCAGATACCTGAAAAATACTGCAATAAGATATCGAAGTCCTTCATCAACTCCAACCATCTCTTCTGCCTCATGTTTAGCTTTTTTGTGTAAACACATACTTCAAGCTTTTGTGGTCTGTAAAGATCTCCACACGCTCTCCATATAGATAGTGTTTCCATAACTTAAGAGCGAAGATAACTACTGCCAACTCCAAGTCGTGGGTAGGGTAATTTTTCTCATGTGGACGTAATTTCTTGGTAGCATAGGCAATCACCTTCCCTTTTTTTATCCGGCACCTCCAACTCTTGTAGATGGCGGCGTTGATTATCTTCCTTCGGCAGCTGGTTCATGATAGCCACTCGAATTGAGGGGATCTGGATTTCCAGAGGCAGTACTGCTTCGCTCCTATAGACCATGGAGAATGATGTGTTGCCCGTCGGAGTCCATACCATTGTGCGGTAGGCCCAAAGACATTAGCCCAACTTCTTATTGTAGGCGCTCAAAATATCTGTCTTTCTTAGGCACTTAACACTCTTAGGCGCCCATTGTCCCTTAGGCGCTTAACTCTCTTAGGCGCCCATTGTTTCTTAAGAGTTATGTTCTCCTAGGCTCCTTATGCATTTAGGCGCCCATCTCTCTGAGGTGCCCTGACCCATTTAGGTGCCTACTGCTACTAGGCGCTCAACTTTTCTAGGTGCCTACTTTCTTAGGCACCTTTCTCAAAGTATTCAGTTCCCTGCTGATATATTAATCTGCCATGCATAATAGACATGGTGCACCACTCCGAATTTCCTGAAGAACGTGCCCATCACTTGGCCACGACCACGTGCCTATTCTGTATAGGCACCATATGTCAAAGGTGTCCCTGCTTAAAAATGGCACCCAGTGGCTTAGGCGCCTATCCAGAAAAAAGGAGCCTACTTTGGATACCTGTCAGGTGGTTATCTCTTGGCTCTATAAATAGAGCTCTATTCCCCCAACGTACAGACATGGAGAGGAGGGGTATAGTTTGAGCACTCATCGCACTTCCATATTCTATAATCATCAATTCTCAAGAGCAAGTTCTTCAACCGTTAATCGAAGCCGAAGTTCTGTCAATACTTCTACCCGGCCGGGCCATATAGAAGATTCCTCGTCAACAGAAGCTTCGAGCCACAGTGACAAGCTTGCTTCCAATTGCCTCGTCAAAGGGACAAAGCGGTCGTCAATCAGACCGAACTTCTATAGTTGTACTTCTCCAAAGTTTATTGTACTCGTGTACGATTCTTTAAAGTTTGTAATAAAAATACTTTTTGTTTTTGCAAACAAAATGGCGACTCTGCTGTACACGACATTCTCCTCCAACGAGAAGGTGACAACTCAAGGCGACTCATCAACGATTGGCTCTAAGAAAGGAACGTTGGTCATTAAATTCGAACAAATAGCGTTCGAAAAGATGCTAAGTGCTCCTGTTGCGATGCGTGCCCCTGTTTCTGCAAACAGGGCACGTACAGACACTGTGACCAAAGCTAGGCACACTGTACAAGTACAGAACCACTCTCTGAAGAGGCGTATCGAATGGGTGCCTATGCTTGCTGGTGCACCACAAGGAGATAAGCGCCCACTTGAGGGCACCCATTCTCTCATGACCATTGATCCTACCTCTGCTATGATGCCAAAATCTGCACATTCTCTCAAATCTGCCTCTGCAGTGATGCCCAAATCTGTGGGCGCATCATCTGGAGATAGGCGCCCGCTCGAGGGCACCCATTCTCTCAAATCTACCATCCCTAGTTCTTCTTTGGGAGATGCACCACAGAGAGATAGGCGCCCACTTGATGGCACCCATTCTCTTTTATCTATTTTGCCAAACCCTGAATCTTTCTGCAAAGGTACTACGGCTGCTCAAAGGCGCCGTATCAGACACACTGAGAGATTACGCGCACAATAAAAGGGGATACTTCCTACCCCTCATTTGAATGAAAAACTTTATAATATGCGCATAAATCATATTGCATGAGGAAAACTCCAAGTGTAACAGACTGAAATGATGGTTGATACTGATATGCGCACCCATCTTAACAAGCACCAAACCCAACTTAACCAGAATATGTGCCCTATTGCTGAATAAGCAATGGCGTCTATAAGTTTTGGGCGCCCAAAATTCTCCTCTGCCAATGTGAATCCTATTCAAAGGGTGATACCTACTACTTCAAAGTGCCCAAGGATGAGTGCTAAAAATCCCCTCACTTATGCCGCTGAATTAGGTGCTTCCTTATACCTTTAAGGAATCAACAAGGCCAGGAACATGCCATGTCTACCTTCTTCTTCTACTAAGAAAATCAACCTCCGTGATGTAATATCTCAAAAACGGAAGTCCGTATCCCCATCTCTACCAATAGTGCATCATTGCAGATCATATGAGATTACAATCAGGTACTGTTGCAAAGTAGACAAATGGTCAGTTTTTGATCATCTACTTTAACCCATCCTGTTGAGGTATCTTCAGAAAATGAGTCAGTATATGCCTCTGTTAACATGACAACTCATCGCTCTTACGAGGTTGGAGGTAGCCAAAGAAGTACTTCATCTCGGACCCGTACTCATAGACCCCCGGTTTTCATCACACATTTGATGGGGTCTATCGACACACCAGATCAAGGAGTCAAGCTATAATCGGTCAAAGGAATCTTCCCATTTATTATCCCGGGGGTAGCTTTTTACATAATTTTGATGCCACCAGCGAGAGTTCTGAGCAGACTATCTCTTCTTCAATAGCCAGAGAGGTGACTGCGTACGCCATCACATAAGATCAGGATGCTTCCAGTTCTGCTAGCCAGGAGCAACGAATCGCTGTGCTAGAAGACAAATTAAAAATGATGGCCGAAATGGTGGCAAGCATGTACACCATAATTGTGGCTCAACACATAGTTCCACCGGTTGTGAATACAACCTAAGAACCTATATCGGCATCTGCTCTTGTCAATGTTAGTTTGGGGGTACGGTCTCCTAATATCGCCTTTATACCAGTATAGGTTACTCTAAGTCAGTCTGGGGCTGGGGGTGGTACTTATATGCAGTCCCTCCTCCTAACACATCAAATCAATCCACTACTCCACAACTGTCGGAAGACACTAACGAGGTTGTGAAACTCTTGTGTTCTCAATTCGAAGCCTTCAAGCAAAAAGACGGCCTGCAGAAGCTTGGTATCAAACAACCATACCCTATTGAGTGGAAAGTGGTGCAGTTTCCTCCCAATTATAAGCCTCCTACTATAATGTTGTTTGATGGCAGTACATCTTCGAATCAATATCTCGATCACTTTGAGATAATGATCGACCAGCTTCAACCTAATGATGCTCTCCTCACAAGAGTCTTTGTTGGGTGTTTGAAAGGAGTAGCCTACGACTGGTATCGCAGCCAGCCAGACGGGTGCATTACTTCTTTTTCAGTTCTGAAACAAATGTTCTTAGAGCGCTTCTACGAAGGAACAAACGACATGACTATGTCGGCTTTGATCAATATCAAGCAAAGGCCCAACAAAATCGTGGATCGTTTCATTAAGCGTTACCGTCGCGAAGCACTCAAAATGCCTTTGGGAACTCCGGATGCATTAATTATAGATACATTTAAATCAAACTTGTTACCTATAGTTAGCACGTGGACGGGTTCCACTCAATTTCAAGATTGGCCTTCCTTCATAATAAGTGCCAGAGCAGCTGAGGAAAGTGCTGACAAATTCAAACAGTTAGGCATCTAGATGCCTAATCTCGACAAAGATGAACAACAAACAACCAACAACGGAGGCCGCCAGAACAACCACAAAGGCAAAGAGACTGGCTATCAATCTCAAAGGCAAAGAAGCTATGGTCGTCAACATAAGTCAGCCAACGCCTACCCCAACAATACAACCACCGAGGGCACCACGTCCAAAAAAAGAATACTTCTTTGACGAGGATGATATCATGAGCATCTTCGATTGCCTAATCCAAAGCAACAAACTTCAGTTGCCAGATGCAAAAACGTCCAGAAGAAGTCGGTAAGACTGACCATCATAAATATTGTGTCTATCACAGGTTTATTGGACATCCGACTTGAGAATACTAGGTGCTCAAAGGAAAGATCCAAGAGATGGTCAAGTCTGGCGCAATCACTCTCCAGCAGGATAAAAAGATTGTGACGGCTAACGTTGTCTCTCTACAATTTGGCGATTTTCTGGCTCAATTTATACAGGATGTGTTGTCCCTATTTCGAAAACTACTATAGAGATTGTAAATCTCTCACCTGTACGAACTGATGGTCTGGTTCCTCTTTCTACTGAAAAAGGAGAACTCATGTGGATCCATCCAGACTTGGTGTCGGACTTTGAAGCACCATCTTCCGCCACAAAGTCCAAGAAAGCAAACAAGTACAAGTCATGTCATGTGATTTCATTGGGTGAATATTGCCTTCCACCCTTAACTGCTACCTTCATCTCGACGACAGATTCTTCTTCTCCTTTCTCCCCTTCTGAGATAGCACTGTCAAAGTCAGAAGCCAAATATCAACCAGCTTTCCATCTGTATAGTCCACAGTCTCGTGAACTAATGACAAAGATGGGATATGACTTACAAAAGGCCCCCGGCTTGAATAATGGAAAGGGATCTCCAGTACCCCTTTCTCTATGTCTTCCACATAACCAATCTCGTGTCGGCTTAGGTTTTTGGACGAACTCTTCATCCTCCCAGAATAAACGTTCTAAAACCAAAATTCATATGAAGAATTGGAACATGGTGTCCTTTGAACCTGTCTCCGAAGAAGAAGCTTTAACCGGTACTAGGTCTGGGAGAATCTACTTACGGGATTATTCAGAAGGTCAAAAGAACTCTGCTCCAATTTCGGAGGCTGTTCCATCATCATCTTCTTTTCCTATCGCGAATGTTCCATCTGCTTTATCACCTTCAGTGGAACAGACTCTTCCCAAATCAATATCAGCAGACAAGGAAAAATAGCCAATCCGCTTCGATAAGGCATTGAAGAAGACTCCATCCATTGGGCTGGAGAAGCCATATAACTTTGATATATTGGCTCAAATAGCTAATACTCCAGCAATAATGTCAATCTTTGAACTCTTACATCTCTCAAAGGAAACTCGAAAAACATTGAGTGAAGCTTTAATACAAGCTGATACTTGTCTGGTACTCCTTAAAAAATCGAAAAAAGAACCTGCCACATGTTTGCATTGTCATAGCGTATTAGAGCTGATGCTCAACATCACCTTTACGTAGGATGATATGCTGTTAGAAGACAATCGTCATAATCGTCCTCTCTATTTTACAGGATATGTCGATACTATAAAGGTTGATCGCATCTTG
This sequence comes from Iris pallida, assembly GCA_029216955.1. Taxonomy (NCBI): domain Eukaryota; kingdom Viridiplantae; phylum Streptophyta; class Magnoliopsida; order Asparagales; family Iridaceae; genus Iris; species Iris pallida. The sequence continues at coordinate 7,855,249 of JANAVB010001799.1, forward strand.
ATCGACCCAGGGTCTGCACTCAGCATCATGCCAAAGACTCTACTGGATGCTCTGAAGATCCCTGTGCACAATCTGTCAACAACTATCACGACAATCCTAGGATTTAATTCCGGCAGAAGAAAACCCTTGGAAAAGATTCGCCTGAAGCTTCAAATAGGTAATCTTCGCACAAAGGTGACCTTCTACGTGATTGATAATCATGGTTCCTATAATGCTTTGCTCAGAAGACCATTCTTGTACGAGCATAACATTGTACCATCCACTCTCCACAAATGCTTTAAGTACGTGGATATCAATGGTGAAGTCCAGAAGGAAGTGGCTGATCTAAACCCTTTCAGAGGCGTCGAAGCATGTTGCAAAGATTCTCGGATGTATAAGAAAGAATTTATGAAAGTGGTGCTGGCCATGGATACTGATAAAGATCAAAAGGACACCTCAAATGACGTCCTTATGATTCCAATCAAAGGACATACTTCTTATCCTCATTCTTTCCAGACGTTAACCATTCATCTTCCCTCTCATAAAAAGTAGCCTCTTGCTGGAAAGACGGAACAAAGGAAGATCACCTCTTCTGAGCCACTTGTTATTGACCTTCGTCGTAACAAACCTCCTCCTCCTCATTCTTCTTCTCTTCCACTTGTTATCAATCTGACTAAGCCTTCTATGGCTAAAAGTCATATTATAAATGATGATGTACAAATCAATAAAGTAGCATCTCCTTTGCAGTATACTAATGTCAGTTACTATACTCAATGTTATTTGGATATGCTAGATAATTTCAAACCACTTACAGTAGGAGCAGTTCAACCTCTTCAAAGTGAAGCATCACTTGAACCGGTACAAGATTCGTTCTTCCTAGTTCCTTCCAGAAAGAGGGGAAAACTCCTATACTTTTTAGTAAAGGAATAGAACAAGAAACCATGCTCGACAGTGAGGATAAAAAAGACGATAATGGACGACTACAACTACGTCGTTATAGTCGACAATCTAAAAAAATCATTCGAAAGATGGGCTATAATTTAAAAACTGGTCTTAATGACGGTAGAAGAAGACGAACTCCCATTCGTACCCCTGCTTCAAAAGGAAAATCATTGCCATATTACAGCAGGATAAAACGTGGATTGGGTTATACTTTACCGGTTGTAACTCTAGAGGCCTCTGAGTCTGACAGTGAAGAACGGTCTAATTCTTCTGACTCCATATCATGGGACTCTGACACTAGTATCGGACATGTCCATCGAGTGACACTATCTTTTAATATGGTGTCTGTCGAATTCTCAGAGGATGATGAGGATGACATAGTTGAAGCTCTTGAAGTAGATCCTTGGGCACAAAGAATGGACACTCAGTGGGAACTTCGTTTCGAACAACGAGAACCATCTACTGAAGATCAATTAATTCAGGTCGATGTTGGAGAAGAGGGCTCGCCAAGACCTATCTTCATCAACAAAAGCCTCTAAGAAGTAGACAAACAAGAATTAATTCAGCTTATTCGAGAATACATTAACGTCTTTGCCTGGAGTTATGAGGATATGCCAGGACTGGATCCTCAGATTGCTACCGACATGCTTAACATCTTGCCCAATGCAAGGCTAGTCAAACAACAACAACGTTGATTGCGACCTGACATGATGAATGCCATAGAGTTTGAAGTTAGAAAACTTATCGCTTATGGCTTTGTTAAAGAAGAACAACAACTCGACTGCGTCACCAATATAGTCCCAGTTATAAAGAAAATAGGAAAGGTCAGAGTTTGTATTGACTTTAGAAACCTCAATAACGCTTGCCCCAAGGATGCGTTTCCTCTTTCGGTCACTGATATCATAATCGAAAATACTTGCAGATTCGAACAAATTCTTTTATGGATGCATTCTCAGGATACGGTCAAATCAAGATGCATCCAGAAGATGAGAAACATACATCTTTTCATACTCCTTTGGGAGTCTATTGCTACACTGTCATGCCATTCGGTCTTAAAAATTGTCACGACCCGCTCCCGAATAATCGAACACGAGTCGAACATGTCCAGCCTACGTTGGAAGACTCAACGTAGTAAGCTGTACCAAGCTAGGGAAACTAACAAGTCAATATGAATAAGTACAACTCACAACATTTATAAACGATCCCAGAAAGATCACCATAATCCACAAGTCCATATAACGTAAAGGTACCAGAGTCAACAGGAATAAAATACGCTATGAACTCTAAAAAAATATCTAGGAGTAAAGCTAAACAATCTAAACGTGAAGTCTCTAGTTAAGTCATGTCTCCATCCTGCTCAGCTAAGATCCTGGGCTCTGGCCCATAAGGTAGAACAATATCTTACAAGTACACTTGTAACATATCCAGTCAAGAGCGGAGCAAAGTACAGTTCTAGGTAATGAACAAGAACATCATGATATGAAATGAGTACAAGAGAACATGGAATATAAAGTACAGGAAAAGATCATAAAAGTACAGGAATGTAAATACAGGAAGTATAGGAAATAAAGTACATGAAGTAAATCCTGAACATGAAGTACAAGACATGACATGTGCACAATATTTGAAATACAACTAGCATATGTGACCGGCTGAGGTGAGTACAGGAATATGTACAGGAGTACATGAATATCGGTACGACTTAGGATCTGCGTACACGGTACGAGGCCTAAGCTATCTACATGAATATCAGAACATGGGTTTGGTCACATAGCTAGTATATTTTCCCTCCCCGACTACAAGTAAGTATAAGAACATGAAAGTACATGAGTACAAGATATCGTGTCACATCGTGTCATCAAGAGAAGTACAAGATATGAAATGTAAATGTACAAGACCATAGAATGTACTTGCCTTGCTCCGGATGATCAAGGGTAGAAAATATAGCTGGATGTCCTCCTGATTAATTAAGTACAAGTTGGTTAAGTTCTAAACAATATCAACTGACTATCTGTTCTCTACTTACAACTATCCATAGTATAATTAATACACTGGCCATTCATTTAACTAAATAGGAGTAAATGGATATACCACTAATCTTTATCTTGTTTATAGAGTTTTCATAAGGTGTAATAGTTGTTTCTCTATACAAATCTATATAATTACTACTCACAGACACTCTCAAGAATATTACCACTATATTACAGATACTGCTTATATGCAACACTACTATTTTAGGCTTTGGCTACAACTATACCTAACCCATACTTATGCAAGCCAAACCCCATCATCTTATACACATGCATGGTCACAAAGGCTTCCATATAGTATCCAAACTTTATCATGGTAGTCTGAACTCAACAGAGAATACATTTGATATATTTCAAATGCTAAAGCTTCAACCAACCATTAACCACCCCCCATACTGGTCAGAAATATGTAAAATCATTTCAAGTTACTCTCAACTAATCCCTTGGCTTGACTTTAAGATAGCTGTATCAACTCAGCCATACATCTGTGAGTTTAGCCCAACCCAACCCTCACAAAGATGCCTTGTCCTTCAAATTCATACATCCTATTATTGGATTCAATCTTTATATTTCAAGCTGCTAGTTAACTCACACAAGACAACTCAATGGTCTAAAGAACAACTCATCTAAGAAGCACAAACTGAAATAAAATACTTGATTCAAATTCTTCAACAGATTAATTAGTAAAACAACTGCAGTGGTAAAGTGCTGTTACCACATCCATAACCTATATCCCAGATGAACTCAAGTCAATTAACCATACACTAACCAAGAGTTTAAGTATACAATTTAAGAAGAAATTTATCCAGTTTCACACAGTTGTATTTCTCACATAATTTCAAATCATCAAAAATCTAAAATGAGAGTTAACTCCACATTGCAATTCATAAAAACTAGCATTTCATACTACAATTCCTGGAGTCACCACAGCAACCTGTGCATACGGCTTGCAAGACACGAATCCCTGGCCGGACACAAACACACGCTGGAATAAACATGAATGGTTGGACACAAACTACTGGACACAAGCTACCTATAAATTCCCCACGACCTGATCCTGCTACACACCGTACCGGACACAAATCAAACTGACACAACATAACTTGGCCATAAATTACAGATCAAAACCTATAACGAAGCTACTCTGTAATCCACAAAGGATAGGGAATTACCTAAATAGGGGTCTGGCTGAACAAGGATACGTTTCCAGGGGTCAGACATGATCTACGTACCCAGCGGTGATCCAGAACTCTACTGCAACATTTTGCCAAACATGTCCAAACACACAAGAAACTGGTATATCAGACGAATTGGTGTCCCATCTTCAGAAATAATTATAAGAACTCAAGGTCTCGAGATTTGGATTCAAACTTACCATTGAGCAGAGCTCAATGTCTCAATAGAACTTGAACGGATCCCTCATCTCCAATCTAACACTCGAGATTCGATGTTGTCGGAGGTATGCGATCGCCCGCTTGATCTGAACAGAGATCACGACTGCGAAGAAAGGCTAGATCGGGAAAAGAAATGTCAGCCGACCGATCGATCGGAACAGGGACTTCTATGAAAGTTGTTCATCTCTAAGAACAGAGAACGATCACAATAAAATTACACAATCTAGTGCTTGAATAGATTAAGAACAAGCAATAAAACCTACCGAGTCTCGAACGGTCGCCACGGAGGGAGGATGATAGTTCCTTAATGACGAACGTCGATGAAGACACGCCACGGCAGGAGCTCGCCGAAGAGAGAACGGTGCGCCACCACGTGCACCGCGTGAGGGACTCGCCGTACCATCACCAAGGAAGGCACGGTCACCACGAAGAAGGCAGCCGATCGCCGATGAAGAGTTGGCCTCGTCGGGAAATCGATCTACAGTATCGCCGATGCTTGCCTAGTTGTGGAGAGGAGATAGCTCAGTCATTGCTGCTGGAAGAGAGCCCTGCCATGGCTACTCTACAAATTAGGGTTAGGTTTACGTTGGATTTGGGGAAAAGGGAAGGAGAGGAGGAGGAGCTCGGCTCTGCCTCTCTTAAAAATTCTACAGAAAGAAATGAGATAGAGAGAGAGAGAGAAGGAAATTGGTTTAAATAAGGATTTTTAGGTGAAAAATGTTATTTTACAAAAAGGACCCCAATGATTCCTTTATTTCTAAATGTTATGAAAACTTAGTATAAAAGTTGTTAGAGTTTGTTATAAATCTTAGGGACCACCTTAGGTTGGTTATAATCCCAAATAACCAGTTAATTAACTATTCATGTCAATTAATTAAAATTAATCCATAAATATTAACCAATAAAATAAGAAAAACAAACTTGAATATACCTCATTCTTCAAATTTTTTAAAAATATTCTAAAATTTCATAAAATCGGGAAAGTGGGGTTATAAAAATGCTGGTGCAACTTATCAGCGGGCTATGAGTATTGTCTTCCGTGATCATTTATGAAAGATAGTTGAATGTTATTTCAATGATATTACTGTCAAAAGTCATCTAAAGGAAGACGACATCTACTTGAGAACTATCTTCGATCTAACGCGCTAACATCAACTCAAGATGAATCCCACCAAATCATTCCTGGGAGTCTCTAGTGGTAAATTTCTCGGATTCGTTATTACCACTAATGGTATACACGTAGACCCTGAGAAAATAAAAGCCAGTCAAGAGATGCGTCCTCCACGTAACTTAAAAGAGCTACGGGGATTCCAGGGACGGCTTGCGTACATCAAAAAATTCATCACATCTCTCTGGATGATGTAGACCGTTCACTCAACTCACGAAGAAAGGTGTGTCTTTCATTTGGACTTAAGAATGCCAGCAAGCATTTGAAGACATAAAGCAGTACTTGATGAACCCTCCAGTTCTAGTGCCTCCAATCTCAGGAATACGCTTCCTGATGTATGTCCGAGCAATGGATCATTCATTGGGTGTATTACTAGCCCAAAAGAATAAAGAGGGTCATAAGCAGGTTATCTATTATTTCAGCCGTATGATGATCGGAGCTGAACATCATTATAGTCCGGTAGAAAAAGAATATTTAGCCTTGATATTCGCTGTTCAAAAGACATGGCATTATATCATAGGCCAAACCATTCATGTCATCTCCCGAGTCAACCCTCTCCGAGTTTTGATGAGGAAGCCCGATACGCTTAATTCCAGGCTCGCTATATGGGCCATATTATTAGCACAGTACGATATGGTATATGTTCCCCAAAAGTCTGTTAAGGGTCAAGCCCTCGCTGACTTCCTAGCGGCTCATCCAATTCCTGATACATCTAAAATCTATGATAAAATTCCTGATGAAACCCTGGAATCTAACATGATTTCTGAAGAATTTCCTACTTGGCGTCTATTCTTTAATGGAGCATCCAGAATCGGACCCAAAGGCACCATCGTCGCCGGAGTCGGAATTGTCCTCGTATCACTCGATGGATTGTCTATTTAAAGAGCTTATTCTCTGGACGAGTCATTCTCCAACAATATGGCAGAGTACAATGCTTTGCTCATTGGTCTCCAACTAGCTAAACAACTAGATGTTGAATATCTTGAGGTTTACGGAGACTCTAAACTGGTCGTCAATCAGGTCAGAGGAACGTATGAAGTTCAACATCAAGATCTTGTCCTATATTACGAGGCAACAGTTAGAATGGCTGCATCATTCAAAGGCTTCTTTATTGAGCATGTACGACGAGCATGCAATACAGAAGCTGATGCACTAGCTAATCTTGCTGCAGTATTAGCAATTCCAGTCGGAAGACAGCAGATGGTTGTTGTCACTAACAGAGAATTATTTTGCATCGAAAATAATTCCACCATTGAATTTAGCAATTCAACAGAAATCAATGCCATCAGTGAACACTAGAGAGCTCCTTTCATTAACTTTGTGGTACATGACATCTGACCTGAAGATCCTAAAGAATCTACAACTATCCGTCGACGATAGCTCCAATTCTATTACAATCATATCACCAAGACTCTCTATCGGCGAACGTTTGATGGTCTACTCCTATATTGTCTGGAGGGAGACGAAGCAAAACAAATACTACGTGAGGCTCATGATGGTGTTTGTAGAGCACAACAGCCCGGTCCTAAGCTACAGGATTATATCCGACATATGGGTTACTACTAGCCCACTATGGTATTAGATGCCATCGAATATGCAAAGAAATGCCTAGCTTGTCAAATCCATGCAGACTTCATTCATCAACCATCGAAATTTCTCCATCCGACTGCCGTATCATGGCACTTTGAAGCTTGGGGAATGGATGTCATTGGTTCTATTAACCCCCCATCATCTAGAGAACATCGGTTTATATTGGCTATAACCGATTACTTCTCGAAGTGGACTGAAGCTATACCTTTGGCCGAAGTTAAGACCAGCAGCGTCATCAAATTCATCAAACGTCATGTAATATATAGATTCGGTGTCCTTCGGCGAATCATTCATGATAATGGACCATAGTTCATCAGCCAGAAGTTTACTCGGTTCTGCGACGACAACAGAATCGACAGTGTCGCTTCCATAGCCTATAATCCTGCAGCTAATGGCTTGGCTGAGGCATTCAACAAGACCATCATTAAACATCTCAAAAAGTTCATTTCTATTAACAAACATAACTGGAGTGATAAGCTCGAAGAATGTCTATGGGTTTATCGTACTACCGTGCGCAATCCTACCGATTGTACACCTTTTCCTTGGTGTATGGGTGTGAAGCTGTATTACCATTAGAAATTCAAATTCCATCTATGAGAATTGTAATTACTAATGAACTCATGACCGAGAACAATGATCATCTTCGGCTTCAGAAGCTTGAAGCACTGGACGAGAAATGGTTACTAGCTCAATAGCATATTGAGCTATATCAAGCCCGTATCTCCGAAGCTTTCAATCGAAAGGTCAAAGTACGAGCATTCCAAAAAGGCAAATTAGTCCTTACTGTCAGATGTCCTATGACTATGACACATATGAGCAAGGGCAAATTTGAAGCAAAGTAGGAATTTTCCTATGTTGTAAGCAAAGTTTTCTCAAACGGAGCTTATCAATTGACCGAGATGGACGGTCGAGTGGTTATGGTGCCCATCAATGGCAAATTTCTCAAGAAATACTATGTATGAATATAGAGAGACATCATGAACAAAGTATTTTTAATACAGAATGTAAATAAAACTCCTTTTATTGTATAGCCAAAATAGAAGGAGATACATAAGATCAAGGAGAGGAACGAGGACCGGAGCCTTCCTGATTAAAGACATAGTTTACAAGAAGCTCGAAAATATTATTGTCAGATGACACCAACAGTTGACAGGCAGCCTTTCTCAGAGCTTCTTCTTCAGCAGTACTTCCAGGCTCTACAAGTCTAGCAAGAATGTCCTATTTCGGTCCAGAAGCAGTCGAGCTTTCCTCCGCCTCTTTCTGAATAGGCAACGGAGGTTCGTCAAAAAAGCATCCTTGGCAATCTCAGTCTCCAAGATGACGTCAGTCCCCTTGGGTACATCTTCAGAAGCCATTTGTACTAAAGGAACAGGTGTTGGCAGCATCTACAAAATTTATATAATATTTATAGGAAGAAAGATCAAAAGTCTGTCTTGAGAACTGAAATGATTTCTGCTTGAAAAGATGTGATCATTCAGTCATTCGTCAAATTTATTCACCTTGTGAATCGACCCATCGGTTAACAATTGTCTCTCAATAAATTCTCCAGTGGAATATAATTCAAACTCTCTCGTGGAAAGTTACTACATAAATATTCCATCATCAAACATCGCCCCCTTTTAAATAGTCCAGTTGCCTTAAAAAGGATCTTATGACCGATCGCCATGATAAAGTTCATTTCCATCATACCTCTGAAACTATATCTCCGCCAATTTATTTTTGGAAACATTTTCTTGATGATGTGTTCTTGCGAGAATGAATCGTTTATATAAGTTCTTATCACGTCCATAAACACCTCTGATAAGCACACTTAAGACGATACTTTTTCCTCATTTGGTTCATATATCAAATAAATGCTATTTCGATGATAAATTCAGGTATACATTAAAAGTTCTACTAACTGTTCAAGTTATGAATATCCATGTGGGTACGAAAATACAAAGTCCCAGCGACGCATCTCTTTAAAACCACAAATATTCCTTTCAAAAATCATCCTTTATTTTGCTCTTTCTCTACAAAAGGATGTTTACATTTTAATGGAATTCTATTACATCTTGGATTTTCATTCTAATGTAGCAACAAAGACCTAATGGAAATCTATTACATCTTTGGATTTTTGCCATCTGGTCGTGTTGTTGGTTGCAATTCCTTATTGTCCCGACCCTCAGTGGTAGGCAGGGTAACGAAATTGATCCTGGTCTTCTCTCTCAAAAGGCGAGAGAGAAAATGGAGGCAGAATGACGGCCTTCCACCGAAGGTAGGAATATGTTCACTCTTGTGATACGATTCCTAGTTTTGCCGTCAAAAGAACCCTTCTACCCAAATACTCGAGTTATAGTTCACTCCACCATCCAACTTTCCATGTTTAAAGGCCCTTCCTACCATCTGAGGGAGGCCCTTCTGAAACATGGGGAGTTCTGAGCTGTCTGATGTGTGTGTTAGATCGATTCATCTTCACGACATCCAAAATATCCGATACCGGTTCTGGGGAAGCTTGCCAAATGGTTCCCTACAAGTATTAAAAGGGAGGAAGTTAGCAAATTAATCAGATAAATATATTCAACGTGCGCCTTCTTTTCAAAAGTTAGGCGCCCATCTTCAACAGGCGCCCCTTTTCGAAGTCAGGCGTTTGCCTTCAATAGGCGCCCCTTCTTAAAATAAGGCGCTTATCTTCAACATGCACTCCTTTTCAAAGTCAGGCACTCCTTTTCGAAGTCAGGCACTTGCCTTCAACAGGCGCCCTCTTTCTTAAAGTCAGGCGCTTGCCTTCAATGGGCGCCTCCTTCTCGAAGTTAGGCGCCCTCCTTCCACAGGCGCCTCCATCTCGAAGTTGGGTGCTCGTCTTCAATGAGCAGATAGGCGCTCATATTTAGGCACCTTCAGGCACTCAAACAAGCACCTCCTTCTTTAAATTCGATGCTCATGATTAAAGGCTACTCGGCCCAATACTCGGCAAAGTAGCGTGTGATGGGACGGCAGCACGCTGTGGTGGCATAGAGAAGCTCATAAGCGCCTGATCCTTCTCGACAGCCAAGATCCTATGGAGAGCCATCATCGGAGAAGAAAGAATGACAAAGGAGTTTGGAAGATGAGAGTACAATGGACTCTTTGTTTCTCTTCTCGCAACTATTTATAAGCAATTAAAGTTGAAACGGCATGCCGCTTCCCTAGGCACATATTTCGGAAAAGATAACATGCAAAAGATTTGAAATCATACATGAATTACCACATATCAATTAGAAAAGACAAAACATTGAATTAGTAAGATTGGCATTTGCAGATTGGCGCTGGCGCTTGTTTGTGTCAACAGTTACAGAACAAAATTAAAAAGGTGCCAAAAATAAGATAAAATAAACTTTTTATTTCATAAAGGACATGCCCCTACAAATAAGTTGGTGCCATGGCCATTTAGAGAAAGAGAGATAAATGAAGCGTCTTTATATTTCATCACTTCTTCTTCTCGTTGTCATCAGTCTGACGAAGGGCAGCGACCAACTCTTCCATGTTATGGATCCCTAAATGGTGCATCAAACGAAGGAATCCCTCTTTCTGTTCCGAATTGCCACACTCTTCAGAGGAGGATGATGGCCTACCACCTGAGCGATCGAAGACTTCTGGAGTCAGACTAAAGCAGTCTAGAAGATTCTCCACCCTTAGAGACGGGTCAGCCTCCAACAAGTAAGCCGTAGGCGCAGTATTAGGCTTCTCCTCAGGAGCCTTGCCGTTGACGTCGGCGTCTGTCTTTTTCTCCTTCTTCATGTTTCCTTTGAATGCTATAAGGGTAAACAAGGGTGAAGGCTGTGCAAAAGTCCATTCTCCTATATATAGTCGACACCAATCCCGTCGATGCCTCACATTCCTTATGAAAAGCTGAGCATCATTAATGAAAGCTTAAAAGGAGGAAGAAGAAGAGTCATTTTTAGAAAAAAGCACCTCTCCATGAATAGGTTCATCGTCGAAAATGAACCAAGCATTTAATGTGCGCTGTCATTCAAAGTATTCCAAATGTTTGGGTGCCCAAGTTTGAAAACTTTCAAGGGGGTCTTATAGGTGCTCAAAATATCTGTCTCTATTAGGCGCCTAACACTCTTAGGCACCCATTGTCCCTTAGGTGCCTAATTCTCTTAGGCGCCCATCGTTTCTTAAGAGTTTTGTTCTTCTAGGCTCCTTACGCATTCAGGCGCCCATTTATCTGAGCCGCCCTGACCCATTTAGGCACCGACTGCTACTAGGCGCTCAAACTTTCTAGGTGCCTACTTTCTTGGGCGTCTTTCTCAAAGTATTCAGTTCCCTGCTGTCGTATTAGTCTGCCATGTATACTGAACGTGGTTCATTACTCCGAATTTCCTGAAGAATGTGCCTATCACTTGGCCACGACCATGCGCCTATTCTGTATAGGCGCCACATGTCAAAGGCACCCTTGCTTAAAAATGGCACCCAACGGCTTAGGCGCCTATCCAGAAAAAAAAGGTACCTACTTTGGATAACTGTCAGGTGGTTATCTCTTGGCTCTATAAATAGATATCTATTCCCCTAACCTACAGACACAGAGAGAAGGGGTATAGTTTGAGCACTCATCGCACTTCCATCCTCTGCAATCATCAATTCTCAAGAGCAAGTTCTTCAATCATTAATCGAAGCTGAAGTTCTGTCGATACTTCTACACGGCCGAGCCATATAGAAGATTCCTCGTCAACAGAAGCTTCGAGATACAGTAACAAGATTGCTTCTATCCACAACCGCCTCGTCAGAGGGACAAAGTGGTCGTCAATCAGACCGGACTCCTACAGTTGTACTTCCCTAGAATTTATTGTACTTATATACGATTCTTTAAAGTTTGTAATAAAAATACTTTCTGTTTTTGCAAACACTTATCCCAGTCGCATTTGTTAGATAACACGACCTTTTTAAATAGCTTGATGATTATTTTGTTGAAAGTTTTGGCTAATCCATTTGCTGTCGGATTGTAAGCGGTTGACGCCATGTTCTGAATATGATTATTGTCACAGAATCTGCTGAATGCATGGCTTATAAACTGTGGACCGTTGTCGTAGATGATCCTCCGGGGTACTCTAAAATGGTAGATGACATGATATTTGATGAAGCTGATCACCTTCGAGCTCTTTAACTCTGTCAGTGGTACTGCTTCTGCCCACTTAGAGAAGTAGTCGATGATTTCCAAGATAAAGCGATGTCCTCTGGAGGATGGAGGGGTAATTGGCCCCACTATGTTCATACCCTAGGCTATGATTGGCCAGGAGGCAGCCGTAGGGTGTAAAGGCTCTGTAGGTCGATGAAAGTCAGCGTAGAGTTAACAAGCACGATACTTCTTGGCGTACTCAACAGCGTCGGCTATCATAGTGGGCCAATAATAGCTATACATTGGAGTCGGTCATGTAGCTTTGGACTGGGTTGATGAGCTCCGTAGGTCCCATCATGAGCCTCTCTAAGGGCTTCGGCTGCTTCGTCATTTGATAGACATCGGAGAAGAAACCCTTCGTAGAAGCGTCGATACAGTATTTTGGTGGCTGTATCGTAGTAGAATCGAAGAGAACGCCTCTTGACAGAGACTGCTTTCTTTGGGTCATTTGGGAGGATTCCGTAGACTCCGAAATCGATGAACGTGAACTGCCAGTCTCTAATGTCGATACTGGTGCCTGCAGGCATGGTATAGTTCGACCACATGCACAAATTATTTCTAGGGCACGCAAATCCTGGCCCACCACTGTAATAGTGTTGTATTCCGATGGGTTCCGCCAATGAGGATGCGAGGCCAGCCAGAGCATCATCCTCCAGGTTTTGTAGCTATGGTACGTGTTCTATGAAGAACTATGTAAAGGTCGAGATAATGTCTAAGGCTGCCTTGTGATAGGAGATGAGGTCCTCGTGGCGCACTTCGTATTGTCCTCGAAGCCGATTGTCGACGAGTTTTGAATCGCCGTAAGATTCGAGGTATTCTACCCCCTACTATTTTTCTAACTAGAGTCCCATGATAAGGGCATTGTACTATGCTACGTTGTTGGAGCATGGCTCCGTGAGGGAGTAGGCACGCTGGATGACCAGCTTGTCAGGAGAGATCAAGACTACCCCTAATCCTGCGATGATCTGACTCTTGGGGCTGCTCTTGAAGCTCCGTCGAAGAACATTCGCTAGACAAAGTTTTCTTCGGTGATGTTAGACTCTAGCACCTCATCCGAAATGTCTTTGTAGAGTTTGGATGACTCCAGAATAGGATGTACAGCTAAGAAGTCGGCTAGTGCTAGGACCTTGACAGCTTTTTGTGGAATAAATAGCATATCATATGGTGTCGAGAGTATTTCCCATGTAGCTAATCGAGAATTTGGCGCTCCTGGCTTCGTCATGAGGACCCATAGCGGATTAACTCGAAAAATAACATGTATCGTCTGTCCCGAGACATAATGACGAGTCTTCTAGATGGCGAGTACCAGAGCTAGACATTCTTTTTTGACGGGGTTGTACCAGAGTTCGGCCCCGATCATTGTCCTGTTCAGGTAGTAGATAGCTTGCTCATAGCCTGTATAATTGTTCTGAGCTAATAGAGCGCCGAGAGAATGATCCATCGCGCGGACATAGAGCCGAAAGGGTTTGTCTGTGACCGATGCTACCAGAACTGGGGAACTTGTGAGATAAGCTTTGATGTCATCAAATGTCTTCTGACATTCTTCCATCCAGATGTAGGAGACTCCCTTCTTCATGATTTTAGTGAAGGGCTGGCATTTTCTGGAAAGGTTTACGAAAAACCTTCGGATGTATGCGAGACGTCCTTATAGACCTCGAAGTTCTCTAAGGTTCTTCGGAGGGTCCATGTCAAGGATAGCTTTGGTCTTCTCGGGATCAACATGGATACACCTTGCGATGATGATGAAGCCCAGGAATTTACCGCTAGAAATCCCAAGAAAGGATTTAGCGGGGTTCATTTTGAGCTGGTGCGCCCGCATAAGATCGAAGTCCGTCCTCAGATCTTGTAAGTGATCACCTCGTAGATGGCTTTTGACAGCAATGTCATCGATGTAGCATTCGATTGTCTTGTAGAGGTATTGACGGAAGATGGTGCTCATGGCTCGTTGGTATGTGGCACCTGCATTTTTCAGGCCAAAGGCATCACTGTGTAGCAGTAAACCCCTTTTGGAGTCCTAAACGACGTATATTTCTCATCCTCTGGAAACATTTTGATCTGGTTGTAGCCCGAATATCCGTCCATGAAGGACATACGTTCAAAACCACATGTGTCGATCATCACGTCGGTGATTGGGAGTGGGAATTCGTCTTTCGGGCAAATGGAGTTGAGGTCCCGAAAGTCGATGCAAACTTGGATCTTTTCGTTCTTTTTACTAACAAGAACGACGTTGGTTACCCAATCTGGGGGTTGTTACTCGTGAATAAACCCACTGCCCATGAGTTTATCTACTTTTTTGTCAATGGCATCCATGATGTTAGGACGGAAGCGTCGATGTTGCTGCTTGACAGGCTTAGCATTGGGCAAGATGTTAAGCTTGTGCATTACGACTTGTGGGTCTAACCCTGGCATATCTTTATAACTCCAGGCGAAGACGTCGATGTATTCTTTGACAAGTTGAACCAAGGATTCTCGATCTTCTCTTGCCAAGCTTTTGTTGATGAAGATGGATTTAGACGAGGATTCGTCCCCTAAGTCGATCTGTTCAACTTCATCCTCAGTAGGCGATTCTCGTAGTTCGAAAAGAGATTCCTACTATGCACCTAGGCATTGAGCCCAGGGTTTTTCTTCGAATAAGTCTACTGTTTGCTCCTTGTCTTCTTTTAAAGGATGTGTGGATGTCATGTTTGCTACCAACACTTTTCTAAAGATTGGGCCGATGCTGGTGTCGGAGTCCTAAGTTGAAGTTTCAGATGAACGAAAATGTACAACCTCCTCTATTTTTGAGCTCTCGGGAGTTGTCAGCGGTGTGATGTAGCCTACCCCCCGTCTGATGCGATGGTAGTAGTCTTGCGGCTTCCCTACTGGGACTGGGAGCCGTAAAGGAAGGCATCGTCCTTTGCCATAGTTTAAACCCTGGCCACTTTTCAAGTCATAACCCATCTTTTGGATGAGGTACTTTGTCTGTTCGGTGTACCAATATACTTGCATTCTGCCGATATTGGGTTCTGGCTCGACTGGAGGGAGGTCTTGATGACATTCAACTTTACCGAAGATGATAGATTTCTCGTCCTGGTTCCGCGGCGGAACTATATAACAGACTCCTTGGTACATGACGACTCAATTTATATGATTAACAGTCGTTATTTGTGTTTACAATGACTGAAAGGTATTATCTAGAGTATACATGGCATTCCAATATGGAAGACTAGAATAATTTAAAGACAACCTTTTATTAATAAAATATGAGATCTTGTCCCTGGGTATTACATCATCAAGGGACGGGGCATCGACGTTGGTAGATATGTACTCTGCCAGTTCTTCATCAGTGAGTACCGGGGTATCCTTGGGTGGCTCGGAAGAGTTCATCGGGAGTTTGACCCGTATGGGCTCTTGAGCCTGTGCTGAGAGGGTTGCTGGGGTATTTCCTTGTAGCTTGACCACGAGGGGAGTCGATGATTGGGGAGGTCTCCCCTTGAGCCGTGCTTTGAGAGGTGCCTCAGCTGGCACTTCGAGGGCTGGTGCTTTCCTGTGTAGCTTAGCCACGAGAGGAGCTGACACTTGGGAAGGTCTCCCCTTGAGTCGTATCTTCAAAGGGGCTTCGATTGTTGTTTCAGCCAAGGAGGCTGGTGCCCTCCCGTGCAGCTTGACTATGATAGGGGCCGATGCTTGGGGAGGTTTCCCCTTGAGTCGCACCTTCAGAGGGGCACTAATCATCATTTCTGCTTCACTATCGACCTCTGCTTCAGCTTCTGCTTCGTCATCGACATCGTTGGCTTTATCATCCAGATGAATTGATTTGTATAGATCGGAGTCGGTGAAAAAGGCCTCAATCCCTCTAAAGGGATCGACATCAGTAAACTCAATTCTGACTATGCCGTTGGTGGATACGTATTTCATACATTAGTGGAGAGTGGATGGCACCACCATGTATTCGTGTATCCAAAGACGCCCCAATAGGACGTTGTAATTGACGTCCGCATCTACCACATAGCAAGTCACCTCCGTTTGGAGATCACCGATATGACATTTCAGGCAAATTTTTTCCAGCGGTTCACTCTTGCTAGCGTTGAAGCCACTGATTATAGTGTGTGATGCCGTAAGACGATGCATCAGGATCCCCAATATCTGGAGCAAAGTACGGAGGATAATGCTAAGGGAAGACCCAGGGTCGATCTGGAACCGATCTACCTTGATGGCACCGACATACCCTGTATAATACAGTGGTCTGTTGTGTCGGTTGTTCTTGAGTAGCATGTCTTGTTATGTGAATGTGATATTGGGGATAATTTCCCCCACACTATGGTAGTGCAAACATGCTGATGGATCTTCTTCAGGCTGCTTGACCTGGCTAATGAAAGACTCAGCATCCTTTAAGACTTCGCATAGAGCCTCCCGAGTATCTTTGGATAGTCGAAGAAGCTCGAACAGGGACAGCCGAGCTGGAGTACTGGTGAGCTATGCTAGTATGTCAAAGTTGTAGGGTTTGGTCAACCCCAAAGCATTGTCTTTTCGTAGAGGCCTATCGAAACGGGCTCCCTTCTGCTTCAGTTTGTCGGCTGCTGAAGGTTGTAGAAGTAAGAAAAATCTTAGCTGAAGACATCCCTTTACCATAATACAGAAGATGTAAAAGACTCAGGCCTAGTGCTAAGAAGACAAAACAGAAGATATGGAGAGAAGTCCCTTCATTGTCATGTCTACCAAAGTTTAGTACAGACACATCAAGACCATACATAAGGGACTAATTCTGTTCTTTTACAAAGGATCTAGTACAAATTCGATAGAAGCCAAGAGGGATCTACAAGGGATACAGTCTTCATCGAAGCGCAACCTTCTTTCTTCTCAATACACGCTGGAAGATTAACTTCCACCGAAGCAGGTTCTGATATTCTTGTTGGCGCAGCCTCTCAGAAGTATTATCAGCAACTCAGCATTTTGAAGAAGCCAGAGCCTTCAAGCCAGAGGCACAACCACTTGCTCGCACCATCCTCAGAAACAAGATGGTGGTAGGGCCCTCCTCTCCTTCTTTTATTCCAGAATCCAGTGTCTTTACTCTAAAGGCGCAGCTATCTGCCTGCGCCAATCTTAGACGTACAAGGGTGTCATACCCTTCCTTTCGCAGCCAATGCCTTCACTGTTCAGAGGTGCAGCTACTTACCCGTGTCTGCATGAGGCGCAGGATGGTGATATGCTCACACCATCTCCATTCCTACGGCACAGTCATCTGCTCTGGATCAGAAGCTTAAGACACTTTCTCTACAAGAGAATTGGAAACTCCTATCGCAACCAATGCAAGTCAACCTGTCGCTCCAAAAGTACAGTAACCTCGCCAGTCTGAAGCACAAGCCTACTTTTTGCCTGCAGCACAACGACTCTGGTAGCCCAAAACACAGCTTCGTAAGTTGCTCTACACGCACAGAAGTCTCGTCGTCATTCGAAGCCAAGTCCACTCGTCGCCTGAAAGCACAGAGGTTCTGTTGTCTCCAGAAGTACGGTCTACTCGTTGCCCCAGAAGCACAGTAGCACTTTGTCCTCACAAGAGGTACAGGAAGCATGGGTCCACCCCAATTGGTTTGTTTAAACCGCCTCTTGCAGAGAAGATTGAGATTAAATCATGATTGATATCTTATCAGATTGATTTAAATCTTATATGAGGATCAATTAGACTCCAAATCTAAGATAAAGTCCCAAGATTTACTCGGCTGTATCCGAGCAAACAAATCGGCATACGCCACGTGTCACCTTCTTAGGTTATGTTTATAACCACCAGAGATCTCGTTTGAGGAGAATCTCGACGTCCGCCACGTGTTAGCACCGCAGAAGCCCGTACCATATAATGACGACAGATTATTTCATATCTAAGGAACCCTAATGCACATCGCATATATGCTCGGTTCTTTATAAAAAAAGGAGTTCTTCTTCCAACCAAAGGATCGACATAGGAAAATCGACAATCGACAATCATCAAAGGAGCAGTGATCTCCATCCACGAAGAGTCGACCACCCTCATCCACCTATCAACCAAAGAACCAACCAACCAACCAACCATCTTCAAGGGATCTTTTCATCCCGACAGCCTCTTGATCAGTGACCCCAGAGTCCCATCAAAGGTGCCAGAGAGCTATAAGAAGGTTGATTCCTCGTCAGATCGTCAACGGAGTAAAGAAGCCGCTGCAGTGCTCGATCTCCACCGTTACACTTTTCCAGAAACTACTTCTCCCTGTACTTAGAATATACTGTTTAGGACTTCCTTCTTTGTACAAGATACCTTATACATTTAATAAAGCAAAAAGTTCGTTCAACTTTTTGTTACGTCGAACAAAATGGCAACTCTGCTCGGGACTACCTTCTCCTCCAACGAGAAGGCGGTGACGTAATCTGATGACAACTTGCGGGAAGCTTCTCAAGACATGCTGATCGTACGCTTCGACCAGCAGGCTTTTGAAGATCTCCTCTCTGATGAAAAGTCAAAGACTTTGAAGCGGTTCGTACAACCGAAGAAGACTCGACGTGTCTGGAGGCCTAAGGCGGCTGTAGCCAGCAGCACGATGGCGGGAACTGCGTCTCAGGACCCCCTCAACGTCAAGGCCACTGAAAAGATCCTGGCTGCTACAGCCTTACCCACTCGCCCAATTCCCATCCCGGGAAAGCATGGTAAAGAAGATGGTGGTTCCATGGTTGATCTGATGAAGGAACGATGCCAAAGGAAGCGCACACCGGTCCAACCCCTCACAACGGGAGTATTGCCGGCAAGGAGATCTGTCTTCGACAGAATCGCTTTCCCTTCAGGTAAACCTTCGACAGACTCTGAATACTACTCACCCGTTGGGGTAGTAGGAAGAGATCCCAGGTGGATCGTGCTTCGTACAACAAATGTGCGACACCAGTGGCAAACCAGAGGCCCGTGTTGATAGTAACACACGCAGCCGACGGAAAGCTATACAAGACTGGCTCTCGCGCTCTGATGCCTCAACCAGTCGAATCTTCCTCCTGCTGGGGTACTTCTGTGCATTAGCCAAGCCAGGGGTACTTCCCACGGAGAGGGAGCCACACGAGCAGCATTCCCGTAGGAGCGACATGAGGCTTCCTCGCCAGTCCCGCTCTGACCGTGCTTACATGCAGCTTCTCTGCATGTACAATCGGGGTAGTATAAGTTTACTATACTAGGTAATTTGTACAATTTTCTGGACTCGAATAAAGGGGTAGTATAAGTTTACTATACTAGGTAATTTTATTATTTTATTAAAGTAATTTTTGTGATTTAATAATCATAATGTTTATTAGATTTTATCATTATTTGATTTTATGGTCAATTGAATTGATATGCATATGTACATATATTTAATAGACTAAATATATGGTTAGATAATATTAGAATTTTTTTTAGATTTATTTGTGCATATTAGATATTTAGATATAAACATATTTAGATATATATAAGAATATATATAGTTATAGTAATGAATAAAAGTTGTTTAAAAAAAAGCAGCAGCAGTGGTGGTGGTCGGCCCAAAGGAACGACCACAGCACCCCTTGAATAAAAAGAACAAAGAAAAAAAAGTATATACCCACCCACCTAAAGTGGGCGGGCCCTGTAATGACCCGCTCCACCCTAGCGGAACGCCGATTCAAACGGCAAGTGTAACGACTCATACGAGCCGTCGACTCGAAGAGTCGCGTCGACCCGATGAAGTATCGATACGAATCGATGCAAGACTTACAATGGCCCGTCAAAGATGAATCCAGACTTAGACTATCAAAGACGCGCTTGGAGTATCGCTCGGCCGATGCGAACATCGCTAAGGTGGGTGGCTCCGATGAACCCGTCTGTGCTTAGCCTAGACACATAACAATACGGACACTATCACTGAAATCGCTAGGCGATAACATCGCGCATGCTTATAAAATGACCCAACGCACCTAGCTAAGGGATTAATCCCATCTTGTATGCTTGCATAGAATATGGAAAGGAACATGGAAAATACGAGAACTCTCGCACTGCGCTCACGCGCTCGTGCTAAGGCACAAGCTTGCGTTCAACAATGAAACAATGAATGGGTTACAACAATGAAATGGGAAGACTATCAATATAGTCGTTCCGAGTAGAGTATAGCAAGATAGAAAGGCTATGGGACCGATGGGTCGCCAAGGCGACTCCTGCACAAGGAGTTGCGTAATGTATGAATGAAAGAGTAAACGAATAAGTGAATGAATGAATCAACAAATGAATGAACAAGCGAAAGAAAGAATGAATAAAAGATAAGAAGGATGGAAATGGTTAGCGACAGGTATGACGGGCACGTGCAACGGGGCTCGCTACCCGCGCTGCACGGACGCCAACCTGGTCGATAACGCATTAAGTCTAAGGGTTAGCCTACGGCTCAGAGACAGCCGTTAAGTTAAAAAGACAAGTTAATACGAAATGGTCGTGGACAAACGGCACGAGCGAGGGGTGGCGTATGCTGTGACCGTGAAGAAAAAGGGATTCCGCGGCATGATCAAAGTGTGAAGGACTTGTCGGTCCGGACGGAATCAAAGGAAATGTGGCTTACGGACTGCCTGAGTGCGGGCTTGGCCACCTGGGTACGTAAGGCCGAGTATTTCAAAAGACTATCAGGGTGTACCAAGCCGCACGCCATGATAGGTGAGAAATTACCACAGGGGAGGACATGTCCAGGATGGCATGTGATGCCAGCGACCGATTCATATAGATTAAGTGGGCTTTGCTGGTGGCGATCCACGTGCAAGTCCTTGCATTGAAATCAAAGTAGTCTAAGTTAATCTAAATAAAGCACCTTCTGAATAAGCTTGAAATGTATCACACCAAATGATAATGAATACTTCGTAAAATGAGTTAGAGAATACGCCTACGATGCGCTAGTAACTGAGGCAAGGACACGCCCTTGATATTGAATGTTTCCAAGAATCACATTATGTTGTTCCATATAAATTGTTGACTAACTTGGTTTACTTTGGACAGGGAAGGCCGGATGGTAAGTATGGGTAAGTCGTGCATGTATTTCCATGCGACACTTGAATTTGGCAAACACGGGATAGGTTATGAAATATGCCATGAAAACGATCCTAAGGCAAGATTAGAAAGACAATGAATGATAGAGATGCACAAAAGTAAATGGAACGTGTTTGGTAATGATAGCATTGTGGGCGAGCTAGCCTCCCCACCAGTGCATAACAATGTACTGATAACCCTACAGTCTGCTTGTAGGAAGCAGGAAACGTCGGCGGGTGCGGAGCTTCCATCGAACGTGCTAAGGCGCGGAGCTATCTCTGGAGCCTTGGAGCATTGCAAGGAGCTGAAGCACCCTATACAGGACATAATGTATCGGAACATCGCCATGAATCATTCCATGTTGTAAGCCACTTGGCACGCCTTTTATGTTTCAGAGAGAGAGAGCTTGAGCGATTTGTAATATCGGCCTAGCGCCGCTTGTAAACTTCTTGAATATCAATAAAGAGATTGAATTTGCTTCAAATTTGTGTTCATTTACTTTCCACTGCAAATGGGGACACTCTGTGCGACTCTGTGGCCTAGCACAAATCGGCCGTTTCTGGACATAGCCTTGCATAGGCGCAACCTAGGCCCGTGCGGCATCACGCCTTAGCGAGGACGATCGCACCTGCGGGAGCGGGGCGTGACAGATTGGTATCAGAGCACGGCTTCACGTCCTTGGACTTCATTTCGATTTTCTCAGTTTTGAAAGCTCGGTTGGAAATAAAAGAAGTGTGCGCTCTCTCTCATTGTGCCTTGGGATGTTCCATACAATAGGTCTAATATTTTCAAAAGCTCGTACGAGTACTCGGTTGGACGGGATCGATAGGCGAAGGCCTTTGTGCCACCACGATGGACTTGAGTCGGAAGGAACCGATGCTAAGAGTTAGCAAATGCAGTGCGTGCTTGAATGAGCTTACGCTGACAGCAAACGAGTACACGAGACCAAAGTATAGTTCGAACGGAATGGTTATGCACGCAGCCTTTTGGCTAAGTTGTGCAGAGTATTGCGCACCTAGATCTTCTGGTGCAAACGAGTTGCGAGTGAGATCGATTATCGCTCGAACGAGAATAAGTGAGCATGCGAACTCGAATATAGTCCGTACAGGATAGCTATAAACACGGCCTTTTGGCTAAGTTGTGCCGCCTGTCGCGCACCTCGACTTCTGGTGCAATCGCGTTACGAGCGATATCAAGTACCGCTCGGTCGGGAACGGAGATACACTTAGAGTGTATATCGATAGGAACGCTATCAAACTAACGCTTAGGCGTGCACGAAAGATTGGCTTGGATTTTGAGGATTAATGCATGAACGACTTAGTACGTCGAGGCGACGTGAGCAATTACGCTAGAGATTCGTCGAACGAATCTGAAGAATGTCTTAGCGCATGACGCGAACGTGATTGAGGACTAGATCTTACGGCTTGAATCCGAGTGGTGTATGTGATAGGTTCGGAGAAGAATAAGAATGAGTGTCGGCGATAGTCGAGTGGCTCGAACCCTGTGTGGTGTATGGACGTTATAGAAATTGTTCGAGCGAGACTGAAGGATTTACGGATAGAACGAGTATGTCGGGAGGTGAGGCGATGCGATCGCGCAGAGCCTTAGAACGCGTCACGCTTAGTTGATCGTGACTTCGTGTGTCCCGAACGAGATGTCGTTCGGACAACTTGTCAATGGGCGACGCGAGTTAGAAAATGGTTCGGAACGATGAATGAAAACGAACGGTCTTGATTGAGGAAAACTTAGAGGATCGTGCGTACGATTTCAGATTGATTCAAATGAATTGTGACTTGAATTTGGACAACGATCTTGAAACTAGCGTGAGGAATAGCGATCAAACTTGATCTCGAATATCGAGGGAAATTGTAGAATATCCACTCGGACAACAACATCAACGCACGACTCGAAATTGGTTGCAAAGGAAGATCGTCAGGTTACGCATATCGTTGATGGTATTGAGGCGTATCAAAGATCGATATGCGATAACTCGGGGGTACTCTGACTCGATCGGCGAATGACGATCATGCAAATGTCATTGTTCCTTTGGATGCTATACTTGGGATGTTAAAAATGTGTCGAGGAAAAGATAGATTTGGCTCGAGGATTTTCTAGTTGAACGCATGACGGTCAGACTATCGAATTGATTTGGCTTGGATGAAAATGTGAATGCTTGAATTCACTTCGTTGACAACCACAACGTTGACGTTCTTGTCTTATGCGAGCGCAACTCCAGCCTCGTACATGCGTTGCGCCGGATTATGACGATCACTCCGAGTGAGCACTGATATGGTGATTCATACAGCAGGAGTGATTGAACTTGGATGGTGTGGCAATCTGATTGCTTCGACTTGTGGTTTGACGCGAAGGTGGACTCGAGAATGAATTTATGTGCTTGAAAGATTGAACTTGAGGATTGAGTAGGTCCAATCCACGTATCAAAAATGGGTTAGTCTAAAACTCAAACAAGAGTTACGCCCCGATGAGAATGATTATTCTGCGGGAGCGTTGCATGGTGATTCATAAACCGTCGTGGATAATCGGACTCGCGTGAGATTGGGGCATAATGTATTATCGAGCTGGATGACCTCGTGATCGAATACATGAATTGGTTAGAACTGGTGATTGAACGGAATTGAATATGTGCAACGTAAGTCTTGATACGAATTAGGTGATCATGCTCGATGTTTAGAAATCTGAGTGATGCGAGCTTGGGTAGAAACTCCCGTACAAACGAACAAATAGTTTGACCATAGGATTTGGGGCGAGCGTCGTGCAACGATCTTGCATGATGAACCACGGACTTGACGTGTAACTATGACCCTGTGAGCTGACCTAGCGGATAGGTGGACGACCCTATGCCGAGTGATTGAACCTGTTCGATGGCATTTAAAGTATCGTCTGGACGGACGATAGACTTTGGGGAAACAAGACTTAGAGTAGGACGAGGAACTGGGAGTGTGCGTGAACGACGATGAGATTGGCCCTAAACGAAGGGAATGATAGGGATGGATGATGCGCAAGTAAAAGTTGGGATAACGAATTGAATCGTTGATAGGAAGAAAAACTTGATGATGGTGCAATACTTGGTTTTGAATTGGACGGAAATTACTTAGGCTTGGTCGACCCTGCTAAGAAGAAATCATACTAATTTCGTGGACAATAATGCTTGATAAGCGAATCGAATCATCTCCAGGACCGAGATAAACGTTATATGATACACACATGAGTTTGGTTTTAAATCGAAGTTAGAAAAAACGATCGGCAAATCAAAACTATCACGAGTAGCTTGTCCGACTTCGCTAGTCGCTAAGCTTGGTTGAAATGTACGTATTCGGGGGACGCCTTGAATACGTGCACGATCCAAACTCAGCGATATGATGAACTCGAATGCAGCTGCAAGTGGGTGTTGAGATGCGCATGAACGAATAAGTGAGTTTGCCTCAGCCTACGACTTCGTATTTGACGAATTACAACGCACCTCGTACGACCGTTTCAGTCCCATGATACGTCGAAAAAGCAACCGAGTCGGAGAAACACTTGAATTTAATAAGTGCCATTAACTCTAAAATGAATAAAAAGTTATCCAATAAAAATCGACCAAACGTATGCGACACGGAACTTGGAAATGTACCGAGCATTGTTCGATGCCATCGAACGATAGAGCCGTTCGATAGAATTGTCTATAAAACACGATGACACGAGTTAAGGAATGGTAGGATGACCTGAACTCAGGAAGTCTCGAGGACGAGACTTGTTTTGAGTGGTGTATTATGTAATGACCCGCTCCACCCTAGCGGAACGCCGATTCAAACGGCAAGTGTAACGACTTAAACGAGCCGTCGACTCGAAGAGTCGCGTCGACCCGATGAAGTATCGATGCGAATCGATACAAGACTTACAATGGCCCGTCAAAGATGAATCCAGACTTAGACTATCAAAGGCGCGCTCGGAGTATCGCTCGGCTAATGCGAACATCGCTAAGGTGGGTGGCTCCGATGAACCCGTCTGTGCTTAGCCTAGACACATAACAATACGGACACTATCACTAAAATCGCTAGGCGATAACACCACGCATGCTGATAAAATGACCCAACGCACCTAGCTAAGGGATTAATCCCATCTTATATGCTTGCATAGAATATGGAAAGGAACATGAAAAATACGAGAACTCTCGTACCGCACTCACGCGCTCGTGCTAAGGCACAAGCTTGCGTTCAACAATGAAACAATGAATGGGTTACAACAATGAAATGGGAAGACTATCAATATAGTCGTTCCGTGTAGAGTATAACAACATTGAAAGGCTATGGGACCGATGGATCGCCAAGGCGACTCCCGCACAAGGAGTTGCGTAATGTATGAATGAAAGAGTAAACGAATAAGTGAATGAATGAATCAACGAATGAATGAACAAGTGAAAGAAAGAATGAATAAAAGATAAGAAGGATGGAAATGGTTAGCGACAGGTATGACGGGCACGTGCAACGGGGCTCGCTACCCACGCTGCACGGACACCAACCTGGTCGATAACGC
This sequence comes from Iris pallida, assembly GCA_029216955.1. Taxonomy (NCBI): domain Eukaryota; kingdom Viridiplantae; phylum Streptophyta; class Magnoliopsida; order Asparagales; family Iridaceae; genus Iris; species Iris pallida. The sequence continues at coordinate 7,881,035 of JANAVB010001799.1, forward strand.
ATTAAGGCTAAGGGTTAGCCTACGGCTCAGAGACAGCCGTTAAGTTAAAAAGACAAGTTAATACGAAATGGTCGTGGACAAACGGCACGAGCGAGGGGTGGCGTATGCTGTGACCGTGAAGAAAAAGGGATTCTGCGGCATGATCAAAGTGTGAAGGACTTGCCGGTCCGGACGGAATCAAAGGAAATGTGGCTTACGGACTGCCTGAGTGCGGGCTTGGCCACCAGGGGACGTAAGGCCGGGTATTTCAAAAGACTATCAGGGAGTACCAAGTCGCACGCCATGATAGGTGAGAAATTACCACAGGGAAAGACATGTCTAGGATGGCTTGTGATGCCAGCGACCGATGCATATAGATTAAGTGGGCTTTGCTGGTGACGATCCACGTGTAAGTCCTTGCATTGAAATCAAAGTAGTCTAAGTTAATCTGAATAAAGCACCTTCTGAATAAGCTTGAAATGTATCACACCAAATGATAATGAATACTTCGTACAATGAGTTAGAGAATACGCCTACGATGCGCTAGTAACTGAGGCAAGGACACGCCCTTGATATTGAATGTTTCCAAGAATCACATTATGTTGTTCCATATAAATTGTTGACTAACTTGGTTTACTTTGGACAGGGAAGGCCGGATGGTAAGTATGGATAAGTCGTGCATGTATTTCTATGCGATACTTGAATTTGGCAAACACGGGATAGGTTATGAAATATGCCATAAAAACGATCCTAAGGCAAGATTAGAAAGACAATGAATGATAGAGATGCATAAAATTAAATGGAACGTGTTTGGTAATGATAGCATTGTGGGCGAGCTAGCCTCCCCACCAGTGCATAACAATGTACTGATAACCCCACAGTCTGCTTGCAGGAAGCAGAAAACGTCGGCGGGTGCGGAGCTTCCATCGAACGTGCTAAGGCGCGGAGCTATCTCTGGAGCCTTGAAGCGTTGCAAGGAGCTGAAGCACCCTATATAGGACATAATGTATCGGAACATCGCCATGAATCATTCCATGTTGTAAGCCACTTGGCACGCCTTTTATGTTTCAGAGAGAGAGATCTTGAGCGATTTGTAATATCGGCCTAGCGCCGCTTGTAAACTTCTTGAATACCAATAAAGAGATTAAATTCGCTTCAAATTTGTGTTCATTTACTTTCTGCTGCAAATGGGGACACTCTGTGCGACTCTGTGGCCTAGCTCAAATCGGCCGTTTCTGGACATAGCCTTGCATAGGCGCAACCTAGGCCCGTGCGGCATCACGCCTTAGCGAGGACGATCGCTCCTGCGGGAGCAGGGTGTGACAGGCCCCTCCAAACCAATTAGTTGCTTGCTGTAGCAGGTTCACGAATAACCAATCCAATGGGATGTTTTAAACCAAACCCTAATAGTAATAGGTTTAGTTAGAAGTTGTTATAAATACATCTTTTTCCACAAACCTCAAAACCCTAGACTTCTAAAACGAAAGTTGCAGCTGATCATACCCCCTTCGCCTACGAGTTCGTTTCACCAGCGACAGAGTTTTTTGTGCGACGAACGGAGCATCGGAAGTCAGCCTCGCGTCACCCACGGAGCAGTTTTTCCACTCAAGGTACCCTACTTCCCTACGACGTAACTTTTTACTCGTAACACCGATTTTCGATCCATAAAATTTTCTGGAAAGTAGACTTGATCCTCTTCGAGATCCTCTAGGTGGATTTCGAAATAACCCATCTACTTGCTCGAAAAAGCGAGACGAAGTTGAAGAAAAATTTGTTTTCTGTAATACTAAAAACTGTTTTAAAACGACAACTTGTCGGCCAATTTTCTTGCTGTGTAGTAAAAAAATTATAGAAAATAATTGAACACAGGTGAAGAAAACTTAACCATGATTAAAACGTAACTTGTAGATCGATCTTTCAATTTTCATGTAAGAATTAAATCAATGCTAAACTTGTGCGAAAAACTGTTTTCAAAATAGTTAATTTCAGAGAATTTTCCCCGATACGACGTGCGCCCGACAAACCAGGCGACGTGATCGCGTGCTATACACATCGAAAGGCGCGTATGGACGTTGCTGACGTGTGGGAACTGATGGAACTCAGTTTCGTCGCGTGTGCGCGACGAAATCAACGCGTATCCGTCGAGATACCCCCGTATCGGCGTTTTGCAAACTTGCCCATAAATTCGTGAACAGTCATCCTATCGAGACGAAACTTGCGCCAACAGGTCCGAATCGAAATTTTGGTCCTGTGTGCCAAGTTTGGTTCGATTCTGAGAAGGTCGAATCGGAACCCCTTTTTGGTGGGCCCGCGACCCACTCAAACGGGCGAATTTGTACACGGTTCATCGGAATCCAAAACTGGACATACCATTGGGTTTCTCTCTTTAAACTGAATTCGTAGACAAATAGTTTGACGACTTTAGAGACCATAGACTTTGGCACGTATTTCGGTACAAAGCGGGTCCAACAACGGACATCGTTTTGACCCAAAATTATGATTTTGCCTCTGTTCCATAATTGGACTTTTGGACAAGCATTTCCTAGGTATATCTTCTTCACCGAGATCATTTTTGATGTTTGTTTCAGCGTCTGGAGTCATCTGTGATTTATGAGTTTTGGTGCTGACACTTGTTACTCTTGGATTGCCCTTCTCGCACCGCAGGCAAGTATACCTTTCTATGATTTTTGATTATGCATATTTATTTTAGTATGTTTACTTATTTATTTTCTATTTATTTGTTTAAACTGTGCGTCCAAGTCACACTTGGGTGCAAGCGACTATATTAGTCGTTCTTTTTGTTTCTTTTCTTTATTTATGCATATCTACCTAGAGTTAAGAGACGACCTCATGTGTATGAAGTATTATATGCTTCATTGGCTCTGAAACTTGTGTATCATGAGTCACGAGTCTCATATAGATCTCGGACGTACGTATCGACTGGCCATCGGTGCGCACATGCCGTGCGATAGGCAATAACTGCTAAATAGTTATGGTTGTCAAGAAGACTTAGCACTTATTAGGAATGTCGTGATGTGGATACAGCACGTGTACTGCATGGGATGGGAGGAGACAACTATTAGGCATAGGGACTTTCACTTATTTACTTTTCTCTAGATGTCCTTAGTGACTCAGTCGAGTGCTAATGGGCCGTGCATTTATTTTTCTAGCTGCCGTTAGTGACTCACCCAAGAGCTAGTGGCCGTGCATTTATTTTTATCTAAATGCCCCTTAGCTCCCACTAGAGTGCTAATGGGCCGTGCATTTACTTTTCTCTAGACGCCACTAGTGCCTTGGTTGAAACGCTAACGTGCCGTGTTTCTAGCTTCGGAAGGCCCCAGTGTGGAACGTTGTCTTCAAAGTGCATTTTCACATAGATGGTTAGGAAACCCAGTTGTCGTTTATATTTTAGTTATTGTAGCATGTTTTTCTGTATCTTGTTACGTCCCTCTGAGGACCTGGTGATCTCTCCAGGATTAGACGAGCAGGACTATCCCGAGGAGTACGGTGCAGCATTGGATCCATCATACATCGGTGACGGGGCATCTCCTGCTCATACTTAGTTTTTATTCTTGATTATCTGAGACCATGTATTGGACATATTTTATCATCTTTCTTGCTGTTTGAGGAGGTTAGACTCCATTTAGTTGAGACTATTTTTTTCATAGCTGTTTGGAGTAGAAATGTCCACCCGGCTATATTTTGACATCATCATTTATCTTATTTAGTGGACTTTATTATATTCTCTGTATTGAGCTGTGGATGAGATTTAGTTAAATTATTGTGGCTTATCATGTATCATTATTACAGCTTATGTACCAATACGGGGATTACCATATATTGGCCTAATATCCTGAGTATCTGAAGAGAAAATACTGTCCGAGGAATGGTGTCTGGCTCCTATAGAACAGTACAAGTCACAACATGTCCAGAATGGCAATATAAAGCTCTATGATACATTCTACATGAATTTAGGTCACACTAGGCCAAAGTCAACTCTTGGTCAACCATGGTCAACTAGTCAAACTAGGTCAACTAAACCATTCCAAGTCTAAACCTAGACTAACAAGTCATTCTAGGTCTAGCCAAGACTATCCTAGCAAGCACACTCCATTCCAAGGTTATACAAGCCAACAAAGACCCAATCTATGTAGCATGCATACATTAGTATCATAGGATATACATTAGGCAACATTCACATAGAGTGTACATGTCTACTCATATCTACACAGCCCATATTAGTTTAGATTATTAGGCATATCACACATGGCATAGGTTCATACATTACATGGCATTGCTATGAGTGTGTGTAAGTAAAACTGGACAGTGGACAGGGATTAGTGAGTGTGAAAGTGTATAGCAGTGTGTGTCAATTTTGGTTTCAGTTTAGCTCATGTATAAGACATTCAGTCCTAATCATGAAGGAAATCAATCTTAGTCTAATATATAAAACCAACTCAGGTTATTGCCTTCAATTCAGTCTAACAACTGTCGTTCTATCTTAGTTTGCCTCATTAGTTAAGAACAAGGGAAACTCCCATGTTCTCAGATATTTATAGGAAGTAAGCTAGCTTAAAAATTCAACATCCAGTTTACAGGAAAAGGAATAGCTATATATATGAAGGAAAAAGAATTCAAATCTCAGTTAAGTCTTAGTGAAAGGAAAAGGGCTCGGTTCAGTGATACCTAACAGTTCTCAGAAATGGTGCAGTACATTAATTTGTAATGTGTTAGAGTACAGGACAGTGATTTATGTGTTCATAGAAATGTGTCCTGTGTGTGTAGGTTAAATGTGAAATCAGTGTGACTATGGGACTGAAGTCATGGAGTAACCTCAGGATTCTAAGTACAGCTCAGTTTCTGTGAGAAATGTGTGTCTCATGGTGTGATATAGGTGATACCACATGTAGGTAGTGTCAATGTCAGTGCTTGAAACCCAGGCATTTTGTCACGACCCGCACCCTAGAGTAAGGGCACGAGACGTGGGTACGTCCAGCCTACGCCGCAGTGTCGACGGTAGAACGCTGTCCTAGGTCACAACATCTAACAGTTCTTACTTATCATATATAGATATTGCTTACAGTTCTTACTTATCATATATATTGTATTCTAAATCAAATATTGCTTACAGTTCTTACTTATCATATATAGATATTTTCTATTATCAAATCTCTGCTATTTTTTATATACATTCTTCTTTCAGCGTTTTATGTATCTTACTCTATTGCATGCTTTATTTTTTCTAACTTGATATAAACTGCGTGAGATGTATTGTGCTCGCTCCCGTCATGACTGGACTTGTTGAAAATTTTATAAAGGATGATGAGGAACCCTGCACCCTTACTTTGGGGCTTGCCTTGATGACACTCGTGACCTGAACCCCTGGGGAGGTTCAGGCAGCTGCTGAGGATGATACCCATGCTTAGTATAGATAGCTTAGTCTGTTCTTTCTTTTCATGATTTGTTGTTGTCTTGATTCAGAGTTGTATCATTACAGAGATGTTGAGACTAATAGTTGTTAACTTTGTTTATTTCACTTCTTGTTGTACCTCAGTTGGGGATTTTCTTATCTATTTTATCGTGCTATATTCTACCTTAGATTGTGATTGAGTTGTACCTCTGTGTTTGGCCTCCTTTTTGGAGAGTATTCATATTATGCTAGTTATAGTTTATGACCTAGAACAGCGTTCTACCGCCGATACTGCGGTGTAGGCTGGACATACCCACGTCTCGTGCCCTTACTCTAGGGTGCGGGTCATGACACGTTTTTAGTGGTGGCCCATGCAGGTCGAGTTTATGTAGTGGTATTCGAACTAGAGTATCACTACAGCCTGCAGTAGGATTAGGATATTTTTGAGGGTACTCAATCACACTAGGAAAACTTTTAATCAGATTCATTTTATCTAAATTTGCTGCTTATCGTCTTCCCTTGAATATAAAGTTTCCTTCTTTGATTTTTCGCTTCATTCTCAGTAATTGCTTCTTGTTTTGATCTGTCTTCATGATGGTTATGGAGACACGATCTCATCACTTCGGTCCGGGGGATACTATCGAGAGGCTGGCCACCTCTCGTCCTGTTCAATAGGGCCTCGAGATTGCAGTTTCTGTTATGCCGACTCAGGTTGGCATTTTTGCTACATTGGAGGTGCACCTCCGCCTGTATAGAGACCTTTTCCCTGTCATTTCTGATTCTCTCAGTAGCAGAGGTACATACAGCATCAGCAGTAGGCTAGAGGAACCCAGCAAAGGCGAGCTTTCGCCAGGACAGAAGAGGATGCACAGGCTATTGGAGATCTTGCTGCAGGTTCCGATCTTCTCAATTCCATTTCCACAATTGCCTCTTATAACTATCTTGAAATTCGATTCCATCTGCTCCTTGTTGACTGATCAATTTGTTCTGTTGTTCTTGTGTTATGTTTGTTTTTCTTCTGAGGAAATCATATGGGCTAGGTCACCTCAATCATGGGATCTAGAATCTTCGATAGTCGTGTTAGCTGGCATAGTGAGGACATATAGTCAGATTTTGGACGTATTTCTCGGGTGTGGGAATTTAAGGTTTCGCCGTCGCATGCGACAATGCAGAAATTTTAAGTACCATGAACCTAGAGGTATGTACCTTAGTCAAGGACTCTGTGATTATCGTAGCATTGCTCACTAGCGTGAAGAAGACTCCGAGTAACATAATTTTGGACAGACGCATATGATTGTCGAAGCGTGTGATTTGAGACTATGATTGTGGGGGTGTTTGACCTAGAAGTAGTACTACCTTCTTAAATTTCGAGGACAAATTTTTTCTAAGGTGGGTAGACTTGTAACATCCAGTTTTCTAAATGAGGGTAATTTTGAAATTTTGTGTTTTAATTTATTTAATTATGATATTTAAATAAAAATATGATTTTTGGTAATTTTTAATCATTTTAAAACTATTTAAAAATCATGACTTGTGATTTGATGTGCAGCTAGTGAAACCGTAGAGACTGTCTGCCCTAGAGCCTGGCCATGTGATTAGGGTATTTCAATTATCATTTTTAGCCTAGGGATAATTTGGTCATTTTAACTTATTAGAATTATTTATTTATTTATTGGATTGACGATTGTTGATTTGACTTTTACTAGTTGTGACTTAAGAGACTAACCTAGATGTTGACTCTAGTTAAGGTGACTTGATTAGCATGGTGAGACTCTAGTCTAACTTAAGTCTACCTAAGTTAGTCATGTAGGAATCGAGACTTGAATAGAAGGCTTAGTGATTTGGTCCATAGGCTTGAGACTCAGAATTTGGTTCCATGACTAGTGCAAATAGGTCCATAGCCCATAAGACTCAACCCTAACCCTAACTATCACTTTATGACCAGCCACCTAGGACTATTCCCCCTATAAATTATCTCTGCATTTATTGTTCTTGCCTCTTTATTAAGATTTCAACATTTTGGAGAAAGAGGTAATGTCATTTCTTCCCCAATCCCTAGATCCTTTATTTTAATTTCTTTTCCACTCTAGTCTTTTGCATTAGTTCCTAATCTAGTTCTATTTCATGTCCATGGAGGGAAATATCAGGTTTGAACCAAATTGGAGCATTTGGCTATCAAGGAGAACACCCCCCATTTGAGGCTTTTTCTTACAAATTGCACCTATAGGTAAAATCTCTTAAATTGATTTAATATTCCGTTTTTTTTGCATATTAGGCTAGCCCTAAGTGTCCCCTAGCTGTCCCTAGAGTTTGGGTGGATTTTGTGTCCATTTGGTGTCTGTATCGGACACGTATCATGGAGTATATGCATGTGTTTGATGAAATGTCACAAAAGATTTTATTTTCAATTTTTGAAAAACTAATTACATGGAATTTTAGATCTATGTGTGTATAATATATTTCGTGAAGACTGAGATTATTTTTGTGTCATTTTCGTGTCGGAAATGGCCGTGGACACGCTGTACGACACCGCGCACGGTTGCCCTGCCTCTCGAGCACTGTAGCAGACACGACACAGCACGTCTTGACACAAATTTTTGTGTGGATACTTTTTAGGTGACTGACCCGAGGCTTACAAATTTTTATGGGATTTTGTTTAGTGGTTTGGGAGTAATCGCATGCGCACGGATCACGCACTATTGCGCACGTACTGCACACACGCGAGTTTTTTACCCTGACACGCACCTCGTGTGACACGTGGACACGTTGTGGTTCTGTGTCAGGCCCTTAGACACTTAGACCTATCCTAGGCAAACCTATAGACACAAGCACGAGTCCTAATTCGTGTCGTGTCGTGTCCACGAACGATGTACATGCGTGCACGATGATTATGTGCACAGTTTGTGTCTATGTTTGTGTGTTGTAATTGGACACGATTCGTGTCCAGTTCTTGGACACGAAGACACTCTTTGACACCATCACTTATGTATCTTCATTTACCAAACCTTTAAATTATGTTAATTTCTTGTATTTATTGATTAATTCAATGTATCTATAATCTGTCTGATACGTGCAGTATCAGAGAGTTCTTCCCTATTTTCTGAACTTCAAATTCATAATTAACGACTAAATTTATGTTGTTAACAATGTTAAACTTGATGTTAGTAATTAAAACCATTTTCTATGTTTAAGGTTCATGTATGGTGATTAATTTGGATGAGTTGTGTTCGAGTTCCTAAAATTCAGAACTGAGTTCATATTGCATTCTTTAAATTGTTCATGTTAAGTTTTAAATTGCAGATTCAATACATGCTGAGTTTTATAATGTTGTAGATGATAGATTTTGTTAGGGTTCACTTCTTACCGTTGTTGCATGAATTGTATGAGTTTAGGCTCGGGTTACCCTCATTCCTGGAAGCTATGCACGTATTACACAAACCTATAGCCTAAGTCCCTCACACACACATGAAACCTGAGTACCCTGTCGAATTTTCTGAGATTATTCACTGTACTCTAATCTTTCAGTCCTTGATAAGCCACAATTACATGTCCTGCATCCCCATTTTTCTTCCTGCATATTAGCTTATTGCCCACACCACCAAATCTGAGAATGGTGTGTCTTTCACACCTTGATTCATATATTCAATTACACACTCACTGTTTTAAATTTCTGAGAATAAGATTGACACTCATATACATAAAAATTGGTTTTATGTAGACTGAATAACTGAGAATGATATTGGCATTTCATAAATGAGATTTGGGTTCATGAATTGATTTCAAATTGGTTTGAGTGTTTCAATTGATTGTTGTATGTACACAAATTTGAGATTGGTACTTGGATTCGAGTAGGTTGAAATATTAAAATAAATTGTGTTAACTGTCAATCATTGATTGATTTTTGAATGTATTCCTGAGAACACCCTACTGTCATGTGCTGATTTCCTGAGAACCTGAGAAAATGGGACTGAACTTGGTCGTGTGTTGACTGATATTGTTAAGAATAAACCTGAGAATGGGCTAATCAAGTTGTAGTCATGGGGAGTTATTGTTCTGATATTTCAAATTGGGTTGGGGTTAGAATTGACTGAGATGTTATATAGAATCCTGAGATTACACTGTTAACTGCCATGAACCTTGGAATTTCCTGAGAATGCGTTCCTATTTGCATTGAATAACTGTTTCCCTATTTCGGAGAATTAACGACCATCTCACTCATATATGTACACACTTGTATACCTGAGATTTCCTTTCACTAAATGCCTGGGGTTTCAAGCATTGACATTGACACTACCTACATGTGGTATCACCTATATCACACCATGAGACACACATTCCTCACAGGAACTGAGCTGCACTTAGAATCCTGAGGTTACTCCATGACTTCAGTCCCATAGTCACACTGATTTCACATTTAATCTAAACACACAGGACACATTTCTCTGAACACATAAATCACTGTCCTGAACTCTAACCCATTACAAATTAATGTACTGCACCATTTCTGAGAAATGTTATGTATCACTGAACCGAGCCCTTTTCCTTTCACTAAGACTTAACTGAGATTTGAATTCTTTTTCCTTCATGTATATAGCTATTCCTTTTCCTGTAAACTGAATGTTGAATTTTTGAACTAGCTTACTTCCTATAAATATCTGTGAACATGGGAGTTTCCCTTGTTCTTAACTAATGAGGCAAACTAAGATAGAATGACAGTTGTTAGACTGAATTGAAGGCAATAACCTGAGTTGGTTTTATATATTAGACTGAGATTGATTTCCTTCATGATTAGGACTGAATGTCTTATACATGAGCTAAACTGAAACCCAAATTTTCACACACTGCTATACACTTTCACACTCACTAATCCCCTGTCCACTGTCCAATTTTACTTACACACACTCATAGCAATGCCATGTAATGTATGAACCCATGCCATGTGTGATATGCCTAGTGATCTAAACTAATATGGGCATGTGTAGATATGAGTAGACATGTACACTCTATGTGAATGTTGCCTAATGTATATCCTATGATACTAATGTATGCATGCTACATAGATTGGGTGTTTGTTGGCTTGTATAGCCTTGGAATGGAGTGTGCTTGCTAGGATAGTCTTGGCTAGACCTAGAATGACTTGTTAGTCTAGGTTTAGACTTGGAATGGTTTAGTTGACCTAGTTTGACTAGTTGACCATGGTTGACCAAGAGTTGACTTTGGCCTAGTGTGACCTAGATTCATGTAGAATGCATCATAGAGCTTTATATTGCCATTCTGGACATGATGTGACTTGTACTGTTCTATAGGAGCCAGACACCATTCCTCGGACAGTATTTTCTCTTCAGATACTCAGGATATCAGGTGAGTACATTCTCTGACCGTTTCATACTTGTCTAGATTTACATTCTTGCTCTAGATTACTGTACTTGATGCTGACACGATTGTTATCACGGATTGGTACTATATGGATCTTCTTTTGAGATGTTATCCCTCTTGTATTCACTAAATACATATTGTGATGTATGCTTCACTTACATATTGTATTTATTGAATACCCTTATCCTTGTATACTCATTGTGCATATTGTACTCTCATTATCACATGAGTCCCATGGATAGACCATTGTACAACTATTGTATAACATTGTACATCTATTGTATAATATTGTACACTATTGTATAAGATAACGTAATTGGAGTGGATCCTTATGTATTGATTGGGGAGGGGGAGTAGAATTTGTTATGTAATCAAATCCTATTGTACAACATTGTATAACTATTGTATATGTCCATTGTGCACTCACGTACAATGGAGTTACCATTGCATTGTCCTAAACCGTTTACATAACCATATTCTATTCTAAATCAAATATTGCTTACAGTTCTTACTTATCATATATAGATATTTCCTATTATCAGATCTCTGCTGTTTTTTATATACATTCTTCTTTCAGCGTTTCATGTATCTTATTCTATTGTATGCTTTATTTTTCCTAACTTGATATGAACTGCATGAGATGTATTTTTCTCGCTCCCGTCCTGACTGGACCTGTTGAAAATTTTACAGAGGATGATGAGGACCCCTGCACCCCTTACTTTGGAGCTTGCCTAGATGACACTCGCGACCTGGACCCCTGGGGAGGTTCAGGCAGCTGCTGAGGATGATACCCATGCTTAGTACAGATAGCTTAGTCTTTTATTTCTTTTCATGATTTGTTGTTGTCTTGATTCAGAGTTGTATCATTATAGAGATGTTGAGGCTGGTAGTTGTTAACTTTGTTTACTTCACTTCTTGTTGTACCTTAATTAGGGATTTTCTTATCTATTTTATCGTGCTATATTCTACCTTAGATTGTGATTGAGTTGTACCTTTCTGTTTGGCCTCCTTTTTGGAGAGTATTTATATCATGCTAGTTATAGTTCATGACCTAGAACAGCATCCTACCGCCGATACTATGGCGTAGGCTGGGCGTTGTTACGTACTCGTACCCTCACAGTGGGTGCGGGTCGTGATAGAACTCGTACTTCGAGAGCTTTCCATACAGCCTCTCCCTCATGAGTGTCTCCAGAACCACTCTCATGTGCTCCTCGTGCCCCTTTTCGGTCTTCGAATACACCAGGATATCATCAATGAACACCACCATGAACTTGTCCATGTACTGGTGGAACACCTTGTTCATCAAGTTCATAAATACTGTCGGTGCATTGGTTAGCCCAAACGGCATAACCAAAAAATCAAACTGTCCATACCGCGTCCTGAAAGCGGTCTTCAGAATATCCTCCCTCTTCACCTTCACCTAGAGATAACCTAACCTCAAATCAATCTTGGAGAAAACCCGAGCTCCGTTCAACTGATCAAAGAGATTATCGATCCACGGCAGTGGGTATCTGTTCTTGATCGTCAGGTTGTTGAGTGCCCTGTAGTCGATACACATCCGTACCGACCCATCCTTCTTAGGTACAAAGAGTACCGGTGCACCCCAAGGTAAAGAACTCGATCGGATGAAGCCCTTGTCCTGCAGCTCATCCACCTGCTTCTTCAGCTCCACCAACTCACTATTATTTACTCGATAGACATGCTGAAAAATTGGTTCCATGCCGGGAACCAAGTCTATCAAGAACTCAACATCCATGTCTTAGGGAAGTCCTGGCAACTCCTCCGGAGAAACGTCCATGAACTCTGCAATCAAGGGATGTGAGCCACCTGCTCCTCAACTGAATCTCTGCAGAAGACTCTGCTGTCCTGTTCCGCCTGCCGTCGGGTGTACTCGAACTCTGGCTCTCCTGGCGCTCCAAACAGAACTCTACCCCCTAGGCAATCAATGTTGGCGTGATGTCTGCTTAACCAATCCATACCTAATACGATATCGTAGTTCGGTAGTGGCATGACGAGCAGACTCACCTCCAACTCTCGGCCTCCCAAAATAATGCTCCGCCCTCTATAAACATCACTAACGAGGATAACACCACCCCCGGTCGTGACCTTGCAGGTCCTAGGCAATGGTTTAGATACAAGGCTGTGTCTGATAGCATATGATACCGACACAAAACTGTGGGAAGCCCCAGAATCAAATAGAGCGAAAGCTGGAATGGAGTCGAGAAGAACCGAACCTGCAATCAACTCTCCTACTGCCTCTACATCCTCGACAGCCAAGGCGAAAGCTCGCCCCTGCTGACCTCCCCGATCCTGCTGCTGATGCTGGAGGAACATTTGCTGCTGAGTCTGCAGTGGTCCCTTCTGCTGGCCTGCTGGAGCCTTGGCTCCTCCACCTTCTTCTGGTACTAGACGCATCGATGCTACTGGGCAGTCTCTTATCTGATGGTCTGATAATCCACACATCAGACATCTCCCAAGCCTCTTCCTGCAGTCGTCCCACCTGTGCCCGGGCTTCTTGCAGAAGGTACAACTGATAGCCTGCTGCCTCGGTGCCTGCTACTGCACCCTAGGCTGCTGATGTGGCCCCTGCAGGAAAGGTACCCGGTCCTGCTGCTGAAAATGCTACTGATGTACTGGCCTCTGCGGTTGTTGGTACTGAAAATGAGGCCTCTTGGCCTGGCCCCCGCTGCTGCTACCTCCCTGGAAGTCCCGACCTCTCTTCAGCTTCAACCCTAGGTCGTCCTCCGCTTCCATAGCTCCAGAAAAGATCTTCGCGAAGGTAGCGTTTCGGTCACTCTTAGTCAGTGACCGAACCTCCCTAATCAGCCCTCGACGAAACTTTCTCGCCTTCGTCTTCTCTGACAAATCATCAATAAATCGGGCCAACTGGCAAAACTCCTCGGCATACTCAGTAACTATCTGGTTCTCCTGAACCAGACTCTCAAACTGTGCCTCAATGCCTCCTAGAGCCACATCTGGGAAGAACTGTTCCTTGAACAGCTCCTTGAACTGCTCCCAAGTCTGGCCCTCTACTCCCACTCTAGGGTCTGTCTGGTACTAAGTACGGGCTAAGTGCTGTATCTGACTGCCTGTCGCCTCGATATGAAGTCGGGCTAGTATCTCTGTCAGCCGAAAAATCTCCTCGATATGTTCAATCCAATCGTCCGCATAGTGAATGCCCTCGGTGCCCAGAAACTCTCTAGGATGCATCTTCTGAAAGTCCTGAATATCCTTCTCCCTCCGACGAGGCTGCAGCTGCTCCCCCGAGCAGTCACCATCTCTACAGTAGTACGAACCAGCTGATGTGCCTCGTCAATCCCCTGACGAAAATTGGCAGTCTGTCGCTGCTGCTGCTACTGGTGAGACTCCAGAATCCTCTCCACAAAGGAGAAGAGATGAGCATCATCTACCATCCCCGCTAGTGGAGGCTGCTGCGGTGGAAGGATCTCAGGATGCACTAGGCTCTGCCTTCTAGCTGGTGGAGGTGCTCCTCCCAAAGCTACAGAAACACCCACTCCTGAGGGCTGCACTGGGCCTACGGTACCGGGAGCTGGCTGCTGCTGCTAAGGACGAGAGGTGGCAGACCTCTCCTCAGTGTCTCCTGTTCCTGGGCGATGTGACCTCATCTCAACCATCCTGGAGACACAGATCAACAAAAAAACAATTACTGAGAATGAGTCAAAATATCAAAGGAGGACAGTTAAAATTCAAAGGAAGACAATAAGCAGCAAATGTAGATATACGGAAATCTGATAAGGATTTTTTCATAGTGTGATTGAGTACCTTCAAAGTATCCTAATTCCTACTGCAGGCTAGTTCGAATACCACTATATTTCTAAAGTAGACCTGCATGGGCCACCATTAGATACGTGTCACGACCTGCACCCTAGACTAAGGGCACGAGAAGTGGTTACGTCCAGCCTACGCCGTAGTGTCGGTGGTAGAACGCTGTCCTAGGTCAATCATCTAACAATATATAAGGTACCTGTACAGTATATACACTCCGAATAGAGGTGACATAGCAAATACAACCTCAATCACATCTAAGGTAGAATACAATAAAAAGATAGATAGATATGAACTGAAATAAAATCCACAGAGATACATTCCAGATAGAAGTCTAAGTGTCTAAGATAATACAATCCAGATAACATCTCCAAATCTCAATACAGTAATCCAGAATAAATACAATGAAAGACATCCTAGTCTAAGGGAGTGCCATCCACTGGTAAGGGGTCATGCTGCTGGTCCAGGTCACAACAGTCCTCTAGGGTAGTCCCGTAATATGTGGAACAGAATGCCTCTGCCTCGTCCTCTGTTATATTTTTAACAGGTCCAGTCAGGACAGGAGCGAGTACAGTACATCTTAACAAATCATAATAGGTTAGGAAATATAATCATACTAGAGAGTAAGATACAAGAAACTGAAAGAACAATATGATGTAAAAGAGAGACTATAAGTAAATAGCTACAATATATAAGAGAACTATCAGTGCTAGTGATTTAGAGTACAAGACGGTTATGTAAACGGTACGATGTTGTACACGAGTAATCTACAGAGGTTGTACACGCATAATCTACAAGAGTGAATACATAACCACTTCCACTCTCCCGCCCCAATCAATACACAAGGATCCAGTCAAGTTATGTTATTGCACACGAAGTATAGTTGTACACGATGATCATGTGAGCACATGAGTATACATGATTTGTACACGAATAACACGAACACAAGGAGTACACGATGCTCATGATAAAGTACACGAACATAAAATACCCGATGTATCCGCTAAGGGGATAACATCGCACGACAAGATCCATATAGTACTAATCCGTATTACCAACGTATCAGTATCAAGTAAAGTAATCTAAAGCAGGAAATATAATCCTAAACAAGATATGGAATGATCAGAGAATGTACTCGCCTGGTATCCTGAATATCTGAAGAGAATCTACTGTCCGAGGAGTGGTGTCTGTCTCCTATAGAACAATACAAGTCTAAAATAATATAACAGACTCCTACAACGCATCTACATGATGTTTGGGGTCAATCTAGGCTAAAGTCAACCCTTGGTCAACTCTAGTCAACTTATTCTAGTCAAACTAGGTCAACTAGGTCAAGCCTAACCCAAACAAGTCTCACTAGGCCTAACCAGCCTATTATAACATACACACATCAAAACTAGGCTATACAAGCCAACAACACACATTCACTGGGCATTCATGCCATATACACAGGCTATGAGCCATAGGCTATATTACACATTTCATACATTAAAAATATATCTAATTTATATAAATAACACACTCATACACATATAGGCTACATTATAGATATAGACAATATATATATATATATATATATATATATATATATATATATATATATATATATATATATATATATATATTAACATATAGTGATATAGAGAGAGGATACATGTGTATGTGTGTCTATGTGTACATATGTGTGTGTGACATATGCCATAGGCTAGTGTATAGATTAGTGTGATTGATGTGATACAATATGTAGGCTAGATGTGTGTGTGTGTGTGTGTGTGTGTGTGTGTGTGTGTGTGTGTGTGTGTGTGTGTGTGTGTGTGTTTACATGACAGTGCTAACATGTGTAATAGAGGGCAGTGTGTGTGATACACATATAGAAATTAGTGTGTGTGTTCTTAGTTTACAGTTAGATAGGGTGTTGGTGTGACAGGAATTAAGGTGTAATAGGAAAACAATAGGGTGTTAGCTAATAGTGAATAGGAAACCTGTGTACAAAATCTTAGGAAAACAATTTCAAATGACAGTGTGCATACATTAGTATTTTCAGGAATCATGACAATGGGGTGTCATGACAGTAGCTTGGTTAGTGAAGGGTGTGCAATCTCAGGAAACATGGTATTTAAACTCAGGAATTAAATAGAATTAGAGGGATTTACCTATGGATTACAAGGATGAAGAAAAAACCCTAAATCGAACGGCTTCCGTTGCTAGCAAAATCCTCCTAATTGCTCTAAAATTGAGATTGCTCCTCAAAATCAACAAGTAGAGGTTAATTAGAATCATATGCAAAAGATTTCGGTCAAAAAGGATTAAAAATTGATTTTCTATGAATTTAGAAAAGTGGAGATTTACCTTTCCTTCTAAAACTTGGATGAACACAAAAGAGGCAAGAACAAGTCACTAGGACATTAAATAGGGGGAGGGTTCCTCTTGTGGCCGGCCATTAGGGTTAGGTTAGGGTTACGGCTTCATGCTATGGGCCATGGGCTTAAGTCATAAGTCATGAAGTGATTAAATCACAAGTCATGAATTAAAATCATAAGTCATGAAATGATTCACCTATTCTTAATTCTTCTATTTCAAAACTAAATTCTAAATGACTAGAATGGGTTAACTTAAGTTAGACTAGGGTCACCAAAGCTAGGGTTAGCTTCTAGGCTAGTCTACTAAGTCTCAATAAGTCAAAGTCAAAGATAGTAATCACCAATTCAATAAATTAATTAAAAAATTCAAAATTCACCAAATGACCAAAATACCCTGAAGCTAAAATGTGGTAGTGACAAATCTACCCTCCTTAAAAGAATTTTGTCCTTAGGAGAAACTAAACTGATGAGAAGATAGACAATCATACCTCAGGGTCCAAACAGATATGGGTATCGCTCGCGCATCTCATCCTCCCGCTCCCAGGTTAGACTCTCTTGGAGAATGATGCCTCCATACGACACGAACTAAGGGTATCACCTGGTTTTTTAGTACCTTCTCTCGGCGATCCAGAATCTCTACCGGCTGCTCTGATAACTGAGAGTATGTCCCACCTCAATCTCCGAATGGTCAAGCACATGGCTAGGATCAGCCACATACCGTCTCAACTGTGATACGTGGAATACGTTGTAGAGTAGGTGGCAAGTCTAGCCTGTAAGCCACGTCACCGACTCTTCCGCTGATCATGAAAGGTCCAATGAAGCGCAGGCTAAGCTTTCCACCTCTACCAAAACGTATAGTACCACGAGTTGGAGATATCCACAGAAAAATCATGTCTCCGACCTAAACACAAACAAGGTCTCAAGTTACTAAATAATCAAACATGATAAAACAAACTCAAACAAACAACCTACTTCTAATCCTATCTTTAATCTGTACCTCAAACTCCAAAAGCCTCCGGTGGCTATCGGCCCAATGCCGATGTCTGTCCTGCGCCACGCGAAGTCTGTCCCTGATGAGCTTCATCTTCTCGGTTGCGTCAACAACCATCTTAGGTCCTAATAAAGCTCGCTCACCAACATCATCCCAAGATAAGCGTGTATGACACCTACGCCCGTACAACGCCTCGAAAGGTGACATCTCATTATTGGCCTGAAAACTGTTGTTGTAAGCAAACTCTACCAAGTACAGGTGATCCTTCCAGGATCTTCAAAAATCTAAGACGCTCGTCCGCAGCATGTCCTCGAGCGTCTGAATAGTCCTCTCTGACTGTCCGTCCGTCTGAGGGTGGTATGCAGTACTAAACTTGAGCTGAGTGCCCAAACTAGTCTGCAGACTCCGCCAGAAATAGAAAGTAAAGTGACCATCCTGATCCGAGACAATGCTGACCGAAACTCCATGAATCTTGACAATCTGCCGTATATACATCTCTGCAAGCCTCTCAGTAGATATACCCACTTTAAATGGCAAAAAATAGGCCGATTTGGTCAACCTGTCTACGACGACCCAAATCGTGTCTTTTTCTCCTGGTGTACGCGGCAATCTAGATACAAAATCTACCGTGATATGCTTCCACTTCCACTCTGAAATGGGCAAGGGCTGTAAGAAACCTCCTGGCCTCTGCCTCTCTGCCTTGACCTGCTGACAGACCAAACACCTGGCTACGAAGCGAGCTACATCTCGTTTCATCCCATACCACCAGACGTGCTCCTTCAGATCCCTGTACATCTTGTTGGCACCAGGATGTATAGAGTACTGAGATCGGTGGGCCTCCTGCATGACCTGCTCCCGGAGCTCTCTACTAGGCACACACAGCCTGGAACCGTGCCTCAAAGCACCATCCCCTGCCGGAGTAAATGTAACACCCAGTTTTCCAAATGAAGGTAATTTTGAAATTTTGTAATTATAACTATTATTATTGATATTTAATTCACATTATGATTTTTAGTGATTTTTAATAAATTTTAAACTATTTTAAAACTGGTTTAAGTCATGACTTGTGATTTTGATGTGCTGCTAGTGAAACCTGAGAGACTGCATGACCTAGAGCCTAACCATGTCATTAGCATGATTAATTATCATTTTTAGCCTAGGGGTATTTTGGTCATTTTGACTTATTTGAATTATTTGATGATTTGTTGAATTGGTAAATTCTAGTTTGACTTTGACTTGTTGAGACCTAGTGGACTAGCCTAGAAGCTAACCCTAGCCATGGTGACCCTAGCCTAACTTGAGTTAACTTATTTTAGTCATTAGAGAATAGTTTTAGGATGAGGGGATTTGGTTTAGTGAATTTTAGTCATGGCTTAGGACTTAATGATTTGATTGATCATGACTTAAGCCCATGGGCCATTTAGTGAACCCTAATCCTAATTAATGAACCTATGAACAGCCACATAGGGATCCCCACCCTATTTAAACACTTGTTCATTAGGGCTTGCCTCTTTTTATTATTCCTACACTTGGAGAAAAGAAACGTAAGTTTCCCCTTCCAAAAAATCTCATTTTATTCATTTGATCTCCTTTTTCATCCTAGTCTTTTGCATTGGATTCTAAATTGGGTTTATGGACTGTTGGTGGAGAGCCATTTCAGTTTAGGATCAATTTGGAGCATTTGGCCATCAAGAAGGACACCCCCATTTGGATCTTTTCCATGCAAGTTGCACCTACAGGTAAAATCCTTTAAATTGATTTAAATTTTAGTTTTCTTTGCATGTAGGGCTAGAACTAGGAGTCCCCTAGGTGTACCTGAAATTTGGGTGAATTTTGTGTCCGTTTGGTGTCCGTATCGGACACGTGTCATATGGTATGTTAGGTGTTCGACGAAATGCCTCAATGGATTGAATGTTAATGTTTTTCAAAACAAATTATATATTTGGATAGCTCTTGATGTGTACATTAAGTATGTTGAGGACTGAGTTGGGTTTTGTGCACTTTTCGTGTCCAAATCGGACACGCACCGCACGTACGACACCGCGCACAGGCCTCGTGCAGTCCCCTGCTGCTCGAGTATTCTAGCGGACACGATACGACACGGAAAGGGTTGAAACTTGGTGGGGACATGGGTCTATTGACTGACAAGGGGCTGACCAAGTTTTGTGGGATTTTGTCGAGTAAATCTCGAGAAAACCCTCGCGTACTGGTCACTCACTGTCACTGTGACACTGGGTTTTCTTCCCTGACACGTTTCGTTTAACACAACACGTCGACACTTGGACACAGGACAGGGTGTTCAGTCCCTAGCCCTATGTTCCCTCGACACGAGTGCAAGAGCACGTGGTGCCTCGAGCACTGTGTCGAGCCCACGAAGGCTCGACACGGCTGCACGAGCCTGTCTGTGCACTGAAATTTCCTGTTTTCTGACACAGTGTTCTTTTGCATAATTTGACTCTCGTGTCCACCTCCTGGACACATGGACACGACCCTAAGGTCGACACATATATATTAGACACTTGTGCACTTGATGAATTAGTTTTTTCCTTGGATTTTGTGTTCGAATTCCCTGAGAACATAGGTTACTGTTTTCTCTGATACAGTTTCTTTAATTCTGATTTCTAAGTTAACTTACAGGATTTTTCTGTTTTGTAATATTTAATACCATTATTAGATCACTCTCACTTGTATTAGATTACTGTTAGGTTGATTTATGTTTGGTGTTTGAAAAAAAAAAGGATGTTCGAAATGGGATTTTTGGACTGTTGTTGAAGGTGGACTGAAACAGTCTTGAGAAAAATTTAGATTTCTGAAACTTCACTTCTTCCAAACTGATTTTTTTTGAAGTTATTGATCATGTTTAAATTCCTCTACATATGTATTAGACGTTTACACAGGTTGTTTACTGATAGGTGTTAGGTATTGGATCGAAATAGCTTTTTCCTCAACTAAAATGCTAAATTCCTGATACTTTTCTGCTGAATGCTATTTCTGAAATCCGAACCATGTTCTAACTGATTGGTTATGTTTTGAGATGCCAATCTGGTGTTAAATATGTTAGGGATTAGATTTTGAGTGATTTTCCTCTTAACTGAACCCTGAGTTGGTCCAGGAATTTGAACTATGAATGGGGTTGGGTTAGAGTGTTAACTAAATTCTCATGTAGTTGTTAATTCTCTGAAACTGTTTTATGGGGATTGATTGGTATATTGATGTTCATTGTCCTGTACAGTTGAAGAATAACCACATCCTTCACTGCCTTTCACCCATGCATATGCCCTCTCAGTAAATTGCACTGCTCAGTCCTATTCTTCCCTCTGTCCAGACTCGAGTCCAGAGCACATCCCTTTCACATTGGTTCACTGACAGCCATAGACTCACACACTGTTTGAACTGTCATATTCACTGTATTTTCAGATTAACACACACACACCCCACTGCATTGCTCTATAACACACACACACGCATTGTTTTATTGCCCATGTTCCATGTATGAACTGTCATTTAATTCTTGAGCACACACACATAACTTAATTCCCAGTTTTTTTATTCCCTGTAAAGAAATTGTTTATAATCTGAGTTATTTCCTAATTAAACTGAGGTTATAACCTGAAAATAAAAACCTGAGAATGAGATTTAGTTTGGGTTTCCAGGTTTCCTGAGAGTTTGGGTTCGAACTTAACTTTTCTGATACTTCCAGTATCAGAAATTTATTACAGATATTTGATCAATAATGTTTAATATTTCATATTGGTTGGTTTATGATTTGTTCTCAGTTATCTTGGTTTTAGCTTGGTAATGTGGTCATCATTAGTGGCTCAGATCTCAGGTCATTGTTCTATGAGGTTATTTGGTTTTATGAGATTCTTAATTTCATTGACAGTTGCATTTTATATGGATTCAATTGATTTCAGTTGGCTTGGTTTGTTTTCAGATTTCCTTTTCTTTTTAATCTACTTTTATTTCCTTTACATTTAGTTGTGTTGATAGATATGTTGTGATTTGGTTTTACTGTGGACTCATGATTCAGTCCAGTTCATTGGCATTCGAATAGTTCCTTGGTTTTAGTCTTAACATTGAACATCATCTCATTCTAGTTTTTATTGATAGTCTTGTATTATCAGTTTTGATACTGTTTGGGGGAAATTGGGATACATGGTTGTTCTCTAATTTTTAGAATCCATATCCCTCTCATCTCCTTTTGCCTTCTTTCCATTACCTCTAATTATCTTGCTTTCATGTATAGTTGGTATCCTGTACATACATACTGGTATTGTGATTTAGTAGAGTGATATGTGGGTATACCTCTATAGATGTATTACTTGCTCTCTATATTGATTTCCTATTTTGGTTGTGAAATAGGTTTGATATGGTAGGACTGTGATATATTGTTTGGTATAGGCTTTTTGAGATTTTTATAGTGTTGGCTATGGTATAGTTCTATGAGTTAGTGATTAGCCTATAAGTTTGTTAGCCTAGTGTAATATGTTACTAGGCTTTGTGACTTGTTTGTTAGGCTAGAGTGTTGACCAAGTTTGACTCCTAGTTGTCCAATCTTGATTTGTTGACCTAGATTGGATTGGGGGTTGACTATAGTCGACCAGTTGACTAAAAGTCAACTGATGGTCAACCTTTGACTTAGTGTAACCTAGTTTGATCTTGTTTGACCTAGTTTGACCTAGACGGTTGACCAGGGTTGACTTAGAGTTGACTTTGACCTAGATTGGCCTAGAAATCATGTAGATTGCATCATAACCATCATTTGCCTTATTTTAAACACATTATAACCTGTACTGTTCTATTTAGGACATTGTGACTCTGGTGCAGGCATCTGATATTACACTACTCTTTTCAGAGTATCAGGCGAGTACATTCTCTGATAGTTCTCTCATTTATTTGCCAGTTACTGTATTTCAGTTCTATTTAGTTTTATGTGATTCTCTGATACTACACGTATGGTTATTTTTGGATTCATGTATGCGACACACTCACCATGTTATCTGGCCTCTATTACTGGAATCACTGGAATCATTCTGGAATCTATTTCTGGAATCATTATATTTTGGCTGGACTCATCTCGATTCTCGTGTCGAATTCTGGATTCATTTGTTTATGGGGCAGGGAAATATTGAGTAAGACATGTAGACATACCCTAAATCTGGAATCTCCAACTGGAATCTACTGGAAGCATAGCCATCTCTCGCCTGATCAGTGAGAGGTGTGCCTGATTACCCACAGCCGTTTACATGTCGATCTCGGTATTTTAAAACACACTATTAGATTAGCTGGACTTACCTGGATTCTTGATCACTACCTAGAATCATCTGGTACTGGATTCATCTTATATTAGATTCATCTCGTACTGGATTATAGCAGTTTACACTTGTTTTACATTTACTGCCTGGACTCATTATGTTACTTTAGTTCAGCTAGATTTATTTACAGTCGTCATTGCCATCATTCTTCTCTTGTTTAGTTACTTTACTTTCCTTGTATCTTACTGTTTCTCTATACCACCACCTGTATATAAACTGCCATATTCATCAATAAAACTGTTTATAACTGCCTTATAGTTCCCTGTCATTTACTTGGGTTTTCTTGATGAGTTGTACTTGTTTCTGTCCTGACTGGACCTGTTGAAAATTTTACAGATGACTGCCCTGAGGACTCATGCCCTACATATTACTGTAGAGATGGTTTAGATACCTATGGCCCCGACACTCAGGAGTGATCGGGAGTTTAGCTAGTCTGTTTTGTTTTAGTTTTCCTGTTTAGAACTGGAGTTGTATATAGAGATTTGAGACTTGAGATGTATTTGAAATTGTTTGAGTTTGTTGTTATTTTATTAGTAGTTTTGTTGTCTTCAATTCTTAGTTTATTTCTGTGTTATCTTATCGTGCTTAGACTGTGATTGAGTTACACCATATCTTATACTTGTCCTCCGTTCGGAGTTGATCATGATGAGTACATTATATACTGCATGAGTTGATGGTTAGTTAGAGACTTAGGACAGCATTCTACCGCCGACACTGCGGCGTAGGCTGGGCGCTATTACGTACTCGTACCCTCACAGTGGGTGCGGGTCGTAACAGTAAACTCATCATCCACCAGCCCTGCTCGAACCTGCTCTTGGATACCCCGCAGAGCAACATCCTCGAACTGCATCGACTTGATCCTCTCCATCAAGTCTGACTGAATTTGAAGGCCCCACATCTGCGTCTGAACTCCTGGCACAATCACCTCAATCCCCAGGCTCTCTAAATCTGCTAGCAAGTGACGATCCATAGTCAAACACATGGTTGTCGGATACCTACTCAAGGCATCGACAACCAGTTGGCCTTCCCTGGGTGATACTGCAGTGAAATATAAGTCCTTCATCAACTCCAACCACCAGCGCTGTCTAATGTTGAGCTCCTTCTGTGTAAACACATACTTCAAGCCCTTATGATCTATGAAGATCTCCACCTTCTCTCCATATAAGTAGTATTTCCACAACTTCAAAGCAAAAATTACTGCTGCCAACTCCAAGTCGTGGGTAGGGTAGTTCTTCTCATGGGGATGTAACTGCCAGAAAGCATAGGCAATCACCTTCCCATGCTGCTGCAAGACACAACGCAAACCCTTCCCTGAGGTGTCATTGTAGATAGTGAACCCTCCTGATCCTGATTACAATGTCAGAATCGGAGCAGTCGTCAGCCGCTTCTTCAACTCATCAAAAGCAACCTGACACTCCTCTGACCTGTTGGCCCAATGATTACATTGTGTTTTTGAATATGGCTAATCAACTAAGTTTAACATAATGATGTCACTATTATTCATATACTCACTATCATGTTGCTACTTAAACTTAGCATTGTCCTAATTGTCCTATATCATATTGCCATGCTTGTATCATACTGTAACATATTTTGCTCGCCTAACATATATTTGTAGATATGTAGTAAGCATGATCTAACATGATCAAACCAGGACATAGGCAATAAAGAATTAATGATGGACCAAAGACGGCATCATACAAAAAGATTTCTCCGAACCGCCTAGCGACCTATCCGGGGCCTCGCATCGGGGGTTCCGCTTATCTTTGGACGACTACTGTCAAGGAAAATGACGTCTTCAGGTCTGCTCAAATATCAGAAGAAAGGCGTCATCAAAGGGCTCTTGGCTTTTCTATTTGTTCCAAGTCTGTAATCTTTAATTTATTGAGTTTAGGAGATTGTGTATGTTGAGTCGCACTGTGTCATCTCAACCCCTAGACATATCTCTCCAAGCTCTACAATACAAACAGACCAATTTCTGAACCAAGCCCAAGCTCCACCAAAGCCCAAAGGCTATTTGAACATTCTGCCACCAAGGAGGCAGAGTTCGGGCCAAACTCTGCCCCCACACAGAGTTCGAGCCGAACTCTGTCCCTTGATTTCCAGGAACTGATTTTTAGGGTTACCAATTGCTAGATGGTACAACGGCCATATTTTTGAATTTTGAGGACAGAATTCTGGCCGAATTCTGCCTTCTAGACGAGTATATATAGGGCATGATTTCAACCATTTTCATTCATCTCTTCATCATCTTTCTATCTCTCACCTTCAAATATTCAAGCTTTCTAAGCTCTACTACTCTAAGCCTCATTCTTCCATATCTTCTAAGCTATAACTCTCATTAGCCCAAGGTGCTTGTAGAATCATGAAAAATAATAAAGAAAGAGCCATGCGGCCAGGAAACCCCATGCGGTTCAGAAAACCCATGCGGCTCAGAAGACCCATGCGGCTCAACGAGTCTATGCGGCTCTGTGATCTCCATGCGACTCAGAAGAGAAGACACGTGGCTTGCAAACAGTTCTCCCCTCTGCCCTATACTGTATTAATTACTTTGACGGCTGACCGCTCTGACGAAATGACAGGCCTGACATAAAGAGGCAATTATGACTCTGTCATAATGACAGAATCCTAGGAAATCAAAGAAAATCTCTGACACAATCCCCCCGAGATCCAGAAAACACCACGCAGCCTAGACACGTGGACAGCCATATGCGGCTCGAGCGGAGACCCCCTTATATGGCTCAGGCTGAAGTTGTCCTATGCGGCCCAGATCGAAACAGCCCTATACGGCTCAAGCATACGCAGCCCTATGCGGCTCACAAGGATCATCTCCATGCGGCTTACTACCCATTGTATGGTCCAGATTATCATGTGGTTCGAAGATTCGGAGGCCACTCCCCAGGCAGCCATGACACGTGGCCAGGCTTATGCGGCTCAACCCTTATGCGGCTCAATCCTTATGCGGCTCAGTGACTCCCGGGATACGTGTCATAAAGCCAATCAATTTCTCAGATTTACTACAATCAAAGATTGGGTCAAATTCCAATAATCTGGGACACGTAGCAGGAGAATGAATTAAACTTATTCATTCAGATCCGCAGACATCAGCAAATCATCATCACGAAGATTTATTCCAATCAGCATTAATTACCGATAGGATTTGGTGCAATCTACACTAAATGGCCCAGATTCATCACACTCAAGATTAATGGCCCAGATTGATCAATCAACAGGCCGTCGCCACTCTAAGGGGCAATCATTACAAACCCTAATGATTGCATTCCCTCCTTATAAATAGCAAGGTGCTATTCCCTTGCAGAAGACGACTTTTCAAGATCAGAGAGAGCACCACATACTTAGAGAGAAAAAGTAGAGAGAGAGAGCAAAGAGAGCATTTCTTCAACGCCAAGCAATCTTCTAGAGCCAAGGCTGCATACCGATCGTCCAAGGAGTAAGGCAGAGCTGCCGGGAACTTTCTCGAGCCTCTATCGTCACCCCCCAGAATCTAAAATAAACAATTGTACTTAGACTGCTGTACCTAGGCTTTCGTCCCTAGGCTTTCTTTGTACAAGCGAGTTTGTAACGTGAAGTAAAAGTCCAGTCCTCCGATAATTGTTCTGCTTTTTTATATTTCATGGCAAACACGATGGCGACTCTGCTGGGGACAAACTTCTCCACGGCTGAGGAGTTGGTGACGCAGTCGGATGCAGCCAAGCTTGGCTCCACGCAACAAAAGTTGGTCATCCGTTTCGACCAACAGGCGTTTGAGGAGATGCTCTCTGAAGGAAGTGCCGGCCCGATCCAGAAGCAAACCCGTACAAAGAAAGTTCGCTACGAGTGGAGGCCAAAATCATTTGCTCCTCCACGAGCTCTGGACGGGGTACTCTCTGCTACCCAAGACGGCGAAGGCGATTCTCATACGGCTCCACTTCGAGCCGTAGAGAACTATGTTGTCCCCAAATCCGACAGAGGAAAGCACTACGATGCTGGACTTGCAGGGACAAAGAGCGACTCTGTGCGTCCCGAGAAGAAGTCGAGCACTCCTGTGGCCAAATCTGCCAACCACATGCAGGAGGCTCATGCGGGTGGATCTACCAGCCGCATGAAGAAAATCCATGCGGCCAGATCATCCAGCCGCATAAAGAAGACTCATGCGGCTGAGACTCCCAGCCGTATGAAGAAAGCCTATGTGGCTACGTCTGCCAGCCGCATGAAGATTGTTGTGGACGGCGGCATAACGTCTACCCCGCGCGGCTCTGTCTTCGACCGCCTGTCTTATGGTTCTGATCTCTTGTGCTCCCAAGAAGATATGTCTGACTCTCTCCAGCATCACCTAGACTCTTCCTACTATGTGCCTTTACGCACTAGAGCGAAGAAGTCTAGGGTAGCGCGAGCTTGGCACGCTCGATCCGCTGATCCTGTCTCTGATCATCTGAGCGTCCCGTATACCGTTATGCGGGCCTCAGATGGAAAGTTGTACAAAACCACTCGAGTCCAGCCTCCGGCGGCAAACGGACAGAGAGGTTCACAAAAGTCTCCCAAAATCCAGGAAGCAAACGTAGTCGATCCAGATCCATCTGACTTGCGTGAGGCCATCCTCCACAAACGCAAGGAAAGAGAAGATGCATCGGGGTGCAAAAAGTCCTCCCACAGACGTCACTGCACCCAAGTCATCGTCAACTGCTGCTGCAATAATACGACGGTGCGAGAAGACCGGCGGTCCGTCTTTCAAAGACTGTAACAGCCATCTTCAGAAGACGAGGTACTTCCCATCGTCTCCTGCAACTCTGCTCGGAAAGTCCCCGCTGTTGGAAGGGGAAAGAAGACAAATGTTCCCAGCCCGAAGATTTCAACCACTGTGACTAAAAGACTGTCGTCTAAGCGGGTGCCCACCACCGGAGTTTTCTAAGGTATTCGCTCTAAGACGAAATCTGCTACAGTGGGAGATTCGTCGTCCACAACGCAGGGAGTTGCTGGGACTGAAGGTAGCACCCCTCCGAGCCTCCACAACAATCCGATGTTCCAAGAAGACGAGTCAGGGGAGGCAACCCTCCCGTCAGATTCAGCAAACCCTGACGTTCCCGAGAACGTCCACAATTCCCAAGACGAGGCGAACTCAGAGACTGGGGGTACTGTTCCTTCCGAGTCTGAACCAGAAGAGAATATACCCACATACCCCGATGACTTCTCGCTACAGGGGTACGATTCGGAGGGCACTTCCTCCACCGCTCCGTCCATCTCTCCTCACGTAAAGACGGTATTCATGACAGACAGCAGCCAAGGAGGTTCCAGTGATACCAACGCATCGACAGTCTCAAAGCCATATTGCTTGCTTTGGTCAAGTCTGTAGACGAGATTAAAGCGGCCCTTCCAACTCTGTAAGGAAAAATGCCTGGCCAAACAAGCACGGGTCCCGCGGTCAATACGGACTCGAATTCGGCGACACCAAACCCGGGCAACGATCCTCCTGAAACAACGGCCCCCACCGCCGTGGACGAGGCCCGCGAAGCAAGAAGAGAGGTCCAGGAGCTCCGAGCCATGTTTCACGCTCGAGAAAACTCCCAAGACCACAGAATACGGCAACCGTACCCTGCTGCCTGGAGGGACGTTCCATTCCCACCAAGATATAAGCCATTCAATATCAATCCTTATGATGGCAAGACCTCAGCAAGTCGGTACATCACCTACTTCGAGGTCACCACCGACCATCAGCCCCATGACGATGCTATTCTTACACGATTATTCATCGGGGCATTGGAAGGGGTCGCCTTCGACTGGTACCGCAACCTGCCAGACAACTACATCCACTCCTTCGCCGGCTTCAAGCGCATGTTCTTGGAGAGATTCTACGAAGTAGGGCAGGACATCACAATGTCCACCCTCATGGACGTCGTCCAAGGGGAGAAAGAGCTAACAAAAAACTATATCAAGCGGTTTTGCCAAACCGCAATGAAGCTGCCATCTGGAAATCCGGATTCCTTCTTGATTGAAATTTGCCAAAAGAGATTGCTCCCAACAATTAGTCTCTGGATGGGCGAAAGTCAATTCAAGGATTAGAAGACTTTCATCATCAGTGCCACAAGCGTCGAAGAACGATTGAAGAAAGCTCGCCAATTTGGACTGCACATCTCGGACGAAGAGAATAAGGGCAAGCATCCAAACAACGAAAATGGGGGTAGCCCCTCCAACAACCGGGATAGCAGGGGTAAGCAGGCTATGGTGGCCGACACCGTGCAGAAACCTGAGCCAAAACTGGCAGACAAACAATGGCTGCAAATTACTTACTCCTTCGAAGACGGTCACATCAAGCCCATCTTGGACATGCTCATACAAGGAGACAGAATTTAGATTCCTCCACCAAGATGGGAACCGTGACAGACAGACATGGAGAACCCAATGTACTGCCATTACCATCGCTACGTCCAACATGCCATACACGACTGCTACCAACTAAAATGGTACATCCAAAATCTTATCGATTCGAATTCACTGGCTATCGATTTCGAAGAGGTAACGGTGGCAGCCAATATGGTGTCAGTGCAATTCGGCAGCTTCCCTCCGACGGAAACTCAAGACGGCGTGGTCCCTATCCCTCTGGCGACAATGGAGATTGCTAATCTTCCACCTCCCCGAGATCAGCCTGCTGGTCTAGTGCCCCTCACTACATCGCGAGGGAAGGTCATATGGATCCATCCAGACTTGGTATCAGAAGTAACTCGTCCCATATCGTCTTCCATCTGCAAGACGATAAGTGGAAAAGTTAGGACCTGCCGTACAATCTCGGCAGACATCGAAGAAGCTACAGCCGTCGTCACGCGATCTGGGGTACAATCCCAACCTGTGGCTGATAACCCGGCTGAAGATCATCAGCCCGCTACAACTGACACTCCGGGACCGGCTCAGCTTTCGACGACCGACAAGCCTAGGCCGAAGGAGACTCGCTTTGACAAATCCCTCCGAAAGGAGGCACCACAAGGGTTGGAGAAGCCCTACAACTTCGACATCTTAGCGCAATTGGCCAACACACCGGCCAAGTTGTCATTATACGAGCTTCTGAGAATCTCCAAGGATGTTCGTGCGGCTTTGAGCGATGCACTCCAAAATGCCGATGCGTACCTGGCTCGGGTCAACCTCACGGGAGAGAATCCGCCTGTAGATCTCCAAGACAGCACCTGCACGGGAGTGATGCCCAATATTGTCTTTACTCTGCAGGACATGCTCATCAAAACCAACCTGCATGATCGCCCGCTATACTACACTGGATACATCGGCGACGTAAAGGTGGATCGGATGCACATCGATCCTGGCTCTTCCATAAGCATTATCCCGAAGGGCCTGCTATACCATCTCCGCATCCCAATGCATCGCCTGACTCCTACAAGCACCGCCATCAGCGGTTTCAATTCGGGCAGGAGCTATCCAATTGGGAAGATTCGTCTGAAGTATCAAATTGGCGATCTCCAATCCGAAGTCACCTGCTACGTCATAGATGCAGACACTTCTTATAACATCCTCTTGGAACGCCCATGGATACACGATTATATGATCGTGCCTTCCACACTGTACCCGTGCTTCAAGTATGTCGACAAATACGGCTTCGTGAGGACATAATTTGCCGACATCGATCCCTTCAAAGGGGTCAAATCTTACTACTCAGACTCCTGCCTGTACGAAAAGTCGAAGAGGCACCTTGATGAAGGAGATGTGCAAGCTCGTACCAAGACAGCCACAGGATTAGAAGAACCTCTGACAATCTACCTCCAAGCTCGCAAACCTGGCAGATCCGTACCCCTTACAGCCACTTTAAGTAAGGACACAATCAGTTTCTCGGCACAAGAAGAGCAGATGATAATTCGGCTACCAAGGTCTGGCCAAGTGCCAAGACCCACAACGGAGCCACTGACAATCAGGCTGCCAAAAGTCGGCCAGCTGCAAACGGAGAAGCTCAATTCCTCCGACAAGCCAATGACGATACGCCTTCCCAAGAAGGGTCGTCACTCCGATGCAAGGCCTGGAACTTCTAGCGAACAAACCACTCCCCGCCCAGCATCGAGTGCCAAGCTGGGGGTCTCTAGTTTGCCAACAACTCCACGCTCTGCTCCACCAGCTGAACCGCTGACGATCAAGCTGCCCAGGTCGTCCTCTCAGTCTTCGCTTATACAGGGGGTAGCCGAAGAGGAACCGGAGCTAGCCATGTATGTGGCTGCCCACACTGATGTTCCCTCCGCAGATGATGTAATCCCCTAGAAAAGATACCTTACTTCATCAATAAAGGGCTATCTTTGAACTACCTCAAGCTTAATAAGCTCTGTACGATGTATGCTATGGAACACGGTATAGGTACTCACCTCCACACACAGGTGACAAATGTGCACACCGCAATCCAGCTTACTCCAGCGGAAGACGCTTACCGCATAATCGAGGGAGGGGACCATCCAATCATCTTCGGCCGAAAGGACGATCCGCACCCCTTCACCATAGAAGAAGTCGACCTTGGATCAGATGTCGGGAGACTGCCTCTGTATCTTTATAGCCCCCAATCCAAATATCTCAAGCAGAAACAGGGGTATGATCTGGAAACGACGCCAAGGCTTGAACTACGGTACTGGGCGACGATTACCTTTGAAGCCACCGGTCCCGACAGGCAAACCACGGGACTACTATAGCAAGACTCAATATGGATTAGGGTATGTAACACCCACGACGACCCCTGAGAGTTCAGATGAAGAATATAACTGGCATTCTCATTCGATTGGGTCACCAACTTCTGACTCAGATACCAGCATCGGAGATGTATTCAGACAAGTCCTGTCAGTCAACATGGCATTCGCCGACGCTTATGAAGAAGATGAAGACATCCCTGAGATCCTCGAGCTAGAGCCGTGGGCGCAACAGCTGGATGCACAATGGGAAAAGCGGTTCGAACAGAGAGAACCTCCTACTGAAGATGAGGTCATACAAGTAGATCTCGGCAGTGAATCTTCTCCAAGACCGATCTTCGTCAGTAAAAGCCTAACAAATGAAGAGCGAGAATCGCTACTGGAACTTATCAAAGAATATATCGATGTGTTCGCCTGGAGCTATGAAGACATGCCGGGGTTAAATCCCGATATTGCTCTTCATAAACTCAACATCCGGCCGGATGCAAAGCCAGTCAAGCAACAACAGCGATGCTTCCGCCCAGGCATCATGGATGCGATCGAAGCCGAAGTCAACAAACTGATAGTCAGCAGCTTCATTCACGAGGAATAATACCCAGATTGGGTCGCCAACATAGTACCCGTCCTCAAGAAGAATGGGAAGATTCGAATCTGCATCGACTTTCGCAATCTGAACGAGGCATGCCCCAAAGATGAATTCCCCCTCCCTATCACAGACATCATGATTGACAACACCTGCGGCTTCGAACGTATGTCATTCATGGATGGCTTCTCGGGGTACAACCAAATCAAGATGTCTCCTGACGACAAAAACACACATCATTCCGAACACCGATTGGCACGTATTGCTACACAGTCATGCCTTTTCGTTTAAAGAATACTGGCGCCGCATATCAAAGAGCCATGAGCATCATCTTCAGAGACCACTTATGCAAGACGGTAGAGTGCTATGTTGATGACATTGTCGTCAAGAGTCGCCACAAGGGAGACCATCTGCAGGATCTGAGAACGGTATTCGACCTGATGCGAGCGCACAATTTGAAAATGAACCCTACGAAGTCCTTCCTGGGCGTATCCAGCATGAAATTCTTGGGTTTCATCATCACCGCCCAGGGTATCTATGTAGACCCTGAGAAGACAAAGGCAATTATGGAGATGGGTCCCCCAAGAAACCTCCGTAAACTCAGAGGCCTTCAAGGGAGGCTAGCTTATATCAGGAGGTTCATTTCTAACCTCTCCGGGCGATGTCGACCATTCACCCACCTCATGAAGAAAGGCATCTCGTTCATGTGGGACAAAGAATGTCAGCGGGCCTTCGACAGCATCAAAGAATATTTGTCGAATCCTCCAGTTTTGGTGGCCCCGGTTGCTGGAAAACTATTCCTGCTCTACGTACGAGCAATGGAGCATTCCCTCGGAGCTCTGTTGGCATAAAACAACGATGCAGGCCATGAGCAAGCCATATATTACCTCAGTCGAATGATAATTGGGCTAGAGCACAGATATACCGCTGTGGAGAAGGAATGCGTTGCCCTGGTGTTCGCTATTCAGAAGACGCGACACTATGTCATCGGACAAACAATATATGTGATCTTACGAGTCAACCCTCTCAGGGTCCTCATGACTAAACCAGGGGCACTCAGCTCTCGCCTCGCTATATGGGCAATATTGCTATCCCCTTATCATATGATCTTCGTCCCGCAAAAGGCTGTCAAAGGTCAAGCCCTGGCAGACTTTTTGGCAGCCCACCCGGGCTCAGAGTCATCCAGGATATATGAAGATATCCCAGATGAGGTCGCCGACTCGCATACAACCGCTCACGATGATATATGGCGAATGTTCTTCGACGGTGCTTCGAGAACTGGACCCAAGGGCAACATCATCGTCGGAGTTGGGGTGGTGCTAGTCTCCCCTTCCGGATTGGTGATTAACCGCGCTTACTCCCTCATGGAACCCTGCTCTAACAATGTGGTCGAGTACAACGCTCTGGTCATTGGCCTCCAACTTGCAAAGGAGCTGGGGGTAGAATATCTTGAAGCATACGGCGATTCTCAGTTAATCGTCAATCAGATTCGGGGCTCATACGAAGTTCGCCACGAAGACATGATCCCCTACCACCAAATAGCAATCAACATCATCTCATCGTTCGAGGGATTCTTCATCGAACATGTTCCCAGACTCCGAAATATCGAAGCCGATGCCTTAGCAGGCCTGGCCGCTTTTCTAGCAGTGCCAAATCATACTCATCAATATGTAGATGTGATAGGCCACGAACTGGTCTGCCCCAAGAACAACGTTCAATTCGTGGCAAGTTATTCCGCTCAGGCGATTGATGATGCCCCCAATTGGAGACAACCATTCATCGACTTCGTCGTCTACGATATCCTGCCCGAGAACACAAAGGAAGCTGCCTCTATCAGACGGCGTTTCTTCAGATTCTTCTACGATACAGAGACAAAAATGCTGTATCGTCGATCCTATGATGGAGTATTGCTTCGATGTCTGTCGAACGCAGAAGCCAAAGAAGCCGTACGAGAAGCTCATGACGGTATCTGCGGGGCCCGTCAGCCTGGCACTAAATTGTAAGACCGTCTTCGCCGAATAGGCTACTACTGGCCCACGATAGTAGCTGATGCGATAGACTATGCTAGAAAGTGCAAAGCCTGCCAAGTCCATGCAGACTTCATCCACCAACCATCCGAATTTCTACATCCGACAGTGGCGTCCTGGCCATTCGAAGCATGGGGAATGGATATCATTGGTCCAATCACTCCACCTTCCTCCCGAGGACATCGTTTCATACTCGCAATCACAGATTATTTCTCTAAATGGGAGGAAGCTGTCCCGCTTGCAGAAGTAAAGACTTCAAACGTCATCAGCTTCCTTAAGCATCACGTTATCTATCGCTTTGGACTGCCACGAAGGATCATCTACGATAATGGTCCGCAGTTTGTAAGCCACGCCTTCTATCGGTTTTGCGACAAGCACCGCATCCAGAATATTACTTCGACACCATACAACCCAGCAGCGAATGGGTTGGCAGAGGCATTCAACAAAACAATCATCAAACTCCTCAAAAAGTTTATCTCTTCCAACAAACGCGACTGGAACGAGAAGCTCGGTGAATGTTTATGGGCGTACCGTACTACAGTCCGAACAGCTACTGGGAACACACCATTCTCCCAAGTGTACGAGAGTGAAGCAGTTCTCCCATTGGAGACTCAAATACCCTCACTCCGCATCGCCCTCACTTATCAATTGACGACAGATGACAACTACCGACGCCGACTATAAGAGTTAGAGGCCTTAGACGAAAAGCGCCTCCTGGCTCAGCAAAGAGTCGAGCTATACCAAGCATGCATCTCTGGAGCCTTCAACAAGAAGGTTAAAATCAGAACATTCCAGGTGGACGATCTCGTTCTGGCAGTTCGGAGACCGATGGTCATGACTCACAAGACTGCCGGCAAGTTCCAGCCAAAATGGGAAGGCCCATTTATCATTGAGGCCGTATTCTCCAACGAAGCCTACCGCCTCGCAAAACAGAATGGGGATTTGCTCATATTGCCTGTCAATGGCAAGTTCCTGAAGAAATATTATGTCTAAATGACATTCTCCAGATCATTGAGTCATGTGCCCGCTGGTACCGCTGAACTCATCCTCACACTTTTCCAGATTTTTAAGTCATGTGCCCGCTGGTACCGCTGAACTCACATCCATAATTCTCCAAATTTTTGAGTCATGTACCCTCTCGTGCCGCTGAACTCACGTCTAGAACATCCCAGATTATCGAGTCATGTACCCGCTGGTGCCACTGAACTCACACTTTCACAATATTGAGTCATGTACCCGCTGGTGCCTCTGAACTCACATCCCGGTCACTCTTTCAGATGATAAGTCATGTACGATCATACCTCTGAACTTTCTTCCTGGAAGAGATCCTCCCTTATGATCTAATACCCACACTTCCAGTGCACAAAAAGGGTAATCGATCCACAAATTGCCAAAACGGCCATGTCCTCATTACCTCTGAGTCGTTTCACTTCCGCCAAAAACAAATCACCCCCTACATAGAACTTCCATGTCCTCATCACCTCTGAGTCATTTTATGTACCCCCTCTTCATTGAGCCCACTCCTACCATGTCCTCATTACCTCTGAGTGGGAAGGCTCCGTAGAAGAAATCTTCATACTTGCCATGTCCTCATTACCTCTGAGCAAGTATGTCGATTCCCTTTCAACCTATTATCTGTACCCACAACCGGAGTACGACAAGGATAATAGGCCCACAAATGTCCTCTATTGACCACAAATAACCTCCATGAA
Organism: Iris pallida; assembly: GCA_029216955.1. Lineage (NCBI taxonomy): Eukaryota > Viridiplantae > Streptophyta > Magnoliopsida > Asparagales > Iridaceae > Iris > Iris pallida. Next base: position 7,917,234 of record JANAVB010001799.1, read on the forward strand.
TTCACTCATGCCATGTCCTCATTACCTCTGAGTAGGAAGATTCTACGATAAAACCCTCATGCTTGACATGTCCTCATTACCTCTGAGCAAATATGTTGGTTCCCTTTCATCCTATTATCCGTATCCTAAGCCAGGGCACGCCAAGGATAATAGGCCCATAAATATCCTCTGCTAAGTTTCTTAGCACAAGCCCACTATCTCATCATGCCCCGGGAGCCCAGCTGCTCTACGGCATTCTTTTTCCCGATACCGAGAGCACCCATGACCACTTTGCCATGGCTGCTCCAGATATCCTAACCAAACTTGTTATCCGTACCTAAAACCAAGGTATGCCATGGATGACGAGTCCACAAACAAGTCCCCCGTGCGGGGCAAACACCACCATCATATCACAGGCACAACAAGCAATACGAATGAAGGGTAGAATAGAAAGTACTCTTTATTTGAAGGAAGGAAAAAGCATTACATGTTTCGGGACCACGTCCCTCTCAAAAAAGAAAAGAAAAAGAAAACAGGAACAAAACAAGAAGAAAAGGCCGACAATGGCTCAGCATTACACAACTCCAGGAGCCGGTTTCTCACCAAGGCAGTCCCCCGCTCAAGCCTCTGTTTAGCTCGACGCTCGGCCTCTTGGGACAATTGCTCTACGTCATTCAAATACATATATGCCTGCCAGTCGTTCTCTATCTTCTTCAGGGCAAGTTCTAGATTGGCAGAAGCCCTACTAAACTTGTCAGCCTCCTGGATGGCGATCCCTTTCTCAGTACAAGCAGCTTCTAGATCGGACTCCAAGAAGGCCAGCTTTTTCTGGAGCTCGAGGATTTGCTTTCGGGTGTCGGTTACCCCGCGGGAGGCAGCTGCTTCCTGAGCCGCGCAATCTTCAGTCCGACGGCTCCACTGATCGTACAACCGAGTCAAATCCCGACGGTCCTTCAATATAGCCGGCTTGAGCGATTCCTGGACAGCCATCACCTTTTCTACCGCGGTGACAAGGAAATTGCGCTCTTGGTTTATCGCCGCAGGTAAATCAGCTTGCTGCAGCCTGCGAAACTAGGCCACGAGACGATCAGCCTCTAACAATTTAGGCTCCAGAAGCGCAGCCAGTTCCCCTCCACCAGGGAGTGTCCTAAGGATATTGATCTGGCCACCGGCGCATTGACGGGCCAGAGTAAAGGGAGTCCCCCTTTCTACAGCTGCCTCGATCCCCCTCTTCAGGTGGCGGTAGAAACTGTCGACCACATCCCGGGACACTTCATCCAAAACCTCTGTAGAGGACGGCGTCAAGGGGAGTGTGACAGGCAGTACCGAAGGAGTAGCCTCAGAAGTTGCCGCCCCCGCCACCAAGGAAGCAAATTCCGTACGAAAAGAAGCTTGAATAGCGGCTAGCTCCTCTTCCGCTGCCCGAAGACCCTGGATGCTCGGCAGGGCGGAAAGGTTAACCCCCGAAACTATATTCGCAGAAGAGGGTGCAGGAAGCATCGTCCCTGGCCCCAGCTGTACTGCTACCTGGGCTCCCGAACCGACCCAGATGGAGGCCCTTCAATGCAAGGAGAAGGTATGCACGCTTCCTTCAGATCCCCTCCGGTAGGGTCCGCCCCAGCAATGTCCGACACCGGTAATAAAGGGTTGGGACCTGAACATCCAAAGCAACCATTAATCGACGTAACCCGAAGGATAGGATGACGGAGTAAATAGGCTTCTTCACGAGTTAAGGTTTGACTTGTATTACCAGGAAAAGAGCATGGAGGCTGCGGCTCGTTCATAACTGGCGTAGTTTCCCCACCCGCAGCTTCCGATCCGAATTCAACTGGTTTCTCTGTCACGGCCATCCTTGCAAGGGAGCCAGCCAGGACAGTGTCATCCTGTTGGAGTTCAGATATCTCAGGGACTGGCACAGTAAAACCTCCATTCCCCTGAGTTGAGGTCCCAACAAGGTGAGACTCCTCGACCGCCTCCGAAAGAATTCCAGCAGCAATGATAGCAGTGCACACATCACCGACCAAATAGAACAGGACCGGATCAACCTCGACAATCGGGTCCTGAGAAGCGAACTCATCTGACGCCTATAAAGAGCAAAAGGAAAAAAATGATTAGGCCATAACATAGAAGAAGAAAAAAGAAGGTAGTTGAAACTCAAATTACCTCAGAAATAACTTCAACATCATCAATAAACAGCCTGCGACGTCTTACCGTAGCGTGCATTGTGGAGTAGGTTCGGCCATCAGCGGTAATCAAGCGCCTGCTTCGCTTATGCGAAGGGCCAAACACAGCAGATGGTTGATCCTCTACTACCTCGTCAGACCGAGTAGGCGGCTGACCCGCCACCCTTTCATCTGGCATAATAGGGGGATGATTCCCAACTTCCTCGTCTGAAGAATGCGACGAGTCATCGGCGTCTTGCTCATCATCCTCCTCGTCCGCTGTAGTGGACTCTGAGTCCGGCGCAGGAACCCTGTTCGCCCCTCTCTTCCTCTTCTTGGATCCCTCTGGCTTCTCAGCCAAGCCAGTACCAGCAATGAAGCTAGTATTTATATCAAAGTTGACAGGAGGCTTGCTCGCTGCAACATGATAAAGGGCCGCTATGTACAAAATATCCCATGCCGCCTTGGCATCGGGGACCGAGAAGCTAGCCCGGGTATGGACCGCATTGTAATAATGCCAAGCCCAGATGCCATCGAGTACGCTGCCCTCAAAGCTCAGGCAGGCGCTAGGACAATCAAGGAACAATTGACTATACCCGAATTGACGGGAAAATCTACTGGGCAGATAAGGCTCCAGGTATACGTTATTTCGGTAACGATATACCAGGTGCGCAGGGAGGATGTTGCGCAGCCAAAGAAGCATCTTCTCAGATAAAAGTTGGGAAGGATCAACGCCGTCAACGTGTACTCCCCTCACTTCTCTAAGGGTAAATTGAGAAGCGAGACAAAGAACTCATGCCCGTCAACTCTCGCCAACGCCCTCCGGCAGGCCGGCATGGTATCGTGCTCCCAAGGCTGATGACGGTATCGGAAAAGGAAGGCGTCATCAGCAGTAACATCTTCTTCAGTTCCTTGTCTCATCAACGACCGATAATACATTAATAACCACCCCATGAGGTAATGGTATGGAAGTTCTATCCGCTCAAAATCCAGCGTCGTCTCACGAGCAATAACCTTAGACGAAAATGCGCGGAGGCCGTGGTGTTTACTACACACTATGGCCGGAAGAAGGGCCAATCTAATTTTGAAGACCAGCTTCACCGCCGAGAGAATGAAGTGACGGCTGATCCTTTCAGTAGAGCCCGTCCCTCCCGAGACTACGCAATTTTGTAGCCATATCATCAAAAACCCGGCCAAGAGTGCTTTGTCAGACATCTCCTGGGTATCGTAGTAGAAATAACTGAAGGAGTCGGTACGACTCCCGAACCTGTCACGGGTGGACCTCGACTTTTTGACCTTCAACATCATGTCCTTTACCTCCTCCGGGGTTTGAAGACCTCGAGACGACACCCGACCGGAAGGACGTAACTTGAAAAGATACGCGACCCAGGTCGTGGTTTGTGGGGCGGTCCCTTCAGAGCTATTTTCTTTCTTAATAGCAATCTGGTGGCAGATGCTATGATGGCACAGCAGTTCTCGGTACACAGTGACGAAACCAAGAAATCGTCGATCCAGGTCATCGAATTCCTCGTTCGTCGGGGTATATACTTCAAAGGCCTCGCCTCCCCACGGCAGCTAACAGCATGCATCTCATGGAGAGCAAGTCCCAACTCTCCCCCGGGCGCAAAAAAAGTCCCCGTACGCCGGTTATACAGCTCCAAAAGGGCCATGAACAAAGGCTTGTTAATAGGCAACCCGTAACAGGTGCCCCGGACGGCGTAGTAAAGGTCAATTTCTCGAAGGGATTCCCCATATTTTCTCAGGATCCATGAGGTAAGATTGGCCCATGTAGGAATGGGGTTTATCCAATTCAGCAGCGACAACCTGCCCACAGGATACGACCCCTTGCGAGCGAGCTGATTCAGTAAGGTATCAGCTCGAGTAAAAGTTAAGTTGGGACCAATCACGTTTATAAAAGTACCAGGGAGCAGCCCCATCATACTCCGACTAACTGAATTCTTGCCCGCGCATGCTGAACCCGTATGCCTGTTATAGTGGATGTTGCCCACAAACATTTCCGATCAGGTGGGAGTCAGGGAGCCCACCATTGTCCTGCCCAACGGTACCATGTTAAACCATGAGAGGGGATAATGCCGCTCCATCTCGGGGATATGGATCTCCACCCCGTCTACAGAAAAGTTCCAGTTCTCAGAAACATCCAGCAATCGGGAGTTCTTTATGGAAAAGGCATCCCCAAAGAGAAAAGCCGGTTTCAGATATTCTTCGTCCAGTTTCCCCGAATTCATCATAGAACAAAGATAGTGGAAAGACTGGTTGTTGATGACAGCCACCCTCTCCCTAGGTTTATTAGTGGGAAGCTGATCCGTTATATGTCGAATTAATCCGTCGAGCCGTACGCCCACGACAAACTGAGCTGAACCCACAAGAATCTCTCCTGCTGGGTTGGTTGGGAGGTTCACTGGAAAAGGACAAAAAGAAACAGGATTAAAAGACGGTTACTGAACTCAAGTTCCTACGAGCCTATGCGGCTCGGATCAAACGAAGCCCTATGCGGCTCAATTTTAATTGGGCTCCAGGTGGCACGGCCCCAAGGGAGCTTATGTGGTTCGGCCAACACAGTCTCATGCGGCCCAAATTGTAACGCTCCAGTCCCAAAATACGTAGGAGTAGGAACATAGACATGTCAGCTGTATTTATACGAAGTATACTCTAATATATGGAAGCCTCGTATAAATACATAAGCTGTAAAATGCAGTAGAACCATAACTAAACTCATCCACACAGAATAAATGAATAAAAGACATCATATAAAGATAATGAATTGTCTTGATACAATATGTTGGGCGGAGACAAATCTACTACCAACAAAATAAAGAAAAGTACATAGAAAATGAAATGAGTGGCGAGCGAAGTGAAGACGATCCAAATGCAATCATCCTCGAAGGAATAGCGAAGATCACGGCTAGAGCTAGAACACCTGCGAAAGACAATAGCACACACCTGGGGAGATAATCAGGTCCTCAGAGGGACGTAACAAGACACATAATATTATGCCATATAAACTGAATAAATATTGCTCAAGTAAATAAGTAAATCGAATATAACATGTTCCAATATGCACCTACTGAACGAGCGTACCATCCCCCCAACCAAACAAGGACAGGAGATGGTAAACTAATTCACGGTAACGTATCTTCCCATGCTATGAATCCAATATGGTATCCGGACCCCAACAAGGTTCAATACCTTCTCATCGAAGTAGTAAGTCACACCTACAACCAAACAAGGACAAGATGTGACGAACTAATCCGCGACAAGTTATTGTTCCAAGTCACGGTCAGATACAAGTACCCAAACCAAATGTACTCGTACCTAACGGATAAAGGTAGCCTACCGTTCTAAGTGAAATATAGTTAAGAACAATCCTTCCTACACATGGGCCCTGGCTAAATAGGATCGGCGTAGTCCCCCTTGGGCACCAGAGGCCCCATCAGTAAGAGCATGACGTTCCGCAGAATCGTCAGTGACCGTCAGTAATCATGGGTAATCTGACCCGCGTCTCCGACGGAGCTCACGGGTTACAAAAGGGAAAGTGTATCGAAGCCCATACGCTAAGGAATTGTCCTCTCCGCCCAATGCCTACTATGTTGTATCCACAACATAAACCACTATAACCGCTAAGTCAAACTAACATGCAACCTCTATTAGCGGTTATTCCTATCGCACGGCTTGTACGTACTGGTGGCCAGCCAATCACACACTTCCGTGTCCTACATGCGACACATAACTTCGTGTTACAACGTGTCAAGGCCAATGAATGCAACACACTAAGGTGGTCCCTTAAATCTAGGTTTAATGTGAGAAAAATAATACATAGCAGGAAATATAAATGAACAGTAAATTCTAACAGTTATGCCATGTATCACAGTTTATTTTGCATAAAAATATATAAATAATGCATGAAATATGAGCTAAAATAAATAAACAGCGAATGACAAGGTGTCTTACCTGATAGTACGCCTGGTGTGCTGCGATAATCAAGGTGGCGCGAACTGCGACTTCGGCGCAACAATTATACAAGAGGACCTCTGTTGGTGGCACGGATAGTTCCATCGGGTCCGGGACGGTCAGAATAGTTAGGGTAGACATATGGGAGTACGAAATTGGTGAGAAAACGGGGGTAATAGGGTTGGTCATGGACGGAAGGATAATCAGAGGAATTTAGATAAATAATATATATACGATTTTGGAAAACTATTTATAATCCTTGACAACTATATTTTATTTCCCCCAAGATATTTATAAGTAGTTATATGTAAAACTCATTTTTAGGCCAAAAAATAATAATTTACTTAGTAAAATATTTTATACAATTACTTGAAAATATATATGATAATTTGTAAATTATTTGATCAAAAATATTTTTAGGTTAACTACTTGAAATACTAAAATAATTTTTAGGCTACAAATACTCTAGGTTTGTAAAACTGAATTGATAGAAAACTCTCTCTCATTAATTGAAAATATTTTAGATAATTATCTTGAAAGCCTAGAAAATTATTTAGGGCTTAAAACCCCTACCTTTGCCAAAATAATTTTTTTAAATAATAATAAGAATAGTAAAAATAATGATAATAACAATAATAATAATAGTAATAATAATAATTATAATAATAATAACAACAGTAGGTATAATAATTTTTACTAAAAATATTATTAGACTAATACATACCTATATAGTTTCCTAGTATCCCTTTCCCATATGCTACAGCTGTCCCTTTCCAAAATCATAAATAAAATATAATAATAATAATAATAGAAATAAAAAAATCTGTAATAATAATAATAGATAACAAAAAGAAGAAAAAAATATACAAACAAAAACACAAACAAAAAATCAACACAGACAAAGTGGAACGGCTAAAGAGGGCTGCTCTCGTTTTCGTTCGAGAGAGAGAGGATGATGGGAGAGAGAGGCTGAGAGGGAGTCGGCGGTGAGATCGGGAGGAGAGAAAGGCGGAGTCTCCGGCGACTGCGGCTGCACTCGCGGAGGCGGGTTCGGCGGACCCGGCCGGCAGTGCGGGAAGGCTCGGGAGGAGGAAGACGGGAAGAGCGGGCGGAGCGGTCGCCGGCCAGAGGCGAGGGAGCTCGCGCGGTCCAGATCTGGGCGGCACGGGGCGGAGGAACGGCTGGGGTGAGGCGAAGATGAGACTTCGGCGGAGACTAGGGGTTGGGTCGGCCGGAGAAGAGCGGAGAAGGGCGCTGGCTGATCGGCGTCGCCACACGGGGTGGGGACGGCAGAGGGTTTCAGGCGGGGAATCGACGACGACGGCTGAAGGTCGTGGAAGAGAGGGGTGGCGAGGAGCTGCAACGTCGGCGGAGAACGCGGCTGACCTGGATCGATGGCTGGACAACGGACGCGCGCGTCGACGGACGGTCGGCCGACGAGGTAAGTTTTAGGGTTAGGGTTCTATTTTGATTTCTTCTTTTCTGGTGGTGTCGGGGAGATGGCGGGGTGACGCTGGTGTTAGTGGGGGTTGGTCGATGGTGGCGAAGAGTGGTTCTTTTGGGTTGGTGGTTTTCTGTTGGTCATGGTGGCGTACGACGTGCGGTCGCCGGCCTGTGTTGGCCGGGGACAGCCTGCCGGATCACGGCAATGGGGTCGTGGTGGCGTGTCTGACGACGGTGGTGATGGTGGTCGATGATGGCTGACTAGGTGGGAGATGGGCTGGAATTTGGCTGGACTTGGTTGGGAAGTCGGGGTGTATGGCGACGGGTTTGGCGCTGGTGGTGGCTGTGGGGATGGCTGCAATGGCGGCGTGTAGTGGATGGCGGTGGTGATGGTGGTGAAGATGGTCGGAGGCCGGGAAGGGGACAAGAGACTAGGTTTAGGTTTAGGGTTAGATGATTGTCGTGTCCGGGGTGTCGGACACGGGAACATAAATGTATTTGTAAAAAAAATTGGAATAAGAATTTGAGACGTGGAACACGGACACGAGGCACTGCACTTGTGGTGGAGGAAATATTTGTGTGTAGGAATTTGTGGATGAATAATGTGGAGGAGTACCTGCCTATTTGTAGGATGTGGGAATTCCTACTTTGGATAGGTTTAGGAATAGATTTAAAACCCAAGTAGATATATCATCTATTAAATTTAAAACAATGAAATCAAATCCAAATCCAATTCCAAATACAATCCAATCTAATTAAATTTTTAGTTTAAAAATCAAATCAAATAAATTAAATTCCAATTATTTAACTATTTAAAAAAATATAAATTTAAATCAAGGTTTAAATTGTCATGATAAGTTCAAAATATGGTTTTCAAAAATACTATAATATTAATTTCGAAAATACCTTATTATTTATTTAAAAATAAGCTAATAATTAATTATGTAAGCATAATTATTTATACGAAAGTTTGCTTTTCTAGCATACAATGAAATATAATTTATTATTAATAAATATTAGAAAGAAAAGGCTTTAAATAACAAACTTAGAAATTTTGTAAAATAGCAAAAATAATTATTATACATATCACTTCGAAATAGAAAACGTTTTTCTAAAATATGTACGCTCGCACATATTCGCACTCGTCGAGCAATTTTGAAAAACAAAATTTCGTGCGCGACGTATAATACGACTACGTGGCGTACAATACAAAATTTTAAATTCATGCAAATAATAAAAAAAATAGTAGAAATTTAGGGGTTTTACATTCTACCCAACTTAAAAAGAATTTCGTCCTCGAAATTAAGAATTAGTAGGGGGTGAGAGGACATAAGGGGGTTTCGATGGGGATCCAACGATGACAATGTTTTCACAAAGTCATGTCGTAAGAAGTCACGATCTAGATCGTAGAAAAACAATACGGTATGGTCATAATCGATAGGAAGCTAGAGGAAGTTCTAGAATAACGCCCTCGCCTCCTAAAATAGATGAAGGCGAAAGCAATATAGAGTTCGAAGGAGGCGTTATCGAATACGAGTACGTGATTCAAAGACGATCGAATAATTTCAAAAGAATTGTCAAGGCAGTCGTGGATGGGATTGTAAGGGCAAAGTTTAATTATGTCCCCATCCACGTAGAATAATAGACAAAAGCGAACCAAAGTGCACTCGATTGATCAGACCATCATGCACCGGTTCTGATTAGACAATATGTTAGTGAGCGGCCGCTCAATAGCATAAGTCATGAACAAACTCGATAAATGGATGAGTTTGCAAACTAGATTGTAGTTGCAACATTAGCCAAAGTGGTAAAAACATAGGCACGAGAGATTTAGATTAAAAGAAGGTAGAATGATTCTAAGTCATACCGTTGTCCTATAGTCTTCTTGTCCAAGTCCTTGGTTGGCTAGAAGGGTTAGGTCCTCTAGATTCTAGGATCTAATTAAGCTTGCTAATATAGGTCACTAGGTCAAAGGGGTTGCTAGTTCGTAAGGTATTCTATCCAACTTAAAGAATTAAACTAATGGTGTTTTGGGACAACTAACTAGTAGGGTCAATCTCTAGCAAGCACGAAGGGAATATAAGAATAGGGATGGAAGGAAGCAAGCAAGATGCAATTGATGAGTCAAACGGTAGATAAAGTCAAGGAAAGAGGTCAAGTATGTGGATGAGATCCTAGACTTCTAATCCTATACGCAGGCTTGCTAGGTACGGTAAAGTAACCAAACAATTTATCTTGACCTGCATGGGCCACCACAAAAACATGTAACGCTCCAGTCCCAAAATACGTAGGACTAGAAAGATAGACATGCCAGCTGTATTTATACGAAGTATACTCCAATATATGGAAGCCTCGTATAAATACATAAGCTGTAAAATGCAGTAGAACCATAACTAAACTTATCCACACAGAATAAATGAATAAAAGACATCATATAAAGATAATGAATTGTCTTGATAGAATATGTTGGGCGGAGACAAATCCACTACCAACAAAATAAAGAAAAGTACATAGAAAATGAAATGAGTGGCGAGCGAAGCGAAGACGATCCAAATGCAATCATCCTCGAAGGAATAGCGAAGATCACGGCTAGAGCTAGAACACCTGCGAAAGACAATAGCACACACCTGGAGAGATAACCAGGTCCTCAGAGGGACGTAACAAGACACATAATATCATGCCATATAAACTGAATAAATATTGCTCAAGTTAATAAGTAAATCGAATTATAACATGTTCTAATACGCACCTACTGAACGAGCGTACCATCCCCCCAACCAAACAAGGACAGGAGATGGTAAACTAATTCACGGTAACGTATCTTCCCATGTTATGAATCCAATATGGTATCCGGACCCCAACAAGGTTCAATACCTTCTCATCGAAGTAGTAAGTCACACCTACAACCAAATAAGGACAAGATGTGACGAACTAATCTACGACAAGTTATTGTTCCAAGTCACGGTCAGATACAAGTACCCAAACCAAAAGTACTCGTACCTAACGGATAAAGGTAGCCTACCGTTTTAAGTGAAATGTAGTTAAGAACAATCCTTTCTACGCATGGGCCCTGGCTAAATAGGATCGGCGTAGTCCCCCTTGGGCACCAGAGGCCCCATCAGTAAGAGCATGACGTTCCGCAGAATCGTCAGTGGCCGTCAGTAATTATGGGTAATCTGACCCGCGTCTCCGACGGAGCTCACGGGTTACAAAAGGGAAAGTGCATCGAAGCCCATACGCTAAGGAATTGTCCTCCCCGCCCAATGCCTACTATGTTGTATCCACAAAATAAACCACAATAACCGCTAAGTCAAACTAACATGCAACCTCTATTAGCGGTTATTCCTATCGCACGGCTTGTACGTACTGGTGGCCAGCCAATCACGCACTTTTGTGTCCTATATGCGACACACAACTTCGTGTTACAACGTGTCAAGGCCAATGAATGCAACACACTAAGGTGGTCCCTTAAATCTAGGTTTAATTTGAGAAAATAATACATAGCAGAAAATATAAATGAACAGTAAGTTCTAACAGTTATGCCATGTATCACAGTTTATTTTGCATAAAAATAAATAAATAATGCATGAAATATGAGCTAAAATAAATAAACAGCGAATGACAAGGTGTCTTGCCTGATAGTACGCCTGGTATGCTGCGATAATCAAGGTGGCACAAACTGCGACTTCGGCACAACAATTATACAAGGGGACCTCTGTTGGTGGCACGAATTGTTCCATCGGGTCCGGAACGGTCAGAATAGTTAGGGTAGACATATGGGAGTACGAAATTGGTGAGAAAACGGGGGTAATAGGATTGGTCATGGATGGAAGGATAATCAGAGGAATTTAGATAAATAATATATATACGATTTTGGAAAACTATTTATAATCCTTGACAAATATATTTTATTTCCCCAAGATATTTATAAGTAGTTATATGTAAAACTCGTTTTTAGGCCAAAAAATAATAATTTATTTAGTAAAATATTTTATACAATTACTTGAAAATATATATGATAATTTAGAAATTATTTGATCAAAAATATTTTTAGGTTAACTACTTGAAATACTAAAAATTATTTTTAGGCTACAAATACTCTAGGTTTGTAAAACTGAATTGATAGAAAACTCTCTCTCATTAATTGAAAATATTTTAGATAATTATCTTGAAAGCCTAAAAAATTATTTAGGGCTTAAAACCCCTACCTTTGCCAAAATAATTTTTTTAAATAATAATAAGAATAGTAAAAATAATGATAATAACAATAATAATAATAGTAATAATAATAATTATAATAATAATAACAACAGTAGGTATAATAATTTTTACTAAAAATATTATTAGACTAATACATACCTACATAGTTTCCTAGTATCCCTTTCCCATATGCTACAGCTGTCCCTTTCCAAAATCATAAATAAAATATAATAATAATAATAATAGAAATAAAAAAATCTGTAATAATAATAATAATAGATAACAAAAAGAAGAAAAAAATATACAAACAAAAACACAAACAAAAAATCAACACAGACAAAGTGGAACGGCTAAAGAGGGCTGCTCTCGTTTTCGTTCGAGAGAGAGAGGATGATGGAAGAGAGAGGCTGAGAGGGAGTCGGCGGTGAGATCGGAAGGAGAGAAAGGCGGAGTCTCCGGCGACTGCGGCTGCACTCGCGGAGGCGGGTTCGGCGGACCCGGCCGGCAGTACGGGAAGGCTCGGGAGAAGGAAGACGGAAAGAGCGGGCGGACCGGTCGTCGGCCAGAGGCGAGGGAGCTCGCGCGGTCCAGATCTGGGCGGCACGGGGCGGAGGAACGGCTGGGGTGAGGCGAAGATGAGACTTCGGCGGAGATTAGGGGTCGGGTCGGCCGGAGGAGAGCGGAGAAGGACGCTGGCTGATCGGCGTCGCCACACGGGGTGGGGACGGTAGAGGGTTTTAGGCGGGGAATCGACGGCGACGGCTGAAGGTCGTGGAAGAGAGGGGCGGCAAGGAGCTGCAATGCCGGCGGAGAACGCGGCTGACCTGGATCGACGGCTGGACAACGGACGCGCGCGTCGGCGGACGGTCGGCCGGCGAGGTAAGTTTTAGGGTTAGGGTTCTATTTTGATTTCTTCTTTTCTGGTGGTATCGAGGAGATGGCGGGGTGACGCTGGTGTTGGTGGGGGTTGGTCGATGGTGGCGGAGAGTGGTTCTTTTGGGTTGGTGGTTTTCTGTTGGTCATGGTGGCGTGCGACGTTTGGTCGCCGGCCTGGGTTGGCCGGGGACAGCCTGCCGGATCACGGCAATGGGGTCGTGGTGGCGTGTCTGACGATGGTGGTGATGGTGGTCGATGATGGCTGACTAGGTGGAAGATGGGATGGAATTTGGCTGGACTTGGTCGGGAAGTCGAGGTGTATGGCGACGGGCTTGGCGCTGGTGGTGGCTGTGGGGATGGCTGCAATGGCGGCGTGTAATGGATGGCGGTGGTGATGGTGGTGAAGATGGTCGGAGGCCGGAAAGGGGACAAGAGACTAGGTTTAGGTTTAGGGTTAGATGATTGTCGTGTCCGGGGTGTCGGACACGGAAACATAAATGTATTTGTAAAAAAAATTGGAATAAGAATTTGAGACGTGGAACACGGACACGAGGCACTGCACTTGTGGTGGAGGAAATATTTGTGTATAGGAATTTATGGATGAATAATGTGGAGGAGTACCTGCCTATTTATAGGATGTGGGAATTCCCACTTTGGATAGGTTTAGGAATAGATTTAAAACCCAAATAGATATATCATCTATTAAATTTAAAACAATGAAATCAAATCCAAATCCAATTCCAAATACAATCCAATCTAATTAAATTTTTAGTTTAAAAATCAAATCAAATAAATTAAATTCTAATTATTATCTATTTAAAAAAATATAAATTTAAATCAAGGTTTAAATTGTCATGATAAGTTCAAAATATGGTTTCCAAAAATACTATAATATTAATTTCAAAAATACCTTATTATTTATTTAAAAATAAGCTAATAATTAATTATGTAAGCATAATTATTTATACGAAAGTTTGCTTTTCTAGCATACAATGAAATATAATTTATTATTAATAAATGTTAGAAAGAAAAGGCTTAAAATAACAAACTTAGAAATTTTGTAAAATAGCAAAAATAATTATTATACATATCACTTCGAAATAGAAAACGTTTTTCTAAAATATGTACGCTCGCACATATTCGCACTCGTCGAGCAATTTTGAAAAATAAAATTTCGTGCGCGACGTATAATACGACTACGTGGCGTACAATACAAAATTTTAAATTAATACAAATAATAATAATAATAAAAATAGTAGAAATTTAGGGGTTTTACACAAATCAGTCGGGAATTCCATATAACATTGGGTCGATAGCTTATGCGGATCAATTGAACATATACGGTTCTAAGCAGAAGAACTTTTACGGCACTAAATGCTATGCGGATCAGTCTGTCAGAAACAAATGCGGCTTCGTTCAAAGGAGACTTCATGCGGCCTATATCCAGAGACTCAAGTCCTTCTCATGCGGCTCAAACATAGGGCATCTCCTATGCGGCTCGGATATGAGAGGGTCATGCAGCCCATACAGCATATACAGCTCTATCATAGTCGAACTTGGGTGAAGGCTTGTGCATAAATATGCAACAGAGCCATGGATTCTTAGGATTCAAAGTATCCAAATACAACCCTTACCATTAAGAGCAGGACGGACATCAGAGTGTACTTCGGGCACGACGGCTGACGAGAAAGCCGCCTTCTTGCCCTTCGCAGCAGCAGAGGCGACCTTGGAGGATTTGGGGGCCATGACCGACGATCGAAGAAAGGAAATGAGGGAAGAAAAGCGAGACAGCAATAGTTGGAATGAAAGAGGAAGTAAAGAAGTCCCTCCGACTGAACCCATCCTTATTTATAAACAAGAGTAAGACGTTTCGATTCCCGTGCATACACGAAGACCGACCCTACGATTACCGAGGCGAGCTACCTAAAATAAAGGCCAAACCCCTGGGATCCCGTACCAAAAAGTGGCCTTTAAAACTGACAGCAAATCAGCAGCATTTTAATGCAAAAGATTGCCATACGTGGCAATAATGACGTGGCAAAGAGCTATGCGGCTGAGACGCCCCTGCGGCTCGAAAGTCTCTGCTGCTAAGCCATCCATGCGGCTGAAATAACTCTGCGGCTCGAAAGTTCATGCGACTGACACTTCCATGCGGCCAAGATAGCTATGCAGCTAGAAACTCATATACGGCTAGAAAGAGCTTCCACACGGCCATGCTTCTTATTCAAAGTATTTTAATTTTGCAAATTGAAAACTTTGAAGGGGGTCTTGTAGAAGCATGGAAAATAATAAAGAAAGAGCCATGCGGCCAGGAAATCCTATGCGGTTCAGAAAACCCATGCGGCTCAGAAGACCCATGCGGTTCAACGAGTCTATGCGGCTCTGTGATCTCCATACGACTCAGAAGAGAAGACACGTGGCTTGCAAACAGTTCTCCCCTCCGCCCTATACTGTATTAATTACTTTGACGGCTGACCGCTCTGACGAAACGACAGGCCTGACATAAAGAGGCAATTATGACTCTGTCATAATGACAGAATCCTAGGAAATCAAAGAAAATCTCTGACACAATCCCCCCGAGATCCAGAAAACATCATGCAGCCTAGACACGTAGACAGCCATATGCGGCTCGAGCGGAGACCCCCTTATGCGGCTCAGGCTGAAGTTGTCCTATGCGGCCCAGATCGAGACAGCCCTATGCGGCTCAAGCAGACGCAGTCCTATACGGCTCACAAAGATCATCTCCATGCGGCTCACTACCCATTGTATGGTCTAGATTATCATGTGGTTCGAAGATTCGGAGGCCACTCCCTAGGCAGTCCTGACACGTGGCCAGGCTTATGCGGCTTAACCCTTATGCGGCTCAATCCTTATGCGGCTTAGTGACTCCCGGGACACGTATCATAAAGCCAATCAATTTCTCAGATTTACTACAATCAAAGATTGGGTCAAATTCCAATAATCTGGGACACGTGGCAGGAGAATGAATTAAACTTATTCATTCAGATTCACAGACATCAGCAAATCATCATTACGAAGATTTATTCCAACAGCATTAATTACTGATAGGATTTGGTGCAATCTATACTAAATGGCCCAGATTCATCATACTCAAGATTAATGGCCCAGATTAATCAATCAACAGGCCGCCGCCACTCTAAGGGGCAATCATTACAAACCCTAATGATTGCATTCCTTCCTTATAAATAGCAAGGTGCCATTTCCTTGCAGAAGACGACTTTTCGAGATCAGAGAGAGCACCACATACTTAGAGAGAAAAAGCAGAGAGAGAGCAAAGAGAGCATTTCTTCAATGCCAAGCAATCTTCTGGAGCCAAGGCTGCATACCGATCGCCCAAGGAGTAAGGCAGAGCTGCCGTAGCTTTCCCGAGCCTCTATCGTCACCCCCAGAATCTAAAATAAACAATTGTACTTAGACTGCTATACCTAGGCTTTCGTCCCTAGGCTTTCTTTGTACAAGCGAGTTCGTAACGTGAAGTAAAAGTCTAGTCCTCCGATAATTGTTCTGCTCTTTTATATTTTATGGCAAACAGTGCTTAGTACGATATCAGCTAGAAGTTGTGTGCAAGAGTGAAAGAAATGTCACTTGGATAATTCCAAGTTTTGCCACCTATGAATCTGTAAGAAGTTGGCATGCTCTTCTGAGTAAAGGCACGTGGTTGTACACTATTTCACAAATAGTGGATTTCAATCCTGAGCTAGAGTTCTCAGGCCTGTACTAGTCCTCTACGAGAGAAACCAGGTTAAAATTGCTGTGTGTGCGTATGCTCTTCTGATCTTTATTTACTTTCGCATTTCTCTTTGATTTATTTACTATCTTGATAGTTGTTTTGTGGAGGTGTTATAAAGTTAATTTTTATTTGGTAATTATCGACACAAACTCTATTCACCCCCCCTTTAGTGTTGCCTACACATTATTTCACTTGGTATTAGAGCAAGGTCTCTATTGTTTGGCTTAACATCCTTAGAGTAGATCCTTATTTATTTGTGTATGGCATCGTATTCCTCCTCCTCCGATAAAGAGGGTTTTACTTCTAGTAGCATAGACAATCATGTTTCTTCTAAATGCAAGAAATGATCTAAGTGGAAAGCTATGGCTAACCAATCCTTAAAGTTTGCTAAGGCTTTTGATTCTACAAATGAAGAACTTTTGGAAAAGGTTACTCATTTAGAAAAATCTAATGAGTTTTTGAGAAATGAAAACAATGATTTATTATCTAGACTTGACTCTCAAAACTCATCGTGTTTCTTTAAAGAGTTTGAATGATTCTTTAATTTTGAAAATCAAATCTCTTTTCTCATCAATAGAATATCTTAAGAAGCAAGCACATGAGCTAAATCATTTGCATGATTCTTCTATTGACTCTTTAAAGAAACAAAATGATGATTTTATTTCTAGAATTACTTTATTTGAAAAAGAGAATTATGTTTTAAATACTAAATTTGATTCTCTTACTTGTTTTTATAATGATTTGCTATTAAAACATGATATTCTTAAGACCAAATCCATGCATGCTCACTCTAGAAATATTCATCATTCTAGTTTGTCACATGTTCATAATCATGCTCATTCTGATACATGTGCACACACTAGTATTAGGTGCTTCTATTGCTCTCGTATTGGACACATGAGTGTAACTTGTCCTATTCGTAGGAGTTTTTCTACCAATGCTAGAGTAAATAGTATATGGGTCCCTAAAGCTAACAAATGTGGATCCAAGTTTATTTGGATACCAAAGCCTTCGCCTAATGTTGTAGGTAGAGCTTCTTGTATCGGGATATAGCACCGAGGAGCATGTTGGTGGTTGCAAAGCTCAAAGGTCATCTTCCAAGCAATTGCACCAACACAAGTGTGGCCACTAGAGCCACTTTGGTAACATGCTAAACGATTCTCTTTAAATAGTTTATATTTGTTGAATCTAGCATGTTTCTCTTGATGTCTTGCTACTAGCTCACATTGATATCCTTTAGTTGCTTATTATATAAATCAATATGAGGTATAATACTAGCATGCTTAGCTAATTTTTTTATTATTTCTTTCATCTAGCTTGACTAGTTACTTAGCTTAAATGATTAGTTCACACTATGAAGTTTGTCACTTATTTTCTATTAGTGTGACACATTTATATATGCATGCTCGTTATTCTTAATCCTTCTTTATAAAACATGCATATCACTCTATGTAACGCCCCAGTCCCAAAATACGTAGGACTAAGAACGTAGACATGCCAGCTGTATTCATACGAAGTATACTCCAATATATGGAAGCCTCGTATAAATACATAAGCTGTAAAATGCAGTAGAACCATAACTAATCTCATCCACACAAAATGAATTAAAGATATATAATAAAAATGAATTTGTCTTGCTATAATATGTTGGGCGGAGATAAATCCACTACCAACAAAATAAAGAAAAGTACATAGAAAATGAAATGAGTGGCGAGCGAAGCGAAGACGATCCAAATGCAATCATCCTCGAAGAAATAGCGAAGATCACGGCTAGAGCTAGAACACCTGCGAAAGACAATAGCACACACCTGGCAAGACAACCAGGTCCTCAGAGGGACATAACAAGACACATAATAGCATGCCATATAAACTGAATAAATATTGCTCAAATAAATAAGTCAATCGAATTTATAACATAGTCCAATACGCACCTACTGAACGAGCGTACCATCCCCCCAACCAAACAAGGACAGGAGATGGTAAACTAATTCACGGCGACGTATCTTTCCATGCTATGAATACGATATGGTATCCGGACCCCAACAAGGTTCAATACCTTCTCATCCAAGTAGTAAGTCACACCTACAACCAAACAAGGACAATATGTGACGAACTAATCCGCGACAAGTTATTGTTCCAAGCCACGGTCAGATACAAGTACCCAAACCAAAAGTACTCGTACCTAACGGATAGGGTAGCCTACCATTCTAAGTGAAATGTTGTTAAGAACAATCCTTCCTACGCATGGGCCCTGGCTAAATAGGATCGGCATAGTACCCCCTTGGGCACCAGAGGCCCCAGCAGTAATCATGGGTCATCAATTTCGTATCTCCAGCGGAGAGTCCGGGTCACAAGGGAAGTGCATCGAAGCCCATACGCTAAGGAATTGTCCTCCCCGCCCAATGCCTACTGTGTTGTATCTACAACACAAACCACTATAACCGCTAAGTCAAACTAGCATGCAACCTCTATTAGCAGTTAATCCTATCGCACGGCTTGTACGTACTGGTGGCCAGCCAATCACGTACTTTCGTGTTCTACATGCGACACACAACCTCGTGTTACAACGTGTCAAGGCCAATGAATGCAACACACAAGGTGGTCCCTTAAATCAAGGTTTAATTTATAAGAAAAATAATACACAGCAGGAAACTGAACAGTAAATTCTAACAGTTATGCTATGTACTACAGTTTATTTTGCATAAAGAAAATAATGAACATGCATGAAATATGAGCTAAAAATAAGTAAACAGCGAATGGCAAGGTGTCTTGCCTGGTAGGACGCCTGGTGTGCTGCGATAATTATGGTGGCATGAACTGCGACTTCGGTGCAACAACTACACAAGGGGACCTCTGATGGTGGCACAGACAGTTCTATTGGGTCCAGAAGGGTCAATTTGGTTAGGATGGACATAAGGTAGTCTTGAAATGGGCAAAGGAATAGGAACAGTAGGACTTGGATACGGACAGGAGAAAATTAACGAAAATAAATATTTTTGGAACCGTAAAATCATTTGAGGTTTAAACCCTTACTTTTGGTCAAACTATAATTTTTAGAAAATATTACTATAATACTTTTTAGGTCAAAGATCTTATTTAATATACCATAAAATAGGCTTGGAGATCTAATTTGAAGTACATATAGGGCCAAATCCCTAATACTATTTTTATGAAAAAAAAATACAACTTTGATAAATATTATAGAAATATTTTATTGAATAATAACTATAGTAAAATTAACAAAACAATTTGCTGATAATATCAAAGTATGAAAGTAATTATTATGACAGTACATAATATACCAATGTTCCTGTAGATACTAATTACTAAAATAATATTAATAATAGATAATAATATTCGAAATAATAATAATAATTTAACAAATACGTAAAAAGAAAAAAAAAGAGGAAAGAAAAATATAATAATAATAATAATAATAATAATAATAATAATAATAATAATAATAATGTATTTAATATACTGAAGTCGGAAGATAATAATAATAACCTTAATAATAATTTTTATTAACAAAATAAATAATTAAAATAAAATAAAGACAAAAAAAGAAGAAAGAAAAAATGGGGCTGTGGTCCTCCTCTTTCGAGGGGACCATTCTCCAAGAAAAAAAAATTTGAGGCTTTAATCAGAGGAAGAGAGGGGAGGAGCAGAGAGAGAGAGAGAGCCAGCGAGAGAGAGAAGCGGCGGAGAGGAGCTGGGAGAGGGGAGAGGCTTGAGTCGCCGGCGGCGCTCGAGAGGGTTCTCGGAGGGGAAGGGAAGAGGCGGAGAGGCATTTGGGGATTTGTGCGCGGGGCGCGGCGGAGGAGAAGGAAGAGGGGACGGCGAAGAGTCGGTGGTTCGCGCGGCGGCTCGCCGGCGGGCAAGCGACGGAGAGGTGTACGGGGGTTTCTCGGGAGTGGCGGACGGCGGTGCTCGCCGTGGTTCTTGCTTCATTGAGCCCACACCTCGCCATGCACCTTGGCTCCAAAAGACTTTGGCGCCTAAAGTGCGCCAAGCACCTTTTATAACACTAGTTTTGCATTATATAACTATTTCATGTGTTCACTAGAATAATATTCTTTCTTTGTGAATATTCGTTAGTTTACTTTAATAAGATATGTGATTTAAATAAAGTAGGGTTCAAGTAACAGACTGCTATGGTAAGATTTAGCTTAAGCAGAAACTAATGGGCTGATTAATTGACGTGTAATCTGAATAACTGTGTGGGTGATAAAGTGTAATTTTAGGTGTCTGCATAATTTCAGGTAATCTAGTTTATTTATAACTAGCCTTGCGGAGCACATAATGAAACCATTAGGGGAGGAGGAGAAGAAGGAGTGTGGATAGCAATTTCAATAATCGATACCCCTCAACTGGGTTGTGTGTTCCCAATTATGAGGAGACCAGGATTGTCTTCCACAACAAAATTAGTAACACAAAAAACAAACGAAAAATGGAACAACAGAGAGAACAACATAATATTGGAAGAAGAAAGTGGAAACAAAGAGTTATCACAGCTGAAATAAACAGATTCATCAGACCCATAGCTATTTCCAATGTTCCATAGATAGTAATGTTATGGATATATTAGCATACT
Organism: Iris pallida; assembly: GCA_029216955.1. NCBI lineage: Eukaryota > Viridiplantae > Streptophyta > Magnoliopsida > Asparagales > Iridaceae > Iris > Iris pallida. The sequence continues at coordinate 7,938,208 of JANAVB010001799.1, forward strand.
CCTTATTGGAAATACGAGGCAATGAATCTATTATATAGTTAACTATCTTTGCATCTCATGCTAAGACAACAATGAACATTACAATACTACCAGACTAACAAGTATTGATCCATAATTAAACGAGATTAAATAATTTGACGTTAAAGAAAGCCACTCCACAAGGCCTTCTGTAACACCTTATGACACTGATAAAAGGCCAAAGTAGTTCAACTGTTCAAATTGAATTTGAGCCACAGTATAGATATTATTCATCTGCAATCTCAGCAGTTTTCCAAAAACATTTTGTACTACGCTTCAATAAGTTCTACCTCTAGTCTCTTTGCAATTTCCCCAGGTTTGATTAGATCCTTCTTATTTAATACTAAGAGAACAGGGACCTGGTCCTTCAGAACGCCCGCACCTTCCTCAAATACCTCATCAATCTAAAAGAAAAAGGCCAAGAAGGCACATGATATCTTTGAATAAATAAAGTATATTTACTTATAATACATAAAAATAAAGTATAATCATGTATACACATATATGTAAATATGTTTCACACATACAAAATAAATACCTAAGTAGTGCATCAATGTCATATATGTATATATTATATGCAAGATACATGAGCAATTAAGATAAAATAACTTTTGAGGCATCTTACAAGCATCGACAACAACTAGTACGCAGTCTGAATTAATAGCAGCACTTCGGACATTTTTCATCATCATAGAGTCTAACTTGTGCATTTTCTTTTCAATTACGCCAGGTGTATCGTATAATATCATCTGCAAACTAAGCCAGCCATAACTCAGAAACATTGAAAGATCCTCGATATCTCAGATTATCATATGCATTGACACTACATATCTTAAGACAATTGTCAGATAAAAATAAATATCCAAGAACTAGACGAATAATACCTGATATTCTGGCCCTGAACATATGCCAAGAATAGTTTGAGGTTTATCAATTACAATTGAAAGTTTCTGACCTATCATTTGGTTTGAAAGAGTGCTCTTTCCAACATTTGGCATGCCCAAAACAACAACATATCCTGTAAATGTCAATACATTAAGCATTGTAGTTTCAAACTGTAGATATACTTATGTTATTTGTGAAACATTAAACATGAAAGTTTCTAAATTGCTTTTTGGAAATTGGAGACGACGTACATCGTAGCTAGTCAGTATTACAACTATACTGATAGATTAACCGCACCATAACTTTTCTTGGGATATTGGATTATATCATATGTTTCCAATGGAAACTCTTCTAACAGAAAAGGGAAATACAAAAGAAAATAGTCTAATGAAAAGTAACACAAGCGAGAACACATAACTGAATGTACTAGACACTAGCTCATGGCTACCAATTACCCACGAATACAACAATTGAACCTTGTTTGGCGCATTCTGGTTGGCCACTTGGCCTAGTGAGTCCTTTGTCAATCGCTTCAACATATAACATAAACCATGAACACAGGTACACCCAGAGAACAAATATAACAAGAAAAAATGTGAAGGGATCATAAGAGAGCATGTAAATTTGATAGAAAAGCAAGGCACATCTCCTGCATGTTGTCCATGTTGGCTTTCAACTTTTTTATTGATCTTTTCTCAAGAAAAATAACCTATCAATCTTGAATTGAATTTTCAAGACGTGAAACATACCATTAAGCTGGTGGGTGCCATCATTGTGAAACAAAGATGGCCTCTTCTCAGAATGCAAGATCTTCAAAATCATGTGGCTACCTAGACCAGGCTTCCTCCAAAAATAGTTGTTTTAAGGACCAAGTGTATACAAAAACAACAACAACAAAGCCTCTATCCCAAACCTTTGGGGTTGGCTATGTTGCACAGATAAGGATATGGACACGATACAGGTACGGGGTATAGACGTTTTGAGAAAATACAAAGGTTGGTACCTATGTAGCATGAGTACGATACGGACACCGGTACGGTCACGATACAGACGTGTCCGTGCAGCATAGGGGTCTGGTTATCTGAATCCTCTTTTTCCAATTCAGCTCTTCAAGGGTCATGTCTTTGTAATATTAACAAAAAACATATTCTGTCACACCGTAATCCAAGTTCGTTAAGGCCTATCCCTCACTCTAGGAGCTCCTTCGACTAATATCTTATCCTAATGGTAATGTTTGAAATATCGGTTTGTACCCTTCCTATTAATATGGTTTTGACAGTTTAGAGGGATTTGAGAATCTACCAATTTCAGTAGTTTTAATAGTTTTAATGGTTTTGACCAAAGGAGAAGCACAATCAATGCAAGAAACATATAAAATTGTGTTCTTCCAAGGATAGCCTCGAAATCATAACTATCCTTGGTCATCATCATCAACAACAACAACCACCACAAAATAAAACTAAAATTTCTAAATCCCACATTTATCAAGCACACCAACTATTATTGAAAGCTTAGAGAGTCTTTCGCTACATAGAAGTAACGATACTAATGAAAAACTTATAATCTCTACATCAGGATACCAACTAATATGAATCTTCAATTGAACACGATGCACAAAGCAACTATAAACGATCAGAGTACAGACCGATACATAGAAGGTTAAGTATAGATACTAATTAAAAACCCTAGAATCCTAAACTTCAAAATCATAAAGAGAAGGAAACCACCTCATCGTCGTTTAGATCTTGTCGATGTCCTCGTCCTCAAACTTGATGTAGTCATCGCCGGCGCCTTCGTCCATCTTGTCTATCCTGCCGGCGATCCCCTTGTTGAGCCTGGTGTTCTCCGGAAGCTCCCTGTGGGCCTTGAGCAGCTTGGCCTCATCTGACTTGTACTTGAGGATGACGTCGGCCTTCTCGTCCTGGTAGTCGCGGAGGCTGACGAGCACGATGTCCCCGTCGGCGATCCAGACCTTCTTGTGCATCTTCTCGCAGATGTGACAGAGGCGTTTGGTACCGTCGATGCAGACGACGTCGCACCGGGCGTTGCCGAGCATGCATGCCCTCTTTTCTCCCTCTCCTCCTCGAAAAGGGAAAAGAGACCGAGACACACAGAACCCTTTTTTGGGGGGGGGATAGTGAGAGCGCACACGGGAAAATAAAAGGGGGGATCCAAAATGTTTCCCCCCAAAACACTTTTGGTTTCACGTGAAAGGCACACGAGATAGTTTTTTTTCTATCTTCTAACAGTATAAATGTATTGTAATATAAATTTTATGTGTTATTGATATTAAATTACGGTTTTTTTATTTATAGCAACATTTTTTTTTGTATTTCTAACGATTTTTTACCGTTAGTAATTAGTTTTTGCATTAACACAAATTTATTTTTTATTTTTGCATTAACACAAATTCGTTTTTGCATTAACACAAAAATATGTAAGGGTTTTTGTATTAACACAAATTTATTTTTTTTTCAAGGATGATAATCATATGCCATAGAATTAGGGTTCCAATTGAAAATTGAATAAAAAAAATTGAAACCAACCGAAATATTCCGTACCGAACCAAGCCTAACAGAATAAATCTGTTTGATTTTCAGTTTATTTGGTTTAACCAATATTTTAGTTTTTTTTTTGTCAATATATATAGTAACTAAATATACAAAGATATATTTCGTATATATATTACTAAATTTTCTTATTCGGTTTACCAGGGAGAAGAATTTTAGATAAAATTTCTAAAAGGTTAGTGGGATAAAACGAAACCGAATCCTAAAATCGAAACTGAATAAGAAATTTTAGTATTTTCGAAACCGAAATCGAACCGAATTTTTTTCAAACCGAATCTCTTATTCGGTTAGGTTCGGTTCGAATTTCGGTCCAAAAACCGAATAATGCTCACCCCTAGACATACGGGCATAGCAACGTTCAGAAAAAACTATACATTTAACAGCGTTCATAACACGCTATATAAAGTTCTGTTAACAGCACTGCATAATGAACGCTATTGATAATGACATTCTAATAGCAGGGAGGCTTCAACGCTATAGATAAACTGCTATTGTACGAACATTTAATAGCACTTCAATATGAACGCTATGGATGATTATATTATAATAGCAGGGAGGCTCGAACGTTGTAGATAAACTGCTATTGTATTCTATTTTAATAGCACTGCGAAAGGAACGCTATTGATGATGACTTTCGATAGCATGGAGGCTTGAACGCTATAGATAAACTGCTATTATATGTCCTATTTGTTGTAGTAAAGAGAGCGGTCGACGGGAGCGGACTCGGCCGACAGAGCTCCGGCGAGTACGACGGCGGATGGCAGAGGTAAGGGATGGTGATGTTAAATTCCTTTTTCTTTTTCTTTTTGTGGTTTCGATGATGGGTTTTGGACGGCATCGCCGGTGGTGGCGAAAAATTTTCGGGGATGATGGTGGTGTTGGGGTCGCCGGCAATGGACGCCGGTGGCGGTGGTGGTTGTGGTGGGTCTGGGTTTGAGAGGTGGTCTGGTGGTGGCGACAGGTTGCCGGGTTTGTGGGGAAGGTCGGGGAACTGACGTTTGGCTGTGGCGGTAGTGTTTCCAATGATGATGGTGGTTACGGCTGGGTCGGGATCGGGTGTGTCGGAACGACCATGATTGGTGGTGTTGGCCAGGTTCTTGGCCAGCAGGGGTTCGGGAGGACGGGCTTGGTTGTGGCGAGGGTGTTGGAGAGCCGGGGGTAGTCTGTGCCAGGGAGTCGAGATTTGATGGTCGAGATGTTGGCGAGGGTGGTGGTAGTAGGGTGGTTGACGGTGGTAGAGACGGAAAGAAGAAGGAAGACGACGTCGATGAGGTGAGGGCGACGACTAGTTAGGTTAGGGTTTTCATTGACGTCGAGGTGTATCCGACACGAGAAAATTGTAGATGTAAACATGGAATAAGAATATGGATGGTGGAACACGGACACGGTGCACGCACTTTTATGGAATTTGTGGAGGAATTAATGTGGAGAAAAATAATGGAGGAGTACCTGCCTATTTATAGGATGTGGAAATTCCCATTTGGATAGGATTAGAATTTAAAACCCAATTTAGATATTTCCTAATTTAATTTAAAATCAAATCCAATCTAAATACAATCCAATTCAAATCAAAATCCAATTCAAAATACAAATCAAATTTTAAATCATATCCCTCTAGTTTAAAATTAATTCAAATAAACCAATTTTCAAATGTAGTTACTAATTTAATCTATTTAAATAATCCAAAAATTAAATCAAGATTTTAAATGGCCACAATAACTTCCAAATTTATTTTTTAAAATACCAATAATAATAATTTCGAAAATCATAATTATTTTTAAATACCTTTTTAAATAATAAATATTTATATTAATAAATCTAGAAACTTACATTTTTATTTAAAATAATCTAGTAACATATTTATGAAATACATGTAGGAACGATATTTATTCTAATTGAAAGGCTTTTCATAATTAAAATTATAGACTTGAAAATGATAGCTAGAAATATATTATTTTGAAACCGTAAAAATAGAGAAATGTTTTTCTAAAAATATGTACGCTCGCACATATTCGCACTCGTCGAGCAAAACGAAAAATAGAATTCCGTGCACGACGTACAATACGACTACGCGACGTACAATAGAAAAATTTTAAATCAGTACTAAATTTAATAAATAATAAAAATAGTAGAAATTTAGGGGTTTTACACTCTAGTCCATAGGACCTTGATTTTGATTTGAGTTAATATGATTTTAACTCTCCGTCTTTAAATTTTTTGAGATAATTATTTCTTGCCGATTTGTATTTAATATGTCATATTTATCTTAATCGGTATTTGTGAATATATGTGTTTAGCACAAGCTTCTTATCACTTGACAAGTATACACTTATACTTCCATTTTAACCTTGTGCTTACATAATATATTCATTATGGATTTTCATGTTTTATTTTTGATTAAACCTCTTATGAATCAATTATGTATTTGCCTAATAAAGCCTATTTATACGTGCTTTTGAATATGTGATAGTTTTTTTTTCAAACATTCATTAAGGATACATGATTATATTCATTAAATCTACATTTATATGTAGATCATGTATTTCTTATATTGATATATATTTTTGTATAAATAACTTTTTATGGGCATATGAGTTAAGCTAAAGTTTCATATTATTTTGAAGAGTATCTATTCATACTTGTGCTTACCTCATACTTTAGCTATTGATTCTTTTGACCAAATTTGTGTTATCTCTTCCTGAATCAATTAGCTTCTTCCTTAAAGTCTTCTTTTGATAATATCTACTTACCTCTTTGGTGACTTTATGGATACATGTCTTCACTTGATTTTTGATCTTTTCATGTATATATATAGTTTTATCTATGTGCCTCCAAATGTTGATATTTATTTATTCAGTACCTTTAAGTTGGAATGTTGAGAGAAGATGTTTATTAGTGTCTTGTTCATGACTTTTATGGAAGTTTTTTTAAGAATTGCTTGGTTTTGTGCTTTATCTTACTTGTTAAAATTACCGTACTTATTTTGAGTATGTATCTTCTATATATTTATTTCCACAAGTGCATTATGAAAATGTTTGTTTTGAAAATATTCTTAGCAAATTTTGATGATCATTCTTTGATTATTATTTGGGTATTTACCTTTCTTATACTTAGGATTTTATTTTGGAGTTTGATGTTGTTTGATGGTACTGCGTATATTCCTTTAAATCTAAGTTCTTAAAAGTAAAGAACATTTTGGAAACAAGCCGAAAGGGTCCTTCTGTCATACAGGTGTAAGTAGCTTGAAGCGACATGGTACACTAGTCTTCGGACTACCGCTAGCTGGGAACCAGCCCCTACAGCTAACCCAAAGTAATCAATACTTTATAGACTTAAGATTTATTAAGGTCTACTTGCAACCATTATCTAGTTCTGGATCAACCCCTAAGTTCCAGAATACTTCATCATATCTAGCTCTATATTTTGAGCTATAAATATTTTATTATTATTGCCCAATGATGTTTTATAGCACATGGGAATACATGTAATTGATATATCATACTTCTCATATCTTTAGCTACTATGGGTTGAACTTTTACGTTGAGGTTTTCTATTTCTAGAGAATACACTTTCATAATGGTTATAATTTTTCATTCTCTAGATCATTCTATTATTTCATTATCTTGGGTTAATCTCAATATTTGGCAAAGAGATTTGCTCTATTGTGTTTTCATGAACATCTCTTTTGTCTTTTACTTGATGAGAGTCTAATTCATTTACTTGCTATCTTATACTCTCATCCTTGCTTAGCAAAGAGTATATAAATCATTTTGATCATTCAAAATGTATTACCCTTATTGTGAACTCTACGCTTAAGCATGTATTTATAGTGTTAGTGGCTTAAGATTTAATGAGCACATTTATCATGTTAATGGCCTATCTCATTAATCTTAATTAGTTATGTAGCTAGCTTGCTTATTTGCAATGTATTATTAAGCTACATAATTTTTGTTCACTTTCACTCATCTAGCTATCTTCTTGAATTTCAATCTATATGTGATATGCTAGTTTACAAAAACAAGATTTATGAATTTTTTTGATGAGATTTGTATCCTGTTTTAGATACATATGTTTGGTCTCTAAAATTAGTTTGATAATTTTTTTTAATCATGTTTCCATTGAGGTTTGTGATTCATCGCTTTAACTTTCTTCCATACTAGTCATTGGTAAGCATCTCCTAAATTTCTCTCATCTTTTGAGTCATGATTTTATCATATTATCATTTCTTCGAAATAAATTTGCAATTATTTAAATAAAATTGACTCTTTTCTATACTTTCCATTGGTTTGTTTATATGGTTTTTAGAAGAGTTTTATGACGGATCATAATTATTTATTGGTTTACTTTATGAATGATCCTAATGATTGAGTAGTCCTATATTATCTAATTATGTGGTTATCAAGTTAATTTATTACTCTACTTTGACTACTCATGGATTATCACATATGCTCTTTGCTATTTGAACTTTATTGGTCTCTCATTTAGTATTAGCAAGGTTAGATTATTACCCGTTGATGGGTACATATGTGGTAAAACGCACATAGTCCATACAAAGTAATAAATTGGTTGATCATTTCTTAATTGATTCCTTTCATGATGACATTTTTCTCAAAAGGTAACATGCATTAATCTATCATATTTCAATATGATATTCTTCTATATAGGTTAGTGTATGTCATCTTTGATTACATGTGCTAAATTGAAATATTTTTTTAATTTATCATCTTTAGTAGCAATTAAGTGGATATCTCTTCTTGACTAAAGATGACATTATTCATTTTTATGACGTTTTTATAGCCTTATATGCATTGAGCACGGGGGAGAAATCAATAGTTGATTTACCCCTAGATCTTGAAGTTTTTTTTTTTTGCTATAAGTACTTTGGAACTAGATACGCATATTTTAAGGGGGAGCAAATACAATGGTTCAATTCATTTATACCCTTTAATATGTCGTATACGTAGTTCATCATTGACCCATATTTTTAGTGATTGAGGTTATGATACTGTTATTTTGTGAAAAGTTTATGAGAGTATATGTAATTGTTTTCATCATATTATCTCTCTCTTTTATATGAGTCATCTCGTTAATATTAACTTTCATATCTTATCTTGATGACTATTGTGCTTTCTTTGATTTCGTTTTCCTTGTATGCTTAATTGATTTGACTTTCCTTGTTGAGGACTTACCCAAAATTCATGATTTTATCTATATTGATAATAGTTTGAGGGAAAGCTTTCAAGTCGACTGAATTTCTCTTTCTCAAACATTTTTCTTCTTTACCTTCATGTTTATCTAAAAGGTATTCATATAGCATGATAAGGTAATTGAGTTCAAATGCATGAATTTTGGATAAGCAAATAGATTTGCAAATAATGAGATCATTCTATATCAATTGCTCTATTTTACATTGATCATTTCTTTATTTTGTTTCACTATTTATCTGTGGACAATTGTGACTATCATAGTTTCATTGATCAATGTTTCAAGTTTATATATTTCAATTGATATCAAGTTTGTCTATTTCAATATCTCAATTGGTATCTTTCTTCTTTGATATCTATTATTTACAATTATCTAATCCTGATAATTTTTTACTAATTTTTTCTTCTTCCAAAACTAGAACAATATTCAATATCATACTATGTTTCTGGACGTCTTTCTTGGATTTCATGTTGGTAAACTATCTATTGATTATTTTTAAATTCTTTTAAGTTTTACCTACTATTTGTGTTTTGACAAGCTAATTTCTGTTTGGCACTCTACATTTGGTATGTAGTTTCTATACTTGTCTTTACACACTTCTCCCATTGTTCCTCATTTAGTATATCTTGATCATGATTGTCTATGCCTTCCTCCATATGCTTGAGTTCATTTTATCTCTTATTACGGAGGAGCTTATTTTTTGATCATGTCAAAGGAGAAGAAATAAGTTTAAGTTAGCACACAATCTTCTCGCAATATGTGTTTATTAGTGATACATGCATCTATCGTATTTGTCTTAAACTTAACCGATTTGCCATAATCAAAAAGGGGCAGATTATTGACCCAATGATTACATCGTGTTTTTGAATATGGCTAATCAACTAAGTTTAACATAATGATGTCACTAATATTCATATACTCACTATCATGTTACTACTTAAACTTAGCATTGTCCTACTTGTCCTATATTATATTGCCATGCTTGTATCATACTGTAACATATTTTGCTCGCCTAACATGTATTTGTAAACATGCAGTAAGCATGATCTAACATGATCAAACCAGGACATAGACAATGAAGAATTAACGATGGACCACAGACGACGTCATACAAAAGGATTTTTCTGAACCGCCTAGCGACCTACCCGAGGCCTCGCATCGGGGGTTCCGCTGCCCGGTCAGCGGACAGGGGTCGAGGGACAGCGCCCCCCGTCGAGGGTTCGGGGGCGAAGCCCCCGAAAGGTATTCAGATTTCCAGATCTGCTTATCTATGGACGACTGCTATCAAGGAAAAAGACGTCTTCAGGTCTGCTCAAATATCAGAAGAATGGCGTCATCAAAGTGCTCTTGGCTTTTCTATTTGTTCTAAGTATGTAATCTTCAATTTATTGAGTCTAGAAGAATGTGTATGTTGAGTCGCACTGTGTCACCTCAACCCCTAAACATATCTCTCCAAGCTCTACCATACAAACAGAGCAATTCTTGAACCAAGACCACGCTCCACCAAAGCCCAAAGGCCATTTGAAAATTCTGCCACCAAGGAGGCAGAGTTCGGGCCGAACTCTGCCCCCACACAGAGTTCGAGCCGAACTCTGTCCCCTGATTTCCAGGAACTGATTTTTAGGGTTACCAATTGCTAGCTGGTACAATGGCCATATTTTTGAATTTTAAGGACAGAATTCTGGCCGAATTTTGCCTTCCAGACTAGTATATATAGGGGCATGATTTCAACCATTTTCATTCATCTCTTCATCATCTTTCTATCTCTTACCTTCAAATATTCAAGCTTTCTAAGCTCTACTACTCTAAGTCTCATTCTTCTATATCTCCTAAGCCACAACTCTCACTAGCCCAAGGTGCTCAGTACGATATCAGCTAGAAATTGTGTGTAAGAGTGAAAGAAAAGTCACTTGGACAATTCCAAGTTTTGGCACCTGCGAATCTGTAAGAAGTTGGCGTGCTCTTCTTAGTAAATGCACGTGGTTGTACACTATTTCACAAATAGTGGATTTCAATCCTGAACTAGAGTCCTCAGGCCTGGACTAGTCCTTACGAGGAAAACCAGGTTAAAACTGCTGTGTGTGCGTATGCTCTTTTGATCTTTATTTACTTCCGTATTTCTCTCTGATTTATTTACTATCTTGATAGTTGTTTTGTGGAGATGATATAGAGTTAATTTTTATTTGGTGATTATCGACACAAACTCTATTCACCCCCCTCTAGAGTTGCCTAGACGTTATTTCATGACCAAACAAACTCTGCATCCTTCCGGGTCAGCCTAGTTAACGTCTCTGCAATCCAGGAGAAATCCTGCATGAACCTCCTGTAATAGCCTGCCAGTCCCAAGAAGCTCCTGATCTCTGCTACTGAACTTGGTGCCAACCAAGCCTCAACTGCCGTGATCTTCTTCGGGTCCACTGAGATCCCATCTCCAGTCACCACATGACCCAAGAAGTCAACTTCGTCCAGAAAGAACTTGCACTTTGAGAGCTTGCCATAAAGCTCCTCCCTCCTGAGTGTCTCCAGAACCACTCTCATGTGCTCCTCCTCAGTCTTCGAATACACCAGAATATCATCGATGAACACCACCACGAACTTGTCCAAGTACTGGTGGAACACCTTGTTCATCAAGTTCATAAATACCGCCGGGGCGTTGGTCAGCTAAACGGCATAACAAGAACTCAAACTGACCATACCGCGTCCTGAATGCGGTCTTCGGGATATCCTCCTTCTTCACCTTCACCTGATGATAACCTGACCTCAGATCAATCTTCGAAAAAACCCGAGCTTTGCCCAACTGATCAAAGATATTATCAATCCGCGGCAGTTGGTATCTGTTCTTGATCGTGAGGTTGTTGAGTGCCCTGTAGTCGATACACATTCGTACCAACCCATCCTTCTTGGATACAAAGAGTACCGGAGCACCCCAAGGTGAAGAACTCGATCGAATGAAGCCCTTGTCCTGCAGTTCATCCACCTGCTTCTTCAATTCTACCAATTCACTGTTGTTCACTCGATAGACATACTGAGAAATCGGTTCCGCGCCGGGAACCAAGAATATCGAGAACTCAACATCCCTGTCCAGTGGAAGTCCTGGCAACTCCTCCAGAAATACGTCAATGAACTCCGTAATCAAAGGATGTGGAGCCGCCTGCACCTCAACTGAAACTCTGCAGAAAAGTCCGCTCCTCTGCTTCGCCTGCCGTCGAGTGAACTCGAACTCTGGCTCTCCTGGCGCTCCGAACATAACTCTACCCCCTTGGCAATCTATGCTGGTGTGATGTTTGCTCAACAAATCCATATGTAATACGATATCGTAGTTCGGTAGTGGTATTACGAGCAGACTCACCTCCAACTCTCGGCCTCCCAAAATAACACTCCGCCCTTTGCAAACATCACTCACGAGGATAATACTACCCCCGGTTCGGATACAAGGCAGTATCTAACAGTAAATGATACAGACACATAACTGTGGGAAGCCCCGGAATCAAATAAGGCAAAAACTGGAATAGAGTCGAGAAGAACAGAACCTGCGATCAGCTTCCCAATAGCCTCTTCATCCTCGACTGCCATGGCGAAAGCTCGCCCTGCTGGCCTTCCCTGGCCTGCGGCTGATGCAGCACGAACCGCTGCTGCTGAGTCGGCAGCGGTCCCTTCTGTGGTTCCACTGGAGCCTTGGCTCCTGCTTCCAGTGCTATTCTGCCTGCGAAGAGGGAACAGTCCCTCAGCTGATGCTCAGACGATTCACAGAGAAGACACTTCCTCAGCCTCTTCCTGTACTCAGTCCATCCATGCCCCGACTTCCTACAGAAGGTATAACTAGTAGACTGCTGCCTCGGGGCCTGCTACTACTGCCTCTGCTGCTGATGCTGAGCTGGCTGAAGTCTTGGCTGCTGGAACTGCTATGACTGAAATTGTCTCTGCTGGTGCTGCTACTGAAAGTGCGGCCTCTTGGCCAGTCCTCCGCTACCACTGGCTCCCTGAGTGTCTCGCCCCCTCTTGAGCCTCAGCTCAAGATCATCCTTTGCTGCTAAGGCACCCACCAAGATCTCCTCAAAAGTGGCGCTGCGGGCACTCTTGATATAGGACTTCACCTCCTTGACTAATCCCTTCCTGAACCTCCGGGCCTTCGTCGCCTCAGATAACCCCTTGACAAACCTGCCCAGACGGCAGAACTACCCAGCATACTCCTCGACAGTCTGACTGCCCTGAACTAAAGCCTCGAACTGAGTCTCGAGGGCACCAAGCGCTGCATCGGAGAAAAACTTCTTCTTGAATAGCTTCTTGAAGGCTGCCCAAGTCTGCCCAACCCTCGAGTCGGTCTGGTACCATGTGCGAGCCAAATCCTACATCATATTGGCCGCCGCCTCGATCTGTAGTGTAACTCCCCTTCCCGAAAATTGTCGAGTTATTTTTTATATTATTATTTATTTGAATTAAATTGTGTTTTTTTAGAAATAATTATTTAGTTAATTATTACGGTAGATGATTTTAGCCATGGTTGAGATTTGGAGTACAAGGTGACTAGAAATTATGGCACGGGTAGTACAGTGGCATGCTTTGACTAGTGTATTAGCCCTGGTAGAGAAGGCCGAGCCATAGTGATGTCCTAAATAGGAAAACCAGGCCAAGTTGCGACGTAACCCTTATCGAAGATTATTTATTTATTTAATTATAATATTTAGTTTTAGGGAACCCGGTTGTACCAAACTAGTGCAAACTGGACCCAAACCAAGCCCAAGCCTATGTAGACATACTTTTAGGTATGTACAAATATTTCCTAGCTTTTTGGGTAGACTTAACAATATTTCCTAAATATTTGGTTATTTATACAAATAGGTATTATTATTATTATTATTATTATTATTATTATTATTATTATTATTATTATTATTATTATTATTATTGTTATTATTTAAATAGAGTTTTAGAATATTGGTACAATTTCCTAGGGCCAGATATGTCCAGCAAGATTCTTTGGATTATCTGTGGATTATTGGTATTATGGAGTTTATTTAGTGGGTTTATTGGTATATGTATACATATAAATATTATATATGTGTGGAAGTGAATGTATGTATATATAAATATTAAATACGTGTATAAGTGTTTGTATATATAGATAAATATATATTATATATGTGTATGTATAGAAGATATGTGTATACGTGTATATAGATAAATATATATATATGTATGCATATATATATATATAGAGAGAGAGAGAGAGAGAGAGAGAGTATATATATAGAGAATATATATAGAGAATATATATATAGAGAGAATATATATATATATATATATATATATATATATATATATATATATATATATATATATATAGAGAATATATATAGAGAATATATATATATATATATATATATATATATATATATATATATATATTATACGTGTATATGTGTATATATTATTTAAATGTATAATATATGGGTGTATACGCGAATGTGTGTGTATACGTGTATACGTGTATACGTGTATATATTTTTTTTTTTGTATATATATATATATATATATATATATATATATATATATATATATATAAAAAAATATATATATATATATATATATATATATATATATATATATATATATATATATATGTATTTATGTAAATAGGCATTTATATATATATATATATAATTATTTATGTGTATTCATGTATTTATATATATATTATATATTGATGTATTTATATATATAAATATATATTATATATATTTTTGTATATGTGTATATATATATATATAAAATATATATATATATATATATATATATATATATATATATATATATATATATATATATATATATATATATATATATATAAGCGATAGAGAATAAGAAAATGAATAAGAAACAACAGTAGCCCAGCCCGGCCTAACCAAGGGCCTGGCCAAGCCCAACCCGAGCCCACAGTTTACTCCCAGCCGACCAATGCAGTAGGCCCCCAGGCCTAAATTTCCTACTTGGTCCTCAGCCCTTTCCAGGCTCGGGCTTACCCATGCATAGCAGAGCATCAACAGCCCGAGAATAACCCCTCCCCCCCGCGTAACAGTATTCGGAAATATATGTGGAGATCGATCGGGAAACACTGAACCCTAACCGACTTCCATGGCCAAACCGCCGCCTTCCCAGCGACCCCAGGCCGACGCGCCGTCCAGGCGGCCGTGCAGCGCCGCAGGCCAACGCCGGCCAGCACACGTACGCGCACGCGCGGGTGAGGACAGCAGCATGAATACAGTGTCATGCCATCTTTGCAACGACCTTCCGCCGACTATACGCGATCGTTTTGCGAGCCGTTTTCTCGGGTATGTCCCCAACCCATACGAGATCATTTTATTTCAATTAGGTCGATTTTATATGCTTTATATTGGACAGGAGATCGATTCAAAGTTTGAAGAAAAACTGTATAAAACTGTGACAGATTTTAGTTAATTAAAACACCATATTGACACGTTGTTTGCCGTCACCTCACGCACAGTCTTCAAAATCCACAAGAAGGACCTTGTAGACAACCTATAGGGGTACCAAAACCCTTCTGGTACTTTTCAATAATATTGCACGCACACGAAAGTATTCAACTTCCAAAATGAAGAAAAAACTGGTTTTCAAATAATAGGATTTTTTCGATACGGGTGCGTCCCGTCAAACTGGCCCACCTCGTCGCATACCGCTGACTCTGACAGGAGCAAACAGTAAAAGTGGACGTGTGGGAACTGACGAAACTTGATTTGGATGTGTGTGCGCGTCGTATCGAACGAGTATCCGTCGGAATTACCCCGTATCCGTGCGATGCAAATTCAGTCATAATTTCGTGCACGCTCGTCAGATCGAGATAAAACTTGCACCAACAGGACCGTATCATTTTTCTGATCCTGTATGCCAAGTTTGGTCCAATTCTGAGACAGTTGAATCGTACGTCGTTTTGCGGGCCCCACGGTCCCAGTCAACGAGCGATTTTGTGCACGGCCCGCCGGAATCCAACTTTGGACATACGGTTGGGTTCGTATCAGAAAAATGAATTTGTAGACATTTAGTTTGACGACTTTAGAGACCATTGACTCTAGCACGCTTTTCGGTGCAAAACGGGTCCAACGGCGGACACCATTTTTGCCCGAAATTACCGTTTTGCCCCTGTGTCCAGAATTGGACTTAAGGACAGGCAATCCTAGCTAATTTGACTATTTTGAGAATGTTGGCGATGTCTGTTTCAGCTTTCGGAGACAGTTGTGATGGCTTGGACTGTATGGCTTACCAGTTGACGGTATTTTATTGGTTCTTCGCGCTACCACCAGGCAAGTATACCTTGCCTCCCTCTACAGTTTATTTACATGCATATTTCTATTAGTATATAGTTTTACTAGTTGGTTATTACTTGTGATTTGTATATCGTACATTCAAGTATAGTTATAGTCCTTGTACATGGTTAGCCTTGTTAGTTCATATTGGATTGGTTCTCTCGTGTATCGTGATTGGGTCGTGTCGTGTCTTCACCTGTGTCTTGACTGAGTCATGTCTGCAAGTATATGTGAGTGAACTGCTATTCCTTGTTTTTCCTATAACCTGTGAGTCTACACACGGGGCGAGGGTTGCCTTTGCACCTGCGAGTCCACAATCGGGGCGAGGGTGACTTGTCTTGAAACTGACCTACGAGTCCACAATCGGGGCGAGGGTTAGTGATTAGTTCAAACCTGCGAGTCCACAATCGGGGCGAGGGTTTGGTATTCCAT